>OZ010577.1:50766121-50856121 GCA_963932145.1 Acanthosepion lycidas | reverse complement strand
TCTTCCGAATGTCTCAGTTATTTCTCTTTAACTCAACTCCCCAAGTCTTTGGTTCACAACTGCTGTGGCCTGGTATTGAACTCACAACGCTTTGGGTCTAGTCACTTAATCTCATCAACGCCTTTATCCACTGGACTATGTGTCCTCAAGGATATATGGTGTAGTGGATAAAGGCGAAAAAGTGGATAATGGATTAAAAACTTATTTCGTTTGACAGTTACCTCTTTGACTAGTTAGTAGACGTCGATATATTCAGATCTGTTTTATTTGGTTTGTAAATATTACTGTAAATAATCATTCGGGTGAAAAGTTTTAGATGTAATATTTATTCTCACATAAATGAAATAATTGTAGATATGGGAATGATTAAGATTTCATAGGCTAAATACGTTATTATGCTGTCTGTATTATGAATGTAAAATGGATATGTGATCTTTCGATGAAAGGATCAATATTTGTGTAAATGTGTCAGCGATTGTGGCTAGCTAGCTTAAAGATAGGACAACTGAAGATCAACCCTCCCCATTGTGCCATACATTTTAGAGAAATAAATATCGTCCATTTTGGAGCAACAGATGAGCACATGATTAATGGCGAACGAGCGAACCGGATCAAAAAGAGATTGAAAATTAACAAGATTAACAGGTTGATCATCTATCCAAATAAAATGAACAGAAATGACAAAACCAACTAGACTTATTGCCATTTCTCCTTCCAAATGATAAAATACACATATTTCAATATTTAAGGCGGGATCAGTAAATTTATGATATCATGTGATACATCAAACTTATCGAATCGTAACTCAGTCATTCTCAGTCAGGAGACAATTATTAATGGCATTGAAGGAAGAAATTATGTCCCCTTTCAGTAATTTGTCGGTAGGCATCGTTAACCTCAGCGTTTTCAGTGTGGAACTGAAAATAGTTGAAGGTTCTTCTGAGTTTAATACCAGAATTTGTAAATATAATGATAAAATTATGTTCTGTAACATTTTGCGTTTAATATATATATATATATATATATATATATATATATATATATATATATTTAAAACATTTTTATGTTTATACGTTCTTTTTATAGATTAATTAAAATAATTGTCGGACTTTGTCCATTTCATAATATATATATATATATATATATATATATATATATATATATATATATATATATATTATACGAAAATCCTAACCTAAATCTCTATCTATAAAAGGCAGGATGTGTGTGTGTGTGTGTGTGTGTGTGTAACGAATGCACGGCCGCAATTTTCGACGGATTTACACCAAAATTTACATGCACATGCTCCAAGTTAGCGGGAAAGCCAAGACCGACTTTTCCCAACTCCCATCGATAGTAGAAATAATCGATTTTTTCATGCTTCTACGGCACTTTTCATGTAGTTTCCAGCCATTTTCTAGTGGCCAGAGTGAGAGCCTATAGTTGGCTGCCACGAATAGGCAGGAAGATTCTGTTGGTCAGCGTGAGAGCCAACAGCTGACTGACATGAATGTTAACTAGCATGCTAGCATGCAAAAAAATCGATAACTGCATTCGTCACAAGTGGGAAAAATTTAAATCTGCATGGCTCATTCGCTTGCTTAAACGCAACGTTGATTCTGATTCCGCAGAACTGGGTTGGGTGTGAAAAAGTATTTGTTGTTAACATTCTTTTTTCATTGGGCTTTTCCAGTTACGAGTCCTTTTTTAAAGCTGATCGTTTTGTGTTCATTTTGTTTAGTTCTTTTTTCGTAACAGATTTAATGTTTAGTATAGAGCTTAGAAAAAATTCGCAGTGTGAGATAGGCAAGAAGTAAGGCATGTAGCAACATCAGCACGGCAAAGGGCACTACTTTAAAGGCAAGGAAGGGCAAAAATATTTTAAGTCAAGTGATAGCGACTGCTGTATGAGTCGTACGATTTTTGAATCAAGCACGGGCAACGCCGGGCCATGCTGCTAGTATGCTATAAAGTCATTACAAAAATAGCCATTTTGTTTCAACACTTCTGGTGTCTTATCAAGTGATGGTGTTTTCCAGCGGAAAGAATTCCAGCAAAAATTCGAGTATCGGGCTAGTTTCATTCAACACCATCACTTTATAAGACAACTCAACGTTGCGACTGCACGTTCCAAAACTATAACACACATTTCTCATAGCATTTTTCGGATTACAACCTTGTTTTCGTTTGTCCACTTATTACTGAAAGTATAAACAAGAACACAATATTTCATACCTGAGGATGTCTGTAGGAACAGACGAAAGCTTGTAAAATAAAAAGATCTAATGCGACGGAAATTTATAAAACAGGATCTTTTCATTCATAAACAGATTCGGTTTTTTTGTATATTTTTGAATTGTTTGCGAAGATGGATTTCTCGCCATTTAATCATTAACCTTTGTATTTGTTTTATGTATGAATAATTCATGAATTTGTAAATTGATTGCACCTTTATTGAAATATATATATATATATATATATATATATATATATATATATATATATATCCGAATCTAATGAGATAAATTCTAAAGATCACAGCATTAATTCAAAAGATGGCTCAATACCGATAGTAGACCAATAATTATTTATTGTAATTTTTTCATATGGACAAAAACAATTTACTCACTACAAAGATGCAACTTCGTTTCGGTGTATTTAATTGCACTTAGACTGGTGAGAACCAATATTCAAAGGACTTAGACCATTTTAAACTATTGCAAATTTCTAGTAATATCTAACTTATTAGTGGATGTTTATTTATTGCACAGTCTACAAATGAAACTTGTTCTAGGTGTGACGATAAACTCCATCGGACAGCAAGATCGGGAGAGTGGGGATTTTGCGGGGCGTAGAACCACCTCTTAATTACTGTTGTTTCCAGGTTAAACCTGACCCTGGGTGGTAGAACCTGTAAGGCCTCCAGATATGGACAAATAGTGAACCCACCAAGCAAAAGCAAAATACTATGAAATTATAAAAATACATTTTTATGGTAAAAATGTCAGCAATATATAGAAAATACGAACAATATATATTTACAGTAAAATTACCAACAATACATGTTTAAAACAAAATGACCAGAAATGCATTTTATAGTATAATTACCAACAAAATATTTTATAGAAAATGATCAACAATACAATTTATATGTATTTGAAGGCATAAAATTGTGTTCAAAATATTTAGATTTTGTCATTAAACATCCCATAAAGGTTGATACCCAGCTGAACAAAAACAACCAACCAAACAACGAACATGAAAGAACTCTTTCGTAATATTAATCCATATAAGATCTTAAAATTTCTTAAAGAAAGCAAACTGCATTCCAAAATATAACTTCAAGAAAACTGCAACATAAATCATACATTTAACCGCCTCAAGTAATTAGTATATGCACAAAAGCTGAGTATCATCGACCATGCATTCAATTGTGAAAGCAGAATAATATATATCATATTTTATTACTTCAAAGCTCCCATGAAAATTAAATTTCGGCATTAAATTACCCGTAAGGCATTGATATGCCGTTAAACAAACAAATCAAATGAAATCAAACTTAAGGCTTATTGGACCGATTTTTACACCTAATTATCGTTTTTAGCAAGGGTTCTGAACGAGCGTAGAATATGAGAGCCGACTCCCAAAAATGGCCTGGGGAAAAATTACGTTCATCTTACATAAACCAACTCAGATGCTATTTTTTATCATAAAAAAATTCTGTCGTGAAAATTTATTATATGTAAATTTTAAGAAGTTAATGCACATTCTCAATAGTTTTTTCGGCTTCATGTACCTTGAATAATTGTTTCAATGCGTCATTAGAAATCCTTCGTACTTATCACAGCTACTAGATAACACTACCTGTGGGTTAAGCTCCCACAATTCAAGATCGCATGGATTCTTCAGATGAATTCTACTCATTAATTCTTTCAACATTTTATCCATGATTTAAGCCAGGGCCCGAATCTGGGCATACTTTCAATACAGCGTCTGTTGCGTTGATAGAATCTGTGATATGGAGCTAAAAAGTAAATGGTACTGCTAAAAAGTCTAACCATTATCGAAGGCTGATATCCGTCAGTGACACGATGTATTTTTTAGCTATTCATGATATCGTCAATTTTGTCCAATTTTCTTGAACCATGCGCTTTCTATTCAACCCTAAACGTCAGATTCTACCAACAAAACATCACTGTTTTCGTTGCGCAACGTAGATCATTTCACTTTCCTTTCGGCTTTCTGACAAACTCACACATATTAGAATGCAGCTCCATCTTCGATGGGTTTGATGTTTGAATAAAGTGATCTTACGTCCATGGTTACTAGAGTTTCATTTTCTGGCACTGTATATGATTAATTCTGTTTAGTAGGTTTGTTGTGTCTCTGATGTAGGGTTTTACTTCCCCAGCTAGGTGCTGTATGTAATGGTCTACGTATGTGGATATTTTAGTCGTGTGGCAATTAAATGATGAAATGACGGGCCTTCCAGGCTTGTTGTTTTGTTTGGGAAGAAGATAGAAGCGAGCAGGTGCGATGTTTGTGGGTGTAGGTATTGTGCATTATTTCTTGTCAATAAGTTTATTTTGAAGCATCATGTGTAGCGAGCTTGTTATTTTTACTTTTTTTTATTTTTTTATTCAGAAAGAGGGTCTGTGGGTAGGATTTTGTAGATGTTTTCGTCGGCCACCTGCTTGTTGTCCTCTTTAAGGTATTCTTTGATTCCCCAGATTACTATGGCACCACCTTTGTCAGCCTGTGTAATGCTTACTCTATGTATCAACGTGTCAAAAGACGCTTGTTCCCCTTCAGTAATATTGGTATGTGACAGCTTACGTACTGTTGTTGTTGCTGTCATTTGTTACTGCCATTTCAAATGTCTCTATAGTGGTGTCCGTGTTTTGTGGGGTGAAAGTGGAGTCTTTCTCTTTTAATGTTTGGGGTATGGAAGGTGTATGGTTATTGTCTCAGTAGTGGGGATTTTTGCCATATTCTTCTAAAGAAGGCCTTCCTTAGCTGGGTAATATCAGTGATAATATGCTAGGCAGGTTTCCGTAGCGGTTCGACATTGTTACTTTGCTGCTAACACTCGTGTAGTCTTTTCTGCCAAGCCTGTCCTTCCATCCCTGCGAAAGAACGTTCTCCTTCCGCTTCATAATAGTTCTTTGATTTATTCCTTTAAATGTAGTTGTGGCTCACACTACATAAGGAGAACGATTCAAAGGCTGGATGTCAGAATAAAGCAAGACGTTCCAACGAAAATCCGAAATCTTAAGTACACTCCTTCAGACATTCTGACCAATATATAAGGATCTTCCATCACAGAGAACCTAATAAATAGCCATAATTGTGCCACTAATTTCAGTGTGGACGCATTTCTTATTCTTAGCAAGCCCCGTTCGAATAACCATTTGAAAGTATTGGAGTGCAATTATATTTTTGAAGCCCTCTCTTTGTAAACAAAAGGATTTCGTAGTAGGCCTCCAACTAATTTCCATCAAAGCAATATTCTCCCTCAATACATATTGTCCATCTCTTTTTAGTGATAATTCTATTATAATTTATTAACATCGACTTATCTCTGTTGAGCGAGGTTTGAAACCGGTTAGCTAGCCCGTTTTTCAGTTTTACTTTTTATTTATCATCATCATGAGTGGTAATAAAAATAAATTTTGTCTTTTCATGGCGGTCATAAAATTTTGTACCACAAATCTTTATATATATATATATATATATATATACATAATTTTGTACCACAAATCTTTATATATATATATATATATATATATATATATATATATATATATATATATTATAAGTTAATAGACTTAAAATATGGTTTTTCGCTACACAGTTCCAACCATGTTTCAAAAATGGAAGCTAAAAGCCCCTAATTTAATTTTGTACTTAAATTAAAGACATCACTTCTAAGTACAAAATTAAATTAGGGGCTTTTAGCTTCCATTTTTGAAACATGGTTGGAACTGTGTAGCGAAAAACCATATTTTAAGTCTATTAACTTATAATATTAATGCTCTGTAAATTTACATTGAGCACTATTTTGTAAAAATAAAAAATATCTATAAGAACACCGGATTATATATCTTACTGTTCTTTCTTTTTATTAATATACATATATATATATATATATATATATATATATATATATATATGTGTGTGTGTGTGTGTGTGTGTGTGTGTGTGTGTGTGTGTGTGTGTGTGTGTGTGTGATGGTACTGGAAATTTAGCAGCTGGACTTTCCAAAATCTGACGAATTTACCAAATGTCAAACTTTGGGGCTATCGGTCGAGCCGAAATACTTTCAGCATACTGTCTATAGACAAACACCTAGACCAAAATTCATACATACCCAAACTTCGTGACATAATCCACTTTAGGAATTATCGATACATAAAATAAGTGTAAACGAGAGTTTCGAAGGCCCGTCGCCATTGTTTTAATGCCCGTATAACATCGTTAGTTCTGGTTAATAATATTCCAAAGAAAACACTGGGACAAAAGGTTAGTGAATAAACTGTTTAATCACATGGATTAATTATACAATTATAGCGAAGACTGTCGTTATTTCGGAAATGCGTCTGAGCCATTTTACGACCCAATTTGCGACACACACTGCGTTCCTATCATAATGAATGAGAGAGTCGGTGTTCAACAGTAACGAAGGTCGGTTATCTGTCTACACAACACCTCCATTTTTAAGATACGCATTCTCTTCTGAATACGTATTTTCTTCGTTTGTTGATTCACTTCACTTATAATTCTTTTTCTTTCACTAACACACGGCTTTCGACTCGTTATAATTGGAGTTGGCAAGTCAAAAGTCAGCACTTCCATAGGTAAATTACTTTGTTGGATTTTTATTTCTTAAGCATTCCTTGATTTTAATTGGTTTAAATGCTTTCTATGTTACTAATTTCGACCTTATACCATATATATCATCCTGAAATTTACTATTTGTACACAACACAGACATATATATATATATATATATATATATATATAGATAGATAGATAGATAGATAGATAGATAGATATAAAGAATTTTCGCTATTTCTTCTAAACTCTGCTCCGATATCCAATAGTATAAGACACTAGGGTAAACATATTTTACGTGTTAATTGAAATAAGATTAGATCGACCGGACGAATTTATCTGACAACCCAATACATACATACATACACACAAACACATATATATATACATATATATATATATATATATATATATATATATATATATATATATATATATATATATATACATACATGCATACATACATACATGCATACATACATATATATATATATATATATATATTTATATATATATATATATATATATATATATATATATATATATATATATATATATATATACGGGGATAAGCAAAAAATTATCTGTACTTTCGCAGTAACATACCTTTAGATTTTCTCCCATTGTCTTCTGCCCATGCGTGCAATTGTAATACTCGCGCGTGCAGTTGCAATACTGAGGTCACATGATCGATATTTGAGCGTGATCCAGCCAGTTTTCTTGCTGCTGTTACAGCATAAACAAGGCCGTCGTTTATGTGTTTGTCTAAGTGTGTAAGTGGGTGTGTGGGTGCGTACAGAGGTTATATATAAACCCTGGAAACCCCGTACTTTATTTAACTATTTTTTGCTAGCTAAATGAAAATTTCAAAACTGTTCTACTAGTCCGTGTTTATTTATTCATATGCATTCCTCGTATGCCGTGTGAAATCGAATTGGAATTCCTGTCGATTTCGTTGCATTCACTTGCGCGTAAATATCCTTGTGGGACGTATGAGGCCATCTCTTCTCCTTCACCTCAGTTCTGGGTAAATAACAGAACAGACTGAGCCCTATAGCTCCGTCAGGTTATCTTGGCCAAAACACACTACTGCTGCTACGACTGCTGTATGTGTACTGCCCTTATGACCATAATGGATTATGGTACTCGTAAATGAGATTTACACAATATGGTTTATTTCTTAATATTGAACACTTGATTTGTTTGTTTAACATTATGTCAAGTCCTTATGGGTTATTTAATGTCGAAATTTAATTTTCTTGGGAGCTTTGAAGTAATAAAATATGATATATGCTATTCTGATTTTACAACTGAATACATGGTAGACGAGGGTGCAGGACAACTCAACACCGTCGACTCAACACCGCCGACTCAACACCGCCGACTAAGCGTTGGGACGATTCACTAATTAAGTTTTTCTTTTGATACTTCATAAATTACTTTTATTCGGTTATAAAAAAAAATTGTTTTTTTCTGGTGATGGGTTGGAGAGGTCACCCAGTTTCACAACCAAAGAACTGAATTTTCACCAAATCTCTACCTTTCTCTCCCTCATAAAGAGATGCATACCATATATATATATATATATATATATATATATATATATATATATATCATTTAATTAAAAGTGATTGACAAAGTACTTCTATTAAGTTCTATTTTCATTGTGTACAGAAAAATATTTATTATGGGAATTAAACATGTGTGGAAATTATACAAATATTTTGGCTATTGTAAATGTTGTATAAATTGCTAGAAGGGGATATATTTTAACCTCAGAATGTTATTTACAGATAAGAAAAAAATTAACAGCAGTACCACCTCAGTTATTTGTACGGAAACATATATTAGAGAGGGTTTGCTGATCATTCAAACAAATACACACACGCGCACATACACATATATGTCTATATAATAAATGCGAATGTCAGTATGTCACTCTGTCACACTTTTTGCACTTTACTCCTAGAGACCGTAGCCCAAAATATCATACCATTTTGGAATCAAGCCAAGTCCCTGGGCAAATTAAAAACATTCCGAACCGGATTTGAACCTACAATCTTAAAATTTGGGATTTCGTAATTTTCGTTACTGTGATTGTTTTCGTTGATTTTTTTTTTTTTTAACGAAATTTTTACGAGGAATTTTTTTTCTACGATAACAATTTTTATAACTTGGAAATTAATTTGGAAATATTTGAAATTAATTGCGAAATAATGAATATGCATTTTTTTTTTTTTTTCTCACCAATAGTACAATTCTGAGTTTCATGAACAATGCTATTGTTATGTGAGGATTGAAAACAGCACGTAACGATTGGATTTCAACGTGCATGAAACTCCGAGTTGGGCTACTGGTAAGATATATATATATATATATATATATATATATATATATATATATATATATATATATATATCGTATGGAGTGGTACTGAGGTTAATGGGGCGAAACTTTGATGAAGCACGGCGCTCAGCTGAAGATTGTAGCTGGTCTGCAGCACTTGACGTGTACTTGTGTTCTCTCTCTATATATATACTGTGCTGAACATAACATCAATCAGCTAAGTGACAAATGTTATGTTTATACTAATCCTACACACACACACACACACACACATATATATATATATATATATATATATATATATATATATATATATATATATATATATATATACGTACATGTGTGTATGATATAAATATGATGCAACTGATTGATTGCCTGGTAAAAAAAAATATTTAAAATTAAAAGACTTAATTCGGTAATAGAAAAAAAATAAGTCTAAATATTAGGTTGGTGCAAAAAAAATAATGTCGTTTTCTCACATATGTTACTATGTGAGAAAACGACATTATTTTTGCACCAACCTAATATAAAGTTTCATTCATTTAATCTATGTGGAATATTCACTTTGTTATGGAAAGGTCAAACGCATTGGCCTTCCGTAAATTGAAATCTTTTTTAAATAAGGAATACTTCATTATATACAGACGCATTCAGAAATAATAGCACCATGAACGTACGTATGTATGCGCCTTTGTATATGTTAATGCTATTTAAATATATTAAATGATAAAGCAATATTTAATTACTTAATGACAATTCCATTATTTTTCATATGAAGTGCATTGCATCTATAATCCTCGTTGCAGTCGTTCTACGAAGAAAGGCAAAGAATTAAAAAAAAAAAAAAAAGAATGATTTCAGAAGTAACCTTTATAAGGTCTTCTTTGATATATATTTTTTTAAAACAATGATTAACAATAAATAAAATGAAATGTTGAACTTATCTGCCCCTACTCAGAGTTTCTTGTTTAGAGTATTCACTCGACAAGGAGACTTAAAATAAAATTTTACCATCAACATCACTCACGAGTCGATACTATACTGGAGTCAAGAAGATTTGAATGTTATTCGTTGCTGTTAATTTTATATCTTTTGATAGAGAGCACTTTAATTACAATAACTGCTTTCCTTAAAAGCAGTATCATTCCATAAAATGTTAAATATAAAATGTTAAAATATAAAATGTTAAAATAAAATTTTACCATCAACATCACTCACGAGTCGATACTATACTGGAGTCAAGAAGATTTGAATGTTATTCGTTGCTGTTAATTTTATATCTTTTGATAGAGAGCACTTTAATTACAATAACTGCTTTCCTTAAAAGCAGTATCATTCCATAAAATGTTAATCAATATTTATTTAATTATTTTTTATCTTTATGTTTCTTTTTTGATATTGTTATAAAGCTAAGATTATAATATTTTAATTACGGTTGCATAAATTCCTAAACTAATGTTATTAATTAAAGCTGTTAACAACTTATCCCTGTGAAAATTTCACTGTTTTACTATTTGAATCTTTTGATGAATCACAGTTTTTAATTAAATAATAGAATAAGCTCCTTGCGAGATCTACGCCTATATAATTCCCGTGGAAATTCTTTTATTGTCTCGTCAAATATTTGAGCTTAAGAACTTAAACAAGATATTACAATAACAGTCATAAATATGAATACGTTAATTATTTAAAGAAGTAAGAGGGTACAATTGAAAATATTTGAATGAAGACGTTAAACAAATGAGAGTGTTATCGCTTCCTCTGTCTTTATTTTTGTTTCTTTCTTTCTGTCTGCCTTTCTTTTTCTCACTGAAACAAACAGCGTCTCTGTTATGTCTTTTCCGATCAAAATGGGATGGCTCATTATTTATTAGGTATTGGCATGACGTAATGTACTTGATAAGAAACCAAGGAGCAAGCAAAATAATAAAATATTTTTCTTTCTGCATTTTGAAGCCAGTAATTTATTTAAATAGCACAATTACTTGGTATTTTCTGTTGGCCCTGTTCCCCATAGTCTATGAATATAGAATACAGCGCAGTACGTAATCTGTTCAATGAAACAACGTTAAAGATTAACACTCACGAGTAGACATTCAACTGAATCTGACTATATCGCCAATACCACCAGCAGCTGTTCCGTAATTCTTCAGTCTTCGAAATCAAACCTAATAGACTGGCTTCAGACACTCGGACGGACAGACAGAATTTGCCGTTTATTTATGTAAATGAATAGAAGAGAGACTTCTTTGGCTGTATTTTTCAGTGAGAAGGTCCTGCCCATTTTGAAAGCCAGCATTTGAAATCCTGTCTTTTACCGAGACGTGAACACTAACAATCAGAAATAAGTTGCTGTATATCAGACTGTAATGATATTAATAATTTTTTAAATCTGATACAGGGCCACATTCAGAATTACTAAGATTCGACCCCACTACGTTAGAATAATCAGCGTGACGAGCCTACTGACCATTGTTCCACGGCCTTGTAACATATGATATATATTTAGTAAACGTAGTTTAAACTAAGCAGAAAGAAGAAAAACGAAAACATCAATCGTATTAAGACAGAATGTATGGTTTTCAGCACATCTATCAGCCCAAGAAGCGAACTGCGAATTCAAGATACCAAAACTAATCAATTCCGAAATATTAAAGATGTGGGAAATGTTTTAACAGAGGACGAAAAATGTATCAACGAAACCCGAATGAGTATTCGAATAGCGAAAATGCCTTCCCAAAGTTCAGAAGTATTAAGAAACAAGAAAATTTCATTAGAAGCAAAGAAAAGACTGTTGAAAGGCTATGTAATATCAATCCATACGTGAATAAACATAAAATCATGAAAATGAATATAAAGTGACAGTGAATGCTGGACAATCTCCTCGCAAATAAAGAAGAGACTTGAAACAACAGAAATGTGATTGTAAAGAGGGATGCTGAGAATACGATGGACTTAACATGTGAACAATGAAAAATTTGTAAGGATAATGGAAAAGAAAAACAATTTTATACTTAGAAAAAGAAAGAAAGAAGCAGTTTAAATTTTTAGAACACATAACGAGGAAAGAGGCCTCAGAGAATTTTAGACTCACAGGACATACTGAGACAGAAAAAAAGCAAGTAATCTACCTAATGATCTTGTGCAAATGGTTCGCAAAACAGGAATTGTGACACAAAGACAAACCTTACTAAGAGGTACAAAGAGTAGGAAATGATGAAGATCCTGAAGGCGTGGCGGATTAAAAAGATAAGTTTGGCACAAGACTACATTAGTACGATACCTACAGTGGGTGGAAATTGCTACATTACGAATGACTTGCAAGATGTGTTTTCAAACAATTGTGCGACACGGAATGCTTCAAGATAAATACTCAACTTAGAAAGAATCCAAATGGGAGTAGATGGAAACTGCAAAGATTGTGTTGCGCCAATAACCAAGACAAAACGGCCAGCCTGACTTGTCACGAAATATTGGTTTTAGCTAGGTAGAAATAGCGACCTCGGGTACCTCTAAAAATACACAACGTCCTCTGTGTGTGTGTGTGTGTGTGTGTGTGTGTGTGTGTGTGTGTCCAGGACTGTGTGTGTTTGCATATGCGCCTGTGACTAAAGAAGATAGTTATTCCCTGGTTGCTTTACGATCACTGAAGTTAAGCAACGTCGAGCCTGGTCAGGATATAGATGGGTGATCGCTTGAAAAAGTGCTGTAAGCTTTCGTGTGCGGGTGGTATAATGGATAATGGCTTTTTTAACCGGAGAGCAGATTTCCAATTCAAGATGGGTTCGTTATATTCACCTACGCGCAAATACCTATGGGAAAGTTTCTCCCTCGAATTGGTAAGACTTGTATCACTAAACCATTATTATCTCATAAAAATGTCTTACAATCTAAAAAAAATATTTTCTGACTTTAAATAACGTGTAAAGATTTGATAAGTCGTAGAAAACGAATCGATAAATCAAATAATGTGCTTTCGGGACATCTTCGGGAACCAATTATTTTTTGTATTGATATGAGAACATCTGATGATTACTATGTTATTTTGACCCAGTTCTTGTTCATATTGTTTCACTACCATCAACAAATATTGAACTCACGATAACAGCAGCAAATATTGAGACAGCTATATCCACTACGCCAACGTCTCGAAGGACATTAGTAGTGTATTTTGGAACCTTTTATATCCAATGATAGAATGTGTCAACATTTGGTTATCATGGTGATCGTACTGCTTTTGATAATTTTGTATTTCATTTTTCAGATGAAGAATAGTCGATATACTTTCATTTATTCAAGCTATTTTCTCATTTTGATGTTATGATAGTTCTGATCTAGTCTAATTCAAATATGCTGACACAAAACCACATTCACAGAACAATAAGTAAATCATAAACCTAAATTATAACGAATAGCTAGCTAACATAAGACAACAAAGAAGTGAAATGCTAGGAGGAATCTCACCGGGATGTTGTTTATCTAAACTATCAATATTCAATACATTTATTACAGTTTCAGTAATCCTCTTTTTCGGTCGTGATTTGCTCTGGAGAAATAAGAAATTCCATAGACATTTATCCTGATATTTCTGATAAGGAATTACTAAGCAGATTCTGTGTGCATATGTGATCACGCATGTGTCTGTTTGTGAGTGTGCGCATGCGCCTCTGTCCATGTACGCTTTCACATGTCTATGATTAAGATGACAGTTGTTATTCGCAAGTTTCCCGCCTCAAGATTGACACTCGCCTTAATTAAGGCTGGTCAATTATATTAATTTAGAACGAATATTTTATATTCATTTTCATGATTTTATTCACGTATGGATATTTCTTTTCTTTATATATATTGGGAATTTGATCTGGTTATCTTTATTTTTAATAGTAATGTTCACCGAATACAAGGACCTGGAATGACTCAAAGTATAGGGATAATGTGTGGTGTTGAATGAGCGTAAAAAGAGGGAATAAATAAAGTTCACGAGGTTATGTAGGAAGGATAGCGGTTAACCCTTGACCTGAAGCAGTCAAGATTGTAATGAGTGGGAAAACATCTATACGACAGTTTGTTCTTGGGAAGAAGCTGTTTGAATGGAATTTACTTTTTACTAGAGGAATACGAAGAGAATGGAGATTATTCACCCATGTGTACGTGGCATGGCGTGTCTCAGTTGTTAAGATCTAGGGTTAGAGGACTAAAGAATGTAGCTCATGACATTGAAGTAGCAATAGAACAGCGAGAGCCTGGCTACGTTTCGCCTGTGGGAAACTTATTTTCCAACCTACGTTGGATGGAAAATAATTCATAACCCACATGGCCACGTAGACGCTTTCGAAATGCAAGTGAGTAAGCAGTGGGAAGCTCTATCCAATATATGGCAACAATACTCCATTTTTGGTCTGAACCGGCCATTGTAAAATAGAATATAGCAGAGAGAATCAGATAGATAATGGAGCGGTACAACGAACCAACAATTTCCCCAGCATCTTTACCAATCAATAGATCGGATATGAGTTCTACTTGAGTTCTGGAGAGAGTTTGAGCCTCAGTAGACGTAATAATTAGACGCTGAAACGCTCTTCACAGTGGAACAGTTAGCTTCTTTTTTTTTCTTTCTTTGATTGAATGATTCGAATTTACGAATTATCAACCCTTTGCAGGTTGTTATTGAAAGTCTTTGTTTTGTAGATTGTAATAATGTTTTTTTTAGGTAATAATGATTTAGTGATGCAAGTCTTACTAATTAACTCATAGCTGGAGGGAGAAGAGGTGGATTCATATCTTTCCCAAGGTTACTTTCGTGTAAGTGAATATAACGAACCCAACTGGAACTGGAACTCGGCTCTCCGATTAACAATCACGAGACATTATTCATTAGATCACGTGCGCATCCAAAATTACGGCACCTGGTATTCCCTAGAAGTTACTGACCAAGTTCCACGTGCTTAACTTTAGTCAACCCTGCTATTTAATCCATAGCTAGAGGGGATAAGAGATAGACTCATACATTCATGCGAAAGTGAGAGAAACTGACTCGGTCAGAATTCGAAATAGATCCGCTGATTTCTCTTCACAAGCCGTTACCCACACAACCTTGAGTTGAGCAACATTAATAAATAACATGAACTATAAAAATTAACTACAGTATATTTCCACGTATATGGTGACCTATAGATAAGACGAGACCCAAAATCTACTTTCGTGATGTTATCTGATATCCGTAGTATAAGACGACTGACTGGGACCCATATGACCAAACTGTAAATGACGATGTTTATCATGTGCTCTTTACATCAGATGGTGATGGTCATTGTAATTCCGAAAGGTTTTAATTATGTATGTGGATGTCTTACGCTTTTTTATTCTGTAATGAGAAATAAAGATTTTATGGCATCTTAAATGTTTTGTTGTTTAACTCCGCAAAAATACCGTAAAATGTATGTTACTGAAAAATAAAGTTTGCATGTTATACTAAATTTTGTTTTCATTTAACACCACAATGATAATGAATTTTAATTAGAAATATAGATTGTATGTTATAAATGTTGTTATTTAAGACTACTCTAAGAAATAATGATTGGTGTGAACGCACCTATAATTCTACAAGTCGAGAAGGAAAAATCTGCCGTCCTAGGTATGACGATAAACTGCATCCGCGTCCAGGATAAAACGATAAACTACATCCGCGTCCAGGATAAGACGATAAACTACGTCTAACAGCAAAATAAACCAAACTAAAACTTGCTTATAAACTATTTACATTATGTCTTTTGCCATATTCACGTTTTGGTTGTTGTGCACTCTGTCTTTTTCATGTGATATTTGTTGGAATTACGAACCAAACCCTTTAGTGTCCTGGGTAAGACTACAAACCCCAACCAACAGCAACGACTCTAATCAGGAGGTTTTGAGAAGCATGGAATCGCCTCCCATTTGCTGGTGTTCCCAGATCCACCCTTACCTGGGGTGGTAGCACCTGTTAGGGTCCCAGATATGGGTAAATAGTTAACCCGCAAACTGAGGTCAAAACACTATGAAAGTGTAAAAATAGGTTTTAATACCAGCAATACGTTTTTGTAAAAAATTACCAGCAATAAATTTTTGAATGATTTTTCGAAAAAAGATTACCAGCAATGCATTTTGTAAAAATGAAATATTACCAGCAATACATTTTTGAAGAAAAAATATTGCCAGCAATAAAAATCTTGTCAGCATTAAATAACCCATTGAGAATGATATACTGTAAAACGAAACAAACCAAACCAAACCAAACCGAAAAATCTGTTTACGTTACTTGTTTGTTGTATGTTACTCACCGGATTTTTTGCAAATTGTTCTGTAATCGTCTTTTGAATATTAAATTTTAATGGGAACTCAAGAAGTAGAAGTAGTTTTATTACATTTATAACTGTAGTAAAACATTGTAATTGTAATTGTTTCAACAAGAAATATTTACACAAGAATTTACCATACCGAGACGTCCTGGGTATGACGATAAACTACATCCGCGTCGAGGGTAAGACAATAAACTACGTCCAACCGCAAGGCCTCTGATCAGGCGGTTTTGAGGAGCATGGAACCACCTCTTAATTGCTGGTGTTCCCAGGTACACCCTGACCCGGGGTGGTAGCACCTGTTAGGGTCCCAGCTATGGGCAAATAGTTAACCCCGAAACTGAGGTAAAAACCATTATAAAGGTGTAAAAATAGATTTTAATACCAGAAATACTTTGTAAAAAATTATTACCTAGAAATACATTTTTGAAGAAAAAAAATATTACCAGCAATACATTTTTGGGGGAAAAAACTATTACCATTTAATTTAATACCGTTTAATATAATATTACCAGCTATACGTTTTTGAAAACGTAATATTACCAGCTATACGTTTTTGAAAACATAATATTACCAGCTATACATTTTTGAGGAAAAAATGTTAAAAGAAATAGATTTTTAACAAAACAAAAATATTACCAGGAAAAAAATGTTGTCGGCATTAAATGACCCATTGAGGTTGATATGCCGTAAAAAACAAACTAAACCAAACCAAAACCATACCGAGGTAAGTGTTAAACGACAGCAATCCATGGCGCTAGTATACTAGCCTATTACCAGTACCGATACGGCACAAAATTTTAGGTTATCTTTTTCTAACTGTCGTATTAGACGACCCACTATTTCGGTGGGTAATACTTAATATTTAAAGGTCACCTTACACGGGAAAATATACGGCATGTTATTTATTTGGATTTATATCTTCATTGTAGTTTTGCAGATCTACCACTTCATTATTATTGTCTGGAATTTGAAATTGGTATTTCCTATTATTTTTTCACCTAGTATCTGACTCTAGTATCTGCTTGATCTTAGGCCGATCTGAATTTGAATCTGTTATGTTTTCTGACCGAGAAACTTACTTAATAGTATTATGTAGGAAGAAAATAAGGATAGAAGAGAAGAAGAGGGCGATAGAGTAATGGAGTGGATAAGGAAAAATTAAGAAGAGGAACCAAAAATAAAACCAGATGAAAGGAATATATACAGGGTGCGGCAGAAATACCCCCTACATCTAAAATTCTCAGCCGTGTGGTGTTGGTTAACTTAGGCAAGTGGCAATGATGTCTTTATCACCTAGTTAATGTCTTTCCAAAAATAAAGCAGTTATCATCTTATGGCTTGGACAGGTGTACACTGCGTGTTTGCTGTTGAAACCTTTTTTTAAGACTGATGAATCTGTAATTGCAACACAAAGAGCTTTTCGTGCTCGTTTTATGTTATGTTAGAATGATGCTGTTCCGGACAGAAAATCGATACTGCTATGGGTTAAACATTTCACGTCTACAGGTTCACGGGCGATGGAAAAAAAAAATTTAAATCCTCGAAAAGGGCTGGATCTTCCAGTATTTTTTTTTTTTTTTAATATCAGTTACCTCGGTCTTCTTGAGAAACTTTCCAACAGGATAATGATACGAAGCATCAAAGCAAATCAATGAAAGAATTGGTTCAAGAAAATAAATTTCAAGTCTTGGAATGGACTATTCAAAGTCCTGGTATAAATCCGATTGAAAATCTGTGATTCAAATTAAAGATGGTTGTACATGCTAGAAACGCACGTAATATCGAGGAATTGTGTAAGTTTTGCCAAGAATGGTCAAAAACTAGAAACTTCTTAAAAATTATACAAAAAGACTGGTCAACTTCATGACCTCAAAATGAGGAGTCACCATATATTAAATGTTTGCACGTCTTAATTTTTAATAAAATATTTGAAAGTGGTTTTAATTCGTTTAATAGAGGTATTTCTTAATGAATATATAGTTTAATCAAGATTTGTTTATTATCTGAAAAACAGAGACATTTTTTAAATATTATCTTATATGTGTGTATGTGTGTATGAATTTATATGTGTGTGTACGTTATTTTGTAATAAGTAATATCCGTTTTGTAGAACCAACTGTAATGTATAATGTGTTACTCGGTCAAAGCTTACTTACTTAATCATATCATGACAGGCTATGAAACCGAATTGCATGCAACAACGTTCAATGCAAAATACTGTGGAATGATAAGAGTCAATCTGTACAACGGACACCAAAGTTTTTGGCCTTTTGAGAAAGCATTTCATCCTAATTCATTTCAATAAAAACACTATAAAATTAAGTTATAAAGTTACGTTACTGGCACTTTGAATAACATAGTAAAGAAGGAATCTAAACACAAACAAACAAAAAAGTGAAAGTAATATATTATGTAACTGCAGGATTGAAACGAGATGAGATGTACAGAAGTTGTGGTCTACCAGGCTGAAGTTAATGACGACATTGACAAAAGAAAGGTCTACATAGGATATACCGAGGGCCCGTTTAAATCAATGGTATAACCATACTTCCTCTTTTAACTTGGAAAAGCAGTTACAAAAAACTAGAGGACCACGTCTGGAAATCGAAAGAAGAACACGGGAAAAGTCCGTGCATAAAGTGGCGCAATTTTGAGAAAATCAAAATCTGGCAGAACAAGTGGTAGCAGTTGTAGGTTGTGTCAGGAGGAGAAATAAATTATAAAAACAATACGATGTTATTAAATGGAGAAACAGAAATAATGTCTAAATGTTGACATGTAAGAAAGAATGTTCTCGGATTGTACGACCCCGGATGAAGAAAAATAAATTGTGTTTTTCTTTGTTCACACCTCCTCCCCTTCTTGACTTCTGGTGCCGTAGCATGATAATGGTAACATGGTGTGTTTTGAAGAAGACTTGTTATCCAGCCACCTGATGAGACCTATCCGTCGAAACCACGGTAATGTGCGGTAGTATACAGTGTTTTATTTCTTTTTATTTGATTGGCTGGCTCTGAATGTCTGTATTTCCAAACTTCTGCATTTAGAACTTTTTTATGCGTCCAGTTTTTGGTACGGTAATTTTTCCTGCCACTTAACATATATTTTTATGTTTATATATAAAAATATGTCTACGTGTTTTTGTATTATTAGGTTGGTGTAAAAATAATGTCGTTTTTTGACGTCCAACTTTATGTGAGAAAACGACATTATTTTTGTACCAACCTAATATAATCTGATTGTGTATGTATTGTCTTTTGCAAGATTTCATCCTTTCCTGTCTATATAACCACTTCAAATGAATCTAAGCTGTAACGAAGCTTAGCATCAACATTAGATTTAAACGTTTATTCTAATTTAATTTGTGGCTCTTTAATTAAAATAAATAAAAAACAATGGGTATTTTTCCTCAGTTTCTTCTTTAAATAATTTTATATTTTAAACTTAATACAGATTAAATTTAAAATTTAAAATTTGTAATTTTTAATTTTCAATTCTATAGTAAAATTTAATATTAATTAGAATGATTTCTATTTTAGTCTAACCCTAACATTAAAGCATTAATTATTATAAGCAAGGTTTGTTGTCAAGTTTTTTGAATTCTCATATACTTGCATTTTGATTGGTCATTGCAACTTATGTAACAACGTTTTCACTAATGAGAAGTGTTTGATCGATTTGAACCTTCTAAAACCTTTTATTCTACATTCCCATCACTTCATAAGACACCAGATGTGTTGAAACAAAATGGCTATTTTTGTAGTGATTTTATAACATATTCATTTTTATTTGCTCTACTCTGTATTGAGAACTCTTTTAAGAATAATATTTTTGGGTTATTGGAATTTATTCCGTATACACCGATCCTATACTTGGTTATATATATATATATATATATATATATATATATATATATATATATATATATATATATATATATATATATATATATAAGAAAAATGTTAGTTTCCTCCATGGCAAACGAGAATAAAACAGGGGAAAAACATATGGAACTCCGCTGGACTGTTCTACCCTACACGGTATATTCGCCTAAGCATGCATCAAATATTTATTACCTTTTTCGATCGCTAGAAAACGCTAGCAAAACCAGATTCAAAAGTTTGTCAAAAACGATTTCACGTCAAAAGCCTGGGGGAATTTACTCAAGAAACATTGAATAGCTTCCTGGTAAGATTCAATAAATCACTATACATAATGGTGAATATATGATTGAATAAAATGTAACTTTACTTGATATTTTGAAGACTAAAGTTGATAAACAAAATCAGAAATTACTTATAACTCAACCTAATACCGGTGTGTGTGTGTGTGTGTGTTTATCTGTGTGTGTTCGTGTGTGTTTATCTGTGTGTGTTCGTGTGTATCCCCTTGATAATGGCTAAAAGAATAGCCGAAAGCAAGCTTGGACATGCAGAACATTTGGGCAATTTTTATATGCTTTATCCAGAAAACAAAACACATATAGGAACGCAAGGAAAATAAAAAGCTTAAAGTCGTATACAATGATATATATATATATATATATATATATATATATATATATATATATATATATATATCGAACATTATAACCAAGAAATTCTAGTAATATCTGTGTTAGGCTACAAACATTTTGATCAAATATCTGATATATATATATATATATATATATATATATATATATATATATATATATATATATATATATATATATATATGTGTGTGTGTGTGTGTGTGTGTGTGTGTGTGTGTGATTTCAACCAAGGTAAGCCGATAATGTCACTCAGATGCAAGGGGTTATTAAGAGTGAAAGAAAATGAGAAGACGTTAGTGGGGAGACAGGACAATAAAAGAAGAACATGATTCATAAAAACAAAATATGGCGACTGTCTTTACATTTACATATTTTAAGATCGTTTGTGGTAGATAAGTACAAAACAAGAAATGGGTTTCACGGACGAGACGTGTGAGAAAAGAAACTGCGACATTTTGATGCACCTACATAACGGTATAAGTCATGACTGAGGGTGTGTTTGTCTTAAAAGGTATTAATACTAGTTTTGTGTAGTGTGAGTTTTAAAGAAGGTTCAGGAATTAATGAAAATGTCTGAATATATATTGTGGCAGCAGGAAAGAAACCGCCATGAGTACTGGAATGAGAAACCTGTCTTCCTGAAAATTGTTTTGAGAGATAGTTTTTATATATTCCAACCGATAGCAGCACCGGCTGCTCGCTCAATAAATGTTTCATTATAAAGAAACGGTTTATATTACCTTTACCATTCCAATATTCATTTAAATTATCAGTTTTTGCAGAAAATATTATTAGAAATAATATTCTATTGATTTGAATGATCTGAATGAAACAAAACCTAACAGGATATAGTTTAGCTTTTCAAATTACATAAACAATTGTAGGCGAAGCTGAGACATGCAACTTATTCTCAATGAAATAAGCTGATTTGTGTTTACAGAAGGCGGTAAGGAAATTCATAATATCAATTTGAAATCTATCGGCAAAATGACTGACTTATATCTTGACGATTTTTTCTTTTGTTAGGTGGGGAGTAAAAAATTTAAGACATCATCTTTTAGTTATTTAATGGAAAAATATCCCAATTTGAATAAGAAATACATACACGTGTGGGTGCTATACTGAATATGTAGCAAAACATTGCATTTGTAACTTCCCTTAAATACTGTGAGGCATTATCAAAGTACTATATATTTAATACTAATATAATGTTAATGTTGTAATAAAATAAGCACATCCCATATCCCCTATCGTTTGTAACCATACACTATAATAAAATAAACGTTTTTCAGCACTAAAATGGAATGAGTGAAATAAAGCGTTTACTAAATTACAGGTAAGAAAACAGAATCAAATCTGTGTTGCGCATGAAAAATTTGAGAGAGATATTCCTAAGAGCTTTGAGCTTAATTTCGCAAAAAATTTTGCCATAGAATTAGATCTAACGTGTAATGAATGTGGTCGGATCGGCTAAATCAGAGCAGGCCCCAAAAATCATCAAAGACTCAAAGCGAAAGTCTTTCTCACTACACGTCATGCGGTATTTCTACTTGCAGAGAGTGTGTTTCATTTGGGGGACAAAAGCAATATTTAAAAGTTTGAAAATAATTAATGTATCGACTACTTGAAAGACGCCAAAAGTTGCCACATCTGCGTAAGAGAGTATATGATCTAAGCGAGACGAAAAAGCCACACACGCGCTGCTCATACTTAGGGTTGGATCAAGAGATAGTATTGCTCGAAATCGAATCGCAAGCATTATATACATATGCTGGTTAACAAGCTTTTCTCATTAGATCAATTACGGCTGACAAGTGAGTTCGATTCTCACTAAGTACCCCATATTTGTGACCTCGCTTATTAAATCTTTATATATATATATATGTTAGTTAGTAATTTTTTTTTTAATGACGATTTTCTAAAGAAAGTGTAGATCTGGCACAAGACAAAAGTACGGAGCACCCAGTGGGGATCGAACTCACTATTCAGTCCCAATTGTTCTAGCAAGACAAGCTTGCTAACCATTACATCACGTCGAGGTACCCGAATTTTGTGTTGTATGGTATTGTGCGTTCTTTCTGGTTTTTATAGGATAAATAAAAACAATAAAAACATCAATAAAATATTTTTTTTAAATCAAATTAAAAGGGCAGTATTAAAAAATAAATTTGTAATTTCATAATTTTATTGTATGCAAAAATGGATTTCATTTTATTTTCAGTAAACAATTAATTGTGATTCATACAAATATTATGACAAAAACCACAAAATCCTTCTAGCTCCATGACAGAAGTATTCAGCAAACTATTTTACTTATCATGAAAATACGACTTCGCATTTGCTAATATTAAAGAAAATATTTCGTATGTTATTCAAACACCACACTAATAGATTGTTTATTAAAGAATATTAATATATTATATATATAATATAATAGATTATGTTATATATATATATATATCTATATAATATATATATATATACATATATAATATATAATGTTACATATATATATATATATATATATATATATATATATATATATATATATATATATATATATATATATATATATTAATATATTATATTATATAAATATTAAAGAAAATATTTTGTACGTTGTTCAAACACCCCGGTAATAGATTGTTTATTAAAGAATATTAATATTAAAGAAATATAATATATTATATATATATATAATATATATATATATATATATATATATATATATATATATATATATATATATATACATATATATATATATATATATATAATGTTACATATATAATATATATATATATTATATATAATATATAATATTACATATGTGATATATATTATATATATATTATATTATATAAATATTAAAGAAAATATTTTGTACGTTGTTCAAACACCGCGGTAATAGATTGTTTATTAAAGTTCTGAAAGTTAAAAGAGTATGCATCCATGTAAATAAATAGAATTTCAATTCAACGCAAAACATGAATGCCATAATAGAATAACGGATGAAAACTTCTTTTTTTTAAGTATGAAATGAAAAGCAATAAAAATGAAAAAAAAACAAAAAAACAAAAAAACATTTGTTTTACCTGTTTTCGTGCAACACCATCATTCATTGCGACGGCCCGTTTTCCGCCCGGTGGACAGTTTCTGAAGAAGCAAGCATCTGTCGTACAGATGAGAAAGACACAGAAATTGAACAGAATGCAGGCTACTTGGCACTTGGTGGATGAAAAGAGGAATCGACCCGAACCCATTTCGCTTTTGCTGTATCAGTGGATTGGTATTACAAAAAACTGATTTTTAGCCACGACTCGGAAACTTTGCCAGTGTTTCAGCAGGTTGGAAATAAATACGGACCCTGAACCTTCTATCGTCAATGGTATGTAATTCTTATTCTTGAAATGAGATTTTGTTTGTTGTATTCTGACAAATCAAGGGAGAAATCAATTGGCCAGCAAAGTTTGTAAAGTAATCGTTTAAGTATAAATAATTGCACTAGAGCTTTTAGGAAAGTGGCATAGGCGTGTGTAGACTTTGGCTTTCCTTAACAGGTTCTTTTAAAACTAATATATATGTGTGTATGTTTTCGTTTTGTTTATGTATATTTGTGTGTGTGTGTGTGCGTCGGGCGAGAATATTGTTTGTTTCTACCTATACCTTTTGGCACCGATACACAAAGTGAAAGAACATACGGACGTGTCTCTCTATATAGTTGCTGGATCGTCTATTACATGCGTCTAATGAACCCACGCATTAAGCTTAACTAGTTGTTGCATCCACAGTTCAATTGCACAAGAAAGAAAGTTATGTTGCGCCTAAGTTGGAGAATGGATGTCTGGGGAGTGTTTTTGAGTTATGGGAGAGGAAAGGTGAAAGCTAATTGATGATTTGAAAAAGGTGGGGTTGAACATAGGTGGAGCATAAAAAACAGAGATTATGGAGAAATAAAGATATTTCTAAATGAATTAGAGGCGTACTATACAAAGAAAGAAAATAGAAAAGAAAGAAAGAAAAAATGATGAAATAAATAAAGAAATGAAGAAAAAGAAAGAAAGTATAAATGAATGAAGAATGAAAGAAAGACAAAAGGTTAAATATAAAAACGAAAGAAAAAAGGAAAGAGGAAAGAAAGGAATAAAGAAAGAAAGAAATTAAGGCAGAAAGAACAAATAAATAAAGATAAAAAGAAAAAAAAAGAAGAGTAAATAACTAAATAAAGAAAATAAATAAAGATAAAAAGAAAGAAAGAAAGAATAAATAAATATACAAATAAAGATAGAAAGAAAGTAAATAGAAAAAAAAAGACAAAAGAAATAAACGAACAAGGAAAGAACACCTGAGAAGAAGAGGACATTAAGAGAGAAAACTAGTCTAAAGTGACAAATAGACAAGCTTCCCTGAAGAACAATTTAGAAAGTGAAGTGTAAATCAGAATAAGAAACAGAGGGGAAAGCGAGAGGAGAGAGAGAGACAACGAGAAACAGAGAGGGGGTAAAGCGAGAGAGAAAACGTAATAAAAAGCGAAAAAAGGTTTAAGGAAAAGATTAAAGTAAGGCCATCATAATGGGAATGGAGGTTTATGAATCCGTGAGAGATAGAAACGACATGAGTAATTTGTGAATAGGAGGAGCTTATCAGAACGAGGCTGATGCAGCCGTAATGCTATGAAGGAGGAGAATAGAAAAGGGTAAATCTCCGATATACAGCGCGGACAATTAAACAGGCAGAAGGCGGGAAAACATATACGACTGGTAAAGAAGAAAGAAAAAGATAGAAAGTAGGTGTAAAGCGGAGGAAGAAAAGAAACAATAAGAATAGGCATATCATACGGTTGTGTAAGGCTAACTTGAAAAGCAGAATGTATATGTGAGTGGGCACATCCAGCCAAGTAGATAGATAGAGGGAATGTTACAGATATGCATAAAAGAAAAAAAGAAATTGACAGATTGAGATATGGGCAAACTTGGATAGATAGATAGATAGATAGATAGATAGATAGATAGATAGATAGATAAAAGAAAGAAAGAAATTGACAGATTGCGATATAAGAAAACTGAGATAGATAATGGAATACGTTTGCATACCTTGTAACAATCTTATAAATTCATATATATATGAGTGTGTGTGTGCGTGCGCACGCGCGTGTTTGTGAGTTTATGAGTATGTATGCATGCATGTGTTTGTGTAATAACGTATCTGTGCGTGCGTGTGTTTGTTGATGTCACGCAAGTGATTAAGATATATCAGTTAAAGTTAAGATAAAAAAAATACAAGTATAGGTACAAAGACATCATTTTATTCTTCACACACACACACACACACACACACACACACACACATATATATATATATATATATATATGTGTGTGTGTGTGTGTGTGAGTGTGTGTGTGTGTTTGTTGTTGCATTAATATACTTTACATACATAAGATTTTAATTATCTACATATGCTTGTATACAAACAGGAGATAATTAATTTTCACAGGTAAAGTCTGCCAGGAAATGATATTTGTATGTCAAAATCCATACATAATTTTGACTTCTAATAAAAATGGCTTTCCCTACTGGCAGGCCAAAAAAACGGAAAGGAATTACAAACTGAACAAATATTAGAAATGCAGAAAAAGGACGTAAAAATGGACAATAAAGAAAAACAGAGAGAAAACTTCGAATTCAGGGCGAAGGAAAAATGATAGAGACAATATGAGAAAGAGAATTAAGTGAAGAGATAGAGAATGAAAAGAATAATAAAAAAAAAGAATTTCAAAAGAGAGAGAGAGAGAGTAAATGAAAATTTAAAAGAAAATAAAAATTAACGAAGGGAAGAAGAAAAAGATAAAAATTTTATTATAGGAAAAAGTCTAGAAAAAGAGATATCGAACGACAATGAGTTTAAGATTATATTTGTAAGAATGCAAAAAGCCAAATTTTGCACTGAATATCCGACTATAAAGAGAAAGAAAACAACAATCATCATCATCATAAGAAGAAGAAGAAGAAAGAAACAATACAGAGAAAGTAAGAATCAACCAAGAAGAAGAAAGAATAAAAAAGAAATAAAGAGAAAAAAGAAAGAAAGAATGAAAAAAATAATATTACGAAAGAAAGAAAGAAAGAAAGAAAGAAAGAAAGAAAGAAAGAAAGAAAAAGCAAGAAAGAAAGCTAAGAATAAAGAAACAAGCACTCAAACAATGTTAAGAAAAGAAGGATGGGAAGTGAGAAAGAAAGAAAGAAAGAACAAAATGGAAAGAAAAAACTTAAGAGAGAAAGAAAGAATCTAGGAAAAAGCATTAAGAAAAATTAAGAAAGAACCAAAGAGAAAAGAAAAACATTAAGAAAGCGAGAAAGAAAGAAATAAAGAAGAAAAAGGAATGAAAAACCATTAAGAAAGAAATAAAGAATGAAGAGCCAAAAGGAAAGAAAGCAAAGAAGGAAAAAAAGAGCAAGAAAGAAAGAAAAAAGAAAGAAAAAAAAAGAAATAATAAAGCGTACTAAAAGGAATAAAGGGCGAGAGGCAAAGAAAGAAGGAATCAAGAACGAAAGAAAGAAGAAAAGTTAATTTAATAATTGACAACCAAAAAAAAAAAAAAAAAATGGAATATTATGACAACAGATAAAGGAATACAAACTGTTGACAATAATATAAACTAATTTTATGTCGAAAATAAGAAATTATGTGATGAAGTGACTATATTGCCATACATGCCACATCTATCCATCTCATTGTACGAAGAGAGACATTTTTCCGATGCCCCAACACAACCTGAACAAAACGCATAAGTTTCATTTCTTTCATTATTGTATTATCCAAAGAAGCAGTTCGAAGTATAATTCTTCATATTATGTTGTTTTACACTAGTTTGTTCCACCGTAAGATTGACTGTGTGATTAGTGTTCCTCTGGCTGAACCTATATTGAGTAATTATCAATAAGTAAACGAACTATGAGCAAAATGCGTTAGAAATTTAAATAAATTGATCATTCTTGTCATCTGTCAAGTTACTCGGTATTTTCCGAGTCTGGTCCAACATTCCATGCATTTTTTTGTAATCTTCTAAAAAGTAAACGGTACATTCTATCCGTTCGTCCTTGTGTCTGAAACCAATTTAACTTGGGCCGAACTTGATCTGCATAGACATATTATACCTTTTTGGTATCAGTATGATCTCAGGATTGAAAATCTGCCTTTCATCTGGTGTTTGAATATACAGCATTGGGATTTGTGTTCGGATGAGGAGGGAACAGTTAAAATTTCAAATTTTAAAATAACTGAAAAAATAGTGATTTTTTAGTGAAATTTCTCATTTATATTGAGTTTAAAGTAACATAAATCTGTGAATTTAAAATTTTTGTTTTAAATTTAGTTTAAAATGTCCAAAAGTTTGACAATTGAGAAAGCCAATTTTATTTCTTCAAGATGCCAAGGAATCAGAGTTAAAGTGAAAGGCTTCCAAGTTCCACAGAACTCAACTCAGTTGACGTTTGACGGAGTTTGTAATTTCAAGAACTCAATTTTCCACATGATTTGTGATTTCGGTCCAAATCGTAGTTTCGGCCCAAATCGTAGTTTCGGCCTAAATCGGAGTTTCGGCCCAAATCGTAGTTTCGGCCCAAATCGGAGTTTCGGCCCAAATCGTAGTTTCGGCCTAAATCGGAGTTTCGGCCCAAATTGGAGTTTCGGCCCAAATCGGTATTTCGGCCAAAACTGGATTTATAGCATTAAAGTGAGGTTTTGATGTTCCATGGAGTGAATTGAAGAATTTAAAGTTATTTTTTCAAAATTATCATTGCTGTTTTCTAAGCTGGACCTATAGTTTTGGGCCACATGAATTAGCTTAAAAGTCTGCACGGACTAGTTTTGTAATAAACTAGATTTTGTAACAAAGATCTCCAGTTTTCTATTTATGTATGATACTTTGCGGTAGCTATCCCGCGCCTCAAGTCCCCCAAACATTTAACTTTTCATCCAATACAATGCCCTAGAGCCACACAATGTAGAGTGTTATTGATTGATTTTGTTGCATGAATGTAAGAGGAGGGGATGAGTATATGTAGAATAGATAACAGTAGACCCAAGACTTGAAATGGTTAAGATTATAGTGATCGGGAAAGTATCCTCTCGGGAGTTTTCCACAAACTGAATGAAACGTCATTCTTAATAATGGAATACGAAGGGATGAGGATGATTCGTCAGAGTGTAATGTTACATGTCGGAGCTTAGCTATGAAGCTTTGAACTGGTTGAACTAATGGATGTAACTCATCAGAACAATTCAGAACAAGGAAATAGCAATAGAATAACGACAGGCTTGCAACGTTCTGTCTGCGTGAAAAGTGTTCTCAGGTGGAAAATAATCTATAACTCTGTCAAGACTAGGTACTGAGTACTATGTTTATTAAGTGTTTAACTTATTGAGCATATTATATGAAGATGGGAATTCTAATTAAATACGTAGTCATCGATCTTTTAAAATGGAAATGCCTTTTGTTAAATCGAAGAGTTACTATTTGCATGTGTATATAATTTTTATTGGCATCCAATTAATAGAATTCACTCAATGGAGAGTTAAGCCATCTAAGACGCAAGGGGTTACTGAGACTGAAAGAGAATGAGAAGATTTTAGTGAGGAGGAAGAACAATAAAAGAACAAGATTTACGATAACAAAAGATAGTGATTGAAGTTTTTTTGAAGATCGTAGGTAGCAGAGAAGCATGAAAACGGAAGATAATTCCACGCGGAAGAAAAGAGACTATTAGAAAAGAATTTACGGTTACGTCTAACTATTTCTACAGTAAAACAATGCAATCTAATTGCCAATCAAGTAGTACGCTTAAATTCATGTAGTCCAGGTACCAAGAAGACATTGTCGTGAAATTATTTATAGAAAAGACAGAGGGAAGACAACTAAGGGAGATCGAAAAGTGACTCTAAAAGCCGAGATGCCAGATCAGGACAGAACACATTACAGACTCTTCGTTGAATTTTGTCGGTAATCTCAAGATAAATCGTAGGAGCATCAAACCAGGCATGACAGCAATACTTAATGCACGGAAGAATGGTAGCTTGGCAATTCCAGGTACTGTGTAGGTGGTGTAATGGATAGCGGCTTGAGACTGAAAATCGGAGAGCCAAGTTCCAATTCCAGTGGAGTTCGTTAAATTCCCACTCGCTAATACACACTTGGCATTATTATCTCCAAAAATTCTTACGATTTAAAAATATTTTCTAGCGTTAAATAAGCTGAAAATTGCTGAAAAGCCGTAAAAAAAACATCAATAAATCAATTAATCTCCTCCTATCCTTAAAAACTGTCTCCTAACGTAACCCTTTACCTCAAGTGGTCCCTGCCTGGTCTTGTACAGGGTGAACTTCACTGCAATACACACACACACACACACACACACACACACACACACACACACACACACACACACAAATATATATATATATATATATATATATACGATGATGCATGATGTAGGAAAATGTAAATAGATATTAATTGAATTCAATGAAATTATTTGCCACGTAATCGGTCAAAAAATTCCATAGTGAGCCTGAAAAAACATCGTAATGGAAAATATGAGATTCAATGAATGTAGACTACGTTTTTATAAATATAAATTCATACATTGAGTGCTGCAGACATCTATATTATCAAACAACCAGAGCAAGAAACGTAAAACTTACACAAAAATTTATTTTGCTTTTCAAATTATGCACCATCTAGATAGCATTAAAGTGACAATTTAACCATTATCTATCAAAGTCGAATGGTTTTAGTGAAAACAATTGCGAAGACGAAGTTATTAGGTTGGTGCAAAAATAATGTCGTCATAATGTCGTTTTTTGACATATTTTTTAACGTCAAAAAACGACATTATTACGTCATTATTTTTGCACCAACCTAATATTAAAGCTAAAAAAAAATTTCTGATCAGGATTTGACGAAAGATATCATTTGCATGATCTCCAACCCTGTTAATACTCAGTTCAAAAGCGTAAATCACGAACGTATTTGCAGCAACTTTGAATAATAAATTCGTCTATGCTCACATAACTGTTTCACTTAAAATGCAACTCGAATATCTGAGCCGAGATGATTTTCTTGGTTATAAATAAATGAGTAGATATAGGGACATGGCACTAGTTTGCTGAACTGTTCATTTTGAGGACAACTATCAAAAGAAATTTAAAAAAAAGGACAATGTACACGTGGGTATCATGCAGTTTTTTTTTTTAATGATTTCGCCACTAGTAATGCAGTAAAACGACTAATACGCAAGGGATTACTGAATGTGAAATGAGAAACACAAAATACACTATTAAGAAGAGTCAGCTGACATACGTGATACACGAGCATGTCATTTTCGATTGAAGAATGACTAGTCAGAGATTTTCCTATAGTAAGTGGCCAATACATTCTGCGGTAGACTGGTTGCCAACCATTGCTATAGGAACCAGTCTGTCCTCCTATTGAACCCATAGCTGGGAGGAGAAAAGGTGGATTCATACCTTTCCCAAAGGTATTTACCCGTAAGTAAATGCAACGGACATGACTGGAATTCGAACTAGGATCTCCGATTTCCCATTCCGAGCAGGTATCCATTACACCACAAAAGGAGGGAGAACAATAATAGAACAGTAACTGAGAAGAAAGAAAATAACGATTGACGTTGCATTTAAATTTTTGAAGATCAAAGTTGACTGGACAGCGAGAAGGCGGAAGTGAGGTCCCCAAGCAAGAAGAAACTGCCAGCATAGAACTTACGGTTATATCTAGTCATTTCAATTGTAAAATGATGAGACCTTGCTGCCAATGTAGTTCTAACTTCATAAAGTCTACGTGCCATAGCGGAAAGTTCATCAGAACAATCACCATAAAAGTAGTTATAGAAAAGGCAAGCTAAGTTATGTCGTTGGTAAATTAAAATGATTAAAACAGTTAAAAGAAAATTATCGTTTGTTGATGCAAGTTGATGTTTTGTTAATGTTCTTTACATGTATGAAGGAGTATTGCTGGCATATCTTTACTAAAGTTGTTCAATCGTCAATGCATTATTGAAAGATTAAAGATAGAGACTTCACCCCACAAATTAAATGGAACATCATCTGTCTATGTTTATTATTTCAAACCTTATTTTAGCGGATACCCGTATTTGAGTAGTCACTTCGTTTATTTTAAACAGTATTTATTTCATCCAGCGCATCCTATTTATTAAATTAATACTGTTTAAAATAAATGAAACGTCTACTCCAATATGGGTTATCGCTTGAAAATAACTTTTGAAGCAATGAAAATACGATAGATTAGAAAATGAAATAAATTAATTCTTTAGAAACTACTTTGCTTATGTTTCGAAACTAGCAGATTAGTGTTTCGGAAAATCTGAACACGTGAGTGTTCTTTTAAAGCAAAAATAGAATCATACTTATTTATGTCGCCTTTCGTAGTCGAGCAATGAAAGGACGCCAAATCAGACGGTGGTTTTACCTGCAAAGTGTGGCGCGTGTTCGAATCCTGTCACTGGGCGCTTTCTCTCTATTTTGTTTTCTCTTGTACGAAGGTCGGTAAAAGATATAAACATTGTATAAAATAAACGAAGGGTCTATTCAGATACCGGTATTCACTAAAAATAACGTTTGAATTAATAAATATATGACAGATTAAAAATAAAATCCATTATTTTTTTTTAAGTATACAATAAATGAAAAATATAATTAGAAAATATTTCTTCAATTATTTACAGTTTTTAGTCAGTAACTGGACATTCCTGAAGCCTTCGATATGATATTCTTTATTAAAAATCTCAGATTGGCTGCTTGAATTGTTTGTATTTTTTTTTATATATATATAATTAAACCGTTTCCATAGAGATGGAACTGTATTAACGAAATGGGATGAAGTATTTAGACGCTGGTAATTCCTGTTTTGGATTTTAAGCAAAGAATATAAGTGATTCTCATACGTCTGTAATTGATTAATATATGATGGCGATTATGTTTGTTGTTTTTTTTTGTTGTTTTTATTTTGTAAAAGGAATTGCTTTCTTTTTATAATAAAACAAAATTATTGCCTATTAAATCTTTCATCTGAGAATCTTAGAAATGAATTGACTAAAAAAAAAAGAGGATACATAGATAGGAAGACAAACAAAAATACGATATTCATATATTAACAGAAAACAGATTTATATCATTCGTTAAACAGATTTAGATTAGCAAATATAAACTAAGAGAATTGGATTCACAGTTGAGTTATAGAGGAATCGGAGAGCAAGGGTTCGAATTCCAGTCAAGTTCATTACATTCACTTACGTGTCAATAGCCTTATGTGTTTGGCCTTGAAAAATATTGCGTCATCCGTGATTGCATCAGATTTTCATCACACCCAGACACTATTGTCTCGACTGTCTATTAGTTGTCCTACGGCCATTGTCCACGAGGAACGTTACTCCAAAGAAGCGTACTAAAACTGTAACGCTGCACGAACACACTGGCAAGTCTTATAAGTTTTGTTTGTTTGGGTTTTATGGCATATCAACCACTGTGGGTTATTTAATGCCAAATCCAGTTTATATATATATGCCAAATATATGAATTTTAAATGCCTATTTTGTATGGAACATTTTTAGCAAGCTAGAGCTCATTTGCTTGGAGACTGCAAAATAATCCTAAGTATTTTTGTTTAAGTCAAGAATTTCCATTTGATAAGGACATTTTATTTGCAAAATGGTAAAAGGTAGGATATGTTGTTTACACATCAGTCTACATCTTTGATAAGAGACCAATTCTTTTTAGAAAATCCAATATAATTTTTAGTTCAGTTTTTGCAAATAATTTCTACATGTTCTTGATTGATTAATTGTTTTGTTTAGCGGCATCTTAACCTTAGTGGTCACTTTATGCCGAAAATGATTTTGAGTGACTTTAAAAGTCAAAAATGTATAGCTGACAACACTATTGTTTCAAAAACGTATAGCTGGCAACACTATTGTTTCAAAAACTTATAGCTGGCAACACTATTATTTCAAAAACGCATAGCTGGCAACATTATTGTTTCAAAAACGCATAGCTGGCAACATTATGGTTCCAAAAACGGATAGCTGGCAACATTATGGTTCCAAAAACGGATAGCTGGCAACATTGTTTCAAAAACGCATAGCTGGCAACATTATGGTTCCAAAAACGGATAGCTGGCAAAATTATGGTTTCAAAAACGGATAACTGGCAACATTATTTTTCCGAAAACATTATCTGAGGCCTTGCTGTTGGATGTAGTTTATCGCCGTACCCAGGACGCGGATGTAGTTTATCGTCATACCCATGACGCGGATGTAGTATATCGTCATACCCAGGACGTAGTCTTATCAGTGAGAAAATCAAAGTACCATGGGTTGGTTCGAAAACTTTCCTAATTTAAATCCAGTCGAGAATCTGTAGTCAATCTGCAAGGAACAACATCGTGGAAGTACTAACATGTGCACTGGGGCAGGTTTCATTGGAAAAATACGAAAAAAAAGTAAATATTAACGTAATTATTCGTTTTCTTTCAATTAATTTGCACACGGATCTAAACAGAAATCTCACGAAAATATATAATTCAAGAAAAAAATAATAAAAATCTTAATCGCAATGCCTTGTCGGTTGTCTTCAATGAAACCTGTATAAAAGAGGGTTTGCTGCCCAAATACACAATATATATATATATTATGAAATGGACAAAGTCCGACAATTATTTTTAGGACATTTTTATCTTTATACATTCTTTTTATAGATATAAATATTTAAGCAAATGCTCTGTTTGTAATAAACAGTATTAAACAACATTTACCGGCCTGAATGTCCGAGAAATTTTTACAGAAAATATTCGTCCTCCGAAAGGATTCGAACCTGTATCCTGTCGGAGGACGAATATCTTTTGTGAAAATGTCTCGGACATTCAGGCCGGTAAATGTTGTTTAATACTGTTTATTATAAACAGAGCATTTACTTAAATATTTGTATCTATAAAAAGAATGCATAAACATAAAAATGTCTTAATATATATATATATATATATATATATATATATATATATATGTGTGTGTGTGTGTGTGTGTGTTTATATATATATGTATATATATATATATATATATACATTAAAAATTAGATATTTTATTTTACTATATGTGATCTTTTTTTTTCTTTCTAATGGATAAAAGTTATGAATCCATGTATTCTCCCTCCTCCCCAGTTATGGGTAAATACCAGGAAACACTGGACCCTATAGGCTTGGGTGGCAACCGGTCTAGGGAAGGAAAAACTCTGAATTCAAAAACCGGCCTAGAGAGGGTTGAACTCCGTCAGGCTATCTTGCCCCAGAAACACCACCTATTACTGTAGTACACGTGGTACCCCTACGACATTACAGTGTTACGGGTAAAAAAAAAAACAAACTAAGCGAAGTTGACAAGTAGAGATAAACCCGTACCCACACATTCATGTATACACATATATAGTTAATGATACTATAAATCTATGATCCACTTCGATATCAATATTCGGTTTCATTTATCTGAAAATCTGTGTCCTGTAGAACAAGTTAAGCATTCTTTTTAAAACGGGGTAATGTTATTTTAATTTCAATTAACGAATTCAGTTTTAATTAATTATAATTAACTGTATTCTCTCAATAGATATCTATAAAAACTGAAATTAGTTGGACTTACCGAATGAGAAGATCAATTTTCACCTCTGCAGTGAAGCTCCTGTAGTTAAATCGGTAAGAGAAGCTATCATTGTAAGATTGGCATAACGAACTACAAAAAATCCAAGTTTCATTTTTACCGAAATTCTATTCCTCATTTATCTTCGATGTTTATTAATGGCTGGTGATTGACGATCTGAGTAGGTGCGATGAAAAAACATCCATAATTATCATGGAAGTAATAACGGTTAAAAATAATAATGGTTAAAAGTGTTTTCTTGTTAAATAATTAATCATGATAATATCACTATTAATGTAAATATAGCAACCGAAATGATAATAAAAGAAGACTTCTTCTTCTCCCTCCCCCAGTGACCCTTGGGGACGTGGATGATCATTGATCTCCACAACTTCTTCAAATTTGTAGCTAAGAGTAAATTTTGATTTTTCGCTGTCTCTCTTCATCCCTGTTCTGCCAACTATTTACACATGCTCATTAGGTAGGTTATGCTCTGTTTTCCTCTGACCCACTTGACTTCAAAATATCTTGTGGATGTCCAATTTTCTAAGCTTTCCTATCTCATTACGTTGCCTAGAAATGTCAAGTGTCTCTTCCTGGCGTTAATTATAAATGTCCTTATTATTTCTATTTTCTCTCAAATTTCGTAATTGCTCCCATGTTCAGTCCATAGTATTCTCAACATCCGTCTGTAAAAACACAATACGGTTGTTTCAAGTCTCTTCCACTTTGAGGAGACTATCCAGCATTCATTGCCATATAAGTCCATATAGTAATAGAGGATAGAGTAGAAATAGGGATCTCTATAGTAATAGAGGATAGAGTAGAAATAGGGATCTCTATAGTAATAGAGGATAGAGTAGAAATAGGGATCTCTATAGTACTAGTGGGGAGACTATAAATAGTGATCTCTATAGCAATAGAGGATAGAATAAAAATAGGGATCTCTTTATAGTAATAGAGGATAGACTAGAAATAGTGATCTCTATAGTAACAGAGGATAGAGTAGAAATAGAGATCTCTATAGCAATAGAGGATAGAGTAGAAATAGGGATCTCTATAGTAATAGAGGATAGAGTAGAAATAGGGATCTCTATAGCAGTAGAGGATAGAGTAGAAATAGGGATCTCTATAGTACTGGTGGGGAGACTATAAATAGTGATCTCTATAGCAATAGAGGATAGAGTAAAAATAGGGATCTCTATAGTAATAGAGGATAGACTAGAAATAGTGATCTCTATAGTAACAGAGGATAGAGTAGAAATAGAGATCTCTATAGCAATAGAGGATAGAGTAGAAATAGAGATCTCTATAGCAACAGAGGATAGAGTAGAAATAGGGATCTCTATAGCAGTAGAGGATAGAGTAGAAATAGGGATCTCTATAGTACTAGTGGGGAGACTATAAATAGTGATCTCTATAGCAATAGAGGATAGAGTAAAAATAGGGATCTCTATAGTAATAGAGGATAGACTAGAAATAGTGATCTCTATAGTAACAGAGGATATAGTAGAAATAGAGATCTCTATAGCAATAGAGGATAGAGTAGAAATAGAGATCTCTATAGCAACAGAGGATAGAGTAGAAATAGGGATCTCTATAGTAATAGAGGATAGAGTAGAAATAAGGATCTCTATAGTAACAGAGGATAGAGTAGAAATAGCGATCTCTATAGTAATAGAGTATAGACTAGAAATAGTGATCTGAATATTCGTAGAAGATAGAATAGAAATAACAATCAATTAGACACACGCTACCTCCCATATATGCGTTTCCTATATGGTCACGTGGTCTACTTAATTCAATAACGGAATCGCCTTTGTCGGCAGCGACACTTTATTCGTATACAACAGTTAGGAAATACAACAAACTGAAGATAAACTACATGGTATTTGTTTAATGACTTTAAAGATTTTAAATACTTTTTTTTTTTTTTGAACCCCACTTGACTTTTAATGATTTTTAATCTTTTGAAACTGAAACATTAGATATTTTATTTTACTATACGCGATCTATTTTTTCTGCTGGATGTAAATGTGTTTGTTGCGTGTGGATTAACTGGACACAATTCATGCTGTGTTGTCCAAGCTTCCAATTCACGTCATCAGTGTGGTGTGAGTAAAGTCAGAAAGATATGTATTTTAAATCGATCATAACTTTATTTTTGTAATATTTTTACAAGCAACACCGAATGCGGCTGAACGCAGCAAATCATGTGATAAATCGTGTAATAACGTCTAATACTTTTTAATACCTCTCACAGGTACACTCACATCCCATTTATCTGCCTAAGGTACTATTATACAATCATCACAAGAATATCAATAACAGGATACAGTTCCTTTCTGATAATACTAGAATGCTTTATAGAATGCTTTATAAATCTAATTATAAAAAGACTTTTGAAGTGAATCCATTTACATTCAACTAAAGCTAACTTCTATAAATAATTATGAATATAGTTTGAGATTCTGCATTCTTGAAAGCATACAAAGAACTCGATATAAAATTGTTATTGCTACATCAAATCAAATATCCTGGCATTCACAGCATGACGAGCTTTAAATGACAGACCTCAGAGAGCTACATTAATTTACCTTTTCACGATTATATATATATATATATATATATATATATATATATATATATATATATATATATATATAAAGGGTCTATCAAAAATACTTTTATAAACATTGGGGGCGGGATCCTCACGCCAAAACAAGGATAAAAGTCCTTATATACATGTCATGAAATCCTTTTTTTCTTTTTTTTTTTTTTTTTTTTTTTTTTTTTTTTTTTGAACCTGTTAAATGTACAATCCTAGATACAATCTAAAAGTACCTATGGAAACTTTGGTCCGGCTTTCTGACACCAAAACAAGGTCAAATGTCTATAAAAACATAAGTCCAAAAGGCTATCATTGTCCCTCAACACAGCAACTCATAGCAAATGTCCCGCTTGCTTTTACACACGCATGCAACCGTAAGATCATTGACTAGCAGACACATTCAAATATTCCCACACGGTGTTGAATGACTTCGCAGACCCCCAGAACACGTTGATGAAGCGTCTCTGCATTATCAATATATGGTGCGTAAACGAATTGTTGTAGATGTCCCCATAAGTAAAAAACAAATAATTGAGAGTCTGAGTCTGTTTATATTTCTGAAATGAGGTATTATGTACATTATTTTCATTATTCGGACTATTTTCCTCATCTTTGTCGCCATATTTATCGCAACGTTTCGGCCGTTTTACTCCTTCTTCAGGTGGTTGGAATGTCGAACTGAACCCTTTATTTCGCTCACTGGGGTAGACAGTTCTATTTCCATGTGCCATGTTTGATGGATGTCAGCTATCAGTTATCTCCTGTTAATTTTCCCTCTGAAAGTTCTTCACTGCCTTAACCGGGTATTGAACTCACACACTTTGGGTCTTGTCACTGGATCTAACCAACGCCTGTGCCATGAGTCCTTGAGTGTGAGTTCAATACCCGGTTAAATACGTTTATTTATCTATTTTTTAAGAGCAAATGTTTGGAGCTCGCATGGCAGGAGCCTCGGTCACTAAGGTTGCTGTACTGTTTGGTTTTTCAAGAGCTACCATATCAAGAACACTGATGCAATTCGAGAAACAGGGCAAGACCTCTAGCAGCTGTAGCAATTTGGCCCGGACTTGCAAACTTACTGATCGTATTCATCCAAGATTTTATTCCCTGATGGTGACTACATCTTCCAAGAAGATAATGCTCCAATACATACCGCTCGAGTGGTTAAGAATTGGTATGAAGAGCATAAAAGTGAGCTAGAACACATGGAGTGGCCACCCCAATTTCAAGATATCAATATTAATGAACATTTCTTGTGCATTTTGGAGCAACAAATTAGGAGCTGCTATCCCCCACCGTCGTGTCGTAAAGGAGCTGGAGAAGGTTTTAATGGAAGAATGACTAAAAATTCCTCGGGATGAAGCCAGGAAGCTGTATGATTCCATTCCTAGACGTATTAAAGCTGTCTGTGAGGCTAAAGGAGTACCAACTCGCTATTAAATACATTTTCTTTGAATTTAACAAGTGTTCTAATTATTTTGTCCAATCCCTTGTTATATATATATATATATATATATATATATATATATATATATATATATATATATATATATATATATATATATATATATATATGTTGGCAACCACTTATGACGATGCACTGCCAAACAAATCCTACTCGGAATGTGCTCTAAATTTAAGGCCCTTATGCTGTTATCAAGTATCAAATATGCTAGACCCTTAAGTATTTTACCATTTCATTCTTTATATCATTTTGCTTAACAAGCCTTATCTTCATAATTGAAGTTTTTTGACACTTTTGTGTACATGCGTTCTTTTCTCCCGATATTAACATTTTCTTTATCGTTGCCTACCAACACCTTTTGGTTTTTGAAATGTCTTTTTTTTTCGAGACAATCAAGTATTTCAGGAGACAAGCAAACTTTATTGGTAATTCCATTTTAATATTACCAAATTGTGATAGATTGCTTGAACAAAATGATTCTAGTAAAAATCATTTCGCCAAGACATTGCCAACGCTTCGCATTGATCAATTTTCCATTAATCTTCTTAATTCTGCTCCAATGTCAAATTTACGAGATTTACCAGGAAAGCGATCGTCAAGGAACCACATACAGCGATGGTGAATATCTGCTCTTGCTTCAAATTATTTGAAACCACACCGTGCCTATTCTCCTTTAAAAGCTGGCAATTAAACGTTTAGTTCTTATCGGAAACTTTATTTTGCCTTTTCAGTTAGAGCGAGTTTTCAGTGAAGCAAAGTTAAAACTGAATATTTCACCCAATGTTAGGGTGTTCGAAATATAATTACGCTGCATCAAAAAGATTAGTGTGTTGATTGGTTGGTTCGATTTTTTTATAACGGCGTCTCAACCCTGATAGCTCATTTTATGCCAACTAGCTGATTCACTAGAAAGGATATAGAAGATAAATTTATTTAAATATTATTTATCAAAAATGTAAAAGAAAATACTTTTCAACGCCTGGAGTAAAGAGTGAGATATGTGTATTCCTCAATAAAGATGGTGGTTTGATTTATTTTAATGGCGTCTCAACCCTAATGGCTGATTTTGTGACAACCAGCTCGTTCACCAGAAAGGATATAAAATCAAATATAAGATAACGTTATTTAAATACTATTTATCGGAAATGTAAAAGAAAATAATTTTCAACACCTGGAGTACAAAGTGAGATCTGTGTTTGCTTGAGAAAAATGGTAAAACAGTTTTCAACTTCTTCGATTCTGGATGGTGTCAATATTTCTTTGAATTCTTTCTTACTCGAGTCGACATATTTTCTGTACTTCTGTTAAATAATAATTTCAGACTATTATTTTAGTGGCAGTGTATTTTGGCTCAGAAAATGAGGATGAGCTTTATGATCAGATGGTAGACAAAATAAGGAAGCCGATTTTTATTGGCTGAGCGGAACGTGGGAAGTTTTTCGGAAGTTGATGTTCTGATGTCGAGCTAAGTAGACCTGTTAGATTGCGTTTATGCATATCCCTCCCCCCATTGGAGAAGACACTTTCGAGAGATGTTTGTTACATGTCAAATGAAATGGACATGTGAGATTATCGTATTAGCGCTTTCCTAATAGGAGGTAGAGTAAGCCTCATTTGAGAAGATGTACCCGTCGGCGTACTTGATAAAATAATAGTTAAGTAAAAAGTTCTCTTTTCGTCTCTGAACCCAAAGAACATTTCGTGACACCGACCAAGAGAAGAAGAGGACTGAACTAAAACTATCAGCGATCCCCAGCCAGACGAGATGAAACCAACCAACACCCCACCCGCCAAATGAAGGGTATATATATCACTTTCTCATGTATACTTATCACTACTTTATTGTTATTCCCATGGTAAGTATTCAGCTGAGCTACATTTCTCGGTTCCATCAGTTTAGACCTTTACATCTGGGCACACCATGACACGTACACAGGGCTGAATCATCCTCATTCTTTTCGTATTCCACTCAAAGAATTTCTCTGGTACTTTGCCCTCGTGGAACACTCTCCGGGCTTCTTACTTTCGTGTCATCTACGGTCTTCAAAAATTTAAATCAATCGTCGTCATCTATCTTCTTGTATACTATACTTTTTACTATCCATTTTCCTCGGTAAGGCTTTCTCAGTTTCTGATGTAACCCAGGTAGGGTTACTGAATGAGAAATAACCAAAACGGAGGTTGGAAATGAAATGGTAATCTTTATAACATCAATAAAATACAATACTCGCCAGCAGCGTGAAGTAGGTAAACCACTGCTAGACAGCATATTACCCCAACTTACAATAGTGTCCAACGTATTTCTGAGGATTGGCACATAGCTATTAGTGTTCATAGGTACGGTATATAACAGTTTCCGTCATTCTTAGTTACCGCTTGCGTCTTAGTGGCTTTATCGCCTTGTTTGGCCAGACGAGATGAAACCAACACTGGGTTGGTGGGGGTATTGTTGGTTCCATCACGTCTGGCCGGTAATTGCTGATCGTTTTATTTTAATCCTCTTATTCTCTTGGTCGGTGTCATGAAGTGTTCTTTGGGTTCAGAGACGAAAAGCATCAACAAAGAGAACTTATAACTTAATTGATTGACCGATTTGTTTTCGGCCTGCTTATGAACCCTTTGTAGATTTATTTAAAGCCAGAAAATATATTTAGATCGTAAGAATTTTTTTTTCTAATAATAGTTTAGGGATACAAGTCTTGCTAAATAACCCATAGCTGAGAAGACAAAATGTGGATTTCTAGTATTCACATAGGTAATTACGCGTAAAAAATTCAAATTTCAAGTAACTTAAATAAAATGAAATACTACAGTATTTGACTTGACACGGATTAGAAGCTGGTAAATGTTTATTTTTTATAGATAACTGATAATAAGACATAAAAAACAAATAGGAGAAAAGAGAGGTGACAAATGGGCCAATTGACATGGCTTGAAAATTTTGAGAGGTACTTATAATTCTGGTAGAGGCATTACCTGTGTTTTCTTTTTTACAAATAGTTTTCGTTCTTTTATTCGATTTTGTTACTCGTGACTGCGCCATAAACATCACATATACACATATAATTTAATAAATATATTTCCGTTCATATTCCATTAGTAAAGAAGAATTTCCACTCTGATAGCTTCGAACAGAAATTCCATTTAAATTTTTGAAGATCAAAATTGACTAGAAAGCAAGAAGCCGGAAGAAAGTTTCAAAAGCGAAAAGTGCGAGTGAAGAAACTGTTGGCATAGAAATTACGGTTACATCTAACCAGTACAATTAGTAAAAAGTAAGATTATGAGACTTTTTTGTCAAACTAGTACTGCGCTTAAATTCATAAAGTTTATGTACCAAAATGGAAAGCCCATCAGAACAATTGCCATGAGGATATCTATATATAAAGTTCTGTGAAATCCGTTAGTCTGTCCGTCACACATTCTAAAATAGTCATACAATGACCGATCGAAACCAAATATCAGGGAGAAGTGCAAACAGGTAAAAGGTGACAAAATACAGTTGGTTTTACTAGAGTGCAGAGCTTAATACAATAAATTTTCATTATTTTTTTAAAGTAAAACTATTATTATTTAATTTAACATAAAATATACTCCCACTACTTTAAAAACAATTTAATGATTAAATTAACTAATACTTATTTAATTAAAATGTAATATTATTTTTGCATATCTTTTCTTTAAGTTTTTACATATATAAGAATATAGTTTCCATTACGCCGTGTATCTACGAGAACTATAAACAAATCACTAGGTCAAATGCTACAAAAAGTTGGAATTTGGCACCAGGAAATATTTACGCATGGCCAGTTGAATGTTGCATGCTCAAGAGTAAGAAATCTTGAGAATTTATTATTCGAAGTTAAAAAGGAAAATAAGAAAGTTTCTTAAAAATATTGTTTACTATGAAGTCCTATAAAATTAAATTAAAGAAATTATTAAACAGCGAAATAGAGTTTTTGTCAAAGTATTTTCCAAACAAATCAGCTTATTCAAATTTCATTGATTGGTTTGCGACATTGAAGGAAAAGACAAAGAATGTAAGCGATAACTTCAACAATACTAAATACTGTGAAGATTTTTAAAAATCTAGTTCATAGAAAAGGCAGAGATGATTTTATTTTTTCTTGTGCCTTGCTTAACAAGAAAGGGCATTTTTGACATACTTCTCCGCTTAAGCAATCATTTTGCTTGCAATAAACAGCTGCAGTATATAGTCGTTTTATGTTTCAATTAACGGGTGCATATATCCTCTTCTCGAAGAAATTCGCGTCAAGTAAGTGGGGCCCACTCTTGCATCTTTGCAGCAACAGTACATGGAACCTCTTTCCAGATAAATATCATTTGAGGGACTCAAACAGATGATTATATGAAGAAACAAGTCACGACTTTGCAGCGGGTGAGGTAAAACATCCCAACCATATGTCTGGAGGTACTCTTTTCTCATGTTGCCTTTTTGTGGGGTGACATATATCACTATATCTTAATTCGTAATAAATAAAAATCGATACAGATCACACTGTTTCGATGGCAGACATAGAGAGGATATTCAAAGACAAAGTAGTAAATTGATTGACTGATTCGTTTTCTACTGTTTATGAAACCTTTGTAGATTTATTTGAAGCCAGAAAATATATTTAGATTGTAAGATTTTTTTTAGATAATAATGGTGTAGTGATACAAGTCTGGCTAATTATTCCAGAAGATAAGACGTGGATTTCTAGTATTCACATAGGTATTTGAGCGTAAGTGAATATAACAAACCCAGCTGGTATTGGAACTCGGATCTCCAATTAACAATCCGAGCCCTTATGTATTACACATCCAACACGTCCAAGCTTACTGAACCTGGTATTTCCAAGAGGTCACCCATCTAGGTACTGACTAGGCTCGACGTTGATCGTACGGGTATCGGTGTTTCAACGTAAAGTAGTAAAGGATAGCGGACCAAAATTTCTAACCGTTACTCGTAAGAAGACAGAAAGGATGGCCCTTAGTACGAGAGACAGTCTAATATGAAAGCTACGAATTGGAGAGGTACAACAAATTTAACTATCTGGGAAATATTAAAACAGACGATGGAAAATGTGACACAGAAATCCGAAGTTGAATTGAAATGCAAAATAAACCCTCTAAAAAGCTAATGAAAATACTAAGAAACAGAAAATTTTCGCCAGAAACAATTTAAAAAAATGCTTAACTGCTATGTAGTACCAGTCCTAAGAAATGTAACGAATGCTGGAAAATGTCCTTACAGATGAAGATGATACAACCAAGATATGGTTCTGCAGAAGGAGACTGAGAATTCCATGGACAGAGCAATTAGGAAGTTTTAGGGAAAATGGAAACAAAAAGTACAATTATATTTAGAATCAGAAAGTGACACTATGATAGACATAATGAGGAAAGATGACTTGGAGAATATAACAGTCAGAGGACATACTGAAACCAAAAGAAACCGGAAGGATAGTAGCTCTAACATACTTAACGAGTTTGTGTGAATGGATAACATAACCATAACAAGGACAAATGATAATGTTAACCATTTTTAAATGACATGAAAATTTGGGATATGCGGCTACTTAACGGTTATCGGCGCGAAAAGTGTAATCGGCAAACGAGTACATATTCTAGTCTGTGGCGTTTATTTGGGGAAAGGCGTGAATATAGTTCTTCTCCCCTCAGTTATGGATTAAATAGTAGAACAAACCTGGCTCGCTATCCTTGGAATCGAGCCAATCTAGAAATTCTGAATTCGAAACGGTGGAGAATGAAACAAGAAATAACTGTACTATCATTCCTAAGAATCATGGCAATTACAGATAACTACCTTAAAAGTCGCACTCCATGCGGACTTTTAAGGTAACTCCTGTGGTGATCTGATTGAGCCTCCGGCACAAATCTAAAGGGGTCTCTGACCAACTTTAGAAAACAGCAATGATAATTTTGAAGAAATAACTTTGAATTCCTCAATTCACTCTACGGAACTTCAAAACATCATTTTAACTCTGATTTGAACTATAAGTCCAATTCCTGCCAAAAGTCCGATTTGGACCAAAAATTGAGTTAATCAGATCACCAATTCCGTATAACTTCAATTGTGTTGAGTTCTTCGAATTACAAACTCAGCGGAACTTTAAAACTGCACGTCACTAAACCTCTCATCTTAATTCTGACTCCTTGGTATTTTGAAGAAATAAAATTGATTTCCTCAATTCCCCAAATTGTGGAGATATTTTAAACTGAATTTAAAACAAAAAAAATAAATTCACAAAGTTTTTGTATTACTTTAAACTCAACATAAATTTAAAAAAACTTTTAAAATCGCTATATATTTTTTTTTCAGTTATTTTAAAATTTGAATTTTTAACTGTTCCTTCCACATCCAGACACAAATCCAAATCCTGGATATTCAAGCACCAGAGAAGGGAAGATTTTCACTTCCCAGATCATCCTGATTCCAAAAAAGTATAATGTGACTATGTAGAGCAAGTGTGGCCCGAGTTATATTGGTTTCAGTGACACGGACGAACATAGAATTTGCCGTTTATTTATTTAGATGAGAGAATAGTACGTGTAATTTATTTTTGTTTTCTTTTATTGTTTTGTGTGTAAATTCCTGCGATTTATTTATTTTTTATGTGTTTGTCATCACCTTCGTATCTTACGTTGTTAAGATTGTACCCATCAAGAAAAATGCTGCTAGATTATCTTTTGATCGCCTCGAATCATGGGATTAAAAAAAATATATATAAAGTTAGAGAAGAAATATGACATTTCATTCAGTTTGCCAAATGGGAAAAAAAAAACAATGATAAAGAATCAAAACTCAAAACATTGTCAATGCTTATGGGCTTAATTAACTGTAAATTAGAAAAAAAATCTCAAAATAATTAGTTACAGCAAATGTCTAATAATTATACAAAATTCCGCTTAAATTATTGATCATTGTCATTTTTAAATAAAATTTTGTTTTGGAACAAAATAATTCTTATTAAGAATCGTTAACTTATTCTATGAGTTGCTTTCATCATATAGTTTTTGACCTACCGATAATCCTTGAATGTCCCCAAATATTGAATTCTTACGTAATATCCTTCCTCCTATATGACAATGAATGCTGGACAAACCACCGATGAAGAAGAGACTTGAAGCAAAAGAAATGCGGTTCTACAGAAGGATGCTTAGAATGTCATGGACCGAATATGAAAGCAACGATGAAATTTTAAAGAAAATGAAAACAAAAAGAACATTTATACTTATCATCAGATAGAGGCAGTTGAAATTTCTAGGTCACATAATGAGGAAAGAGGGCTTAGAAAATGTAATACTCGTAGGACAGGTTAAGGGTAGGAGGGAGATGAGAAAACAACGCATAATCAACCTATGGAGCTTGAGTAAATGGATGGCGGAACATGGTTTAGGAGAGATAAAAAAAAAGACATAATTTATTAAGAGCTGCATAGGACAGGAAATTGTGAAGAGTCATGATCGCCAACGTCTAGAAAATGATTCGAAACATAAAAGAAGAAGAAATTTAATCAGTATATTAAGGCATATTTTATGTTATGTGTATAACCTAAAATATGTTATATCCTAAGTTTTATCCTACTAGTTAATAAACAAACAGCATGCCGTTAACATTCAGAAAAGAAAATAAGATTTTGGCCCCTATCTCGCCATGGAAGTGGTTAAGGCGCCATACATGTAATAAGTTCTCTCCTGCATATGAAACTTGAAAAGTCTCGTTCGAAGCTAGACCATCCTACTCAGAAAAGCCAAACTTTTGGAATTAAAAGGTCGGACAATTGAAATAACTATAAACAAAAATATATGAGTTACGAGTAACCTTTGAGGAAAATAGGAATTACAAAGAAACTAATAAAAACAATCAAAAATAGAAAAGTGAATTTACTTGACTATACAGGGAGAGAAGCAAAATTGGGTTCTCCATAATTTCCTCACAGTTGAAGAGGAAACTCGAGGCCACAGAGATATAGTTCAACGGAAGGAGGTTGAGAATCACATGGACGGAGCATCTGAACAATTAGGAAGTTTTAAAGAAAATGTAAACAAAGATATACAATTATATTAAGAATCAGAAAAAGACACTTGGCATATATAATGAGGAAAGAGGGCGTAGAGAATTTAACACTCAGAGAACTTACTGAAAGCAACAAAAAAATCAGAAAGGATAGAGGGTGTAAATTACTTATCGAGTTTGTGTGAATGGATAATATAAAAAAATTGGTAATATTAGCGATTTCCATATACGAAATTATTCGGCATTCATTGACCGAGCAGTTAATTCTATTTTTATTTGAAATTTATAAGATCTTTCTATTAAAAGAATTTTTCAGGAAAATCGGTTTCTAAGGTCCGTTAACTGTTATCGCTCTTTCCAGTATTAATAGTGACTTCTTTCCTAACTTTTGGTTTGCAGTAATGTGAAATGATTTTGTCCTAACTTTCTTTTCGAATCATATGTATTATCCATTTGAGTTGTTTCTGCTGGTAAAACTCCTCAAGTGATGTAGATTGTGCTATTTCATTGAATGACATGTTTTTTACGGTTTCTCAACCCTTTTCAGGTTATTTAAATCCAGGAAATATTTTTAGATTGTAAGAATTTCTCTTTTTGGCGGGGAGCTAATAATAGTTTTAGTGATACAAGTCTTACTACTTAACCCATAGTTGGGGAGAAGAACTGGATCCGTGCCTTTCGCAAGGGTATTTGCGCATAAATTAATATAAAAAAAACAACGGGAATTCGAACACGGCTCTTCGATTAACAATCCTGAGAAGTTATCGATTAATCTACCCGCATCTCCCAGCTTACTATACCTGGTATTCCCAAGTTGTGCTACTTGAGGACTTTCAACAACAGTAAGAACTAAAATGGATAGCACATATAGCACGAAGAGTGATGATAAAGTATCAAAAGTTACTTGAGGCAACAAAGGATAGAAAGTTGTGAAGGTCCATGAACGCTCACTTCATGAAAGAAAAGTTAAGGATTCGAAATTAATAATCAATTGTTCCATTCAGGAGTGAATATATTCAGTGTTAAATTTACCTACTGTTGAACGGATTCCAGTGAGAAAAGACATATCTACGTGAACATCGATAGTTGACAATAGATTACCAAAATAGATTGTTTATAAATCTTCAGGAATACATATATATGTGATAGTTCTCTGTAATATGAGGTCCGTTGCATGTATTGATTACTGAAAAATGACCTTTGTTCTTTTTTATGATAAAGATTTTCGTTTCTGAGAAGTAAGAGTTAATATTGATATTAACCGAATTCATCTCAGAAATTCGAACACAAAAACACATACACAAAGGCACAGACACAAACACACACACATACACACACACACATATATATCTATATATATGGGTGTGTTGTCAGTAATTTTTTATTTATACTGAATTGTCTTTAGTATATAAATTTATTTCAGTCGTGGCTCCTTATTTACCTCCCGTGTTTCACTTTTTCAGATTTGCCATTTTGATTTCTATTGTTCCAACGAATCTTTCTGAAGAAACGTTGGACGAAAAAGATCCCTTTAAAAGAATGCGTCCGTCATCTGCAAAGCCATATTAAAGAGATATTATATATATATACATACATACATACATACATATATATATATATATATATATATATATATATATATATATATATATATCCATATATATATATATATATATATACACATATATGAATATATATATATATATATATATATATATATATAAACATATGCATAATAAAATATAGTTTTAATGTAAACTATATTTAGTTAAAGTGGTCAATATCAGGGATAGAGCGTATATAAATATAAAAGTTGACAGTGATCATGAAACAGACTGTCGCCATGGGTGTTGACTTTCATCTCCATTTTGATATATATATATATATATATATATATATATATATATATATATATATATATATATATATATGCGTGTGTGTGTGTATGTGCGTGTGTATGTATATGTCTGTGTGTGTGTGTATATATATATATATATATATATATATATGTGTGTGTGTGTGTGTGTGTGTGTGTGTGTGTGTGTTTTGAACAATAAAAATATTGCAAAATTAAAAATTTTCAGACACGCTGGGTTGTATATTACTATTCTTCTTTTATTATTTCAATTAGGCTCCTTGATAAGTTTCGGCCAGCATGGCCATCATCAGAAGTAAAAGGTCCCTGCTTGTTAGTAACAGTGAACTACAAGGGTGAATGAGTGTCTCTGAAGATATAGAACTTTATCTGTTTGTTTTTTTTTTTGGTGGTGGGTGGGGTTATCGTTAATTTTGGTAAGTCCTTATATCGGTTAAACGTCCTCTTACAAGTTGTTTTTAAGATAGAGGCTGTGAGATTATATATATATATATATATATATATATATATATATATATATATATATATATATATATATAGAATATAGTGTCTGGGACATACATACATATATGTATATATATATACATATATATATATATATATATATATATATATATATATATATATATATATATATATATATATATGTATATTAATAAAAAGAAAGAACAGTAAGATATATAACCCGGTGTTCTTATAGATATTTTTATTTTTACAAAAAAAGTGCTCAATGTAAATTTACAGAGCATTAATATTATAAGTTAATAGACTTAAAATATGGTTTTTCGCTACACAGTTCCAACCATGTTTAAAAAATGGAAGCTAAAAGCCCCGAATTTAAGTACAAAATTAAATTCGGGGCTTTTAGCTTCCATTTTTGAAACATGGTTGGAACTGTGTAGCGAAAAACCATATTTTAAGTCTATTAACTTATAATATATATATATATATATATATATATATATATATATATATATATATATATATATATATATATATATTACCAGACATTTTGAGTCGATTTAGTTTATTGATCGACTTTTCAAAATTGCAAATAATTCAGATCAGGAGGAAATTCTATCGGAAATTGTCCAAATTTAATTTTGGAAAATATACGCTCCGATCTTTCGAAATTTCGTAAGTTATCATCAGGGTAGGAAAGCCAAATGGTGAATTTCGTATAACTCTTGAGTGTAGTGACTTAAGCATAGTGTGTGCGACGCGTCATTTGGAAAAGTCGATCAATAAATTTAATCGACTCAAAATGTATGTTGTAGTTAATAACATTTGCTTCAATGAACATTCGCTGCCTAAATAAACCCCATTATATATATATATATGTGTGTGTGTGTGTGTGAATGAACATGTCAAAAGCACGAACATAAAGTGGAGTATCTTAAAAATCGAAATTAACAGTACACGTGGTAACAGTTGTAGGTTGTGTCAGGAAGAGAAGTTGCTTATAGCAACATATAAGAACAAACGTATGTTGTTAAATAGTAGAACTGAGATAATTTCCAGGTGTAGGGATATAAGTAAAAACATGCTCATTCTGTAAAAACTCGAATAAAGTATAAGTTTTTTCAGTAACTTCCTCCCCTTCTCGACTTCTGATTGCATAGCTGAATAACTTTAGAATTACGAGCACTTTCTTGCCGGCCACCTGAAAACACATGACGATCAAAAGTTTGTGCGTGGTTATATGTGTTTTTAGCACTTTCTTGTATTTACTTACCCTGTATGTCTATTTTCAAGGCAGCTGATTTGAGCACATTTTATACTTCCGTATTTTGATACGGTATTTTTTCCAGCCTCTAATATATATATATATATATATATATATATATATATATATATATATATATATGGAGAGAAGAAGAGAGAGAGAGAGAGAGAATTAACATGAAAATTTTCTGTGGAAAGAACAACTCTGCTCTGAAGAAACTGCAAAACTTTGAAGTCAGCATGACGGAAATAACACTATTCAGTTACGTGAAAAAGTTATTTCATATTAATACTATAAACGCTTTATTTCTATCTCTGATATTGAACACTGTACCACAAAGCCAGCTTGTCTTAAATTACCTTTCTACCAGAAAACCACTTCAAAAGTGAACAATTTTGGCTTCAAACAATCTCTCAAATGCATATATATATATATATATATATATATATATATATATATATGGGGGGGTAAAAGTTTCTTGTAGAAAAAGACAATATGTATTAAGGAAAAAGACAATACGAAAACTGTAGTTTTAGCCAACAAAAAAGTCCACACTGAACGAAACGCGTCGGCTAAAACTGCAATTTTGTCTCTTAATACATACATACACATACACACACATATATATATATATATGTGTGTGTGTGTGTGTGTTATCGTTGGTGTGTGTGTACCCTAGTGGGAAATAAGATTGCTACACCCTAAGATGTAAATTGTGCATGGTAATTGAAATGCTGACAAATACTTCACCCGTCTGATGATATTGTGAGATTTGAAGAAGTGCATTGTCTGTGTATGGTCGTTAGTTGCCGATGCCTACTACGATAGGTTCCGGTATGATGAATGGATCTAATGCAAGTATGCACCATGCAACGGAGATGTACACGTACTCCTTTTCAATCAGCGTCATTTTTGGTGCATTGAAGTCCGTCTGAGGCTGGATAGTCGTTTCGGTGTTTTACTACTCATGATGGATATTATCCGTGGTTGGTACTTAGATATTAGCAATGGTGATTAAATGAACATTCCTATACCCGAAGATCAGTTATTAACATTCAAAAACCAAATACATTGTTTAAACATCATCATTTTGTTATTTTAAGAATTTATATGACAAAGGTGATTATGAAGTAATCTATTTACTGAGGTTTTCAAATATCTTGCAGTGATAATTTTAAAAAAGCTAGTTTAATTTCTCCCCCGATTTACTTTTATTTTTGCTGAATATTTTTATCTTATTCTAATGTCTTTTTAATCATTTCACCCCAAGTAAGGCAATAAAGGTAATAGAGCTACTAAGATTATTCAGTGAAAAAGAAAACATTATTAAAGAGAGAAAACAATAAAAGAACAGAAATTAAAAAGACAGAGCTTACGAGTGGAGTTGCATTTAAATTTTTGAAGAACAAAGTTGACTAGAAATTAAAAAGCAGAAAGACAGTTCTATAAGTGCGAAGTGCCTAAGAAGAAACTCTTAACATAGAACTTACGGTTACATCTAGTCATTTCAGATGATGAGATCTTGCCACCAATCTAGTAATACGCTTAAATTCTTAAAGTCTAAGTATCAAAGAGGAAAGCTCAACAGAACAGTTACCACGAAAACATCTACAGAATGGACAGAAGAACGCTACGATAGAGTGGTGGGAAAGTGAATGAAACCGAGATACCAAGTCAGGACCAATAACATTGCAGATTATTCTTTGTATTTTTTCAATAATCTCCAAATACATAACAGAAACACCCGATCAGAAGTGAGTATATTCAATGCATGGATGAATGGTAGACTTATAATTGTGTAAGATAGATTCTGTCGAGAAAAATTGTCTGGCACGTCAGAGAGTACCGACTTTGGTAGAAGCAAAGCTAGCAATTGATACAATATAATCTTTCCATTTAATGCCGGTGGTAACCGTTAGTCCACGAAGTTACAAATTAAATTCAGTTTATAAAATTATCAGCATGTCAATGTTTACACATTTTGCAATGATAAAAGCCAAGCGAGTTTACCATATGTAGTTTTATCAACACAAACAATGTACTAAAGTGGGATTCACCTTAAAATCTATATCCACTTTATATTGATGGTAACTTGTTTTCGGGGTTGTATTATGCAAAACCAAACCGATGTCTAACTTTTTAACTCTCGTGCAAACTAAACCGATGTCTATCATTTCGACACTCGTACAAACTAAACCTATGTCTATCGCTTTCATTGCATGTAAACCAACTCCTACTATAAGCATTTATTCAGCACGAAGCAGAACAAGGAACGCGATATTTACGCTCAGAATGATATCAGAAAGAGCTATACAAATGTACTGGTGTTACATAGATTATGCAAAAACGCTTGATAAAATACGTCATAGCAAACTTTTGAAACGCCTTGGAAACCTTGGATAATTTGGTAGGACATTGGAATAATCCAGAACCTGTAATACAAACTAAACCAACAGAATACGGTAAGAAAATGAATTCAGTAAATATAAAAATAGAAAAGAATTAGATGCTCTTAACAATATAAGATATACAGATGACACAGTGTTGATACCATATACGTAAAGGAAACTATACGAACTCCTACAGAAGGTAGTGAAAGAAAGAGAGAAGAAAGAACTAAACAACAACTACAAGAAGACAGAATGCATGATTGTTAGCAAAAGAAACAGCTCAACATGCAAATGATAAATTAAAGATTCAAAAAGGAACAGCTCAAGATGCAAATGACAAATTAAAGATTAAAAAAAGAAACAGCTCAACATGCAAATGACAAATTAATGATTAAAAAAGGAACAGCTCAACATGCAAATGATAAATTAAAGATACAAAAAGGAACAGCTCTACATGCAAATGACAAATTAAAGATACAAAAAGGAACAGCTCAACATGCAAATGACAAATTAAAGATTAAAAAAGGAACAGATCAACATGCAAATAACAAATTAAAGATTAAAAAAGGAACAGCTCAACATGCAAATGACAAATTAAAGCTTCAAATAGGAACAGCTCAACATGCAAATGACAAATTAAAGATTCAAAAAGGAACAGCTCAACAAGCAAATGATAAATTAAAGATTCAAAAAGGAACAGCTCAAGATGCAAATGACAAATTAAAGATTAAAAAAAGAAACAGCTCAACATGCAAATGACAAATTAATGATTAAAAAAGGAACAGCTCAACATGCAAATGATAAATTAAAGATACAAAAAGGAACAGCTCTACATGCAAATGACAAATTAAAGATACAAAAAGGAACAGCTCAACATGCAAATGACAAATTAAAGATTAAAAAAGGAACAGATCAACATGCAAATAACAAATTAAAGATTAAAAAAGGAACAGCTCAACATGCAAATGACAAATTAAAGCTTCAAATAGGAACAGCTCAACATGCAAATGACAAATTAAAGATTCAAAAAGGAACAGCTCAACAAGCAAATGACAAATTAAAGATTCAAAAAGGAACAGCTTAACATGCAAATGACAAATTAAAGATACAAAAAGGAACAGCTCAACATGCAAATGACAAATTAAAGATACAAAAAGGAACAGCTCAATATGCAAATGACAAATTAAAGATACAAAAAGGAACAGCTCAACATGCAAATGACAAATTAAAGATTCAAAAAGGAACAGCTCAACTTGCAAATGACAAATTAAAGATTCAAAAAGGAACAGCTCAACATGCAAATGACAAATTAAAGATTTAAAAAGGAACAGCTCAACAAGCAAATGACAAATTAATGATTCAAAAAGGAACAGCTCAACATGCAAATGACAAATTAAAGCTTCAAATAGGAACAGCTCAACATGCAAAGGACAAATTAAAGATTCAAAAAGGAACAGCTCAACATGCAAATGACAAATTAAAGATACAAAAAGGAACATCTCAACAAGCAAATGACAAATTAAAGATTCAAAAAAGAACAGCTCAACATGCAAACGACAAATTAATGATACAAAAAGGAACAGCTCAACATGCAAATGACAAATTAAAGCTTCAAATAGGAACAGCTCAACATGCAAATGACAAATTAAAGTTTCAAAAAGGAACAGCTCAACATGCAAATAACAAATTAAAGATACAAAAAGGAACAGCTCAACATGCAAATGACAAATTAAAGATTAAAAAAGGAACGGCTCAACATGCAAATGACAAATTAAAGCTTCAAATAGGAACAGCTCAACAAGCAAATGACAAATTAAAGATTCAAAAAGGAACAGCTCAACATGCAAATGACAAATTAAAGATACAAAAAGGAACAGCTCAACATGCAAATGACAAATTAAATATACAAAAAGGAACAGCTCAATATGCAAATGACAAATTAAAGATACAAAAAGGAACAGCTCAACATGCAAAAGACAAATTAAAGATTCAAAAAGGAACAGCTCAACATGCAAATGACAAATTAAAGATTTAAAAAGGAACAGCTCAACAAGAAAATGACAAATTAAAGATTCAAAAAGGAACAGCTTAACATGCAAATGACAAATTAAAGCTTCAAATAGGAACAGCTCAACATGCAAATGACAAATTAAAGATTCAAAAAGGAACAGCTCAACAAGCAAATGACAAATTACAGATACAAAAAGGAACAGCTCAACATGCAAATGACAAATTAAAGATTTAAAAAGGAACAGCTCAATATGCAAATGACAAATTAAAGATACAAATAGGAACAGCTCAACATGCAAAGGACAAATTAAAGATTCAAGTAGGAACACCCGAGCGTGTAAATTACAAACTGTAGATACTAAATTCAAACAAGTACAAACATTTAAGTATCTGGGAAGTGTTTTAACAGAGGACAGAAAATGCGACACTGTAATCCGAAGACACATTGGAGTAGCGAAAACCCCTTACAAAAGCTAAGCAAAAGATTATAAGACTGAAAATTTTCGTTAGAAACAAAGAAAATAGTACTGAAATAATGCGTAATGTCATTCGTCCTGTATTGCACTGAATGCGGGACAATCTCTGACTAAGTGTAGACTTGAGGCAGCAGAAATAGTGTTCTGCAGGAAGATGCTGGGGAATGTAATGGACCGAATATGTGAGCAACAAGGAATTTTTAGAGAAAATGGAAACAAACAGGAAACTTTTAGTTAAGATCAGGAAGAGACGATTGAAATCTCTAGGGCACATTATGAGGAAAGAGGGCTTGGAAAATCTTATACTCACAGGACAGATTGAAGGCAGGATGGACAGAGGCAAACAATGCATAACTTTGTGAGTTTCAGTAAATGGATGGTAAAACAAGGTTTAGGAGAAATAAAAACACAAAATCTATTTAGAGCTATAAACGATAAGAAATTGTGACTAGCCATGATCGCCTACGTCCTGAAGGGACACGGTACATAAAGAAAAAGAAGGAGAATTTTAACCCTTTCTATAATCTGGTTATTATTTTCTTCACGTGCCTGTTCTTTTTAGCTCTTAGTAATGTTTATCTCCCTTATCACCCCTCCTGCCATCCATTTACAGAGATTTATATTAGATAGCAGTTCAGCCCGCTTTTCTTTGTTTCTAACGAACTATTTACATTTCTTAATATTCCGTTCAGCATTTGAAAGGAATCTTTCGCTATTTCAATGATTCTTTTGACTCCTGTGTCATATACGAAGAAAAAAAAATTATACTCCTATCTTTAATAGGGTATTGTTTCAATAAAGAGAATTAGTATTCTAAACTTTTTATGTATCTATGCAAGCACAAATCTTCTCATGCGTGTACGTATATATGTAATATGTATCTATTCATTTACGCATGTACGTTGTTATGTATACACATATATATGTATGTATGAAATCGAATGCTGGACTCAAGCGTCATATTAGAGACCATGGACACCGAAACGGGTCGGACGCCACTACAAGAGATGCGAGGGGTGAGTTTGTGGTTCTCATCTAGGCGGCTCTCATCCTACCGTATTATGTATTTTATCTAATAACCGTTAGGATAATACAACAGACCTTATTACTCATAATGCGCCATTGGCCGTTATATATGAATAGTCGAGTGAACATACAACACACATGGGCTGAAGATTGCATTTTGCTGTTGAGCCCAGTGTTCAATTTTACTTTAATACACACACACACATATATATATATATATATGTTACGTTTCTCAGAATAATTTTGAAGGTGCAAATATTTCTTAGTCATTGCCGACGCATTTCATCATTCCGACTTTAAGTTTAAAAGCGAAATGTTTTGTAGTAACATCAGATTTGATTGACGAATTGCGTCAGCAATGAATAAGAAATATTTTCCAGATGTCTTTTTCATATATATATATATATATATATATATATATATATATATATATATATATATATATATATATATATATATATATATATATATATATATATATATATATATATATATAATGTCATCCACGGACAGACTGTTTCACAGATCATCAGTGCGGTTAGACATCCGGTTGCCTCTAGCTAGGATCGAAACTCGACTGAATTGGTATCAGGCGGATTTTCTACCACTAAGCTGTCGGCGCACGGTCTGGATGAAGGTGGATTTTTAGCGTATTTATTTTTGGAAACACGCCCAGTGACCGACAGTAACTCAATTCGGCTTGCGAAGAGTCTCGCTATATAGCTATAATAGTCACTGTTTACAAACCCATACATCAGCCCTAGAGTGCTCAACTGGAATTAAATTTAATTCAGGAGCTAATATATATATATATATATATATATATATATATATATATATATATATATATATATATATATATATATATATATATATATATATATATATATATAATCAAGAAAAATATTAACAATCCTTCTCGGTTATAATTTATATCATGAATATTTTTTATATTCGCCATTTCATTGTGTGTGTGTGTGTCTTTGGATAAAAACATACTTTTAAGGTATGCTATATTTATAGGTAAAAGTACCCAATGTTAGGAATAGAGCGTATGTAATAATAATAATAATAATAATAATAATAATAATAATACTTCGCAGGTGTGACAGTCAGTTTTCTGATTGAACGGAATCTTCCCAACCACAAGTATGGAACAGATTAATCTCAGTATCTACATTTATATCTTTATAATATATATATATATATATATATATATATATATATATATATATATATATATACATATATATATGAAGAAATATAGTCTTAAGATGTGCTATATTTATTGGATAAAATGCTCAATATCAGAGATAGAGCGTTTCTAAATATAAAAGTGAACATAGAAGTCAAAACGTAGAGGCGACAGTCTGTTTCATGCTAGATGCAATCGTCAGGTCATGAGTGCTGTTATTTTTCTCGGTTATTTATATATATATATACGGGTAAGTGGTGTATTCTGGGTAGTCTATTTTGGCGTGGATAAAGAAAGATGGGATATTTTACACTACAATGGGAAGCTTTGACGGTGCAGACATGCGAAATCATAAGTATTTACTTACTACACGAACTAAGCAAAATAATAGATAGAAATGACACAGGACTCTACAGGGACGACGGTCTCATAATCTTAAGAAACTGTAACAAACAAAACACAGACAAAACTAGAAAAGCAATAATAAAGATTTCTAAAAATAACGGGTTCGACATAGATATAAAAACTAACCTGAACAAAGTAGATTTTATCGATATTACATTTAACCTAAGAAAGGGCACATACAAACCATATAGAAAACCTAATGTTAAACCACTCTATATACACACATGTTCCAACCACCCGCCTTCTATAATCAAACAGATACCAAAATCGATTAACCGCAGACTTTCCGACAATTCCTCCAATGAATCCATATTTAACAAAGCTAAGAAAGACTATGAAACAGCCCTAAAAGATAGCGGATTCCCAGCAACACTCACATACTCACCACAGAACACAAAAAAGTCCAACAGGAAAAGAAAGATCATATGGTTCAACCCACCGTACAGCAGAACGTAAAAACAAACGTAGGGAAAACGTTTAGTGTGATCTGAGTAGATGGATTAAATTTGTGACAGAAAAGAATAACTGTTGCTATTGCAAGACATATATATATATATATATATATATATATATATATATATATATACTGAGATCTCATTATCCAGTGGATGGATTGCATAAATGACAGAAAAGAATATTTCTTCGTATTAAAAGATATATATATATATATATATATATATATATATATATATATATATATATATTGCGATCTCAGTAGATGGGTTAAATGGGTTATGAACTTAAACCATGAAGATACTCGACTGTAAAATAAAATGTTTTTCCCTTTTTGCTTTAAATGTTTTACCGTCAAAAGAATACGGTGTGTAAATATTGTGTACACACACAAATATATTTCTTACCTAATTTATAACATACTTACAATATCCAAACCGATTATCGACAATTCTTGTCTCGTTAATGAATTATGTTCATGATCAGACTTCAGAGATGCATACACTAATCTGTTTTGTTAACGTCATTTGGGAAGAGTCACCAGCTGAATATAGTATTCGAGTCCATTCTCTTTGTCTATTTATTATGAAATCCGAGGCGTCGTTTAAACGTTATGAAGTCTTTCAAAGTAAATGTCAACCGATATCTATCTAGAATTATCTCTTCGCGTCTTGTTAGAAATAAATCTTCCAAAAAAAAAAAAAAAGTATGACTGTTCTAGGGATAAATCCTTCCGAATCGGCGTCTTTTCAAAGGATTCATCTGAGTGCTATTTCGTCTTTATCAGAGAGCCAGATTTGTAATTGATGGTCTTTGCATATACATTCTTCGATAATGATCAAAAGATGAACTCTCAGGATAGCATTGACAAACAATCTCTCAAATGCACGGGGCAAATATAAGGCTTTATGTTCAAGAAAATATCCAAAAGTCGTGCCATCCATATTTTTTTTCTTCTTTCCATGCACTGAAAGGTAATATGATCTCTTCTTCTTCTATATGCCGTCTTCTTTCAGGAAGTGAGAGATCGTTGCTCTCCACAACTTCCTGTTCTTTGTAGCTCGAACAATATTTGACCTTGCTATGATGCCCAGTCCATTTTCTGCCTCCTATTTGCGTAATCTCGTTAGATTTTTTATACTATTGTTCACCCAGTACAAGAGACACTCAAGTTAGAGGGCTACTAAATGAGATTGCTGTATGTAAAAGCAGGAAGAAGTACATATTAAGAGGATATGTATGATATATAACAGTTGATCCTAGAGTTGAAGCGGTTAATCGGAGAAGAAGTCACTTTCTAAGAGATTTCTAAGTGAATCTGCCTCCTTACTTATGGAATACGATGAACATTGAATATTTTCACTGTCTTTCAAATTCTCGTAGACAACTTTCCTTATTATCTCTCCCAAAAATTTCAATTGTCTCTAAGTACATTTTTTTTTCTTAAAACAATTAGTCCGGGGATATGACGATAAAATATATCCGACACTGGTCTGGAGATTGGATGTTTTGCAAAGAGTGGAACTACCTCGTAATTACTGTTGCGAGATGGTCCCAGCTATGGGCAAATAGTGAACTCCCAGACAAAAATAAAACACTATGAATGTATAAAAGTATATTTTTATAGTAAAAATACCACCAGTACATTTTTATATAACAAAATTGCCAACAATACCTATTTATCGTGAAATTACCATCAAATACTAACAAATTGTAGTGTCTTCACCCAAATCTATTTAAAATACTACCAAACAACGAATATGAATGAATTTTTGTGTTATTAAGCCATATAATATCCCACAATTTCTTAAATAAATCAAACTGTATTTCCAAAATATAACTTCAACAAAACTACAACATAAAAGACATATACCACCGCCGGTAGTAATTAAGTGCAAACAAACATGTGTGTGCATAAAATCTGAGTATAATCTACCATGTATTCAATTGTGAAATCAGAGTGATATATATTGTTATTACTTTCAAGCTCCCGGGAACATTAGATTTCGGCATTAAAGGACCCATAAGGAGTGATATGACGTTAAACAGACAAATCAATCAATCTTAAAACATCATCGTAGTTTACATATTTTGCCAACTGAATTCACAGCATCCACCCCTAGACTACACCTCCGTTTCCTCAAGTCTTCACTTCATCTGTGATTTGGTTTGGCCTGTTTTACGGTATATCAACCTCAATGGGTTATTTAATGCCGACAAAATCTTTATTGCTTGTAATATATTTTTTCAAACATGTATTACTAGTAATATTTTTCCTTCAAAAAATCTATTTCTGATAATGTTTTTTTTTTTTCAAAAAAGTATTGCTGGTATAATTTTTTGCCTAAAATGTATTGCTGATAATAATTGATTGATTGATTGTTTTGTTTAACGGCATCTCAACCTTAGTGGTCATTTTATGCCGGAAATGATTTTGAGCGACTTTAAAAATCAAAAACGCATAGTTGGCAACACCATTGTTTGAAAAACGTACAGCTGGCAACATTATTTCTTCAAAAACGCACAGCTGGCAACATTATTGCTTCAAAAACGTACAGCTGGCAACATTGTTTTTTGTTTTGTTTTTTTTTATAAAAAACGTATAGCTGGCAACATTGTTTCAAAAACGTATAGCAGGCAACATTATGGTTTTAAAACATATAGCTAGCAACATTATTTTTTACAAAAAACGTATAGCTGGAAAATTGTTTCAAAAATGTATAGCTTGCAGCATTATGGTTTCAAAAACGTATAGCTGGCAACATTATGGTTTCAAAAACGGATAGCTGGCAACATTATTGTTTCAAAAACCTTTATCTGAGGCCTTACTGTTAGATGTAGTTTATTGTCATACCCAGGACGTAGGTGAGAGCTGAAAAAACTAAAAACGTATAGCTGGCAACATTATTTTTTCAAAAAAAAACGTAAAGCTGGCAACATTGTTTCGAAAACGTGTAGCTGGCAACATTATGGTTTCAAAAACGTACAGCTGGCAACATTATGGTTTCAAAAACTCATGGCTAGCAACATTTTTCCAAAACGTATGGCTGGCAACATTATGGTTTCAAAAACGGACAGCTGGCAACATTATGGTTTCAAAAACGGACAGCTGGCAACATTACTTTTGTGAAAAACATCTGAGGCCTTGCTGTTGGATGTAGTATATCGTCATACCCAGGACGCGGATGTAGGCTGATAATAATGTATTGATGGTATTAAGACATATTTTTACACTTTCATAGTGTTTTTACTCCAGTTTGTGGTTAACTATTTACCCATAGCTGGAACCATAACAGGTACTATCAACCCGGGTCAGAGTGGACCTGGGAACACCAGCAATTAAGAGGTGGTTCCACGCTCCTCAAAACCTCCTGATCAGAGGCCTTGCTGTTGGACGTAGTTTATCGTCTTACCCAAGACGTGGATTTAGTTTATCGTCATACCTAGGATGGTCTTCGTCTGTGAAGACATTGTGCAGCATTCACTGCCTATATAGGACTAATATTACATAACAGCTCGAGTCTCAAACAGCTGAGAATAGGACTCCTCGATCGAGGCTGATTGTTATTAATTTAACTTGCGACTCATACACGTGAATCTACTAAAAATAACGTTAATAGTATTAAGAAATAGTGTCGGATTTTAAAAAAAAATTCATTCAACCATTAATGTACGTATATATATATTCATATATCTAGATGACCCCTACTTTCGGTCTTGTTTCACATCTAAGCTATTCTTTGTAAATCAGAGCACAGTGACATGGTGTAATGAATAGCAAACTTGTCTTCCTAGATTAATTACAACTAAGTAACGAGTTCGGACCTCATTGAGTGCTCCATAACTTCGGCCTTGTGTTACATCTAAGCTTCGTTGAGTAAAACGCTGTCTGTTCGTATGTACATTGGAAAGGTGGATTTACATTTAAACTATATGTTGCTCAATTAAATCCGGATTTATTCAACCAAGACAGCGAGAGAACTAGAAGTCCCACCAGGATTCCTCATTGGCGGCCACAATCTTAACAATATAAGATATGCAGATGACGCAGTGCTGATAGCAGATACGGAAAAGAATCTGCAAAACCTCTTACAGAAGGTAGCAAAGGAGAGCGAGAAAAAGTGACTAAGCATAAACAAGAAAACAGGTTACACTGTCATCAACGAAAAGGAGAGCCTAAAATGTAAATTACAGGTAGGGAACATTACAATTAATCATATTTCTGACAGCATTTACAAAGCTCTCTCTCTCTCTCTCTCTCTCTCTCTCTCTCTCTCTCTCTCTCTCTCTCTCTCTCCATGCGTTTGCTCGCACATCCGTATTTGGCGATTTTAACACGCATCATATCAACTGGCTTAGTAACGCTACTTATGGCCTTGCAGACATGCAAACCCTTAATCTTTCAATTTCTCAATCTCTTACGCAAATAGTTGGCTTCCCAACACGGTTTCCCTACAATCTGGATGGTAAGGCGTCTCTTCTTGATCTATGTTTTACCTCCATCGCCGAGTCATGTAGCGCCACGCAGCTCTGCCCTCTTGGCAACTCCGATCACGCTGTAGCGTCTGTCAACATCTCCTTCAACTCCAACCCTGCAATGAACCTCCTACCACTAGAACATCGTTCTGCCATCAACGAGCAGGCTGGGACTCGTTCCGGGATTTCATTCGCGACGTCCCCTGGGACGTTGTCTTCACGCTCCCGTTTATGAATGTGCTACCGAGGTCCCCACTTGGGTTAAAACTGGAATCGAGGCTTTCATCCCCTCAAGGATATATAAGGTAAAATCGCGCTCCTCCCTCTGGTTCTCCGCTGCTTGCTCAGCTGCCATTGCCCATAGGAATCACCCTTTCCACCATATCGTAGCGACATGTCTGATTGCAATAGACGTCACTTTGTCTCTGCTCTTAACGAGTGTAAGCGTGTCCTCAATGAAGCAAAGTCACTATTTGCTGCTCGAATGAAAGAACGTACTGCATCTCGCAAATTCGGCTCCAAGGATTATTGGCGTCTCTGCAAGAGCGTACTTAACAATAGCAAACCCTCTATACCTCCTTTGTTCAACCAGTTTGAGGTTCTGACTTCTTCTGCCGACAAGGCTGAATGCTATGCTCGGAAATCCTCATTTAATTCAACGCTCGACTCTTCCGGTGTACCCACACCCGATTTCCGCCTTCGAAATGAGGTTCAATTGAGCGACTTGCACATAACCCCGTCATCGATTCTGAGCATCATCTCTAAATTAGACCCCCACAAGGCTAGTAGTGGAGATGGCATACCAGCCATTGTCCTGAAGAAATGTGTGCCTGAACTGGTCCATGCCCTCTCCAAATTATATAACTATTGCCTCAATGAATCTTGTTTTCCACCCTGTTGGAAGTCCTCATCCGTTGTTCCTGTCTTTAAGAACTCTGGGGACTCTTCTGACCCTTCTAATTACCATCCTATCAGTCTCCTGCAACTCTTCGGTAAAGTCTTTGAAGTTTTAATCAACGCCGAAGTGGTTATGCACCTTACATCCCATAATCTACTCTCCGACAAGCAATATGGTTTCCGCTTTGCCCGTTCTACAGCTGATGTGCTTACGGCCATAACTGAAATTATTTACCAAGCACTTCATAATAACGGAGAAGATCGTTCCGTGGCTCTTGATATCTCCAAAGCGTTTCATATGGTTTGGCATGCCGACCTTTTTCGCAAGCTTCAGGGTTATGGAATGCAGGTCGATTGTTCGACTTAATACAATCATTCCTGTCGAACCGTACATTGAAGGTCGTTCTCAACGGATTCTCCTCCAGCTCCTATCATACGAACACAGGTGTCTCCAAGGTTCTGCCCTAGGCTCTACTCGGTTCCTTATCTTCATTAATGATCTTCCTGATGTCATAGGTTCCCAAGTTGGCATCTACGGGGACGACACTACTATATACTCCTGCCACAAAAACAAATCTTGTGTCGCCGACAAAACTAACCTGGCCATTTGTCTTGAAAAGGAGCCCCAATCGGTTGTGGACTGGGGAAGGAATTGGCTAGTTAACTTTAATGCCTCAAAAACAAAACTGCTCTCTATTACTCACCAGAGAGAACCATCTCTGCCTCAATGAGAGCACCTCTTTGCGACTGCTCGGTCTCACATTGTCTGCTGACATGAAATGGAACGAATACATTGAGTCAGTATCTTCGTCCACCGCTAGAAAAGGTGGCTCCCTGTGCCACGCCAGGAAATTTTTCTCGCCGGAGTCGATCCTTCAAATCTACAAAACCACTCGTCCTTGCATGGAGTATTGCTGCGATACATGGTCTGAAGCCCCTTCTAATTGTTTCAAGGTTCTTGATAAAATCCAAAGATGGATATGCAATGTAATTGGCCCTGATCTGGCATCTCGTCTGCAGCTGCTCTCTGACAGTCATGCCGTTTCCTCCCTCTGTCTTTTTTACAAATACTTTCATGGTAACTGCTCCGATGAGCTGCTTTCGCTGGTCCCCAGACTTTATGAATTTAAGCGTTCAACTAGGCTGACATCTCGCTCTCACCCTTTCACTGTCGAAACTGTTAAATGTAGCCGTCTCTTCTACTCCAATAGCTTCACACTTCTCGCCTGTGGAGCTCTTGTTTTCCTGAGAGCTATAATCTCCAATTATTCAAATGTAATGTCAATCGACGTCTCCAGATGCCCTGATGCATCCCTTAACATTCTCTTCATCCTTTCCTCTATCACTCCTCTTTGTTCTCGCTCCAACTCTGTAACCCCTTCTCGCCTTGCTTGGGGTTGAATGATTAAAAAAAAAAGAAATTTAAATATCTGGAAAGTGTTCTAACAGAGGACTGAAATTGCATCACTGGGATTCGAAAACGTATATGGATGACCAAAGGTGCATTCCAAAAGCTAAGCAGATTATTAAGAGACTGAAAAACTTCGTTGGAAACAAAGAAAAGTATGCTGAAGCGTTACGTGATATCTGTGCTCCCATATGGCAGGGAATGCTGGACAATCTCCTCAAAGATGAAGATGATACTCAAAGCAACAGAAATGTGGTCCTACAGAAAGATGCTAAGGATACTATGAGCTGAACATATGATCAACGATGAGGTTTTGGAGAGAATGGAAACAAACAGAAAACTTATACTTAACATTAGGTAGAGGCAATTGAAATTTCTGGAACACGTAATAAGGAAGAAGAGCTTGGAAAATCTGATACTCACAGGATAGATAGAAGGAAAGAGGGACAGGAGAAAGCAACACGAAACACTTGATGAGCCTGAGTAAATGAATAGCAGAACAGGGTCTCTGGGAAATAACAAAAAGATAAAATTTATTAAGTGCTACAAAGAACATGAGGATTTGAAAGGCCATAATCGCCTACGTCATAAATGGACACGGCACATAAAAGAAGTTCATAAATTATTTGTGTCATTTTCTTTGCATTCCGGACAAACTCTAAACAACTGTAAGGATCTGAGCTTTATAAAATACAAAGCTTGACAGAAATTATGGCACTAAAAAACTTAATGTATATTCCATTGGCGTTTTTTTAAATTTATTTAGCAATAATAACCATGTTTAGTTGATTTACTGCTTCTTCTTCTATATGCTACGTCCCTTCGGTTTATAGGAAATCATGGTGCTCCACAGTTTCCTATTCTTAGCAGTTTTCTCCTATGGAACTTTATCTGGTTATTCTCCTCTCTTCTCTTGATCCTAGAATATAAGGCCGCAACTACACCATGCGGTATTTTGATGCTGTGATTTTAGAAGCGAGTAGACTTAACACCCAACCTGTTTAAATTCAAAGTTGACTGTTTGCTAACCAAGGCTAAAAAGCCCAGTTTTCTCTGTCATTTAACCCATAGGCGGTGACTAGGAAGAGGTAGATCTATAACTTTTCACGGGGTATTTTTGCAAAAATGAACTGAAAGGTCTTGGGCCGAATTTGAACCCAGATCGCCGATCCCACTTTCCGTGACTCGACGCACGTTCATCATTTTTATCATGTTAAAAAAAATGGATGAATACTTGAAAATTCTTCACTTAAGCGGCATAAAATAATGTCAACTTTATGCTACATTTAAACAGCGTAAAATAAAGTCTCGTTTCAGACATGTCACGTGGTAGAGCAAGTACCTCCCATACACACACACACACAATCGTCGGTCCGAATGAATTGTTATCACGAGAATATATTTTGCATGAAGATTGGTGCTTACTGGAGCTCGACAATCATCTTAGGGAGCGTATAACTGTGCTTCGTTGGTTAGCATGATGACGGCTCATTCTATAGAGTCTCGTGCACAGATTGTCGAAGGACAATGTGTCGAAAGACGAAATGACGAAGAGACAAAATGTCGATCGGACAAAGTATCGAACGAACAAACTTTCAAATGGACAAAATGCCGAACTGAAAAGAAAAAATGAGTCGAACTGACAAAATGACGAAAAGCCAGAAATATGCGTACTATAGAATGCCATTCATTTAGCATTCAATTATCCTGCTGGTAAATAATTATTTTTAATTTTAAACTAATATGAAAAGAAAATTTCTACATAACTGCTAACATTTTTGAATAATGAGCTGCATTCAAAGTACAGAAAAGAGTTTAAAAAATTATGAGAAATTACAATTGTGGTAAAAATCGTTTTATTTATTTATGAAGAAACTACAACTGTAGCAAAATATAATGAAAGATCGTGATCGATGTCTGTAAGATAATCTTATTTTGTAATGATGCCGTATCTATCAAAAACGCCTCTTAGTATTTGGTTTCCATTTGTATATTTTCTGTATTTCCCTTCGACATCTCAGCTTTTATGTCCAATCGTCGTTTAGTTATTTCAACTCTTTTTCCGTTTGACACTGTTAATTCGACATTTTGTTCGATATTTTTTTTATTCTTCATTTTGTCTTTTGACACTTTGTTCTTTGACAATCTGACCTAATACAATACAGCCTACATTGCAACCTGTGCAAACGGCCATTTGGACAACTGCCTATCAAGATGCAACACATGGTTATCGCTAGTATTGCAAATAAACATCGTCAAAGTGTCAGAGAAAATTCATACTCAAAACGTGGAAATCTTTGGGTGGACTTGAAGCGTGAACTTTGGTGACAGTTTGGAACTTCTGAAACGTTGTTCACGAATTTGTGTGGTATCAGCAGTACAAAAACAGTCCAGTGTTTTCACCATTTATTTGATGTGTAGTCCACCATTACTAATACTGTTCTAATACTGTTTACTCTTAATAAACGTATATACCTTGGTATTATTAAGGGTATAGCATTTTATTTTACTCCGTTTAAGTGAAGGATTACCGATTACTTAATAGAATTTCTTTCGTCTGTTTTTGATCTGTTTCGTCAGCGCGGATCGGGAATAAACATCTGATGAAATTCGAACTCGCATCGCTTTTCATTGGGAATCCAACTTGTTTGTAGCAGCTATTTTAACCAGAGTGGTTCAATGACGTAGATAGTTTTAAGGTGGATATGTTGTTCTCAGTTGTAAAACGTTCTGTTTTCCACGTCGGTACAGGTATCGTTTGTTGTTTTCTAAGTGTTCACATAAACCTTCATAATTCCTGCATGGACGTTTTGGGTGACTTTTATCCGTCATTACTTCAGTACACCAATCTTTGTTTTTATAGAGGTTTACTAAGCATAGCTTAGATGTAACACAAGGCCGAAAGTATGGCGCACCCAATGAATATCGAAGGCGCTACTAAGATGTAATTGCTAGTTTTCTAAACGTAGCTCTTATGTAGAACAAAGCCGAAAATATGGGGCACCTAGTGAGGCGCTAACTCACTATTCAGTCGCAATTTATCTGGCGGGACAAGCTTGCTAAATATTACACTACGTCAAATGGCTCTCCTCGCTTTTATATGATTTTTTATTTTTACTCATATATCACTAATTATCTCTCTAATAATTTTAAAAAGAGGAATAATCATTGGAACATTAAATGAACAATGAATATTCCATTTTAAATCCGCAATCCTATCCATATATGTCTGCGTTTTTGTTCAGATATATGTGGGCAGTTTCTTCGGTGTGTCCCTATCCTAATGACACATTCTCAATCTTTGTCAATGAACTTAATACAATATCGGTCACATAAATCAAACGTCTTATAAATTCTGCTAACAACTACGTATGGGTTTGTATGACGAGGTTTTAACATTATTTAAATCATTTACATCCAGAATAATGTACTAATCTTGTTATTATCACAATGTTTCGGTCCCTATGGATACCTGGTACGTTCAGGGGCTTGTTTATCAACGTAACCTTCCAGGAAATTCCAACTGAAATTATTATTTAATATACAGTGGAAGATTGTTCTCATTCCAATGTCCATAGATAGGGATATCTCGTTTATTTTCTATTTACTGTTGATCCGCTATTGCTCTTCCTGTTTCAAGACGAGATATATAAAAGTAGTTGAAGCATCCAAGGAAAAACAGTGAAGAAAAAAAAAACTCATGAGGTATTTTAAAGGATGAAAATAGAAGTTAGGTATATAAGGCATATAACATTATTGATTCGAATTACAAACCTGAAGAAACCGCTACGGATACTTTTATTCATGTGATTATTTTGAAATATTACTGCAGCTGGATATAGACTTTAACTTCACGGAAAATATATGTCTAGGCATATCTCATCTTATTTAGTACTGCTTAGTTATTTCTCACCTTGTTTCCACTAACGCTAGGTTTGCACTACCCGAACGTGGGATTGAACTTACAAATACTATGTCATCGATTTTGTATCTTTTCTAGAGGTTCTGTGAAATAAATCGAAATAATTATAACTCATCACGTTTGATTGGTGACGATTGCGATTTTGATTATTCTTCCTGTAGTTATATACGACGGTGGATTGAAAAGTTCATAGGCTGACTATGAAGGAGTGTTGCTAGAAAGATGAAATCTTGCATGCATTAATTTCAAAAGTTCTTATTAATAACTATATTATTTCTTTCCAGGTACGAAAGGAACCTGAATAATTCATAGGCTAACTATGAAGTAGTAGAGCTAGAAAGGTGAAATTTTGCATGCATTAATTTCAACTCTTCTTATTAATAACAGTATTATTTATTTCCAGGTACGAAAGGGAGCTGAATTGTTCATAGGCTGACTATGAAGGCGTCATTCGGGAGCAGTGAAATCTTGCATGCATTAATTTCAACTCTTCTTATTAATATCTGTATTAATTCTTTCCAGGTATGAAAGGGAGCTGAATTGTTCATAGGCCGACTATGAAGACGTCATTCGGGAGCAGTGAAATCTTGCATGCATTAATTTCAACTCTTCTTATTAATATCTGTATTAATTCTTTCCAGGTATGAAAGAGACCTGAATTATTCATAGGCTGACTATGAAAGCGTCATTCGGGAGCAGTGAAATCTTGCATGCATTAATTTCAACTCTTCTTATTAATATCTGTATTAATTCTTTCCAGGTATGAAAGAGACCTGAATTGTTCATAGGCTGACTATGAAGGCGTCATTCGGGAGCAGTGAAATCTTGCACGCATTAATTTCAACTCTTCTTATTAATATCTGTATTAATTCTTTCCAGGTATGAAAGAGATCTGAATTGTTCATAGGCTGACTATGAAGGTGTCATTCGGGAGCAGTGAAATCTTGCATACATTAATTTCAACTCTTCTTATTAATAACTCTATTATTTCTTTCCAGGTAAGAAAGGGAACTCAGTTGTTCATAGGCTTACTACGAAGTCGTGATTCGAGAGCTGTGTAATCTTGCATGCATTAATTTCAACCCTTCTTATTAATAAATGTATTCTTTCTTTCCAGGTACGAAAGGGAGCTGAATTTTTCATAGACTGGCTATGAAGGTGTCATTCGGGAGCAGTGAAATCTTGCATGCATTAATTTCAAATCTTCTAATTAATATCTGTATTATTTCTTTCCAGGTATGAAAGAGACCTGAAATGTTTATTGGGTGACTACGAAGGCGTCATTCGGGAGCAGTGAAATCTTGCATGCATTAATTTGAAATCTTCTTATTAATATCTGTATTAATTCTTTCCATGTATTAAAGAGACCTGAATTGTTCATAGAATGACTACGAAGTCGTGATTCGAGAACTGTGAAATCTTGCATGCATTAATTTCAACCCTTCTAATTAATAACTGTATTATTCCTTTCCAGGTATGAAAGGCACCTCCGTTTTTCATAGACTGACTACGAAGTCGTGATTCGAGAGTTGTGAATTTCTTACATGTATTAATTTCAACCCTTCTTATTAATAACTGTATTATTTCTTTCCAGGTATTAAAGAGACCTGAATTGTTCATAGGTTGACTATGAAGGCGTCATTCGGAAGCAGTGAAATCTTGCATGCATTAATTTCAACTCTTCTTATTAATATCTGTATTATTTCTTTCCAGGTATTATGGAGACATGAATTGTTCATAGGCTGACTATGAAGGCGTCATTCGGGAGCAGTGAAATCTTGCATGCATTAATTTCAACACTTCTTATTAATAACCGTATTATTTCTTTCCGGGTATGAAAGGGACCTCAGTTGTTCATAGGCTTAATACGAAGTCGTGATTCGAGAGTTGTGAAATTTGCATGCATTAATTTCAAATCTTCTTATTAATAACTGTATTATTTCTTCCCAGGTATGAAAGAGACCTGAATTGTTCATAGGCTGACTATGAAGGGGTCACTCGGGTGCAGTGAAATCTTGCATTCATTAATTTCAACCATTCTTATTAAAAACTCTATTATTTCTTTCCAGGTATGAAAGTGACCTCAGTTGTTTATAGGCTTACTACGAAGTCGTGATTCGAGAGTTGTAAAATCTTGCATGCATTAATTTCAACACTTCTTATTAATAACTGTATTATTTCTTTCCAGGTATGAAAGGGAACTGAATTGTTCATAGCCTGACTAAGAATGCGTCATTTGGGGCAGTGAAATCTTGCATGCATTAATTACAACCCTTCTTAATTATAAGTGTATTATTTCTTTCCAGATATGAAAGGGACCTGAATTGTTCCTAGGCTGAAATATGAAGGCGTCATTCATGAGCTGTAAAATCTTGCATGCATTAATTTCAACTCTTCTTATTAATAACTGTATTATACCTTTCCAGGTATGAAAGGGACCAGCATTGTTCATAGACTGACTACGAAGTCGTGAATAGAAAGCTGTGAAATCTTGCCTGCATTAATTTCAACCCTTCTTATTAATAACTGTATTATTTCTTTCCAGGTATGTATGGGACCTCAGTTGTTCATAGGCTGACTATGAAGTCGCGATTCGAGAGCTGGGAAACCTTGCATGCATTAATTTCAACTCTTCTTATTAATAACTGTATTATTTCTTTCCAGGTATGAAAGTGACCTGAAATGTTCATAGGTTGACTACGAAGTCGTGATTCGTGAGCTGTGAAATCTTGCATGCATTAATTTCAACCCTTCTTATTAATAACTGTATTATTTCTTTCCAGGTGTGAAAGGGACATCAGTTGTTCAGAGGCTAAACTACGAAGTCGTGATTCGAGAGCCGTAAAATCTTGCATCCATTAATTTCAACACTTCTTATTAATAACTGTATTATTTCTTTCCAGGTATGAAAGAGACCTGCATTGTTCATAGTCTTACTACGAAGTCGTGATTCGAGAGCTGTGAAATCTTGCATGCATTAATTTCAACCCTTCGTATTAATAACACTATTATTTCTTTCCGGGTATGAAACGGACCACATTTGTTCATAGGCTGACTACGAAGTCGTGATTCGAGAGCAGTGAAATCTTGCATGCATTAATTTCATCTCTTCTTATTAATAACTCTATTATTTCTTTCCAGGTATAAAAGGGACCGGAATTGTTCATAGTCTTACTACGAAGTCGTGATTCGAGAGCTGTGAAATCTTGCATGCATTAATTTCAACCCTTCGTATTAATAACTGTATTATTTCTTTCCAGCTATGAAATGGTCCTGAATTCTTTATAGGCTGACTACGAAATCGTGATTCCAGAGCTGTGAGATCTTGCATGCATTAATTTCATCTCTTCTTATTAATAACTGTATTATTTCTTTCCAGGTATGAAAGGTACCTTAATTGTTCATAGACTGACTATGAAGGCGTGATTCGAGAGCAGTGAAATCATGCATGCATTAATTTCATCTCTTCGTATTAATAACTGTATTATTTCTTTCCAGGTGTGAAAGGGACCTGAATTGTTCATAGTCTTACTACGAAGTCGTGATTCGAATGCTGTGAAATCTTGCATGCATTAATTTCAACCCTTCATATTAGTAACTGTATTATTTCTTACCGTGTTTGAAAGGTACCTTAATTGTTCATAGGCTGACTATGAAGGCCTGATTTGAGCGCAGTGAAATCTTGCATTCATTAATTTCATCTCTTCTGATTAATAACTGTATTATTTCGTTCCAGGTATGATTTGGACCTGAATTGTTTATAGGCTGATTACGAGAGCTGTGATATATTGCATGCAGTAATCACCCTTTCTATTCTCCTGTCTTTACAATCATATTTTGGTTGGTTACCAGTAATGCAATCATGATGACGTCTTAGCTGCCGTTGATGGCTTTTTAACCAACTGGTCATGTTTGAACAGTCATATATCAGTTTATTTGAAAGGAAACAATGCAGTTATTAATAAGATTTGGAATTAATGCATGCAGGATTTCACTGCTCTATCATTACTCCTTCATTGTCAGCCTATAAACATTTTAGCCCGCCTTGGTACCTGAAAAGAAACAATGCAGTTATTAATAAGAGTTGAAATATGTATGCAAGATTTCACAGCTCTAGCATCGCTCCTTTACAGTCAGCCTATGAACTTTTCAGCTCACGCAAGTAGTTATCTCTTGTGAAATTACGTAATGAAATGTATAATTCAGACAGAGAAAATTATTTTATGCTTGTTTTTGAGCTTGCAATGATTCGTTTCAATAAAGTTATTCTTTAATAAAGATTTAATTTCTCACGATCATTTCTTTGCTCTAAAAATCTTAAACTGTACAAAATGATCCAACAACCAGAAAAATATATAAACATTTCATTGCAATATCTAAACATTAAAATCATGTTTTCCAACGGTCCGTTCGTATGCCTCTCGTTATATATATTTGATGTTTTTCAAGTAAATAAAAGAAAATATTTATAATGTTAATTTATTTCAAATGTTAATACACATTTTGATTTGAATATCTCATGAAACAAGAAAAAGGAAAGCATCGTCAGTTTGTATAATTCCCTTTTATAATGAGTAAAATTGACTAATTATAATTTGGTCTTTTTTCATTAATAACACCGGTATTCCTCTAGGTTCTAAATTATTCACGGGGAAAACTGTAGTCGATGAATAACGGTTCAGTTAACATTTTGCTGTTAATTGGCTTCCTTTCTCAGAATCCTTGTCCTCAATGATATATCTATAAAGCTGATGCCGCCAGCAAGTTATTTGGATAATATTGCCCCCTATGTACGAACGAACACAAGCATTTATTCAGTTTATAAGTCTGTTTCGCTGCTGGCAAATTTCATGATATCATATATATCCACAAGGTGTATCCTCTGATTTTAAACACGTTACAAGGAATAAAATCTTAAATTATAATTAAATTACTGTTTAAAATTAAGCTAACGGGAGAAAAGAAATAAAATATGATACAATGGGATGTTTTGTATGCTCATGCTTACCCAATACAAAAGTCAAGAGCCACTCAATATAGTGCGTTACTGTATGAGATTTTTGAAAGAGCATAAATGGAAGAAGTAAGAAATTAATATTATGAGAATAGGTAGAATGGATAACAGTTAATCCTAGATTCGAAGAGGTTAAGATGGTAAGGATCGGCGAAATGTGCTCTCAGGTGTTTTTATCCCAAAGAAACAGTTGTGTGGGAGAAGCTGAGTGGAACTTTCGCTTTACCAATGAAACCCGAAGGGAATGAAGATGAGTTGATTCTAAGTAAGAAGGTCTGAACTGGTTGAACTAAGGAACTGGTACTCGTCTAAACATTTATCGTGAAAATAACGTTAGAGTAACGAGAGACAAGCTACGTTTCATCTGTGAAGAGATGGGGTGCGTGGTGGAAAATAATTACTCAACATGTCACGTAAACGTTTTTGAACTCTGACAAATTTAGATATCGAGGAGTGGACAGCCTCAGCTTTTGATATGGCAGCAACACTCCATTTTTGGTCGAATCTGACTCTTGTAAAAATAGAACATTGCAAAAGGAGTCAGCTACTTTCTGGAGCGGTACGAGGAACCAACCATTTCTCCAACGTCTTTGAGGCCTTAAGTGAGCATTAACCCCAACAGATGTCTGAGGCAGAGTTGTGGCATTAAATTTTGGCATCCACAACTAAATATAACAGCTCATCTTCCTTTTTTTATAACGATGTCATTTTCTTGCTAGGTTCTCTCATGTAAGCAGACAAACACAATTATGAACGACGAAAAATAAATAACTATATCTGGTACAAGTGGTACCAGGGACTCCACCTTTGGGGAAACCCTTCCCTGGTTGACCATGTCTTCAGGAATGTAGCCATACTGACCACGCTTGGATTGCCGAGGCTATTTAACCTATGGTTTGGAGGTTTTGAATTCAGCACTGTTCTTCTGCTAAACCAAGGCTCTAGTCTGACCTGCTATTTACCCATGTTTTGCGGGTGGAGAAGATGGATTCATACTGTTCCCATGTTTTTAGGGGTGTAGCTGTATTCACCACTCCTGACCAATTCCAACTGCGAGTTGGTGAGGCTATTTTACCTATAGTTGGAGATTTGGAATTTAGAGTTTTCCTACTCCTACACCGGTTACCATCCAAGGCTATAGGACCCAGACTCTCCTAATATTTACTAATTGCCCGGGCAGATGGATTCATGCATTTCATACCGTTCCTCGGGTTATTTAGACATAAATGAATGTAACGAGCTCGACTGGAATTTGAACTCGGATCTCCGATTCCTCAATCCGAGCCGCAAACCATTACTCGAAATAGAAGGAATGAAATCTAATACCTGGTTTCCACTGTCTACTTACTATTATTAGTGAATCAGAACATTGACTTAAAAAGAGATCCGCTTATAAATACTGTTTGTACTACATTGAAAGTATTTCCCTGGATTTTCATGTGTAAATTGGGTAATACATCTTAAAATAACTATGAATGGGTTTTTAATCGATTAATTTTATCAAGGAACCGTTAACATATTGGACTTTTTGAAATACTTAACTAGACAAGGACATTTACATAGAATAATACAAATGACTGCTTGGCGTTGAATGGTCAGATAAATAAACAGCACGTGAAAGTTACTGTTATCATTATATGGAATAAGCAGAAACAGATTTTTCGATCTGCATCCCAAATAGACAAAAATAAACTGCTTGCATTGAAAAAAGAAATCAGAGAAGCTACCAAATGTAGGAATAAGATGTAAAATATAAAAATACCAGCCACTCCACTAGATATTAGTGTCGTGCCAAATGTAACAATGGATAAGGTAATATTTGCCGTTAGAAATACGGAAAAGTACCATATAGAGATGGTTTAGTAACCGATCTTTTGAAAGATGCAAAAGAAGATTTCCACTAAGAATTAGCACACCAAGAAGGAAACCATGACATAAAGGAACTATTTTCTAAATTGCTAACACACAGACGATCAGACAAATTAATCAAATTCAGCAAATCGAACATGTGTGTTTTATCAGTGGCTACTCTACAAGATCAATGAAAAGAGAAATATTACGGAAAACTCAAAGAAATAGAAAAATGATCAAAATGGAGCAGACAGCAAAACAAGAAAAATTGCCATCGACGTGATTAGGGGAGGAAAGATAGGAACATAACAAGAGGAAAATATAAAAAAATGAGCAAAAGGTTGGTTGACTGGTACACAATGGATAGTAAATACAGTAGAGGTTCATATGGAGGAGAAAGATATGTAATGGCGGCGTACTGGTAACTGATAACAGAGAATAGAATGGCCGCGGAAAGATTTTGGCAAAGCATTTGCCCAGCAGTGAACTCGCAGCGGAATCGCATTGGCTGATAGTGCTGCTGCTGATGACAATCATGAGGATGCTTGTGGATTTTACAAGTAATGATTTCTTTGCAATAAATTTTTTGTTTTAATCATATCGCCCCATGCAATGCAGTAAAGCCACTAAGTGTATGGAAGAACAATAAAAAAAATAAAAGAGATAAACATTAGGAAGCGAGAAAAATACAAGATTAATCAAGACAGTAGATAACGACTGATACTGCGTTTATATTTTTGAAGATCAATGTTGTCTGGAAAGCATGAAGCCGGAACAGAGTTCTACAAACGAGAAGTGTGAGAAAAGAAATTGTTACCATAGAACTTACGGTTAGATCTTGTCAATTCAAATGATGAGACCATTCCGCCAATCTAGTACTGCGCTTAAATTCATAAAGTCTAGATACCATAGTGAAGAGTTCATACAAACAATTACCATGAAATTATTTATACAAAAGGCACAGGGAAAATACATTACGGCGGTGGGAAAGTGATTGTTTCCTCTTTATATATAATATAAATATATAGATATAGAAAGAGACAGTTTGATGATTTTAAATCTTTTATTCTAACAGTTAACGTATCATGAAGCATTTTCTAAGTAGAAAAATGCACTTAAAAGTCAACGAAATATTAATAAAAAAAAATAACTCTCAATTAGCCTAGAAAATTTAAAAGGTTTGATTAATTTATATTATGCTTATTTCAAAGTTTCACATGTCCGGAGTATATTATCTTTAATTATTTTAAAATTTATTAGTTTTTATGATCACTAAATGGAAACAACATTCGAGAACAGAAACTAATTGACAAAATATCAGCAAAGACTTCTTAAATTTATTGATAAAAACTAAAGATTACTGATTCTATGAGTTTATGTTAATATATCAGTTACATATTGTTAAAAAAATTAACTAAAGCAATCATTTTCCGCGGATAAAAGAAAAACAAGACAGTTGTTATAAACATTATTACTTGTGACAGGTGGAAGCCATTATTAATTTCTCGTTTCTATTTTATTTCCACATTATTCACTTATATAAATATCTAGTTGAATTTTGCTTTATGGATATATGCAAAAACAGAAGTTTAAGAAAATGCTGTTTGTTTGAGAACTATCTGATTTAATAAATATCACCATTTTGCCGCATTCTCTAATTTATATAAACAGTTTTTTATCTGTAAAATATTATATCGTATCTCTTATATCTATTATATATTTATCTATAAAAGAAATTGTCTTTGCTTTTTGCACATCGACACGATGTGTGTTGGTAGGATGTATGATAGTATCCGAATCAAAACTGAAGACGATTAGACAAGACAAATGCGAAACGCGTCTTTAATAAACATTTTCCATATTTATGTATATGGCTATCGAAATCTGTTCTTTCTATTACAGGCTGATCATTCTCTCTGTCTCTCTCTCTCTCTCTCTCTCACACACACACACACACACACACTCACACACACTAACACATTCTCTCTCTATATCTGCATATATATATATATATAAGGGAGGGTTTATAGTTGTTTCGACGAGAGAAAAGTGTATATTTAAAAGAGAAAAGAGAAGTCGCAAGAATGAACAATTAACTTATATATATATATATATATATATATATATATATATATATATATATATATATCTGTGTGTGTGTGTGTGTGTGTGTGAAAAATTACTTAACTTTTAAATATCAACTTTATTCCGACATCGATGTTTCTTGGTAAAATTTCTTCAGTGTTTGTGGTTTTAAATGGTATTTCCATTTTTTTTCAATTTTTCCAAAACTTTTGAAAAAATTGAAAATACTGTTTAAAACCACAACCCCTGAATACTGGAAATTATACCAAGGAACATCGATGTCGGCATAAAATTGATATTTAAAAATTAAGTAATCTTACTATTTACATTGTTCGGACTATCATCCTCATCTTTGTTGCCATATTTATCACAACTTTTCGGCCGTTGTACGCTCCAGCCTTCTTCAGAAGGTTGGAATGTCGAACTGAACCCTTTATTTCGCTCACTGGGGTAGACTGTTCTAGTTCCACGTGCCATGACTGATCGATGTCAGTTATCAGTTAATTCCTCTCTCCAAGCTCTCCACTGCCGTAACCAGGTATTGAACTGACACTCTTTGGGTCCTGTCACTGGATCTAACTAACGTCTTTGGATCTAACTAACATCTTTTTCCACTGTGCCATGTATCCTTGACGACATCTGTGGATGAATTTCTGTGTATTATAAACTTAATGTCTTCAGCAACCATTTTTTAACAGAGCTCATATTGCAATTTTTGTAGTTATTATTGCTTTTCTCTGGCACTCCTTATTACTAGTTCCCATATTGTATTCATTTCTATGCTTGGTCGGTTCAGGAGATTTTTGTAGCTTAGCATATGTGCTGATTTCTTAAGTTTCCGAATTTTCCAATGATATTCTTTGTCTATGATTTCCACCTGATCCCACAGTGGACGGTAATCTCACGTTTTTCTCCATATGTGGTCAGACACGCCTGATTTTTCCTCTTCCCCTCGTGTTACAGTTTTTTGGTGTCCTTGAAACCTTACCTTAAGGGGACGGCCTGTCTCCCCTTTATCTTTCTTTCCGCAGCTGTACGGGATGGCGTACACACAGTCTTTTGTCATGTTCTCCTCTATGAGGGTGGAGTCTTACTCGGGAGAGGTATCTACAAAGTGTTGTCCAGCTTTTGAAGATGGCCTGATGTTATATGGACCACTGATCCATTGTATTTTCTCCGATAACTCCTTCACATAAGGCAGGCAGACTGTTTTCCCGAGGTTTTTTTTTCTTTAGGCTTTGGACCTGTATGCTGTACGATTATTTTCGACAGACGTTCATGTTCCTAGCTCTTTCTTTTTTAAAAACCGTTTTTTCCTTCGAAATTGATTTGACCATTAGCAAATCAAGAAATCCAAGGTTTTCCGAGACGAGTGTAGTTACCTCTCTCTCTCTCTCTCTCTCTCTCTCTCTCTATATATATATATATATATATATATATATATATATATATATATATATATATATATATAGTTGGAGAGAGAGAGGGGGGAGAGAGATATCTGCTATTTTAAATATTAAATCTTATACACACGCACATACACACACACGCACACACATATATGTGTGTGTGTGTGTGTGCACGTGTGTGTCTGTGTGTGCGTGAGAGAGAGACAGAGAGAGTTAGTCCGATGTAGTTCTAAAGTATTAGGTTGGTGCAAAAATAATTTCGTTTTCTCACATAGTAACATATGTTAGAAAACGAAATTATTTTTGCACCAACCTAATACTAAACGTGTTACAGGAAAACATTTTCCACTTTGTTATTGATTTTCCTAATATATATGACTGGAGACATTTGTGCCAGTGTGATATCAGAAATTTTGAAATCAGTCGCATTGAGTGGCTAAGAGACGGAAGGAATTGGCGAAAAGCATCTGTAAACATTGCTGTTGCTATGTCCCGAGTTCCTCGCTGCTGCACAATATATGGACATGTCTGTGTGCGACTAGCGAGACTGGAGTGTCACATACGACACAAACATAAAAACGAAATGAAGTGGTCTCGTCCTTATACGTTGAAATCGACGGAAGAGTCAACTCTTCAGGCGCAAAGCTAAATTAAATTGATTTATCTTGTCTCAGTTAAGCGAATTTATTTCTGCGAAACTCGGAATTTTGTAATAGGTCTTTGAACTTTTTATTTGTTCATTTAATATTAACGCTCTATTTCTTAATGCTGAGTCCTTTATTTACAAAAATCTGCTTGCATTAAAAAACGTTATAGTCGATTGATATACTAGCCAAATATTTATTTTAGGCGTAAATTATCCTTACCACCATTGATCTCGGATAGCACAACTTGCAAGTGTATCAAAACAATTTTTTCCGACTTTCTTCTGTCACGTGATTTTATGCTAATTAGGTTTTGGTGCTTTTATCAATAAAGATTGTTTCGTGTCATTTCCTACTTCCTATTTAGCCAGATCCGCTTAGGTGAAACCTAGGTAGATTGCTCCTGATGTCTCTTTAGGATTTATTTATATATATATATATATATATATATATATATATATATATATATATATATATATATATATATATATGATTTATATTTAGAGTGGCTTATGACCACGGGCTATATAAAGCTTGTCCCTCCCTTCTTTCACTTGCGTTCAACTCGTCTGAAAATCGCGTGAGCGTGAAACCCGAGTTACGACAAGAACCATCCTTTCATAGTATTTAACGTTAAGCGTTTTCGCTCTGTCTTGGAAATCTAGGCTTACTGTTCAGGCAGGTTTACCTTTAAGGCCTTTTTCTTTTTATAGTATTGCCATTTTTGTTTTAGACTTTATCTGCATAAAAAATTTAGGTTTTTGGCAAGTTGTCTGTTGGTTCCATCAATGGTTTCTTTTGCCTTTAATAATAATAATAATAATAATAATAATATATATATATATATATATATATATAGAGAGAGAGAGAGAGAGAGACAGACAGAGAGAGAGACAGAGAAAGGGAGACATAGATATATATTTTATTTGTTTCCTATCTATTTAAGGGAATAAGCATATATATATATATATATATGTGATCTATGTATCCTTTTTACTCTTTTTATATACAGAGGAAGAGAAAAACTTGCCTTTAGCAAATTGCGAAAACGCTGTATACTATAGTACGATATTGTATCGACAGATGGCATTGCCCTCATGGCTCTAGCATCAATAAGCCCTAAATTGTGTTGTGTATTGTAGATAAACGACTACATTGGCGACCCTTAGACGAGAAATTGAAAATGCATGTGCAGCAATCCCAGAGGACACTTTAGCCAACCTTGCCCAGGCAGTCGTTCGCCGTACTAATAAATGTCTGAAAGCTAAATGCCACCATTTTAAGGCATCTTATATTAATCTCGTGATGTCTTAATAAAAAAATGTATCTATACAAGTTTTTTCTTTCCTGAATGTGTATACATTTTTGGTGGACTCTGTATATTTCAATCTCTCCATATCTATCTATCTGTTTATCTATTCAGTCTAGCCATATCTATCTATCTAAGCGACTTAATTATCTCTTATCATATCTGTATATTTTTCTACTTAAGTCTATATATCTTTTCAGTTTTTTCATATTTATCAGTCTTTTCATATTTATCTCGCCAGCAGCTATATCCATGTATGTTTATCTCAATTTCTATTTACCCATTGTCTTTCTGTTTTCCCATTGCTATGGGGTGGGAGAGATGGATTCATACCTTTCCTAAGTATACTTGCATGTAGGTGGATGTAATGAAATCAACTGGAACTCAAACTGGGCACTCCGATTCCTCAACCTGCTCCAGCAACCATTAATTCACTCTGCCGGAACAGAAGAAATTATATCCAATACCAGTTTCCACCGTCTACTTCACATCTTTAGTGAATCAGCACAATTACTCGGAAAGAAATCCACTTAATAAATATTTGTACTACATTTTTGTAGGCTCTAACACACAGTCGGTCCTGCTATTTACATATATTACCCAATGAGGGGAGAAGAGATGTATCTATACCTTTCCCTGTGGTATTTGCACGTCAATGAATGTAATGGATTCGACTGGAATTCGAACTCGGCTCTCTGATTCATCAATACGAGCCGCTATCCATTACTCCACCAAGACGGAAGAGAAGGAATTTACCCTAAAAGAACGACTTGTTTCCACTGTCTGCTTCACAGCATTAAATTTGTAGATCAGCCAATAGATTTTATAAATGAATTATTCTCTTCCTAATAATTGCAATTACGTTTTTTATTCAAAGCCATGTTTTATTAGCGTATATGCAACGTAATGTATTTTTCAAAATATGATAATTTCCACGAGAATATATAAGCAAAAAAGAAGAGAAGATGCAATAAATACATCATGAGAAACCATACATTTGTTTATTCACAATATCCCTGGGTGTATTTATACATATCTTTTGCTACGTCTGTATCGGCATGGGCTGTTTTCACCTCCACTGTTCAAAATTAGTGTTAGTCATAATTTCAGTCATCTTGGTTTTCCATCGCATAAAGTCAGAGAGATATATCTTGATGTTGATCCGCTTCTCGCGTGATTTCTCTAGTGATGGTTGCATGATTCTCATGAGACTTGAATAAGGAATACACTTTCACTGAAAAATGTCCTTCAAGTCATCAGTTTTAATTTACGATAGCAAGAAGATTTGTAATTTTATAATACAAATATTAATGACACAGTGCAATTAAGTGCAATGTTCTTTGGGCATCAATGACCCTTCACTGTTTCGTTTTTCTTTTAATCTCCGTAATGTAATTTTTCTTGTGAAAGATAGTTGTTTTCTTGCCTTCTCCACAATTTTTAATTCAGATTCGCCATTCTGATAGACTGAAGACAAACCATGGCTAGACCGCCCAATCTGTTTTGCTATTTAACTCTTAGATGTGAGAGGAATAAAAGGTGAATTATTTTTCCAATGAATTAGCGTGGATTTCATACAAACTGCCTCAGATGGAATTTGAACTCATACTGCCGATTCTATTTTCCGCTTTGGTAACCGTAAGTCAAATGCATCTCCCTACTACTGATAACCAGATTAAATAAATTCATCAAGACACCCCACGTATAACAAATCGGCCATTGTTGAAACTATTAGGTTTTTTTTTTTCGGAAAATAATGACCAATTTTAGAATCAACATTTATTCTTGGATTAGTCAAAATAGGGACCCAGAATATTTACAGATTTCTGCCATCGAGTTACAAAGTCATAAAATAAAATATTTATAAAATTATGTCTGCTCCACCAACTATATTTTGCAATAGAGTCCCTTAACTGCTATCACCTACGACGTTAGCTGTCATTACATACGCCCTATAAAAGGACCGTAAGAATGCTTAAACAGTTTAAGATAAATTAGAAATCCTTTTTATTCTCAAGGAAGCGAATCAACCCAAATAAAATAAGGTATTCTCGAAGTAAATCATTTTCTTGTTTTAACTTCATGACCCGCTTTTCATTATTTAAGTATTAATAAATAAATGAGCTGAAAACAACAGAAAGAAGAATATTTCGACGAGGTGTTGATGAAAAGTTCCCGGCTCGACCAATAAGCCCACCCGAAAAATAAATCTAACGTTTAGTCACTTATTTCAGGCCTAGAGCTTTTCATAGCCTCTCATATATGTGTAAATATTTATACCTCAAAAGTAATAATGTAACTTTTATCATACAGAGAAATATTATTATTGAACATTTTCATTTCGTCTTCGTAAGGTTAATTATTCGCTATTTGATTTTTCAAACTAATTATTGTTTTAAAATCAAAACAGTGAATTCGAAAGACGATGCACAAAGACAAACTGAATCATGGTTATTATTAAGTTATAAATTTTTATCCTTTAAGTGGAAATTGCAGCAAATCATATATGAAAAATAAACTTAAATTACGGAATTTAATATTATATTGAATTTATTATTATATGAGACATTATCAATTAATATTAATTTTCGGCGTACGTATTTCTTTCGTCCTAAAATCAGTTTGCAATTTCTCGGGTTAAACAAAAGTTAATGAAATTAAGATGAAAATAATTCTAATAAATCCAAGTTTACAAATAACACGTATCTATGTACACAAAAAATAATAGCTATATAGTTATTATTAACATCATTTATATTCGGACTAATACCATCATTTTTATTGTTATCACAAGGTATTTGTGTTAAAGTGAATGTAACAGATTTGGCGGTAATTTCAACCCGACATGCTAATTGCACTTACCATGCCGATAACCACAATGCTATGCATGCATCCGCTTGCAACTAGCCTAGTATTATGTAGACGCATGTACAGTGTGGTGCAAATAAATCTGGAAAAAATATTGGATAATAAAAACAGCATTTCTTATATAACAAATTAATATATTTCAATTAAACTTTATACACAGTTAGGCAAAGATCACAAAATATAGCTACCATCAGCGCCCATCACTTTCTCCAGGCGGGACCTGAAGCTGGATCTAGCCTTGGTGACGTCGTCTCTGTCCATGTTTGCTATGGCGTCCCTGATGGCAGCCTTATGAACCTCTTTGGTGTTGTAGGGCCTGCTATTCATCTCCCTCTCCATGACGCCCCACACAAAATGGCCGAGAGCATTGCAGTCTGGCGATGATAGGGGCATAAGTCAGGCGACCAGTGATACGGTGAACAAGTTACACTTCTTCATCACATAAAATTTATAACTCCTTAACAATAAGTTAAATTGTTTGCCTGCTGGTGCCCTTTTCCTTGGCCATTTTCCTCAGGCTTTTGCTGGGGTTCTCCTTGAAAACATCGGCAACGTCGGCGATGAACCCAGACGTCCTGGTGGCGTTAAAGCGCTTCTTGAGTCTTGTGTTCTGGCCTGAAATTTTCTTCGTCGCCTGAGGCCCCATATGCATTTTCAAGGTCTTAGACCATGGTTTTAGGCTATTTAAACAATTCAATAATTTCCTTGGATTTTCGGCTGGAGCTACGGTTTTCCGCAATAGCAGCTTGATGATCCTATTCTGAAGACGTCGATTATTAAGCAATTGGCACATCAAAGGCCAGACAGCTACTGAGGCGTAATACATTCTAACGACGCTCTGGAAACTTCACTATGTTGTGACGTCATGGCGCTGTTGCCACATAAAAATTCTGAATTTATCTTTGCTACACTTTATACAGCCAAAATAAAATTTAATTACCCTACAATAAAAACAAAAAGAATGATTTTTCAACACTTGAAAACTGAGTAGAATTTTTCAATTGTTTAAAACCCTTTCAATCCTTAGTAAAAGAAAAAAAAAGATTCGAATGACTTGTGATATCAAGAGAAATTTAAAATAAAAAATAAGAAATACAATTCAGTATAGTCATTGTTAGTATTTATCAACTTTGCAAGCAAATCAAAGATTACGTTTCGATAGAATGACGCCAGTTTCGAATCAAAGGGAGATTCTAATTTCAAGCCCTTTGATCATTTAGGAAATATAGTAGAAAATATTAATCGGGAGGCGCCACGTCAGTCGAGTAATCAGTATAGCAAAACTTTTAAACTCACCCAGCAGTTTCCACCGATTGTTTGTTTCCCATCTAGTTTGTTAAAGCGGTACAACAAAATAATTTCATATAATTGTGTTTCTTTTTTTTTTTTTTTTTTTTGTTCTTTTTTTTTTTGGATGGTAGGGGAATTCATCATCTTCACATTACATTATTTGACGCTATACTAGAGATAATCGGAGAAACTAACCAAGGGATTTTATAAGAATCTGTCTGATATTGTTAGACAGTGAGCATCCCATGCCTGTTTCCGAGTCTATAAAATTTATTGATTGTAGCTAAATGACACGGGATGATTGGATTCACCATTTTTCGTTTGGTTAATTGTGATTGTCTTCAACAGCAGGGCGCAATTCGTCACGATCTAATTCTAGTCTGTTTAATTCTAAGTTAGACCAATATGTCGAATTCGCAACGCTCGAACTTAGTGTGATGATTTTAAATTGCCGTGTGAACTCCTTGTTTGAACACCTGCTTAATTCGATTCTGCTGAAATGAATCACCTTCCGAAATCATACAGCGGACATTTTCTCAACTGCTTTCAAGAAATCAATTTGTTTCAGATATTGCGAATGCTTTGATGCGGGAAGACGTTATTGGGAAGGCCAGGAGCTTCTCGGTCCAAATCCTGAATTGAAAAGGTTCGCAAATATTGAAATCTTGCAACTTCTAGAAAATTCTTTAATATTCGGAAGTTTCCTTCCAACTTAACATGATAAAGAAATCTCTGGAGCTATTTTCTCCGACTATCAATTCTTCTGTGCATTGCATCTCCGAAAAAATTCATATCCTTGTCTTATTTTGAATCAACCCTTATTTCGTTTCTGCTTTACCAAGTTTGCGCATTAATTCTTGTTTGTTTTATTTTCAATTTTGAAATATAAAAAATGCTTTATTGTATTATTTATTTTATTCTTTTAATTTTTCATTGCTATTCTACATAGAAAAAAGTTTCATTGTATTATTTAATTTGTTTTTGTTTAAAGTTTTCTGATATAAATAAAACTACACTTATCAAAAAAATGCTTTACGATAATGCGTAGTGATTTCAAAATGTGATATAGCTGTAAAAGAAGTAAATAGGCCAAAATTTATGCTTACGCCACCGGATATACCTGGCACTGATTTAGTGAACATTATGGTAGTAATGGCGGACGAATGACTAATAAGAAGTCCGATTTTTTCTTGTCGATAACTACAAAATGGTAGGTTTCTTCATAATTTAATTGTTAATTCGAGTCAGCATGCACATTTACACGGAATTATGACGATTTTTGAAAATTTTAAGAGATATTAAGCGCGCGGGCGTTTGTGCGTGAAAAAAAAAATTTACCGTTAGTTGGTCAGTAAATTGAATTCATTAAGAAAAAACACATACATCCAAACACATGATCGCATACGTACATGATGGCTGTGGAATCCTTCAAAGGGTATGACCATCGCTACCAATTTTGATTTTCTGGTGAGAAAAATAAATAGCTTTTGAAAGCAGCAAGTTACTTACAATGCTAACTGTTCTGTGCAGCGCCAAGTCTGCTTTGTTCAGGTTGATCATGGGTTTCCATGTGATGTGCTGGTCCAGAGTGGTTTATTTTATACATACATGCATATATATATATATATATATATATATATATATATATATATATATACGCGTCGAGAATGACTAAGATATATATTTTCCAATTGTCTTCCTTTTATTCAAATTGACTTATCATCAGAATTATTCTGAAATATATATATATATATATATATATATATATATATATATATATATATATATATATAAGTAAGCGGTTTGCCACATAACTGATTGATGTTGTCTTCAGCATCCCGACTTCAGTGTTTCGTAGACGATCCCTCTGGGAATTACACCGTTCACTAGTCAGTGGATATCAACAATATATATATATATATATATATATATATATATATATATATATATATATATATATATATATAGATATGGCTTCACACACGTGAATACCTATGAATTTCAAACAGGTTGTTTGGAACGATTATTCTTTTTACGAGAAAAACTCTACCTGATACATCCTTATTGTTTTTATTAAAGTAATTACTTACTGCCCCTTAATTTGTAAAAAAAAAATACAAACTTTCATTCCAACAACAGCATCTAATTAAAACTCACGTATGTGGAGGACGGTCGTAAGTGCTGAAAAGTTTTCGGCTTGGCCGAATTTACAAAATCTAACCAACCTGTTACGTGCTTGTTAGGCCTCTGGCCCTAAACTACATGAACCTCTGATCCAGATCAGAAAACAGCAATGAAAATATAGAAGAAATAAAATCGAATTCCTTAATTCACTTCACGGAACTTCAAAACCTCTCTTTAACTCTGATTCGGATTATAAGTTCAATTCCAGCCAAAAGACCAGTTTATGCCGAAGTTCCAAGTGAGTTCTTTAAATCAAAAATTTCTCTTCAACTTCAATTGAGCTAAGATCTTCAAATCACAAACTCTGATTTCTTGGCATTTTGGAGAAATAAAATTGATTCCCTCAATTCACAAAGTTTTGGAGATATTTTAAAATGAATTTAAAACAAACAAAATAATTCATAAGGTTTTTGTGTTACTTTAAACTCAATATAAATTAAAAACTTTTAAAATCACTAATTTTTTTCAGTCATTTTAAAATTTGAATTTTTAACTGTTTCCCTTCTCACCCGAACACAAATATCAATGCTGAATTTTCAAGCACCAGATGAAGGAGAAATTGTCAATCCCGAAATCGTGTTGTTTCAAAAAGGTATAATATGTCTATGTAGAGCAAGTGTGGACCAAGTTACAGAGGTTTCAAACACACGGACAGACGGACGGACAGATGGACGGACGGACAGGAAGAATTTGTCGTTTATTTATTTATAAAATCACAAGGGATATTAATTGTCTAGTTTTTGTCAATTTGCTCACATCAGCATCTGCTAAAAAATGTTTCAGAGTATAAGGCAGGATTTTTGGGCACCTCGGCGTGGTGTAATGGTTAGCAAGCTTGTCTCGCTAGATCAGTTACGACTGAAAAGTGAGTTAATTCCTCACTAGGTGTCCCATACGCTTAGAAAATAACTATAAGGCAGGATTTAAGTAAAATAGTGATGCGATTGTGAGGGAATCCTTACAGGCGGCGACTATCTTAACATAAGATATACAGATGACACAATGTTGATAGCAGACAAAGAAAGGAAATTAAAGAACATCCACATGAGCTAGTTAAGGATAGCGAGACGAAGCATCAGTTACAAAAAAACAAAATACATGGATCCAGCAACAAAAGTAAAGTGTTTTAACAGAGAACGGAAAGTGTGAAACTGAAATCAGAAGACGAATTGTGATAGCGAAAAACGCCTTCCA
>OZ010577.1:50598621-50761121 GCA_963932145.1 Acanthosepion lycidas | reverse complement strand
AATATATTTACTTATCAGTCATCAATTACTTTTACTTCAACCAAGCCTCGGGTGAGATGTCATTTTTGTAAAGTAAGTCTGTAGTCTCTAGTGATACAAGTCAGTTTCTGTCATCCAAATATAAACAAAGTTTAAATCAAAAACTACGTTAATTAATTTAGAATTTGCAGGAGTTCTTCTGGGATTTAAGATTTATAAGCAATTGTACAAAAATACTTACTAATGAATATCGTATTATATAGGAGTAATGAATGAGAATTTTAAAAAAGAATAATGGAGACGGTCGGGGAAAAACGGAACTGACAAGACAAATTTGTGATGGATATATTGACAGTCATGGCCGGTATTTTAAAAAAATGTTTATATTTTGATTCTTATGTTATTTTAGTTGCTTCATTTTCAAGCTCTCTTCATTATTATGGGCGGTAGCTCAGCGTGGGTTAATGATTAATGAGGCTACTCTGGTTGATCATTACCACTGAGTAGTGCGTTTGATTCTCACTGGGTGTTTCATACAATTATTTGACCATACATTATCTGACGAGGGTTGACACGTAAAAACAATCAACATAATTCTGCGTGGGGTAAAAGTTAGCGAGGATAATTTGGTTGAAAATTACTACTGAGTAAGGACTTCAATCCTCATCGGGAGCTTCATACAAATATTCCACATTTTCTACAACTTTTATGTTTGATTTGGTTTTTTAGTTTTACAGCATGTCAACCTCAATGGGTTATTTAATGCCGGCAAAATTTTATTGCTGGTAATATTTTTTCAAAAATGCTGGTATTTTTTTTCCAAAAATGTATTGCTCGTAAAATGTCTTTGTTTCAAAAATGTATTGCTGGCAATATTTTTTTGTTTCAAAAATGCATAGCAGTTTTTTTTGTTTGTTTTTTTTTTTTTTTTTTTTTGTTATTTTTTTTAAAAATACATTGCTGGCAATAATTATTTCTTCAAAAATTTATTGCTGGTAATAATCTTTTATAAAGTATTTCTCGTATTAAAACGTATTTTACACTTTCATAGTGTTTTGACCCCAGCTGATGAGTTAACTATTTGCCCATACCTAAGACCCTAACAGATGCTACCACTCCGGTTCAAGGTGGACCTGGGAACACCAGCAATTAAGAGGTGGTTCCATGCTTCTTAAAAACTCCTTGCTGTCGAACGTAGTTTATCGTCTTCCCTAGGACGCGGATGTAGTTTATCGTCATACTCTGGTCGGCTCTTATGTTAGTATATTTCCAAAGTACTACATCATGAACAAGTTCATATTTCGACTATTTTCATGCAGAAAAAACACAGATAAATCTACTAAAATTCCAATATTGCCATTATCTTTTTTCTTCAGCATCCGAATGATTTCTTTCTTTGTTCAATTGCTTCTATTGACCCTCGTTTCCTTTTCACCATTATTGTACATTTGATGATTGCGAGCCAAATTTCAATATAATTGAAGTTTGACGGTACGCTTACTCCGACATACAGCGCCCCCAACAAAAAAAATTCTTAGTTTACCTCAGGCATCGAACTATACAAGCAACTCCATATGTAGTGATTAATTTCAGCAAGTTTTAACAGGCTGCATGTTAAATATGCACATGAAACTGAACTACTGACAGAATTTCTAAGGTGGTGAAAAACATGGCATCGCTGGATTGAGGGCTTCCTACACTGAAATCAACGGCAAGATGGGGGGGGGAGGTTCCTTGATGGAATTGACAGCCATGTGTCCGTGACCAAGGAGAGCCTTCAAGTCGGATTATAACTGCTATGATGTGATCAGGAAGGGATGAGATCCACCATGTCTCATTTGCGCTACGCTTAAATGTATACTTACCGAGACATATGGAGGAATTTGGTCAGGTCCTCAACGACGTAGCAACCCTATGACCACACACAATCATTGGAAATGAAGATGATAATGATTGTAATTATGAAACATTTTTATACGAAACAATTGGATTAAATTTTCTAAAATACAAGCCCAGAAAAATAATAAAAATCCGTTAAATATTAAAGAAATAGATAATAAAATTGTTTAAATTATTACCGTTGCAGTGTCTTAGATGTATAAGTGAGACCAAGAATATGCCGATTTATCGAGCCAGATGCCAGCGAACTATGAAGAATTTTATTGAGAACCTGGTCAGTCAGTCTAGCGGGGATAAATTTTAAGACTGGAATAACCTAAATGAAAAATATTAATACGTTTGATATTGTTGGTTACGAAATTCAACAGTTTCGTGTAAAAATGTGACTTATCTCGGTAAAGAGTATTCAGGCCTAAAGCTACAAGCCGTAGCGACATTAACTTTACCCAGGACTGATTTTAGTGGATTTTACTCTAAAAGTGAAACGTTGTAATGCTACAAAGTATTAATTATTATTTAAGTATTAAATATTTTCGGTGGCTAAAGATAAAAAAGGAGACATGGTGGTGTAGTGGATATCGGCTCGGATTGAGGAATCGAAGAGCTGAGTTCGAATTCCAGTCGAATCCATTACGGTCACTTACATGCTAAACCTTTGGGAAAGGTATCAATCCTCTTCTTCCCTCCCCACCAGCTATGAGTAAATAGCAGGACGTAAAGGGTTCTATAGACTTGAATGACAACTGGTCTGCCGCAGAAAGTAATAACAACCTATTGCGGGAAAAAAATCTCCCGTCTCAGTTATGCATCAAAGGATACATGATCGCCTAAGCGTATATCACGCATTGCACATAACTGACTATTAGATAAAAAAAAGTTTTCTATCTCTATCTATAAAAGGCAGGATGTGTGTGTGTGTGTGTGTGTGTGTGTGTAACGAATGCACGGCCGCAATTTCCCAACTCCCATCGATAGTGGAAATAATCGATTTTTTCATGCTTCTACGGCAGTTTTCATGTAGTTTGCTGCCATTTTGTACTGGCCAGAGTGAGAGCCAATAGCTGGCTGCCACGAATAGGCAGGAAGATTCTATTGGCCAGCGTGAGAGCCGACAGCTGACTGACACGAATGTTAACTAGCATGCTAGCATGCAAAAAAAATCGATAGCTGCATTCGTCAAGTGGCAAAAATTTAATTCTGCATGGCACTTTACTCCAATTGGATCATTCGCTTGCTTAAACTCAACGTTGATTCTGATTCCGCAGAACTGGGTTGGGTGTGAAAAAGTATTTCTTCTTAACATTCTTTTTTAATTCAGTTTTTCCAGTTACGAGTCCTTTTTTAAAGCTGATCGTTTTGTGTTCATTTTGTCTAGTTCTTTTTTCGTAACAGATTTAATGTTTAGTAAAGAGCTTAGAAAAAATTCGCAGTGTGAGATAGGCAAGAAGTAAGGCATGTAGCAGCATCAGCACGGCAAAGGGCACTCCTTTAAAGGCAAGGAAGGGCAAAAATCTGTTAAGTCAAGTGATAGCGATTGTTGTATGAGTCGTACGATTTTTGACTCTTGCACGGGCAACGCCGGGTCATGCTGCTAGTGTTGAATAAAACGGATTCAAAAATATATGATTTTTACTGAAATTATTCAATTTAAAAAATAGGTATCTATTTTTGTGGGTTGTCCAGTAAAAGATATAAACTATTGTGGAAATCTACTTTTAGTTGTTAGTGTAAAGAGATTATTGTAATAAAAGGCTACAATGCTTAACTGTTATTGTAAAACATTACATCACACATAATTCTTTTAAACATGGTCCTATATTTTTATTTCAGATGTGTTATTTCTATCTCTGAAGACATCTTTATATGAAGAAATGCTACAGAAATAAAGGAATTGTCGATAAAATCCTATTTGATTGGAGAATTTGATACTTACAGGACATATGAAAAAAAAAGAGACACAGAAAGGAATCCACCTAACGAGCTTGTTTGAATGGATGACAGAATGGGAGATATGAGGGATAGCAAGAGAAAACAAACGTAGCAAAAGGCACTAGGGAAAAAGAAGTTGTGGAGAGCCATGATCACTCACGCCTTGAAGGAACACGGCACGGAAGAAGAAGAAGAAGAACGTAACATAGAAAATGTTACAGAAAAAAGGAAGTACCGATAGAATGAACTTGATCTGCAGTTTAGGATTCGTCCTCCAATATAATAATGAATGCTGGACGATTTCTTTCCAGATGAAGAAGAAAGCACTGGGAGCAACAGAGATGTGGTTCTACAGAAAGATGCTGAGAATACCATGGACGGAGCGTGTAAGTAACGAAGAGATCTTAAGGAAAATGGAAAAAAATCACTTATATTTAGAATGAGTACAAGACACTTGAAATTTATTGGACATAATGAGGAAAGAGGGATTAGAGTATTTAACACTCACATGACATATTGAAGGTAAAAGAGTCACAAGGAAGGGGCTGGAAATCCTTTTGATGAGCGTGTATGGATGCATAACGGAACGTGGGGTGTGAAGGATAGCATAAAAAACTTACTACGAAGTACAAGGGATAGGAAGTTGTGAAGAGGCATGATCGCCTACATCTTAACGGGTCATGGCACAGAAGAAATTGCGTTTCTCGTAGCTACCGTGGAAGCTAATTCTGTACAAGTCAGTAATAAGTAGTGATAAAATAACTTATTTCCTTTTTTTAATAATGTGACTTACTCCATTCGTTGGCAAACAGGTTTGTAGCGATCAAACTTTAATCCACTTCATGGCATTAATTAAGAAGTTCGGTTTATCATTTCAAACAGCGAGTGTCATACTGTCACCGCCAGAATTATTTTTTGTGTTTCTATGTGCTTGTGCATGTGTGTATGTGTGTGTCGTTGATACCGAAGAGAACTTGAAATCAAGGAGAAAATATAAAATAATGAAAGCAAATATCACACATGCAGGTACATTCATAAATACATATACATAGATTGATATATACAGACTTAGAATACATATGATGTATATATATGTGGGGGGATAATTGTATATACATACACACACTCATATATATATATATATATATATATATATATATATATATACACGTTAATGATGTACAGACACACATATGTAATTATATGAATATATATATATATATATATATATATATATATATATATATATATATATATATTCATACACACACATACACGGATAGATAGATAGATAGATAGATAGATAGATAGATAGATAGATAGATAGATAGATAGATAGATTAAAACGTAAACAGTTACAGCCATTCAAAAATCGTCCGCATATATTTCCCTTGCATGTACAGACGCTTATAGACAAAATAACTTATCACCAAGCGACAACGGATTCTTGTAATAATAATAATAATAATAATAATAATAATAATAATAATAAGAAGAAGAAGAAGAAGAAGAAGAAGAAGAAGAAGAAGAAAATTGAAGAAGAAGACGAATATGCTGAACGTGTATGAATATATCACCATATAAAATATATTTTTTTACAATTTATATATATATGGTTGATAGACATATGTTAGATTCTTTAGGAATAGATTTAAAAAAGGTTAGTGATGTAAGAATCTAATGTATGTCTATCTAACACAAATGGTGTTTACGTAAAAACGTTCTTAAATCAACAACCACCACTGTCCATATCGATTAAAGATACTATTCGGCCACGCACTATTGGCTAAGTTAACTGTAGCTTAGGTGGTTAGAGCACGTCGGATCTAACGACGTATTCCTCTGCCTAGACGGATGCACATTCATATCCTGCCGGAGAGGACATAGTTTTATTTAATAAGATTTCTCGAATATTCAGGCTAGTAGACAAAAATAAATGAATATACTGTTTAATAAATAAACGCAGAGTCTATTCAAATACAAGTATATACTAAAAGTAATGCTTGAAGGGGCAAAATTTGCCAGGTTAATAAATGAAAAAACGTTATTTTTTTAGAAAATATATAAATAATCATATTGTATTTAAAAATGTTCGAATAAGTTGTTACATATTCTGGTTTTGTTTGCGAAATTTCAACAGTCGCGGTAATTTTCAAAGAGTAAAATCTTTTTTTTTTAATCACAGTCTCTAGATATTTCAGTTATTAATGACTCAATAGGTTATTTTGGTGATAATTTGCAAATGTAGTAGGATACAATGAGCACAGGGCTCGAATCAGTTATCCTTTATTGTTGCCAAAGTTACGTTTAGACCTCCCACAGAAGTTGATTTAAAATCTCACGTCATGGGGCAGGCTTTCAGCTAATACTGAATAAAGATGCAATTATATAGTAAAACCCAGAAAGAAAATTAAGGCAAAAGATAAAACCAAAGAAGAAGAAGAGAGTGATATCAGTTTTTGGGAGTTAAAAAAAAATCGTGTAGAAAGAAGAGGCACAGAGGGAAAGCTTATGAGACGCAAAAATTAGTGGAAGAAGAAGAAAAAGAAAAAGAATTGCTGAGATAAAGAAATTGGTGGAGAAAGAAGAAGAAGAAGAAGAAGAAGAAGAAGAAGAAGAAGAGAGGGAGATCAGTTGCTCAAAGTCAGAAATTTGTAGAGAAAAAAGAAGAAGAACAAGAACGAGAAGAAGAAGAGAGGGAGATCAGTTGCTCAGAGTCAGAAATTTTTAGAGAAAGAAGAAGAAGAGAGGGAGATCAGTTGCTCAGAGTCATACATTTTTAGAGAAAGAAGAAGAAGAGAGGGAGATCAGTTGCTCAAAGTCAGAAATTTGTAGAGAAAGAAGAACGAGAAGAAGAGAGGGAGATCAGTTGCTCATAGTCAGAAATTTTTAGAGAAAGAAGAACGAGAAGAAGAAGAGAGGGAGATCAGTTGCTCAAAGTCAGAAATTTGTAGAGAAAGAAGAAGAAGAGAGTGAGATCAGTTGCTGAGAGTCAGAAATTTGTAGAGAAAGAAGAAGAGAGAGAGAGATCAGTTGCTCAGTCAAAAATTTGTAGAGAAAGAAGAATGAGAAGAAGAAGAAGAGAGGGGGATCAGTTGCTCAGAGTCAGAAATTTGTAGAGAAAGAAGAAGAAGAAGAGAGTGAGATTAGTTGCTCAGAGTCAGAAATTTGTAGAGAAAGAAGAAGAAGAGAAGGAGTTCAGTTGCTCAGAATCAGAAATTTGTAGAGAAAGAAGAAGAAGAAGAAGAAGAAGACGAGGAAGGAGGAGGAGGAGGAGGAAGAGATCAAGAATAAAAAACAAGAAAAAGAATAGGGTTAATGCTGAATCAGGGTAAGAAATATAAAAAAAACTATGCCGATCAATTAAGCCAAAAGGATAAATTGTGAAAAAGAAGTACAAAGTCAATTTCAAAAGAACGCGAACAAGTCATTTGGATGATACAAGGAAAGATCAGAAAAAGTTCAACTTGATTTCTAGACCGACTTAATTTATCTCACCACACAAATCTGTTCGCTTGAAAATCAAACCATCTTCTCCTGCACGCAAATTTGATCCGATCCCTCTACCTTTCTACATCGTAGCTTAGGGACATCGATTAGTACAAAAGTTGATTTGATCCGTGTTTATCTTGGGAAGTAATCAAGTGGATTGAATCCTGCGTGAACTGGATAACTCACCAATCACTTCTACGCATATTTACTAATCAAGTGACATTTGCATACACATACATTATTTAATCGAAATGAAATGCTTACGATCGTCGAGCACTGTTAAACAATTAGTCTACATTCTTCTAAGATATTGACATTGTTGGCGATGTTATTAAGACTGGACGCATTTTCATGGAGTCTTAAAATAATCCAATGTCAAGGCAATCCACGCGGGCTCAACACCCAAGCTGAATTTTTTATAAAAATTTAAAATGTGATACCGAAATCCGAAGTCACACTGGAATACCGAAAAAGGCCTTCCAAAAGTTAAATAATGTGATCAGAAACAGGAAGATCTCATTAGAAACGAAGAAAATAGAATCCAACTGCTATGTAACATCAGTCATTCTATTTGAAAATTACTGCTGAAAACAGATGAACCAACACTGTTGGCTTTCGTGGTGCCGTTTCTAAAGCCATTACCCTCGAGGTATTCCACGTATATGTAATAAAGAAAGCAGACAAATGACAGCAAGTCTTCAAACACAACAACAACCACAATCAAAACAAAGGTAACAATCAAAATATGGCAGGGAGTGGAAGCAGCTGCAACACTAATCAGCAGGTAGGTTAGGTTTAAGGCTCCAAGTTGACTATTGCAAATATTCCGAGTGGCTTAAAGTATTGGTCTGTGAATTTGGTGACAGAGTAATTGTGAGTTAAATCCCTGTATCGGGTAGTATGGACTTGCACTCAATCGGAACGAGCGAGCATTAACTGATCAGTATTAAATAAAATAAGAACGAGATGACATGCCTGGACACGAGCAGTGAAACTAGAAAGGTTTACACCCGTAAATAAAACAAAAGATTCAGTCCAGAATTCCCTGTAGGTTACCCAGATATATACCTGTGGAAAGTCGTAAGGCACAACGAGCGTAATAACAGCAACAAAGATGAGGACCATAGTCTGAATATAAATAGTGTATCGGTGATATATATATATATATATATATATATATATATATATATATATATATAATGATGACATCTATTAGGTTGGTGCAAAAATAATGACGTAATAATGTTGTTTTTTGACGTATTTTTTAACGTCAAAAACGACATTATTACGTCATTATTTTTGCACCAACCTAATATATATATATATCTATGTATGTGTGTGTGTGTGTGTGTGTGCGTGTGTGTGTGTGTGTGTATTCGAAAATTATAACATATATATGTTATAAAATCAGTACAAAAGTAGCCATTTTGTTTCAGCACTTCTGGTGACTTATCAAGTGGTGTTGAATGTAGAATAAAGGGTTTTAAAAGATTCAAATTTGAATAAAGGGTTTTAAAAGGTTCAACCATCACTTGATAAAACAGCAGAAGTGTTGAAACAAAATGGCTATTTCTGTAGTGATTTTATAACATATTCATGTTATAATTTTCGAATAAATACTTATATTTGCTCTAATCTGGATTGAACACTCTTTTAAGAATAGTATTTGTTGGTTATTGAAATTTATTCCGTATACACCAGTCCTATGCTTGGTATATATATATATATATATATATATATATATATATATATATATATATATATATATATTTGGCTGGATTGATGTGAGTTTGTGACCCTGGGTTTCACGCTTTTGTGATCGCCAGACAAAGTTATTAATGTTTTTAAATTTTGGGTTTATGTAGATTGCGTGTATTGGTGTTATTATGGAAGTGGGGGAAACGTCGTCGTGATGTCATCGTACTAACGCAAACATCCTTGTATGTTCATACGCCCAATGAAGTACGCAGACACACATACTCACTTGGTCGTCCGTCGGGGTTCATACATATATAAATATATGTGGACAGTTTCGGATTTGACATATGTATATGGATGGTGTTGTGCCTATACATACGCATTTCTATGTTGAAATCCAAAGATTGGAAGTGTAGCGAAAATTTCTCGTGAATGTATACATGTGATTTTTCTATTTTTCCACTGAATAATATTTCCTCGCATGTATGAATATACGTGTGGTGGGGTTTGTGTAAAATTATGATAGGTAAAAATTATTATCATTTTTATTTTTAATTTTTGACAAAAGGGGGTTTATTTGTTATATTTAAAGCTGGTTATTTGTTTGTTTTTGATGACTGTGTATATGTAACTGGTAGAAATTTCGGTTTGTAATCCTTATTGGTTATTTTATATGGTGATATTTAATATTTAATATGCTGGGTGAGAGGGTAGTTTATATCAATAATTATAGCGGGTCTATATGATAATAGTAGATGTGATGTGATAGTATTGTTGTAAGGGATTGGAGACAATGATAATATAAGTAGCTAATAGTTATTGTATATACACACACTTTTCCTACATATATATATATATATATATATATATATATATATAATGATTTTTGTTGATTAATCCGACGTATTCTTATTATTTTAAACGTTATTAAATGGATACTCGTAGACGCTCCATTTATTTTTTTAAACAGTATTTTCTTTTGTGTACCGGCCTAAACATTCGGGAAATTTTATTTAAGAAAGATGCGCGGATTCAAATCTTCGTCCCCCTTTGCAGGAGAAAGCGTCGTTTGATACAACTTGCTTTAACCAACTCGGCTACGAATTGCGTCATGATCGAGCGAAGTTCAATTTTGCCTTTACGCACACTTAACACCCTCCCGATTTTCGATAGTTCATAACATGCTCAGTTTCGTATCGGAAATGTAAACAAAGCAATTTCTAAAGAAAGTAATGCATTTTTATTTATTAATCCGATATTTTTATTACTATAAATGTTACTTTTAGTGGATATTTATATTTGAGTAGATGTATATAGCATTCTGTTGTATATTCCTCTGCATATAAATGCTGATATTGTCATACAATTCGACGCATTTTTTTGAGGAGGTTATTTTGTTGTTCATTTAGAGCCTGTGTCTGATTTAAATATGTCCGAAGTAATTATCGATTGACGCCATCGCCTTAAAGGTCGTAAAAGTGTCAGAATCCTAATGGCGTCTACGCTGCGTCCACACCGTCAACTCAGAACGAAAGCGACAACGTATATTGATGCAGTGAGATTGTCTGTTTAAAACAATTAACAACGAATTTTCTCTCTTCGCTATTTTATCAGAGAAGGTTAAAATAAAAGGGAATTAAAGTCTGTTCATTTTTTTTTTCTTTTTGTGCAATGATAGTCCCTTAATTACTCATTTTATGGCTTATAAAACAGGTATTTCACGAAGTTCTATCTCAATGAACGAGATGAAACTGGGCTTGTTAATAGCGTTTGTAATAACGGCCTTCGTAGAAGTGAAGTGTGAACACTGATGTCAGTAACTGTTCTTAATGAAACGTTTTTCAGTCGGAGAAAAGGCAGAAACATTTTCCAAGAAGTTAAGTATAATAGAAAATTTAGTGACAGAACCAGTAATGTTTTTCTTAGTCATGTAAAAAAAAAAAAAAACGAAATTATACACTTCCTCAGAATGAGTAATCGTTTTAAACCAAGAATCATCAGCAATAAGTTGGAATCTCATTGAATAGATTTATATAGGTACATAAACAGATTCGCGATACCTAAAGCTGAAAATGAATTTTTATGAATGAAAAATCTTTGATGCTTTTAATTTTCAAGCTAATAGATTAAATTTAATCACTATTCCATTACGCCTTCGAATTAACAATGTTGTATTTACGCCTTTGACTATGTTTTCTGCTGTTCATAAAATCTTCATTATTTTTTTTTTCCTGTTATTTCATTTTATTCTGCTAGATTGAATCCTCTTCCAATATACCTTGTGAGTAATTGTCTGTACAATGTCCTGATTATCTCTTTGCTCCCTGACGTTTTCTACTATTGTTTATCCAATACAAAGCCCAAGAGCCACTCAAGGTAGAGTGTTACTTAATAATATTGTTTCAACAAGTGATAAGGAAGAGGTGTAGGATCGATGACAGCTGACCCTAGACTTGAAGAGGTTAAGATTTCAGTAGTCGGGGAAGCATCCTCCCGGGAGTCTGTTCCGCAAATTGACAGCGGAAAATATCTGAGTGGATCATCCTTCTTGCTAAAGGAATACGAAGGGAATGAGGGTGATCTGACACCATGTACGTTGCATGGCGGGTTCTAGCTATGTTGGTCTAAACTGGTGGAACTAAGGAATGTAAATCGTCTGGAAGATTGCCTTAGTAAGCGTAGCGCGAGGCTTGCAAAGTTCCGTCTGTAGGAAAAGAGTTGCAGTGTGGAAAAGCTGTGCAATCGCTTTTGAACTCCATATATGGTAACTTTACTCCATCATTTCTTGTTTCTGGAGATTTCTTGCGAAAGTAAAAGCTATATCCAGAAATTCATTTTCTTCTTTTTTTCTTGGTTGATTTTTATTTAATAACTGATCTTCAGATAAGATTATTATCCATATTTCCTCATAAAACGGTGCTCATCCATTAGTTTCGAAGAAAGCAATCGACAGTTCTAAACTTGAGGGAAAAAAAAAGCACATGAGATGTTTTATGAAGTTTTCATCATTTTCGGAATATTTGACGAGAAATTTTTCCTATTAATTATTAACCAGAAAATCTTGACAAAATAAATTATTTGAATATAGTGAAATAAAAAATAATCCCCTATGTTCATTTGATTGCTAAAACAAACTTACGCGAGCTAGTGTCATATTCCTTTGTGAAAGGTTGTTTATAAATGCATTATTCAAATGCTTAACAGACACTTGACCATTTCTTCACTGAAAACGCGAACAAGGTTAAAGAGCGGAAGTCCACTCCAAATTTATTTTGGCCAGTCAGAGAGGCTCAACATCCGCTGACGTCATTAAAAGCTGTTCCAGATGCTCTCGCCTTACTTATTATTTTTTAATAACATTTAAGTGCATGAACGGACTTCAACGGACGATAGAGAATGAAATACTCACTTTCTTAAAAACATTGAAAATATTATTTATTTAAAGGTACGTTATTATATAAATTTCACTTTATTAATTCATTTATCCATCGTTATATTATTACTGAATTCATAATAAGAATTGTTTTTTTTTCTTTTTTATATCTCAATCATAAAGCATTTATTTATCGCCGCTTCAAATTTTCCCTTTACACATCACGTGTCATTAGGTTGGTCAAGTGAGAGCAAATCCTTTCAATATTCTCCTTAGTTTACATTGTATAACAATCTCTATTGTTTCAATACTTCCTTGTTTTTCCAATTCTTCCGATTTTCGGCAATGTTCTCTATAACTATTCCAAATAATGCATTAATGATGGATTATAGTTTTTGATTTCGTATTACACTTTTTTAACTCCTTAATAAACGCCCAATATTATACGTGGCTTTTCATTTTCTTTCAGTTTCACACTCGTCTGCTGCTATTATTACTATTAATATTATTATTATTATTATTATTATTATAACTGCGCTTGTCACTCCCTTCGTTTACTTCGCACGAACGTTATGCCCTCCTAATGTCTCATAAATAATGAACTATACCGTTTCAATTGCGTGGAAAGAGAAGGAAAAGACGCTACTTGGTTTCATTAAGAAAATGAATGAATGAAACAAAGAGGGGAAGATAGAAGTGTTTAACGTCTGTTTCAGTGAAATGGAAAAAGTCGTCAATTTCAAATCTTTTCATTTGTATCCTCTTACTTCTTAAAATTAAAATTAAATTCATATTTATGATTGTTATTGTAATATTTTATTAAAGATGTTAAACTTAAATATTTAACGATACGATAGGGAAATTTCCCCGGATATTTTATTTTGGTAGAACTCGCCATGGCTTCACACAATCATTAAAATAAGAATTAAGATTCATCAGAATATTAAAATAAGAAAACCGTGAAATTGGTCAGGGGTTAAAACTAGTTGTTGTTGTTGTTATTATTGTTATTATTATTATTATTATTATTATTAAATGCGAGGACAGCACGCCAACAAAGTGATGCTGAGGTACAAATATACGAAGCCCGATATATTCACCATGACTCACAGTTTGTATTAGGATAAACTAGGCATATGCATTATAGACAGATCGACAGTATATACTGACAGGTTTTGATAACGAATACTATTAATATAAGTAAAAGTATTAGTAGTAAAGTAGTTGCTGGAGTATTAGTAGTATTTATATAACTGTATTAAATTTATACATAAAATCGGTCCCTGATAGAGCAATAAATTTTCTGTGTTACCAGAATGAACGAGCTAAGCAAATACTGTTATTCCTTTATCGCGTTTTCAAACGCCATCTATCGAAAAACACTATGAACCTTTGTTATAACCCAATATATATATATATATATATATATATATATATATATATATATATATATATATATATATATATATATATGCTTCAGATCAAGTTAAACATAATAATTATACATTAAAAACGTGCCTAAAAGAATACCAGATTTACTTGACAGCGAATGCCTCAAAAGGTTATTATATTGATAAAATAAAAGGCGTAAAACTGTCTAATATATAAAAATGTTATATATAATTACAGTGTATGTGTTTGTGTGTGTGTGTGTGTGTGTGTGTCCAAGCAAATCCTCTGCTCCCACTGTTCCTATTTCAATGATTCATCATTCATTCAAAAGCCCTAGAAAAGTTAGCCACAGGGAACGATTTTCGTTGAACTCAGATTCAAGGTTGCCAGATTATGCAAGGTCAAAAATGTATATTTATATATTATACTAGTAATTATCGTTGCTTTCATGGTTCAAGGGGAGTAACTTTTATTTCCCTTTTGTATCCAAAATTGCAGCTAGCTTAAAATTTTAAGCTACCTTAAAAGCCACCCTATCAGGCGGCATTTAAGTTAGCTCCTGTGGAGGACTCTTGGTTTTACCATCTAGTGGGGGGAGTAGATGCGATTGACATCAATATACTGCAGAAAAACTCAAAATTGATCGTTGCACTCAAGCATTGAATGAATGTTTAAGCTTACCTCTTCAACGTTCAACGATAATTTTTCTGCTGCCATTTAATTTATAGACGATTTGATGTACGCAGATCCTTATTTCCTATACAAATAATTACTTTTATTTCATAAGTGACAGAACAGGGGACAATTTATAAGATAAAATTAATACAGTGTAGAGATGGGAAAATAGAAATTAGAATTAGTTACACATTCGATATTTGAAGAGTTAGATAAACATAATAGCTAATTAAGTAAAACCAATATTATGGAATCTATATGAATGAATGCGAAATTGGCACAAAATTCTACCAAGAATTCTGAGATCAAAAAGCCCCCACACTATTTTATAGTAATTTTCACGGTATTTACTCTGTTCCCCCACTAGGAGGAGATGTGACACAAGGTCTATTTTTAGGTGGGGACCCGAGCGCATATGCCCAAGACAGGAACAAAATTTCCCCTCAGCCCCCGTAACCGTCGGTTGCGCTAGCCTCGGTGAGAGCACCGATACCTCCCTCTGGTGCAATGGAACGGCGCGGCCTCGGGCAGCTGTTCCCCAGGGCTGGACACCTCTTCAGTATTATTTTCGTCAGTTGCCCCTCTGTCCTTTGACAAAGAATCCCCTGAGCGCACTCTGTCCAAATACAGAGACACAACTGGGAGATGATAAATGAACTTAAGTAGGCGTGAACTTACTCAAAATTTACACGGTATTCACTCATTCCCCCACGAGGATGAGATGTGACACAAGGTCGGATTAATGTGGGGACCCGAGCGCGTACACTCGGACAGGGACAAAATTTCCCCTCAGCCCCCGCAACCGTCGGTTGCGCTGGCCTCGGTGCGAGCACCGATCCCTCCCTCTTGTGCAATGGGAGGGCGCGGCCTCGGGCAGTTGTTCCCCAGGGCTGGGCACTTCTTCAGTATAATTTTCCTCAGTTGCCCCTCTGTCCTTTGACAGAGAATCCCCTGAGCGCACTCTGTCCATATGCCTGATTTTCATAATATACCATCTATGTGAATGTATATGCATTTTATTATGATATAGGCGCTTTAATATTTTACAATCTTCATCAGTTTTTCATCATTGATTTGAAATTTCTATTTTTCCAGTTTTAGCGTTATTTTCAACAGCTTTTATCACTTCCCTGAGATCTTTGCTTAAATAGGGATTTCTGTTTTCAGATACTTTTAATGCTGGATCACAAGTTTTCTATTAAGTTTTATATCTTGAAAGGCTGGGCGTCCATTTCAATATTTTGGTCTCACTTTGCTTATAGGTAGGCAATAGTCATCTTTATAGAATCGGAAGGAAATTATCTTATTATTTCTCGTTGTGAACTGTCGTATAATTTTACTGACTTCAAAACCTTATTCCAACTGTGAGTTCACACGGATAACCCAACTCCTAGCACAGCCAACATTTTCAGCCAATGTAGCTCTAAATTCATCACTAAAAAAATACTGTTGAGAAATAAGTACTTCTTCGCCCAACCCAAACGTTTCTTTTTACGATGTTTATTTCTTTTTGTTTTCTTTTTGTGACGCTTATTTAGTTTTGTAATGCTTATTTGCAAGACTTTAGTTAATTTTCTTAATATTCTGCATCTACTGTATCTTTTTACCTTCAGTATGTTTAAATATTTTCTAGATGCTCAATTCGCATTAGTATTACTTTTCTAATTTCTTTTGTAACATTTAAAATCCAGATTTTCTTGTACTGCTAATGATTTCAATTTCTTTTTTCCCCTTTTTAATGATGCCTGTTCAAATTTTACACAATTTCCAACATTGTGTTCTCATCACCCGATAAATTTACTATATCTTTCTTATTATTCATGGCAGTCTTTATATATCAGAAACGAGTTAAAAATAAAAATCAATACTTACAATATTACTCTATATAATTTTTAACAATACGTGTCATGGGTCCTTACCTATAACTACAGAATGAACTCTTCCTAACACTATGAAAACTACGCCTCTGAAGAGAGAGGTGTCGAATCAAGCCGAGCTTCTCGGCTTGACGGCCGAACTCTCTGCCTCTGAAGAGAGAGGAACCCGGACGAGGCTCCGCCGAAGGGCAGAGTCTCGTTCGTGGAGGTTGACCAACCCGATCCCGTTTTTACTGGTTCTACGGGCATTTCTGGCCGAACCTACGGGCTCGGGAAACCCACGTTAAACTCGGCCTTGTGCCACATTCAACCCTCGTGGGTGGGGGGCTAGATACCGAATCAAGCCGAGCTTCTCGTCTTGACGGTCGAACTCTCTGCCTCTGAGCTGAGAGGAACCCGGACGAGGCTCCGCCGAAGGACAAAGTCTTGTTCGGGGAGGTTGACCAAACCGATCCCGTTTATACGGGTTCTAAGTACATTTTTTGGCTGAGCCTACGGGCTCGGGCAACCCACGTTTAACTCGGCCTTGTGCCACATGCAACACTCGTAAGGTGGCTAGATACTGAATCGAGTCGAGCCGTTTCGGCTTGACGGTCGAACTTTCTGCCTCTGTGCGGAGAGGAACACCTACGAGGCTCCGCCGAAGGGCAGAGTCTCGTTCGGGGAGGTTGACCAACTCTATTCTGTTTTTACAGTTTCTACGCGCATATTTTGGCCGAGCCTTCGGGCTCGGAAAACCCACGTTAAACTCGGCCTTGTGCCACATCTAATCGAGTCAAGTCGATAGTAATTCATTCCAAACTAGACTGACAGTCATACTAACACCTTCCACATCTTGTATTATTATTTCGTGTAATATACCTTCGTTATTTCTACTCTTGTGTTCGTGTTGTTCTTCCTTGGTCCTAACCTGGACCATAACAATACGCTAAACAACCATTGATTTGAGTAATAAAATCTCATGCTCCTAAATTAGTTCGTGTAAATATTAAGTTAAGCTGCGATTACCCTTATAGGTATAAGTATATCTTAAATATTCTACTAACATTGATTAGTAACACTGTTATTGTGAAAACCTTTACATGCATAATAAAATCGTATAGAGTTCATCAGATCCATTGTAGATTTACTACGACACCAATGAAGCTTAAACTTCAGGATCCCTAATTCCAGAGATACCACTGAAGCAACGTATGAGTGAATTTTTCAACAAAATAGATGTTTTTTAAGTGTTCTTATTAAAATGAGGTCATTTTAGTGATAGAATCATAAGCCAATGGGTTGAAGTAGCTAATGTCGGCCTTAGAATACATTGTAATATCCATTTTATATGGACACATATTTCCTCTATAATTTGTTAAATTTTTTAAAAATCCTTGGGGGCTAGCAGTACCCAAATCCCCAGCTGTATGGGTTCGTTATGTTTGCCAGAACCGATTCATAGCCTATATTTTGGCAATTAGATCCTCGAATCTATTGTTGTTGTTTGCAAAAGGAGGCCTATATCTGCTCAAGCTTCAGGGTCAAAAATGTAGGTTCGCCTCTGCGTCGGATATAAGACGGTTTCTCCCGCAATTGAAGACGCGACTTTCTTTAATAAGATGTCTCAAAATATTCAGGATGGTAGGTAAAATAAAATACGTTTTTTTAAAATAAACGGAACGTCTACTCAAACATTAGTATCCCCTAAAAATAACGCTTCAAGTAATAAAATACATGTCGGTTTAATAAATAAAAATCGATTATTTCTCTAGAAATTGCTTTGTTTACATTTCAGATACGAAACTGAGCAGATTATGAAGTTTCGAAAGTCTGAACGAGTAATATAGGCTTAAAAAGGCAAGATTGAACATTGCTAATCATGACGCTTTTCGTAGCCATGCTGGTTAAAGAATGTTGTAACTAACGACGATTTTACGAGTAAAGAGAGATGGAAAACTTATCGTAACCAACGCGTTTTGTCCTCTGATCTGATTGATTTATCAAGGCAGATGCAAGGATTTTATTTTTTCACAGGAATTCATAAGCAGGAAAGAAGATATCGTCAGTTATTGTTAAATTTAAGAATGTTCATATATATCAGGCTAACTGATAGTCAAAATAAATTATGGACGAACAAACAGAAAGGGAATAAAAGCATAAAACTAAATCAGAATAGAAAGAAAGAGAAACTAGCATGATACACTGGCAGAACAAGATATGTTTCATTTTTGCTATCTAGGGGTACATCATTAAAACTACAGCTATCCACATACACACACAAACATCCATATATATATATATATATTTCTGAGATTAGGTATTATGTACACTATTTACATTATTCGGACTATTGTCCTCATCTTTGTCGCCATATTTATCGCAACGTTTCGGCCGTTGTACGCTCCGGCCTTCTTCAAATGGTGGAATGTCGAACTGAACCCTTTATTTCACTCACTGTTCTAGTTCCACGTGCCATGTATAATGGATGTCAGTTATCAGTTATCGCCTGTTAATTCCCCTCTCCAAGTTCTCACTGCCTTAACCGGGTATTGAACTCACACTCTTTAGGTCCTGTCACGAATTGTAATATAGGGAAAAATATCTGTGAATATGAAAGGATTATAATAAAAAAGCAGACGTAATGTTTGTAATTTATTCAATCAGACATCGCGTTCTCTCAGTCACTGTGTGTTTATCTAATGCGAAGTGATTTAATTTAATATCTAATAAACTAAAACGAGTAAATGTTGTCGATTTTTTTATAATGTAATCATCATCGTCATTATTATTATTATTATTATTATTATTATTATTATTATTATTCCTTTAACCCCAAGTAAGGTGATAATACCACTAGGACGCACTGAATGACAGGGTGTGAAAGAGAATAAGACTTTAGTGGGAAGTGACGAAAGGGCAATATATATTATTTTAGTTTGAGATTAATTTACGTATATTATATAGTTTAAATAATAAGTTCAGAATTTAACCATTTTCTTTTTCATTTTTATAGTCATCCATGTTGGCTTGGGAAAGATATATTTCTTTAAAAAAAAAAGTGATATTTTAAAAATTCGGTGCAAAGATTAATAATCTGGTAAGATTCAATAGTAGTAAATCCCCGTTTAAGTTAAGTGAATGAAGTTATTTTTATGACAAATGCATTTGATAAATTATTGAGTATAAGATCCCTCTTATGTTCGTATATACGCTTTTGTGTTCATATATATATATGTGTATGTGTGTGTGTGTGTTTTATAAAGTTCATTTACCGAGCATAGTTACTGGTTAGACAGACTGTCAGGAAAACACTGAAAACGAGCGGTTGAGTTAAGAAGAGTTGAATCACATGAGGACATGAGAACATGGATTGAGAATCCAATAGTTCAGCGTCATAAGCGCTTAAAAATTTTATCCAGTTTTGGTCAACATTTCTTTTCATGGTTAGCCGTAAGGAATTGTAAATATAGGACTACCTTACACTTAAGTAAAATAATAACAATAATAATATTTATTAAGAATTTATTACAGGAAATATCAAGATTTACGGAAACATTGTTGAAAATTATTTATTTAGTTACATAAATAAATAAAAATAATATAAATTTTGATGCTATATTCAATTTGTTTTTAGGTACTTCTACTTTTCTCCTCTGTTATTGACAGCATTTTAGAATACTTTGGCTGCAATGCTAAATTTCCTAATTTGAATAAACTGGAGTTATTTCGTTTATGTTTTGTTAACTCCCTTTTCTATTGATTTTAGATAGCTTTCTTCCAGTCATTTTGATGGGAAATAACGAATTTATGAAATTTAAAATGATCTTATTCTGTTTTAAAAATTAAAGCCTGTAAAAAGGAATATTTTAAATTAAAATGCGACCAAAATAAAATCTTTCGACAAAAAGTATTTCCCTATGTGTGTGTGTGTGTGTGTGTGTGTATATATATATTGCCAGCCATAGACAGTCTGTTTCGTAGTTAATCAGTGTGGTTAGACATCCGATCCGATTGCCACAAGCCGGGATCGAAACCCGACTAAGACTTTACCCTAAGCCATTGGAATGAAGCTGAATTTAGACGTATTTATTTTTAGATAAACACGCCAGTGACTGGAGAACTCGATTTGTCTTAACGAAGAGTCTAAGGAGAGAAGTCTTGATCAATGATTAGCATAAAATATGAGAAGGTATATAAATCATATATATTTTGACTGAGCATCAAACCTTGTATTATTATAGAGCTTCTTAGAATATAGGAATTTTCTTAATAAATTTTCTTCTCTAATATCCTGCCTATTTTCAATATAATTATATTTAATATTAAAATAATAATAACAATTTGTTGTCTCTGTTTATCATCTTCATCATTAGTAACAACACCAGATATAGCGGGTCCACTGTTATTTAAAGGCATTTACCAGTCACTTCGATGATGACATTGACTGTACTGTTCCCAGCCGTGAATTAACAGTAAACTCCTCTATTTCATCCCTCCTCTAACTGGGTTTGCAACCCATTGGACATCAATCAACCTTTTGGTTCACTTCTTATCCTTTCTTCATTTTATGTGTTCTATCGACCTCCTTTTTAGTCGTTTTGATACACTTTTATACATTGGTATGTTCTCTGATCCATACTAACATCTTTCTATTTCTCATAACATTGTCTTGGCATTGATCTTTGTACGTTTCTAGATTTATTTTCATGTGATTTTGTTCATGTTTCACACCCGTATATCATACCTGGCATTATACATTCGTTATAGACTTTAATTTTCCAGCATATTGGAAGGTTGCTTTTTATTATATTTCTGATCTTAATACATACTTTCTAGCAAACTGCTATAAGTTTCATATTATTTAATTTTCATGTTCTTTTCTTTTATTTTATTATCTCTCCGGGGTAGTTCTATCCATGGACACTGTTCCTTTCTTCATTCTTTATTCTTCTGATCGTTTCAGAGCGTTCAAATTAACATTCCGTTTCCTTTCTCTTTATCTCAAATGGTATTAGTAACATTACATCAGCAAATCGGAGATTTTTCAAATACTTCCCACTTATGTTTCCACCCACGCTTTTCCAGTTCATTTTCCAGAAGATACATTCAAGCCACCCAAGATAGAGCGTTACGAAATGCGTTGGTTTTAACCGCGTACAAGGAGAGGGTGCAAGAGGTACTTATTATGAGGATATGTAGGATAGATAACAATTGACCTTCTGCTTAAAGAGATCAAGCGTATGGTGATCGGGGGAGTATCCTCTCGGGTGCCTGTTCCATAATGCAACAGTAATTAGGAAGAAGCTGCCTGAGTGGAACCATCCTCATCACTATAATATGATGGCTTGACTCATTGTATGTGGCCTGGTCGGAACAAAAAACCGCTCCACTTTCTTTCCCAATGGCAATTCACAGAAAATAAAGAAAAATCCGCGGAGAGTAAGGACCGCCTACCCCCTGGCGAGACTAGGCATTTAAGAAATTCTACCCCCAATTGTTCTATTTAGCAAAACTGCGTATAACCCAGCATGACTCATGTCTGTCGAAGATACTCCAATAGAAATAAAGAATATCATTTCAGGCTCATTTTTTCTTAATTTATTTAATTATTATTCTTCTCCGGAAATTTTCTTCTTGATTCCAGCGTAATCACAGACACACAACGACGGACAACAATATAACATGAGTTGATGATAATCCACTTACCCAAAATAACATAATCTTACAATTGTTTACGATATCCATTGTCAGCCCCGCTAGTTGGAAAATTCTATATTACTTCATTTAAACCACATCAGTTTCTCCTGTACGATCATCGAAATTAAGCAACGTCGAGCCTGGACAGTACCTGGATGGGTAACCCGCTGGAGAATACCAGGTGCTTTAAGCTTGGATGTGCGGATGGTATGATGGATAATAGCTCGGAATTGTTGATCAGAGAGCTGTGTTCCAATTCCAGTCGGCTTCGTTATATTCACTTACGCGCAAATATCTTTTGGAAAGTTATGAATCTACCTCTCTCCCCCAGCTATGGGTTAATTAGTAAGACTTGTATCACTAAATCTTCATTATCTACCACCAAATTCTTATACTCTAAATGTATTTACTGGCTTTAAATAAACTGAAAAGGGTTGACAAGCTATTGAAAAAGAATGAATGGATCAATCCATTTAAAAAACAGCCAAGAAATTTCTATATTGGATGAATACATCTTCTTCTTCATCTTCTTTTTCTATCTGCCGTGTCCTTTTAGGAAGTAAGCGATCATAGTTCTCCACAATTTCCTGTCTTGTGTGCAGCCCTGATTAGCAAATTTTATATTTTTATTATCTCCCCTAAACCCTGTTCTCCCATACATTTACACAAGCTCGTTAGGTAGGTTACGTTCTGTTTTCGTCTTGCCCTCAATATGTCCTGTGAGTGTCGAATTTTCCAAGCTCACTTTCCTCATTATGTACCCTAGAAATTTAATCTGCCTCTTTTTGGGGATAAGTATAAGTGCCCTTTTTTCTCCGTTTTCTCTAAAACATCGTCGTTGCTCATATGTTAAGTCCATGTTATTCTCAGTATCCTTCTGTAGAACCGTATTTCTATCACCTCAAGTTTCTTCTTCGTCTGTGCGTAGATTGTGCAGTATTCACTGCTATATAGGAGGGCTATTGTACTTTTCTAATTAAATTTTATTGTTTCCTAATACATTGCTAAACTTTTGGAAGTCATCTTTTTCCTGTCCTAATACACCTTCGGATTTCAGTGTCGAACTTTTCGTTCTATTAAAATATTTCCTAGATATTAAAATTTTTGTACTTATTTGATTTTGTTATCCTTTTCATTTATTTGATTGTTCATTTTTTCTGACAACCATGGATTCTGTCTTCTTGTAAGCGATGTTTAATAATTTTTCCTTGCTTTCATTCCAGTCATTCTCTAGGAGTTCTTGTAAATCGAAAAATCGTGAGTCTAAATACTTGATCAGTTTTATGAGGAGTTCTTAAAAACCAGTCAACAATTAATGAATTCTTGTGAAGAAATAGCAGGAGTACTCCATCATTTTTTTTTTTTTTTTAATAATTCACTTTAACTCCCGTTCTTTACTAGTATTTTTATGTATTGTGTCATGATACAATACTTACAAGACATTCGTAAAAGCTAACCGTGTCCTCTACTGTCTGCAATGTGATTCATACCCACTTGATGGGCACTCGACCCAATTTCTAATGATCACGTAAACGGTACGATAAAAAAAATCGAGTAAAATAGAGAGAGTGATTCATAAATAAAACTGTATGAACTTGTATTCAGAAAATTGCCCGATGTCCCAGTCAGATATACGCATAGCAATAGTGATATGTTGGAAAAAACAAACATTTTTATTGAGTAGTACACATTTTTCTTGATGAGCGTTAATTCAAGCGCGAAAACGTCTTTAAAAATGTGCATATATATATATATATATATATATATATATATATATATATATATATATATATATAAACACAGTAACTTTTATAACGCTGCCCTAAAAAAATAGTGGTTACAAAAATGCTAACATAAATTATAGAAACAATTGTACTAACCCGAAAAAAAACAGGAAAAGAAAAATCATTTGGTATACACCTCCGTTCAACCAAATGGTTAGTATTAAACTAGGACAGAAATTCCTAGCTTTAATTGAAAAACACTTTCCTACCAATAGTAGACTTAGTAAAATATTTAATAAAAACACCCTAAAATTAAGTTACAGCTGCACTGAAAATCTAGAAAGCATAATAAAAAAAACACAATAATAAAATCCTGAACAAACCCCCATGCCTGAATAGTTTTAATAAAAACCCTACACTTAAATTAGACAAAAATAGTGAAAAATTATGTGATTGTAGAAACCTAGAAGACTGCCCATTGGAAAATAAATGCTGCGTTAAATCTGTGGTATACCAATGTACTATCTCATCCATTGAGAGTCCTAATACTAATATGATATACATTGGGTCTACGAAGAATGAATTTAAAGCCAGATGGAGGCAGCATAAGTGCTCTTTCAACAATATAAATAAAAGAAATCAGACATCTCTATCTAAATATTTTTGGCATTTGGAGGAAATGAATAATTTTAAAAGTTAAATGGAAAATTATAAACAAAACTAGAACTTGTAAAACTTGGGATGATCCATGCCCTTTATGCCTACATGAAAAACTACACATTATTAAGTTTCTAAATAATAAAAATCTATTAAACAAAAGACATGAGTTAACGGTTTTTCCCGACATCATCAAATTTTTGCATTGAATAATTAGCATAAAAAACTAACAAACAAGAAAATAATTTTAAAAAATCCATAGTCCTAATAAATAGTTTAAATGCCCGACAAAAAAAGATAACCCTTTATGAAATCGTCAAAAAACAAATGTTAGCGATTCACGACAGTTTTTATATACACAAAACCCTTTCAGAAAAAAATAAAATAAAAAATAAATAAATCTCCATAGACACTCAACCAGACTAGCATTGTCATCTTCCGCTTTAAATTTAGACAGCCCAACCTTACCCTGACTTGACATCTGTGAATGTAACTAAGGTATTGATACAAATTATTAACACCTTACGCCCCTTTTTCTTTAAACAATTGCTCTAGCCGTTACCATAGAAATTTTGATTTCAATAATGAATATGCTTATAAAACACGTAAATTTCAGAAATAAGTTATTCCAAAAAAGTTTCGCTTGAAGATGAAACAGGGCTTAGTACTTTAATTCAATTTAATTCAAATAATTATATTGAAGTTTTCGGCTCTTGTTTTGAAACATGAGAACTCTTATGTAGCGTGTTGGAATCATATTTTTAAATAAATAATTATATTTATGGTCTACTTTTGTATCGAGCACTATTTTTTTAAAATAATAACAAAAATACTAAAGAACTTTGTATTATTTACCTAACGAGTTCTTTCCTATTTTCTATATATTTTTCACACACACATATATATATATATATATATATATATATATATATATATATATATATATATATATATCAACGATGAATGTTTATAGTAAAAATAAAAGAGTGCCAAGCTGCGATGTAACATCTAATCTCCCATACGGCGGTGAATCCTGAACAACCTTCTTATAGAAAAGATTATAAGCGATGTAGATTCGGTTCTACCAACGAATGTAGAGGATACCATATATAGAATGTCTGAGTAATAACAAGTTATTTTCAGAAGAATCGCAACTCCAAGTAAAAATTCAACTCATTCTGATTATAAGTATAAGTAAACTTATACTTACAATGAGATTGAGGTGAAATTTACCGGATATAATTGTGAAAGAAACATAAGAGAAGTTTATGCTCCAGGGACATACTGAAGGCAGAAGAAGCAGGGGAAAACAGTGAGTAAACTACTTAACCTGTTTGTATGAATGAATAGCCGAACATATGTTGAAATCCACACATAGGAAGGGATACTGAAAAGTTACCAGTCCAGCCAAGTTGCTTATTTAAAAATAAAAATCAGATTTCTCAACGACTTTAAATATCTCTTCTTATGTTGGTACTTAAACAATGATGAAGAAAATCTTGCATTTTTTCTATTGTCAGTGCACTTAATTTAGTAGTGAAAAATGAGATCAAATGATAGAAATATTATACAGTGGATATTTCTAATAAAAATTCAGTGAAATTACATATTACATTTACTTTTGCATCTCGTGAATTTCATTATATATATATATATATATATATATATATATATATACACACACACACACACACACACACACATATATATATATATATATATATATATATATATATATAAAGAACGTTTTATTTAATAAATTTATATTCTACACGTCTCATAATTTTAATTCACTTACATAAATCGATACATTTTATTTACATCAATTTTATTCTAAAAGTCTTCAGATCAAAATGTTTACGGTTTGATAAATGACCTTAAAATTTAAAAAAAATCGTGCAGGCTTTAAAGCATTTATCGGAAATAGAAACGTTCAATCAATAAGATCGACTAAATAAGAAAATAAAAGATTTTTTCTAGGTTTGTTCAAATATCAAATGTCTACTTGAAGCGTTGGATTGTTGGTTTCGAAATTATATAATTGTTGCGTAAGAAAAAAAAAAAGATTTTCTTTGGTCTTGTTTGCTTCTTTTCCTTTGCCGAATGATTTGTAGAAGAAGCAAATAACGAAAGAATTAGATTAAATTTAAAGTTCTTTAAGTTATTCTTTTCTTGCGACATAATTATCGGTTCTCAAGTTGAAATGAAAGCAGATTCGGTATTTTTATTTTTTTTAATCCTTTCATCTCAAACAAGGAGGGAAAGCCACTAAGACGCATGGGGTTATAGGGAGTGAAAGAGAAAACTGAGAATAGGGAGAAATGAGAAAAGGATAAAAGATGAAGGAGATTCAAAAAGATAGTTGACCCCGATTGTCGTTGCATTTATATTTTGAAGCTTGTAGTTATCAGGGAAGCTAGTAACTGGAAGGGGTTCCACAGACGAGAAGTGTGAGAAAAGAAACTATTGGAGTAGAAGTGGCGGTTGCGTTTATTCTTTGCTTAAGTTCCTCTAGGCTTATAGGAAGAGAGGGGATATAGACCTGTCCTTTCACATAGCCCCATAGAAAAAAAAATCACGCGGTGAACGTGTGGGCCATTTCAACAGCCCATTGTAATGATAACTGGAAAACCGATCCATCTTCCTGGTAGATCCCCATTGAGATAGATTTATATTGAGGCGTTGGGGAATGTTGCTCAAGACATGCTACAGCGTGTTTGGCAGATGCTGGACTGCCGACTTGACGTTTATCGTGTCACAGGAGGTGTGCATATTGAACATTTGTGAAGCTTTGTGTAATCAGTTATAAAATTGTTGTATCCCGTGTTTTTGAGATAAGAGAGGGAAACAAATAAGAAAGACTAACTCGTAGGTAAGTAATGAAATTTTACTACATAAAGGTACATTTAGCAACAGACCTAATGCTAACGGCATTTACCCGAGCTCCCCACAGAGCGAGGTATGGCACGAGGGCAGTTTAAGATGGGGTTTTCAGAGTCCATAGACCCGGGCAAAAATTCCCCGTAGACCCTGTAATAACAGGGTCAGGTTTTGTCTACCTTCCCAGATGAGACTCTGCCGTTCGGCATAGCCTCGTCTGGTTTCTTCTCTGCCCGAAGGTAGAGAGTTCGACAAGCACGAAGAACTTAGCGCGGGGTTAAGACCTAATGCTAACTCTCCTGAACTCCGCCTATTTACATAAACTGACGATTCCATTCATTTATGTCGTATATGACAAAAATCTAGACGCCTTTTGATCTGAATTTTGATAAATAAATCTTTTATTGTTCAACATGAAACCTATTTAATTTCGTTTAAACTGAGACCTGTAGTTACTCAGATATTTACATTTTAAATGATTTCAATTTTGTGGGGACAGCCTGTATAGTATCAGAAGAGAATGCCTTTGTTTTTCGCGGGGAGAATCATGTACTTAAAGTAAAATAAAATGCCTCAGGGAGTTGAACGGTACTATCTTACATGGTTCATTACTTGGAAGAAGTTAAGACAGAGCTTGTCAGCCTTGGTTGGCAATCTGTCGAGGAGGAAGATTGTTCTTATTTCAAAACTAGAGTAGATGGAACTCCTTAGTTACCTTGTTGACAACCCTTCAGGTAAACAGCGAGTTCATCCTTGTAAGCGCGAGTGGTGTAATGAATATAAGCTCGGACTGAGAAATCGGAGAGCAGAGTTCGAATTCCAGTGAAGTTCTTTAAGTTCACTTACGTACAGAAATCCTAGGGAAATGTATGAATCCATCTCTTCTCCCCAGTTACGTGTTAAACAGCAGTGCAGACTGGGCTCTATAGCCGTGGGGGGAAAGTATTCTCCACTTCAAAACACGCGAATAGTGAAATTTTGGATTTCTCGGTTTTCTGTGAATTCATTTTGATAAAACTTTTCCCGGCTGGTTTGCACAATATGGCAACATCGTTGTCAGGTTTTCATTATTTTGTGTAACGTCTTTTATTTTTTTATTTCAGATTCGACAGTTTTGGAGTGAACCACGCTAATCGCTTTTGAATGAAAATCGCTCATCTAGACATTTTTTGGAGAAAATGAAGGATAATGATACATATTAAGCATAACTTGAGTATATATTTAACAGAAAACCATATTAATATTACAAGATATATTGACATAATGAATTATTTGCCTACATGAGCGCCATTTTGACGGAAAACTTTAAAAGCCATATTAGTCTTGGAATTTTAGAATTTTTATTGTCGCAGTTTGGATTGCCTCTGCAGCTTTAATGGTCCCCATAAGATATCTTTCGACGTAAATTGGCGTCCATCGGTATAAACATCTTGTTTAATGATGGATGAAAGATTTTTAATAGGATTGAGATCCTGAGAGGCAGGTGTTCACACCATCAGCCTTTCACCTTGTATGCCGTAAGAGCCTAGGAATTCTTTGGTGACCCTGGCAAAGTGGGAGGGAGTGTTGTTATGAATGAATACTAGAGTCCTTAGAAGTGACAGCGGTATGTCATCTAGCCATGGATCCAAGACCTCCTTTAGGAGATTGCAGTAGGCAGTTGCGATCAATTTCAGGAACGATGACTGTGCCGACAATCTGTCTCCAATGATACCAGCCCACAACATGACTCCTCCACCCTGATGTTGACGCCGTAAACGTTGCTGATGCTTATATCTGAAATTAACCGACTATTTGTTTAACCGTCAGATCCGTCAAGAGTCTCTCTGGTCTCATCAGTGAACAGAACACATGTCCAACAACATGTAATTTCGAGCCCATTAAAGCCTCAAATTCTTGTGACGGGACATTAAAGTGGGCAGCTTCAAGGGTCCCGAGGAAGATATTTCTGGTAGTTTTCCGTACACGAGGAAATCAAGCGGCGATGAAAATGGCTTTGTCCGGGTTTCCCACGTGAATTTCTGATAATATTCTTTAAATCCGTAGTCATGGAGGTCCTACAATCGGATCGCTTCTTCATTGGCGAAGGCTCCCTCAGGAATCGTTTAACCGTGTCTATATGACGACCTAACTGCTCCGCAATGACATGAAGAGAGGTGCTTTTAGCACTTTCCTTGATGATGACAGATTTTTCTTCATCTTTGAGGCTTTTTTCACGTCTTATTGTTCTTAGAGATGAGAAACGCTATTAGCGTGGCTCATCGAAAAACTGTCGAGTCTGAAGTAAAAAATTAGGGCCGTCACAGAGAATAATGAAAACCTAACAATGGTATTGCCATACTGTGCAAACCATCTGGGAAAAGTTTCATCAAAGTCAATTCAAAGAAAACCGAGAAATCTTAAATTTCACTACCAAGCTATTAGCGTGGTTCGGGGGCACCTCGACGTGGTGTAATGGTTAGAAAGCCTGTCTTGCTAGATCAATTACGAATGGGTAGTGAGTTCAATCCTCACTGGGTGCTTCATACTTTCGGCCTTGTGCCACTTCTAAGCCGGGCTTAGAAAATCATCATTAGCGTGGTTCGGGTTGTAGAAGAAAATCTTTGAATTCTGAGGGCATAACAATCGTCCATGATCCCCGACTCTCCGCAATGAAGTTGAGAAGAAGCAAACATTTCATTAAGAACAAAGAAAATAATGCTGAACTGTTATCATAACGATCCTGCTATATCATTTACTGTCGTAAATATCTTCCTGGACGACAGGGAAAGCGTAACTTTTTTATATATATATATATATATATATACAGTGACTCGAAGCAACAGATAATTGGTTCTAACGACGGATGCTGAGAATATCATGAACCGAACATGTGAGCAACGAGGAAGTTCGAAAGAATATTGGAACCAGAAAGATATTCATACTTAAATTCAGAAAGATGCCGTTGAAAATCCTGGGATACATGATGAAAAAAGGCTTAGAAAGTTTAATACTCACAGACTTGAATAAAACAGTAAACAACTGACCTGATCAGTTCATGTGAATGGATGGTAGACCAGGGACAATGAGGGATGGTAAAAATCAAACGTTGCTACAAGAGACAAGAAATTGTGGAGACCCGTGATCATACAAGCCCTGTGCATAAATGACTAGAAAGTAAAACGATAGCAGACAAGGAATTTTTATGAGCGTGTGAGGTTTTGTATTATATTGAATTGATTTTTACGGCTTAACCTTTTGGGGATTATTTAAAGTCAGAAAATACATTTTTTTATGTTGTAAAGATTTTAAACATTTACAGATACAAGTCATATTAATTAACCGATAGCTGATGGAAGAAGAGATGAATTTCAAATTTCCAAAGTGTATTTACGCGTAACGAAGCGGACTGGAATTGAAACCTCGTTCCCCGATTTCCATTTCCTAGCCGTTATCCATTACACCATCTGCACATCCAAGTTTACAGTACCTGGTTTTCCAAAGCGGTCAGCGATCTAAGTCTTGATCAGGCTCAATATGGCTTAACTTCGGTGATTGTGCGAGAACAGGTGTTTCAGCGTGATATGGTCGTAAACCTTGTGTTGTTTAAATCGAGTTTTACACCTATTAGTAGAAGTGCATATGATTTTTAATTAAGTAGTTTCGAGTTCGATCTGCCTTTACTGAAAACTTAGGCTTCTAAATCTGATACAAAAACCAATAAGAACACTTTGACGTGATGTAATGGTTAACATGCTTGTCTTGCCATATAAATTACTACTGTATAGTGAGTTCGATACTCACTAGTTGCTCCAAACTTTAGGCCTGTTGACCGCATCTAAACTTCGCTTATGAAATCACTATTAGGGTACTTCGACGTGGTGTAATAGATAGCAAGCTTGTCTCGCTAGATCAATTACAACTGATTAATGAGTTGGATCACACTCGGTGCTCCACACATCTGGCCATGTACCACATCTATGCAACGCTTAGGGAATCACCACTAAAAACGAAGAATTTGACAATAAAAAATACGTGATTTGAGAAATTTGATCAGATCTATCTGCAATCAGTTGATCTCAGAGTCTACACTTGAATTTCAGATAGAGGAGATATTTAAAATAAAAGCGGTACCTGAATTTTTTTTTAATTAATTTAATTTTTTTTAAATTTTATTAGTGGTAGAAATGACTAAATTAAGGAGTGCGATGAAATTTCCTGAATATTTAAAAAGGTTAGGTACGGGTGAATTTTTCTCAAAAAACAAAATAATAATAATAATAATAATAATAATAATAATAATAATAATAATAATCGTCTCAGCCGGACTACTTGAAACTCATCTTTTCTTATGTCACGCCGAACACGTTCCATATCTCTTGAAATCACTTCACCAGTTCAAAAATGTCCCTTATTTTCTATTATTTTTTTCTTTCTCCAAAAAATGAATTTTGAGGTTTGTTCCTCGAGTTCTGGGTAGTAATATCTATGTGAATATAACACCATGGTGCCAACCAGAATCTTGTAAATATAGATATTAATTGTTTTACTTCTTTTTACAGAATGTCATCTGGTAGCAGTAAAGAAAGCCCAGGTTTGGCCGTCAGCTCCAGTTTGCACGAGATGCAAGAATTAATGTCAGGCGATTACCTGGAGGCCGACGAAAGCAGTGACAGTTCCAGCGAACACAACACGACACAGGAATCCCTCATTTCTATCAGTCTTAATGGCAGTGACCAAAACCTTTCAAGACACAGATCTAACTCGGGTAAATGTCACTTATCTGAATTTTTCTTTGACTGTAAACCAAAAGTTTTTGAAGCTAAGTTATTAACTGGTTAAAAGACCACATTCGCGATCACAAAGTCTTAAGAAACTATATGATGCTTTCTGTATAGTACGTGCTTCAATTAGGCCATATACGGTTTTGAATTCACTGTTGTCCGTCTCCTAGACTGGTTGTCTCAGTCTACCCTACTATTTAAGCTATAGATGAGGAAAGAAAAGATGCATCCATATCTTTTCCGAAGGTATTTGCACGAAAGAGAATACGAATAAACTCTATTGGAATTCAATCCCGGCTCTCCGATTTCTTTTTCTTAGCTGCTATCCAATGCCCCATGCGCACATCCGTAGGAACCTGCGAGACCGGCTTAAATTGCAACTAAAACAGTTCGTGTACAGTTATCACTAACGACTAGGGAACAAAATAACTTCATCTTTTCTTCCCCAGCTACGCGTAGAAAAAAAAAGAAGGCATGCTGGGATATCTTGTTTTAGGTGTAAACCAGTCAATGAGATCAATTCTAAATTCGGACGAAAGATGAACCTGCTTGAAATAGTTCGATGTTAATTTTGAATTCCTTCTGTGAGCTCCTGTAGCCGAGTTGATGCGAATAAGTATTAGTTCCCGAAATATATGACTTAACAGAATTCTAGGTGAATATTTGACAGACCTAAGAAGACAAAAATTTCTAAAAAATGTGAAGTTATTAAAACGAGTGATGGTGGCAAATTTGGATCTAGCGATATTAAAAGCTACTTATTTCAGCCATTCTCAGCAGCGACGCTTCAAGCGAAATCGCTGACATTCTTGAATTATGGTCTTTATGATTCTCACCTCAGCAACATTAATGAAGTGTAAAGGATCATTTACGTTCTAAATTACTAGAACCACTAGGCTTTGATGGCGCGTCAAAAACTTTTCGCTATTGACTTTAACGTTACAAAGCGAAAGAAATGAATGCATTTTTTTTTCAGATTTGGATGATATTTCTGTCATTTCTGTTTAAATTTCTGGGATCAAGTGCTATCATTATTGACATTATTTACATTCGGACTATTGTCCTTATCATATTATCCGCAACGATATACACCTGATGAAGGCCGGAGAGTACAATGATAAAAACATTATGCTAACAACAACCAAGATGAGGACAATAGTCCAAATGTAAATATTGTAAATTATTTCTTCCATTTGTTAATGTATTGCCATCAAACAGAGACAGAAACATGGCTTCCAGTGAAATCTTTCTCGTATTAAATTTCAGACTTTGCTTAATCGTTAAGACTGCCCGTGGCCGATTCGCTTAAAGCACGCCGGATCTAACGACGGTTTCCCTCTGCCTAGAGAGATGCAGGTTCGAATCCTACTGGAGAGCGCATATTTTACTTTAATGAGAGTTCTCGAATATTCAGATCGGTAGACGAAAATAAATAAACATACTGTTTAATAAATAAATGAAGCGTCTACTCAAATATATGTATCCACTAAAAATAACGTTGAAAGTGATAAAAATCTCTTGGATTGCAAAACAAAAATCCATTGCCTTAGAAAAAAAAATATACCTATCGCGAAATCGCGAGTCCCATGACCCATCAGGGTCGTAGAGGTACCACATGAACTGGAGCCGCAGTAGAAATGGTGTATCTTGGGCAACGTAGCCTGACGGACGCCAACCCTCTCTAGGCCGGGTTTGAATTCTGAGTTTCCTTCTTCTAAACCGATTGCTATAGAACTCAAGGATATATACTTATATATAAACGCAAATTCTTCCTAGCTTCTTGAAAGTTTATATCTGCTTTTTCATATCCGATCATAAAGCAATTTATGAAGAAGTAATAGATTTTTATTAATCAATCAAACAGATTTTACCACATTAATCGTTAATTTTAGTTGATATCCTTATTTGGGTAAATCCTCCGTTTTTTTTTTTATTTTTATTTTTTTTGGTCGGGGTTGTTTTTTTTTCTTTTTTCTTTTTTTGTTTTTTGTAAATAGTATATTTATTTTAGTCTACCGGCCTAAATATTCGCAAAATCTTATTGAATAAATATATGCGCTGTCCGCACGGAATCATTAGTATACCAATGCAATATCTTATCTATTGAGAATCCCGAAAACATAAAAATTTATATAGGTTGCACAAGCCATGAGTTCAAAAAGAGTTTCAATCAACATCAAACTTCATTTAGGATAAATAAATACCGAAATCAGACGTCGCTATCGAAATATTTCTGGCACTTAAAGGAAACCAATAAAACACCTACAGTAAAATAGAAATTAATAAGAAAAGCTAGAATATTTAGGTCATTAAATGACCCATCTCCTTTGTGCATACATGAGAAACTATGTATTACTATATTTATAAATAATAAAAATGTATTGAATCATAGAAATGAAATAGCTATTCTTTGCTGACATTGTCAAAAATTTTCCTTAATAAAAATTAAAAAAACATGAGAGCTGGTAATATACATACTTATATTTGATATGTAATAATAATTTTTAAATAATTTAAGTAATTTTATTACATTTATTTATTTAAAAAGAAATATAGTCTATTAGTAATTAAAAGTAAAAATAATATCTTAAAATTGTAGTTCAATATAACGTATTCTAACCCAAACACCCCCCCATTTAGAAAGAATCTTTAAGTATACAAGTACGGATTTAACGGAAAAAATGCTGAAAACATTTTGTCGTTGATAAAAAAAAAAAAAAAAAATAGACGACATGCGTTGAACGCATGTCAAAATTCGTTGAAAAATGAACCACTACCCTCCCTAAACTTAACTTCTTATTCGAATGTAACTCATAATTGATACAATAGTTAATAAAAATGAACACGCTACCGCCCCTGTTTGAATGATTGGATTTCTCTCTACCCTTGGAAGCAAAAAATTATGAATTGTATGTGCGTTTAAATCTCAGTAAATTCAAAAATAAGTTTTTCCAAAATTCGCTTGAAGATGAAACAGAACTAATGCTTTTAATTTAATTATATAATTAAATTTGAAGTTATTAGCTTCGGTTTTTGAAATATGGTAATTCCTGTGTAGCGAAGAAACCATATTTAAAATCAGTTAATTTATAATATATATATACGCACACACACACACACATATATATATATACATAATAAAAAAAGGTAGAACAGTTAGATTTATAATCCAGAGTTCTTTAGCATTTATTTTAAAAAAAAAACAATACAATATTATAATTATTTTTTTTGTCGCGATGGAAACATATTTTTAAAAAAATAATTATAATATATATATATAATATATATATATATATATATATATATATATATATATATATATATATATATGGTTGGATAGATGTGAGCTTGTGACCCTGGGTTTCACGCTTTATCGCTAAAGCGTGAAACCCAGGGTCACAAGCTCACATGTTAGCTCTATCTCTGATATTGAGCGCTTTCTACTAAGTACCGCGCATATAATATATAAATAATCATATATATATATATTTATATATATATTTATTTATATTTATATACACACACTTTCCACACACACACACACACACACACATATATATATATATATATATATATATATATATATATATATAAAGACAAATATGAACCGATGTTTTTAAAACTCATCTTTAAAAACATTCGAAAACATTGTGATTACAACAAAAAAGATGAGGACAACAGTCCAAATTTAAATAGTGTAAATAATTTCTTTCTTTTTTATTGTTTTATTGTGACTTAAGTTCGGCGCTTTACTCTTGGGTATAATCTGCTCATCATCCGATCTGTTTCAAGGGTCACTGCAAATCAATGTGATGTCTCATCTTCCGAATGTCCGTTTGTTTCCGCGGCCTACTTGTGTTTGTTCAACGCCGACAGAGCCAACCTCTGGTTTATACTGCTACAACGCTGAGCGATGCTTGTTTACATTTCAAGTATGTCTCGCGACAGAACCACATATGGCTTTGAATACTGAATATGTTCAATCAATATTTTGGCTTATATTTCAACTATGCTGATCGAATCTTAGTTACAGTTCAAGTATGTGCCCTGCAAGGTCTGCGTCCTTTTTTGAATTCTGATTTTTGTTTCTCCTCTACTGGTTGCCCAACATGGCTAGAGATTCCAATGTGCACTGTTATTTCACCCATTTTTGAGAGGAGGTGTAGTCATACTTTTCCCAAGGGTATTTGTGCAAGTGAGCTACTTTCGCTGCTTACCAAACTGCATGAATTTAAGCGAGCTACTAGGTTGGCGTCTCGGTCTCACCTTTTCACTGTCGAAACGGTTAAATATAACCGTCTCTTCTGCTCAAACAGCTTCTTCTCTCGCACTTGTGGTCTGTGGAAGACCCTTCCTCTTGCTTGCTTCCCTGATAACTATAATCTTCAAATAATCAAGTGTAATGTCTATGGATATCTTCTGATACCTTGATCTTGTTCCCCATCCTTCTTTGTATCCTTTCCTCAAAAACGCCTCTTTGCTCTTGTTCTCAATCCTCTGTAACCCCTTGCACGCTAGTGGCACTCCCGCCTTGCTTGGGGTGAATTACTTAAAAATGAAAGAAAGTGAAACGATCTCGACTGAAATTCGGGCCTGATTCACCAATTTCTGGTTATTAATTTCTAATCATCTGCCCATCCACAATCAGTTGCCCCAAATAATATTTTTCTATCTTAGTTTGCCACGAGGTTATAATAGTAAATTATCAGGAGTGGATCAAAATCACTGACAATGGCTTTTGAGATGAACCTACTAAACATCGTTTGCTCTAATTGCAGTGGATTATAAAGTTATGTTTTACAAATTATCAGAAGTGGATCAAAATCACTGACAATGGCTTTTGAGATGAACTTACTAAACATTGTTTGCTCTAGTTGCAGTGGATTATAAAGTTATGTTTTACAAATGGTTTTAATGACAAGATCAAACCCAAAAGGAAAAAATAACTTGAAACATTCTACTTCCATTTTTAATTAACGCTTCTGGTATTGAAAGTGAAATTAGAAATTTCGTTTCCGTTATTATTTCACAAAGTGTGCTATATTTCCAGTGGAGCATACATAATTAGAACGGTTTCAACTCGAAGGTACATTGTAAATCTGGATAATTCCCCATCTTTATCTTTGGTGTTAAAGGTCACTTCTGACGAAGCCTATCTCCTCAGGCCTATTTGTGTTTCTTCAACACTCAGACCGAAACTGTAGTTTTTGCTATAACTATGCTGGGCGGACCCTAGTTAGAGTTCAAGTATGTGTTGTGCCAAGGCGATATAGGCTACTTAATACAGAACTGTCTTGCCCCTATAATGGTTGCCCAACATAACTAGACAATCGATTCTGCCGTTTCTACTTCACTCACAAAATGACAGTTTTTAGTTCAGAATGGGTTCCTTTATTCTCCTTGCCAGCAACAGCTACAGGATCCAGTCTGTCCTGCTATTTAACCCATAGATAGGAGGATGAGAGATGGATTCATAATTTCTTAAATGATATTTGCATGAAATTGAATGCAACAATCTCGACTGGAATCTGAACTCAGCTGAATGATTCCGATTTCGGATTCTCTAACCATCTCTAACACAACGTTAATAAAAAATAAGATAGAATGTTAGTGACTTTCTCATGTGCTAAATATTTTTGTTTTCTCTATTGTTCGATGCTACGAAGTAACGTGCCGTATTCAGCTTAAAATATACTGACGTTTTTAAATGCAGACATATTTGCACAAATACGCATAGTTACAAATAACACAAAAATACTCATTATAGTGATTTTCCAAGCGTGGCTTAGATGTGGCACAAGGCCTAAAGTAGGGGCACCCAGTGAGGATCGAACTCACTACTTAGTCATAATTGTTCTAGTACGACAAGCTTGCTAACCATTACACGGCCTCGCGGTGCCCAAACACTCATTATATATATATATATATATATATATATATATATATATATATATATATATATATATATATATATATATATATATATATATATATATATATATATATATATATATATATATATATATATATATATATATATATATATATATATATATATATATATATATATATATATATATATATATATATATATATATATATATATATATATATATAAAAAAAAAAAAAAGATATTTTTATGTTTAACGTTATAGATACAAGTATTTAAGTAAATGCTCTGTTTATAATAAACAGTATTAAATAACATTTACCGGCCTGAATGTCCGAGAAATTTTCATAGAAAATATTCGTTCTTTGACAGGATTCGAACCTGCATCCTATACGGAACCGTCATTTACGCTGACGTGCCTTACCGTTAGGCTACAATAGCGTTCGGTAGACAAGGTCGAATTTACTGCTTATAAACTCAATCTTTCATGAATCTCGAATATTCATAACTGCTCATGGCGTATCAAATGTAAACAAATGACGTCATATATTACGAAATGGACAAAGTCCGACAATTTATTTATTAAAGATATTTTTATGTTTAACGTTATAGATACAATGAAAATTTCTCGGACATTCAGGCCGGTAAATGTTATTTAATACTGTTTATTATAAACAGAGCATTTACTTAAATACTTGTATCTATAACGTTAAACATAAAAATATCTTTAATAAATAAATTGTCGGACTTTGTCCATTTCGTAATATATATATATATATATATATATATATATATATATATATATATATATATTGTGTATCAAAACTACTTTTACTAACTTTTGAGAAGAGTTCCTCACGCCAAAACAAGGACAAATGTTCATATAAATAAATCCTCAAATCCTTCAATTTTGAGTTATTAAGTTGAAAGTTTACTGTAGACGTTGTAAAATGTCCAATCCAAAATACGATCTAAAAATACGTAATACGTTTACAAATTTTTGAGCGGATTCCTGACACCAAAACAACGTAAAATTTCTATATAATAAGAAGGCCATTACTGTAGCTCAACACAGCAACTCATGCCAAATATTCAAAATATCCCCTGCTTGCTTCTATTCACGCATGGACCCGTCGGATCATTGACTAGCGGACGCTTTCAAATAATCTCACACGGTGTCGAATGGTTTCACAAGGCCCCATAACACGTTGATGCAGCGTCTCTGCATTATTAATGTCTGCTGCATAAACGAATTGTTTTAGGTGACCCCACAAGAAAAAATACAAAGGATTGAGGTCGGGCGGGGACGTGCAGACTATGGAACCCCTCCTCCCCTACCTATCCATCTTTCATGCTAGATGTTAGCCAGTGCATCAAGAACAATGTGACTAAAATGTGCTGCATCTCTATCCTACATGAACCACATGCGTCTTCGTATTAGCAGGGATACATCTGAAGAAATAATGTCTCTGTAGACACTTCCTATAAAATGGAGTGGGAGAATATATGGACCTATCAGACAGTCACCTATAATCTTAGCCGACACATTAATCGTAAACTGATGCTGGTGTCTAGCCTGTATTATACCATGGGAATCTCGATCTGTCTACAAATTTTGGTTGTGTAAATTTGTTATTCCATTTTTCCAAGTGTTGCCTCAGCGGTAAATAAGACTGAAGAGACAAAGAACGGACAGGCAGTTTATGCAGTAAACCATCGGCAAAAGTTATCTTGTGATGACTGATCAGAGGGCAAAAGACCCTGCACATGTTGCAAATGATACGGATACAGGAGCCGCTATTGAAGTGCCATCCATGCAGTATATATACGACATGCTAGGCGGCTTGAGGTGTGATGATACCTGGTTCGTCTCCGATAGATAGAACGTGTGGGAGTGCCACGGATCCGGTCTCAGCCACGCAACGATAAACAGCAGCAAAGATTGGATAACTCGGCTGCCTTCGGTCTGGAAACGCAATCTGATACAGCAGTTGAGCTTCGCGTGGATTACGATTCGCGCGGCTTTAAGTAAAAATCATATCTGCCCGCACACGGTATGAATGTCCTGCCATTGTTAAACGGAACACTTCTCAGTTAACTCACGACTACACATGTTAAACGCTGGAGACAGACTAGCCAGAAATGGACAAGAATGACAAATATAACCTAGTCTAGATGGCAATACAGCGCCATCTACCGTAAACTTTCTTTAAACTTAATAACTCAGAAACGAATGATTTGTGGACATATGTTTATATAGAATTCTGTCATTGTTTTGGTCTAAGGAACCCGCATCCCAAAGTTTGTAGAAGCATTTTTGATACACCCTATACACACACACACACACACACACACATATATATATATATATATATATATATATATATATATATAGGACGGGGCCCCGATTTCAAAGGTTAAAAAAACAACATGATCATAAGAGAAAAAGTACTTTGTACTTATAAGTACATAAGAAGCCTTTATGGTTCAAGTGGATCTGAAAATTGTATCACTTAAGTGATGACCGCCAATGTCGATACAGTTTTGAAGTTCGCTATAGCCCTTTGAACCATGTACCGTGGGATTGCATTGATTTCCTGAGTTATTGCCTCTAGTTATTTTACAATTTCTGGTCGGTGTTGCTACACACGAGTTTTGATTTACCCCTATAGAAAAATGTCACAAAGGGCTATGTCCGAGGAACGTGGGGGTCATCCAATATCGCCACGCATAAAAACAAGATTAACCGGAAACATGTCACGGAAGATTCCGAGTGACTATCGAGACATATGCGATGTGGCACCATCTTGTTTGAACCGTACAACATTCGGATTATGAGCGGCAAGTAAATGGAAGATTTTAGGATTGAGAAACCTTTCGAAGAGTTCACAATAACGATCTGATGTAACAGTTACTGTAACACCTTCCTCTTTGAAAAAATAATGAACACACACTCCGAAATTGCACACCAGATAGTAACCTTGGTACTGTGGAATGGTCATTCGTGGAGCACACGCCGGTTATTGACTGATCAATATCGAAGGTTATCCCCAATAAATGGATGTGCGCTCCATCACTGCAGATCACAACAGCAATTTGGAAGATGTTCTGGAGAATGTCTTGACACAAAGTCGTGCAGGTATCATAATCCCTCTCGCTTAGCTCCTGTACAACCATCATCTTGTAGGAATGTATGTGGAGAGACCTGTGTAGGATTCTGCGATCACTTCGAACGGACATGTGTAAGATAGATGCGTGTTTTCGTGCGGAACGTCTGGGAAACTACTGTATTGAAGCTACCATAGCTGCTACATTTTCTGTCTCTGTAGCGACCAGGACTTTTTCTATCCTAGGACGGTCAGGATTTTTCTTACTTAAAGCCGATGATGTTTGTCTAAAGATAGAAACCCACCGACGAATTGTTTATCAATCCAGTACGGGATCATAACGACAGAGGACAAAGTGTCTTCGGAAGAAACCCTGCATCGGGACGATGGACTCACCATTCCTAAGAAATTCTTCCATAACAAATGTACGATGCTCTTCACTCAAGGCAACGGTTGGGTATTACCTGAAACAGAAAATAAATGGCATTTAATATACTTCGGAGAGATACGAATTTTTTTGTTTTATCTCCATATGCTTGTTTTTATTAACCTTTGAAATCGAGGCAACCTTTCTTCCCCACCCTGTGTATATATATATATATATATATATATATATATATATATATATATATATATATATATATATATTATGCAATATGAATTAAGATTACATTAGGTTAATGATCATTTTCACCTTGTAAACTGGAATAAAATTTACAAGTATTTTCCAAACCAATCAATGGATGGCAAATTATTATAAATTATTACTATTTTTTTCATAATTTATCATCCATTGACTGGTTTGAAAAATTCTTGTAAATTTTATTTCAGTTTACAAGGTGAAAATGATCATTAACCTAATGTTAATTCCTATTGTATAAAATACGTTGCTTTGTTTAATTAAAACATTGAGCTATATGTGTGAATTAGCTTTAGTATTTAATATTTTATATAATATTAATAGGATTCACATGGATTATATACCAACGGATTATTACCTATATATATATATATATATATATATATATATATATATATATATGAGTTTCATTAAAACGAACTGACATGTTACTGCTGTTATGTTTTTTATTAACTTTAAAGATTATTTTAAAAGCATAGGTCTATATCGGATTTTATAGTAGATCTGTCTCTGAAACAACATTAAGTTGTATCTGTTACCATTATTTAAAATATAAATGTCATCAAAAATAGATAGCTAACCATCGCTTTTTTATTACTACACAAGAAATTTTGGTAACCAGGAGAGAGATAGTGCTTCATCGTGTATTTAGTCCTTACAAGCTTACAAGAACGAATCAAGCTTTTCTTTGTCTTAATAGTCAGTTGTATATTACTTAGGTTTCAAAGAATATGGCACGTTTAATGAAATGATGAAAATGGAATGCAAACAGTCACACACAGACATATATATATATATATATATATATATATATATATATATATATATATATATATATTATAAAAAAGGCTATAATATATGTATATACATTAATGAGTGTGTATGCGACTTCCACATTTACTAAACTGATGAAGATTGAATACGGTGATATTCCTGCCAAGATACATTTTGTTATATAGGAATGAAGTGTCGCTGCCGACACTTGAGTTTAAATATATAGCGACAGTGACCAAACACATGCGATCCCATTATTGAATTGAGTAGACCACGTGAGCATAGAGGAAACGCATACATGTAGGAAGTCGTGTAACGACTAATGGTCTGCATTTCTAGACTATCCTCTATTACTATACGGGCCGCCATTCCCTACTCTATTTACTATAATATTCCTCTGTTATCGAGCAAGTACTATTAGTGCGAGTGATATTCGAAGGGGTCAGACACCAGTATTGTTCAACGGCGTTACTATAAGTTGTTTCTGAGATTACAAAGTTTCTGCTACAACGAGCATTACGAAAGTGACAACGTGCATTCGTTGACATCACAAAAGTGGCAACGAGTGTTCGTTGGCATCACAAACCAGTTGATGGAAAATATACATATATAGGTACAGTTGATGTAATATATATATATATATATATATATATATATATATATATATATATATATATATATATATATATATATATATATATACATATATATATATATATATATATATATAAAAGGCCATAATATAGGCAAGTATATATATATATAATATTAAAGGAAACTCTCTAATTTTGGGAGAGTTAAAATTTAACAAGGCAATCTAATTTAATTGGATGATGGTTCTCACTTATTCTCAGAGAGTCCAAGGCATTTTCATCACAGTTTTGTCTTTCTCTCATTCTAATCTCTGTATTTAATATCAAAATGGTTGCCAATATTTCTTCCCGATTACTTATTTTTATGGATAAAAACCCAGTCTTATTAAATATTGTTTAATGTTGTTTAACCGTTATTGTTTAATCATTGATTATGTTTTCGAAAGTATTTTTATATGTATGTAAATGTGACATTAAAAAAAAAACATTTCAAATTGCGATTAAAAATAACTGATGCATCACAGCATTTTAGAAATGTCATCTTAATTATGAAAACGCGATGATTTGATATTTTTTTGAATGCGCTCGTGTGTATTAGAAAAGTTACGCTAGATCGGAAATGTAAGGTTCTAAGAGAAAATGTTATTTTACCTACACAAATGTGTGTTTGCTTATTGCAAATTATCTAGTAAAACCTAAAATTAGGGGCAGGTGCATTTTATCCCAAGTATTTAGAACAATGGTAGATGCTGATGCAGTGGTAGATTTCTGTTGCAATTTCCATTCAAGCAGCTTCTTCTCACGAACCGCAGCATTGTGAAACCGACTTCCAAGAGGATACTTCCACGATCACTACAATCTTAACATCTTCAAGTGTACAATCATTTGTTATCTTCCCCCCATATTACCCTAAACTGTGCCTTTTACTCTGTAAAACGTCAACTCGAGTGGCTGTTGGGTCTTGTACAGAGTGAACGCCATTGTAAAAAGTAAAAACTACTCTTCTTCTTCTTCTTCTTCTTCTTCTTCTTCTTCTTCTTCTTCTTCTTCTTCTTTTCAGCGCAATGTATTCTCAGTATTATTCTGTAGAACACTATTTCTGTTTCTTCAAGTCTATATGCGAGGAGATTGTTCAATAGCTCAATCATTATTTTATTCTGGCAGTCATAGACGAGTATTGATGCAAACCATTTAAACCTAAAGATTCCATAGTGTGTGTTCACTTACATTTTGGTTATTTTTCTTAGGGGGAGGTCTCTAAAATACACACACACATACAGAAAGAGAGAGAGAAAGAGAAACACATACACATACACATACACACACACACACACACACACACACATATATATATATATATATATATATATAAATCAGATGTTGCACGTTGAGGAGCCATATGACTTAGCATATTTTCTTTGTTACTAATGAAATATTCTTATCTGTTAATACTTTACTTAACTTCTGAAAGGCTACTTTCAATAATCCAATGTGTCCACGGATTTCTGTCTGACATTTTCAGTCGTCTATTAAAATCTTTCCCAGTTAACTTTCTGTTTGATTCTGATGTCTCCAATTCAAAGCTTACTCCTTTAGCTGTCACTTTTGCTCAGGACTACGCATTCTGTCTTCTGGCCGCTCACGGCGAGTCCTTTCTTCTCGGTTTGCGTTGCTACCTTTTCCAGAAAATCATTCAGTTTTCTTTTTGAGTCTGCCATTGAGTGTCATCTGCGTATATAAAGCTTATCTGATAGCAACCACATTCGTAAAAATAGTTAGTAATTTCTGAGATGTTTAGAGAAATAACAATATTAAGCATACTTTCTTAATATTAACCTCTATCTATAGTATACACTTCCTTGAAATTAACCAGTTAAATATTTTTGAAAACATTTTTTCTGTGTTTGAATACTGCGTTTATTTTCTTTTATTAGTGGATATATCTGAAGGCAATCAAGAAAAGAAACACAAAGAATCATTTTTGGTTGCTCAAATCAATGTTGAAGGCCATTTAGAGGAATTCCCTATAGAATCGAGAGAAATTTGCTCAGTGAATTTGCCCAGCGACAGGTAAGAATCTTCTTTTGCGGTTAAGCTTGTTCATATATCTACTTCGTGTTTTTTAATAAAATCTTCTGTGTTTAGAAAAAATGCAAAATAAATTCGAATCGGAAACGAACAGAAATATTTGAAACTAAAATAGCTTGAATCAAATAAGGGTATAAAAAAGAATGGAGGATTGCATTGGTTAAAATTATTTGCACACAAGCTAAATCTACTTGAGAATTCTAGTATAAAAATAATCATAATGTATATATAATGACAATAGATAGAAAAATCATATATCATTATAATATATTAATTTTAACCTCCTTTAGCATTGACATTTCTAGCGCACACGAGGGACAGATTGAAAGTAAAAAAAAAACGGAAAAGAACAAACGGAATGTATGGTGGAACAAGGTTTAGGAAAGATAACAAAAACACAAAATTTATTAAGATCTAAAAAGGATAGGAAATTGTGGAGAGCCATGATTGTTAACTTCCTGAAGAGACAGGGTACATAAAAGAAGAAAATCGAGTTTGAGTAAATGAATGACGGAACAAGGTTTAGGACAGATAACAAAAGATAAAATTTATAAAGAGCTGCAAAGAATAGGAAATTGTGGAGAGCCATGATAGCCAACATCCTGAAGGAAGACAGCACATAGAAGAAGAAGAAGAAGAAGAAGAAGAAGAAGAAGAAGAAGAAGAAGAAGAAACGAGCTTGAGTAAATGGATGACGGGACAAGGTTTAGTAGAGATAACAAAAAGATATATTAAGAGCTACAAAGGATAGGGAATTGTGGAGAGCCATGATTGTCAACGTCCTGAAGGGACACAGCGCATAGAAGAAGAAGAAGAAGAAGAAGAAGAAGAAGAAGAAGAAGAAGAAACGAGCTTGAGTAAATGGATGACGGGACAAGGTTTAGGAGAGATAACAAAAAGATATAATATATTAAGAGCTACAAAGGATAGGGAATTGTGGAGAGCCATGATTGTCAACGTCCTGAAGGGACACAGCACATGAATAAACATTTAGTTCCTTTCGCTGAATTAAGAGCAACTTAATGCACCAATATTCAATTATCTATTCTTAAGTATTTTAGTATTGCTGGATAGTTTTTTCTTGCATGAATCTCTAATTTCTGTAACTTTTTTTTCACAAAGTTCTTCGTGTTTATTTCAAGGATGAATACGGCTATCTACTTGATAGCACCCAAACCTTTCACCTCTTTGGATAAGTACAAATGTACTTCTACTTTTTCAATGTCTTCCAACGATATCCATTATGTTTTTAGTCTACGATGGACGAGATTTGTATTTGTAGCTTGTGATTCGTTTGAATTTCAATGTCCCAGATAATTTACTTTTACTATTCCCTCTAAAAAAAACTCATAGTGTTCCGCGCCGTTATCTACGCTTGCGAGACAAGAGACCTGTATCAACAAGACTTTAAAAAGCTCGAATGCTTCCAACAAGGCAAGCTCCGGTAAATCCTCAATATCAAAATGGCAGGACCAACACACCAACAACGAAGTCCTCAATCGTTCAAAAATGCCGGGTATTGGAGCCGCAATCCTCAAGCATTGCCTCGGGTTGTCAGAGACATCTCACCCGAAAGGTACTGTCAAGACTCCCATCCTTTACAGCCAGCTCGTCAACGGCAAACGATATCGCCCCGAAACACAGATTCAAAGACTTTCCAGCTTGAAGGGGAGAAGATTTCAATTTAATTTTTCCTCCTTCAAGCCCTGACACCTGGGAAACAGGAGTCACTGACCGTCCGTCTTTCTTTTTGGTTATTCCACTTTGGAGGAGAGGATAAAGACTGAAGAGGAAGTAAAAATTAAGGCATCACAGAGCCCAGTAGCTCCAGCCAAGACCGTCACCCTCCCTGCCATGTAATCAATGCCCGAGAAAGTTCCATTCCCGGGTTGATCTCCTGAGCCGTGTCCAAGCATCGTGGAGGCACCGAATGAACCAAGTGAGACACGACTGCTGCCGGCGACGATGAGGATCATACGCGACTACTTCTTCTCATTACTAGTATTATTATTATTATTATTATTTGCTTTCTACGTGGTACAGTCCCTAAATCTGGTCATTTACCTGTGACCTCAGGTAATGTAGCAAATATGTATTTTGTTTGTATATATTCTACTGTTAAGTCATACTCAATTTGTACATTGTTTATATTTTCTCTTTATTGATAATACTCTCCTGATTTGATGAATAGTTCCACACAGCGTAATATTTTAAATCTCTTGTAGACAGGAACTGCCACGGTTCTTGTTGACATTCTTCTCTGTCCCTTTTTTCAGAACACGCAGGGCTCCAATTATAGGTATAACACTAGTCCTTTTTCTATTACTATTTCAAATCCTTATATTTATTTATACTGAAAGATCCTTTAAAAGATGGCTCTGCTGTATTTATCCGAACGCATACCATTTTCTAATAGCATTTTACATGTCTAAGCATTGACATAATAGCAACCAAGATGGTTATATTAGTCCAAATGTATATAATGTAAACAAGACAGGCTTATCATTTATGTCTGCTCTGACAATCAACACTAACGTCACTGGATTTTCGACTATATTGTGATTTTACTCTAAGTCTGAAAGTCATCGCATTATTAGTCTTTCTTAAGACTTCTTAAATGATATTCTCTTCGGTTTTATAAGAAAGAATCATGAAGTGTAACTATTACATCGCACAAATCAACTCAGACTATAAGAAAAGTATAACTTAGTTTATGCATAGGCTGAATTGTATAATTTATAACTGAAAGTCTAATCTTGTCTTTCCGTCTGTCATATTTTTGCAGGTGGCGCTGTGTATGGTCAATGATGGTTACGTTAGGGATGTGTTCGGCACTTCCGTATAATATATTAATTGTAGTCTATACGGTAAGATGTACCTTTTTTTGTCTACTAAGAGGTTTCTTTTGTAATGCAAACACAGCAACTTCCCACTTAATGGATCACCTGTTTTGTGACCTTGAACTTACAACCAGCTATAAAATGTCACAAAAATTGAAATATTGAAAATATCCAACCAATCGATATTGTACGCTGTATGAAAACTTTGTTCGTGATTGATTTTTACTTCTTTAAAATGAATTAATAAAGCAAAAAATAAACAAAAAATTACTTATGTTCTATTTATAGCAATAAGTAATGTACAGAATATATACATACATATATATATATATATATATATATATATATATATATATATATATATATAGAGAGAGAGAGAGAGAGAGAGACTTGATTTTCAAATTTGTTTATAATGTTTACTTTCTCGTACACTGTTCTGCTGCAAAGACCGGCGTTTCTCAACCTTTTTATCTATGTATAATCCTTGAAATACTTTTCCTGTCTTAGGGAATCCCTGTATAAAATTATCATATCTAACTCTTATATTTTATCGTAGTTAGGTAAAGGTCAACATAATATGGACACTCGCCCTGTTATTGTGTCACTAAGTAATATACAAATCCGCCAGGTAAAGGTCTTGTCCATTGACCAGTGAAAGCGGTTTCACATTGACACCTTATAGACATCGCTAAATAGATTCCTTATGGTTGTAATAATTTTATCTAAGAGGTTGAAATCTTTATTATAATAAACAAGGATTTTCCAACAATATGGCTTGCGTGTATAGTAAACTTACGAATACCAAATTAAACAACAATTATTCAAAAATTCATTTGATAACTTTCTCGCGGAAATCTAGATGACCAGAGATTGTTAGCTGATCTTTCCTCTGATCGAGCTCTAACATCTCAATAGAGGAAAAAAACAATGCCTCCAAAAACAAACTAGTTACATTCTATCATCGCCGATCGAACCCTGAACTATCACCAATCACGATGATACAATGAATGTTCCATCCGGGCGGTTCCTTGCCTTGAGGGACTATTGCGCCTTAAACTCAACCCAAACGTCAAGACGGTTTCACACTGACAACATATAGACATCGTTAAATAGATTCCCTATGATTATTATACTTTTAAGTAATATAAGCGGTTGAAGCCTTTATTATAATAACCAAGGATTCTCCCACAATATCCCTTACGTGTATAGTAAACTTGCGAATACAAAATTAAACAATTATTCAAAAATGCATTAGCCTATTTTCTCGCGGAACTCTAGATGACCAGAGATTGTCTACTGAACTTTCCTCTGACCGAGCTCTATTATCTCATCGGACCCTAAACTATCACCAATCACGTTGAATGGATGCTTCTTTCGGGGAAATCCCATAACTTGGGCGACTATCGCGTCTTAAAGCGACAGACATCAAATGAAACACATACATACGACCCATCGCTAAAGATGCTGGAAAAATAGTCGGTACTCTTTAGCGCTCCGTAATTTTTTAAAGATCACGTGGTAAACATAATATACGGACAGTCTTCCTGTACTCGAGCGAGTTACACAATGATTCACGAATCCGTCACGTACAGGCCCTGACCACTAAAAAGTGAAGGCGATTTCACACTGACGCCATATAGGTATCAAAAAATACATTCTCTAGGATTATTAGAATTTTAAATAATATAAGAGATTGAAAGCCTTTATTATAATAACCAAGGATTTTCCAGCAATATACGTTAGGTGTATAGCAAAATTACGAATATAAAATTAAACAACAATTACACAAAAGGCATTAACCTGTTTATGCCTTTTTCTCGCGGAACTCCTAGCGACATCTTGCGGAATCCTAGTGTTCCATTGAACAACGTTGGAGAAACACTGGTATAAACATTTCGAAATAAATTACAAATGTTAGAAATGGTGCAAGGATGACACTGAAGTTATCTGAAGCTGGTTGACATAAACCTATTAGGCTTACAGCAACGTCGAACCTGGTCATTATCTGGATGGCGACCGTTTCAGAATACCACGTGCTGTAAACTTTGATGTGCTGGTGGTGTAATGGTTAATGGTTCGAGATTTGAAATCAGAGAGACGACTTGCATTTGCAGCCACTTACCCGCAAGAACCATTGGGAATGGCATGAATCCACCACTTCTCTATTCCAATCAGTTATGGGTTTATTAGTACGACTTGTATCAGTAAATTATTACCTCCTCCAAAAATTCTTACATTCTAAAAAAATATTTTCAAGCTTTAAATAACCTGCAAAATGTTGATAAGCCGTAAAAAAACAAATCAGTCAGTTAGTAAGCACTTCAGTCAGTTATGTGCCATGCGTGATACACACTTAGGCGATCATGTATTTTCTGATACATGACTGACGAGGCAGATATTTTCCTGCAGTAGGTTGCCATTTCTTTCTGCGATAGACAAGTTGCTATTCAAGGCTATAGAACACGGAGAAGAGGATTCATACTTTTTCCCAAGGGTATTAGCATGTAATGGATTCGACTGGAATTCGAACTCGGCTCTCAGAACGAGCCGCTATTCATTACTCCACCGTACCTCCACAGTAAGCACTTACAAGAGTACATCCCTGAAACAACGGATAATTACAACTTATTACTTAGCGGCCACCTCGTTTAGCGATCAGGTGATTGAAACTGAACCCGATCTTTAAAAGAGGAGTGATTATACTCGAATCCATTTGGACTTACTTATTCGATGGATTTTTGACGCTTCCCAAATATGAATAACTGTGATTATCTTCAAAAGCTGTTTTTATCGGTATCACCCCATGGTAGGAAAGCCACCACCAGCACATCAAAGTTTACATCACGTGGTATTCTAAAACGGTCGCCATCCAAGGCAGGAAAGCCACTAAGCCACGAGGGGTTACAGGGTGTGTCTATATTTCTGAGATGAAATTATCCGTTTAAGGCAGTGGAGAACTTTCAGAGGGGAATTAACAGGAGATAACTGATAACTGACATCCATCAAAACATGACACGTGGAACTAGAACAGTCTACCCCGGTGAGCGAAATAAAGGGTTCAGTTCGACATTCCAACCACCTGAAGAAGGCCAGAGCGTACAACGGCCGAAACGTTGGCGACAAAGATGAGGACAATAGTCCGAATAATGTAAATAATTAATAATAAGCTTGAGGATGAAAGAAAAATCAGAAAGACAGTAGATAGCGATTGACAATGCAGATTAAAGGTGACTGGAACTCATGGAAGCAGAAATTATTAGGTTGGTGCAAAAATAATGACGTAATAATGTCGTTTTCGACGTATTTTTTAACGTCAAAAAACGACATTATTAGGTCATTATTTTTGCACCAACCTGATAGTTCCAAAGACGAGAAGTTCGAGAAAAGAAATTGTTAGCATAGAATTTACGACTACATTTAGTCAGCTCAAACGTAAATCGATGAGATCTTATCAAGATTTCACTAGAAAAAAAGAAAGTCTAAAATCAACATCAGACTAAATAGAATTAAACTAATTTCCAAACGCATTTCTGTTTTATTGCTGTCTGCATACACGTGCTTATATAAGCTGCACATTATGCATCTCTGTATACACATGTATAGACACATCCAAACGATATATTAGAATGCATAGATTTTTACAACGCTTATATTGTCAAGCATTGACTCGATGGAAATTGAGTAGAAGAAAATTTCGTAATGTCAATCTTCTAGCTTCCTGACTTTTTATCTGTCTCAGAACAATGCCCGGGGATATAGGTGGTAAACATACATTTACCGCATCCACTAAACAGATTCGTGTCAATAATGAATTTATACAAATGTTGTTTTAGCTTGAGTTTGGTTTGAATGCAAAGGTACCGGTTCTAACGTACCCCCTCCATCCTCTGTGGAGTTATGATCATAGCTCAAAATGTTGATGGACAGCCCATTTTTTACTATAACTAATTAGTATTAAAGACGATGAACAAGTATATATTTTGTTCTTGTCATTTTTTTTCGCTCTGTTCTAAGGCAAGGATTTATGTTGGCCATGCTTGAATCTGCTCTAAAACTCTCACAGCGATAAATCTCGGTTATTTGAATTATAAGTCAATTTGGTTGTATTTCCGTGAGGTTTTTACTTGAAATCAAAATACTTTCAGGGTGTCCATAAAGTCTCTTTACATTTTAAAAAATATATTGCAAAGTTAACTGATGCGGCACCAAAACAAGATAACCTTCAACAAACCATCATTTTCCAGCAAGATAGTGCACCACCACATTGGGGACTACATGTTTGTAGGTTCCTAAATCAAACATTTCCAAACCACTGGATTAGAAGGGATGGCCCAATTCTCCGACCACCTCGTTCACCAGATATCACTCCCCTGGAATTCTTTTTATGCGGTTATGTTAAAGATATCGTGTATCGAACAAAGATACGAAATATCAGTGATCTAAAACAAGAGATCACTGATGCCATTGCCACCATTGATGACAGCGAACAGGACAAGAAATCGAGTACTGTCTTGATGTACTTCTTGAAACTAATGGTGCCCATATAGAAGAGTATTAAATTAGTTAAAAAAAATTAATATCTCGTCCTCATTTTGTAACAATGTCCACATATTTGTTCATTTGCTTTTGTAATATTTTTTTTAATTTTAAAGAGACTTTATGTACACTCCATAGATTGATGCCATCACAAAGGATAGTAGATACATTGATACATCGAGCATGTTACGTCATAGTAACACTGGTACCAGTGTAAAGTTTCTGTGCCTCAATCTATCACTTGGTGTGTAGTCAAAGAAACTGCTGTGTCTTTTATGGTTGGAGTAAATTTTAACTGCAGCTATAGCTGAATTTCAAACTGTCCCCATTTTATAAATATTTGGACGATATTCATTTTTATATATTTTTGTTTAAGATAGATTAAACAACGTAACGTTTCTTTTTCTGTTAAATATGCTGCAGGCTATAAAAATCAGAAAAATTACAAAAGTATATCAAAAGTACGCACAAATCCGCACAAACCACCGTGTAATTGCAGAATAAAGCCTAAATGGACACTAAATACTAACTGCCTACAAACCAGTGTCGTACACTAGGCTACTGCAAGATTCGAACGAAACCCAAAAATAAAGATATAATAATAATAATAATAATAATAATAATAACTCAAGTACAAAACCTTGAAGATCCATTTCGGTTATAATTTATTTCGTGAATATTTCTATATATTCATCTCTTCAGACTAAAAGTTGTTAATAAATAGAGACAATTTCTCTGGGGTGATATACTAGATTAACAGGAGGAAGAGAAAGCAAGAGAGAAGAGAAGAAAGAGTGAGAGCAAAAAAGAAAAATAACAGATTATAAAGTTCTTTTTCAAAACGTGAAATAGGGAGAGAGAATTGTAAGAATGCGTGTGTAATAGAAGGGAAAGAGAAGAAGGAATAAATTAAGGGATAATAGTAAAACTAAAATAGAATCACCCGGCCAAGAATGTTTTACTTAAAATTTGAAAATTTGTACATTGACTGATACAGCAAATTGACTGTTATGGCCTGTTAAACAAATCAACACAATTTCAATTTTTTTACTCTAATAAAGATCTTAATAATAATAATAATAATAATAATAATAATAATAATAATAATATCAAGCATAAATCTATTATTTAAAATAAGTTACATAAATTAAAGAAATTTTGATAAAGAATAATAAAAGATAATATAAAAATTAAGAAATATAAGTAAATTGATGAATAGATAATAATACTAAAGATTTTAATTTAGAATTATAGATGATGTATAGATGGGCAAGACAATCATAGATCCAACTACATATAAAAAGCCCAAAATCGCGTGAAATGCAATAAAATCACACACACATACAGATATATATATATATATATATATATATATATATATATATATATATGAATACATGTACGCATGTATGAGCTAGCACCCATATAAAAGAATCAACATTTCAAGTGTATATTCCCCAAAGTCAACGTTTTGAGGGAATTTTTAATTTGTTCTTATGTCTACACTTTAAAATAAGTTCTTTTCTTTGATTCAATAACTGGTCAGCATTTCTGCATTTGATCATTGAAATCTTCTCTTGTATGCAAAGACTACATCTGCCCCGAAAGTTGTTGGGGGTTTGAGACCAAACGTTGATGCCCCATTTAATTGTTTCGGTGAAGCCTCTATATTTGATCCTGAAATAATGCTTAGATAGAGTGGTTTGGTGTCTTAAGGAAGCAGTGGAGGAGGAATATCGGTGACTGTGGAGTCTATGTTTCCAATTCCCAGAGGATATCCCAATGTATATTTGTTTATCAAAACTATCATTTTTTCGAATTATAGATACCTCCAACTGTGCAGTTGGTCTCGGTTCTGCAATTACAAGAGGGCTTGTTTTCTGTTGTTTTGCCGTCATAAAATGATTTTACTGTTTGGTGTTGTGTGTGTTAATAATGTTCTGTGTGTTCTTGGTGCAGGAATAAATAATTGCTGTTTAATTTTATTTTCTATTGAAAAATTTTTGTAGTTGGTTATTGTGATTCAATTTTTTGTCGATTGAGTTTAAAAACTATCTACTAATATTTACATTGGATAGTTTACAGAAAGGAAGTTTGAACCATATTGTCTTTCTTTTTCTGTTTGTGGTTCTACCCGTTTTATTACTTTTCAAAGATTCGTGGTAAATTAATTTTTGTTTGAAAGTATTCCTGAGAGCTGAAAGTAAATTTGTTCTCATTAAATATTTTTGTTAGACGATAATTTATGTATTCTAGTGTTTACAGTGTTAAGAATTTGATCAATTAGGGAGTTTGGGTGACTGGAGCTTACATTAATGTAAAAAAGAGTTTGATTTTCTTTGTGTAATGGCTATGTGTTGTTAGTGAAGTTGAAAGTGACATCTAAGAAATGGACTATATTAAGGTTAGATGAGATTTCAATTTTTACATCTAGGAATTGAAAAGCAGTTATAATCTTCTTCTGTATTTTAGAAGATAGAGGACCTTTACTATCTGGGGTGTAAATAAATCTGTCATCTCTGTAAAGGCCTACTAAGAGTGTCTAATATATATATACCTACTAAATCCGCAATTTGAGCGGAGTCATATGTTCCCATATGAACGTCAAAGATTTCATTAAGTCTTTTGACCCAAGTAGAATTGTTATATATTAGTAAAGATTGTCTAACAGCTAAGATAACTCAGAATTCGTCATTAGTAATGTTAATCTGCTTTTTATCAAAATTTAAACTTTTTAGTAGTAGATATTTTAAAATGGAGGAGTAGAAATATATAATGTCAAATTGGATAAAAGTGGCTTTATTTCTATTTTTAATATTCTGGAACCATTTTATAGTATCCGAAGAATCTTTCCAAAAATTATTGTAGTAGGTTCCTTGTATCGTCTGGATTATTCTTTTGAGTATATTTTTCGAAATTAAGCCGTTTTAGAACGATTAATTAATCGTGATTGTAGATTATTGTCTAAATTTGGTTTGTGATCCTTAAAAAGCAAATAAGCTTTATTGATATGAGTTTTCACCATTCTATCTGCAATATCAAATTTATTGGCAAAAACGACGGTATCTTTTTAATTAAGGAAATAGTGCTCTCATCATTATCTTTTTTATAAGTACTAATTATTTTACTAAAGGTAGTTCGAGGGTTTAATTTTGTATATATTTTTAGACTCATCTGCTTTAATCAAGAAAATCTTTAATCTTAGAATTTCTGATGCTTCTAATATCTTCGTTTAATTTGTATCGCAATTGGTTGGATGGTTTTCTAAATGTATTTTTTTAAGTTAAACATCTCAGCTTCGAAAGGATCTAGACGTTTATTACTAGGTGAAGTATTTTGAGATTTTAGAGTATATTTTTTCTTTTTGGTAATTTAGTTTTTTGTGTTGGGGATTAAATTAAAGTATGTTTTCCATCGTAAACTTTTTATCAGGTCGAATATTTTATCTGTGAGCGATAGGATGAAAGAATGCAAAGATCGATAGGTAAGGAATAGTCCGGAGTAAATTTATTCATTTGGTGGTAAAAACGTAGATAATTAAGGTAATCCAAAAGGAATATTCCAAATAAAGATCAGCTTATGGATATAAGGAGCAATTATAAATATTACCAATTTGTAACAGGTAGCGATAATTCTAAGGAGGATATTAATCCAGAGAGAGCTCAATGTAAATTACAGAGCAATATAATAATAATAATAATAAATCGAGAAGAAAACCTTAAAGATCGATTTTGGTTATAATTTACTTAGTGAATATTTCTATATATTCATCTCTTCAGAACAAAAAGTTCTTCATAAGTGAAGACAATTTCACGTTACTTTTCTTTTATTCATATCTCTTTTTCTTTACTTCTGTCTTGTTTTTCCTTCCTCCTGTTAATATAGTATATCAGTCCAGAGAAATTAACTACATGATTTCCTTTTAAAACTGTTATTTTTCTGCCCCTATATTTTTGCCAGTATCTTCCGGACACTTTGGAAATATATAGCAATGTCACAGGCGTTGACACGGAGAGCGCATCTACTTTTCTGCCTTATTTAATTCTATCTTCCAAGATTCCAGTCATTCTCATCGTCTGCGTGAATACGTACTTCTTTCATAAGAGCCCAGTCTTCTTCGGCAAGTAAGTAGTTTTTTCTTTTAATCATTTCACCCCAAGAAATGCAATAACGCCACTAAGATGCAAGAGGTTACTAAGTGTTTAAAGAAAATGAGAAAAACTACTATTAAGAAGTGAGGACAATAAGAGAATATAAAATAAGAAAACAGAAGATAACAATTGACATTGCATTTAAATTTTTGTATATCAAACTTGATTGGGAAACAAGAAGCGGGAAGAGAGCTCCACAACCGAGGAGTGTGATAGAAGAAACAGCCAGCATAAAAATTACTGTTCCATCTAGCCATTTCAAGTGTAAATTGATGAGACCCTGTCGCCAATCTAGCGCTGCGGGTAAAATTAATAATAAAAGTCTATGTCACATAGAAGAAAGTTCATCCGAACAATTATTTATAGAAAAGACACAGGGAAGCTACGTTACGAGATGCCAGATATTGCAAATTCTTCTTCGGATTTTTACAAGAATCTCTAAATAAGATCACCAGACCAAATGTGGCTGCAATATTCAAAGCAAGGACGAATGGTAGACTTATAAATCTAGATAGATTCTGGCCTGTAAAAGAGTCTAGCGCGTAATAGTTGACGAACTTTCTTAGCTGCAGACTTGGCAATTGATTCTTTTCACTCCATGTCAGCTGAAAACGTTAGTCCGAGTAGACGCAATGAGTCAATCTCATGGAGGTTAGCATCAGCCATGCTGATGGAAGTTAAAAAAGTGTTCTCTCAGATGATTAAAAGAGAACAGTTTCATTTCTGAGAGTTCAGTTTCATGACTCATTCCTCGGTCTTTTAATAAATCTTTCATTCGAAATACAACGACGCAGGTCGACTGATTGTTGAACTTTACAAGACAAAAGTGAATAAGAATTATGACTTATAGAACCCTCTGATTGGTTTAGGTGTGTCGTTGAGGACGAATACACTTTAGCAGATGGATACGTCGCAAACGCAAAAGCAAGCGAACATCACTTACCTGAACGTAGAACATACTCCTGTGTGCGAGAAAAAAAAACTGTTAGCATAGTATTTGCGGTTATATCTAGCCAATTTCAACTGTAAAATGATGATTGCCATCAATCCACTCGAATACTCACATTGCGACCCTTTTCAAGTAGTTGTAATTGAACAGGAGTATGTTTTTGTCTCAGCGATATTGCACTGGCTTGCATGGAACATTTACTAAGCTGAATCCCATTGCAGCAACTTTCAAACAAGCACAGATAGTATACTTGAATGAATGTTACTAGATCTGAAACACGAGAAATTTATGTCGATATCTAATAACCCTCCTGCTTTATGGTGTAACAATTTTAACTTCTGTCAGTGTAGTTTCAATAAGAATATTTAATAATATTTAATAATATTTAATATTTCAATAGGAATATTTAATAATATTTAATAATGTTTAATATTTCAATAAGAATATTTAATGCGAATTTGTTTGCAAAAAAGTCTAAAATTGTTTAGAATAGTAATCCAAATGTCTAAAGATTGGAAAAATCGAGGCAAGCTGCTCGGTTTAATTTACACCCTTATATTGCAATTTACCAATTAAAAGAGAATTCTTTATTTGGATTCGTTAAAAAATATTACTTATAACTGAATTTCGGTTTTAGGCAACAGAATTTTAAATCATTTTGTAATTAAATGGATTGCTACCGTCTAGAAGTGTATACCATATTTAAAAACTATATATATATATATATATATATATATATATATATAATGTAGATTTCATCGTGGGAGATACAGTATTTTTACGTGCTTATATACATAAATTAACTTAGAATCTGCAAACGAATTGAATTTTTGACGTCCTTTTGTAGATGCGGTGACAACAAACTCAAAAATAACCAATCAAACATTTCGTAAAGTATACTACAAAGTATATATATATATATATATATATATATATATATATATATATATATATATATATATATATATATATATATATATGTGTGTGTGTGTGTGTGTGTGTGTGTGTGAGAGAGAGAGAGGGTGAGAGAGATATTGTGTTCTTTGGTGGTTTTCGAGTATGGCGTTTATATGTGTCGCTGAGTGTCATGTTAGATATTTTCCAAATATCACGTCTGCACTTGTCAGTTTGTGGCTCAGTGTATTCTTTCGTCATCAGTTAGTGGTATCATGCTTTCTTTTTTATATATCGCCCCAGTTAATTAGTCATTTACCTAACTCAAAATACGGGAAAAGCTATACATTTATCAACCAGTGAACCAGATATCAAACTAAAAGCACCGTGTCTTTTACTCGTTTAAAACTGTAACAAATCCTATTAAAAATCATTTGATTTACGTTCTTATTAATGCTGATTTTTTTCAGAATGGTTTCACGACGTCCAATGGTCATCATGACTCTCGTAATGATTGCAATGTCCCTCATTGCACAGATGTTCGCCTTGGTCATCGCACTGGAGTGTAAGTAGACGCCATTTTAAGTGGTCTCTTTTCTTCACTCTTCAAATCCTATTGAAGTTAAGTTCTGCTTGAGACTTACGTTGTTTACTCACATCTTACTAAACAACACTACTTTCATGTTTTAAAAAATATAATTACAGGCATTCAATGCTAATAGAGTTCTTACATATGTTAACTATTCAATACTTCTACTTCACTGTTTAGAATTCATGAACTAAAAAGTAATCAGATATTTTAGAAGAAATTGTAAGAAATTGTAAGAAATTGTATTTGTTCTAAGAAAATACTCAAAAGCCTATAACCTGACGAAATCAACAGCCCTTATACTCATATACACATATACACCAGCGTGCGCACACACACACGCATAAACTCCGCTATTCTTTCTCAAAACACAATATCTCACGCATACACACACTTGTATGCAATGTTGGCTGGGTGGCTGTAGAATGCGTCGACTGTAAATCTGCAATGCGTAGTCATGGGTATGACGATGAACTATATCCGGAAACAAGGTTGAAGAGAGAAAAATGACACAATGAACCGACTTTCTTAGCAGGGAATGGATTCAATATAGTTTTTTCACTTCATATCAGCCGAGAATATTAGGCGGAACAGGCACAAAGAGTCAATCTCGTGGAGGTTAGCATCAGCCATGCTGATGGGAAGCCGGACGGGATCCTTCATGTGATTATTTAGAAATTTCGTTTTGTAGGCATTACTGAATTACAGATTAGCTTATGTCTTAACATTCATCGAGTTATTTTGTGAATATCCATGTTTGAGTAGACGCTCTGTTTTTTATATAGATTACGTCTATCAGCGTGTGCATTCAGAAACTAAGCGGTATAAACCACGACTTATCAGACGGTGGTTTCCCCTACAAAAGAGAAGGCTGAAAACCACTTTTTCCTTATTAAGTCTCTAGAATGCATAGGCTGATAGTGCATACGTAAATAATGGAGTTATTTTTTATGGGTACTACGCAAGAATGTTACAAGTATGCGTTATATTGATTTAGTTTCAAATTGAGATGCTTTCTTAACACGATATCCATGTGTACTTATTTTCAAAATAAAATTATTTTTCTAGGGTTGTCTCTGTTTGCTTGGATTTGTATGTTGGCGATAATCCTCTCTAACGGTAAGTATGAGACTGATTTTCTTTGTTAACAAATCGTTTTGCTTCTGGCGGTTCTAAAGCTGGATAGGAAAACATTTCCTATTCGATGAATTGATGTATAAAATTATATAATAACTGTTATCGTCCTTCCTTCGTTAGCTCCTTAATTCGCACGATCACCCTGCCTATACCCTGTAAATAATGGATTACTCCGCTTTGATCCCGTGAGAAAACAAAAGCCATATCAAAGACGCTACTTGGTTTCAGTCAGAAAATGAAAGAAAGACAAGAAGAAAGAAGCATCTAATGTCTGTTTCAGTGAAATGGGGAAAAATTGTTAATTTAAAATCTTCTCATTTGTATCCCCTTACTTCTTAAAATAACGACCGGCATTCATATTTATCATTGTTATTGCAATATTTTGTTAAAGTTGTTAAGCTCAAATATTACGATGGGAGAATTCCTACGGATATTTTATTGTCGTAGAGCACGCCATGAGCTTATTCAATCTTTAATTGAAGAGTTAAGATTCAAAAGAAATTTCAAATAGGAAAAACGTGAAATGTTCACGGGTTAAAACTAGTAGAACTGATTTCGACATTTTTGCGATAATATATTGTTTATTTGCACCAGTTTACACAGATAGTATTCCCTGATGTTTTTATTTGCACTGATGCGAAATATTTTTAAGAATCTTTCTTTACAGTCACATTTAGGTGGCATGTCATATTTCCAAGGGTAAAATAGTTCTGATCATCTCAAATAGTAATTAAGCAGGAATGGCATTTCTCATAAAAAAACATTATTACGGACAAACAAACATCATATATCAAATATAAGGAACATGCAGTTTCTAACTTATTACGTTGATTCAGCCCATGAGACACGGGTTCGAACCTCATTCAGTGTTGCTATTGACCTGGTGAGATGATCCCAGTGTACGGTACATCTAGAAAGTGGCTGAAAACCATAGCACTGGTTATTCCAAGCCATGTGGGCAAAATTGAGTAGATGAAACTAGAGGCTGTTGATGGTTGTGCAAGCAGAAAGTCACACGTCATCGTGACGGACGGTTTGAACGAATTGACCTTGTTTAAACTTTTGATGATGCCCGATGAAATGCACTCTCAAAGAAACTGTAAGGTCTGCTCAGTATAGTTGCAGTATAAGCCACGAGCAACGACTGTAGACGTTGTAGAGACAGAAATAGGAAGAAACAGCTATTTACAAAAGGGGTTGGCTAGCAGCACGTGTTTTCCTATTTGAAATTTCTGTTGAACAAAGACATATATATGATAGAATTTGTTCATTATATCAGCTTGACACTGGATCATCTATAAAGTTAGTTAAAGCCACCAGAATAAATCTTGACGTAATAAATATGCCGGATTAAAAAAAATAATTATTAATATATATATATATATATATATATATATATATATATATATATATATTAAATCACCCTTTAAACATTCCACATCCATTGACCGAGCAGACAGTGCAACTCGAGTTAAACTTTTCCTCATTCCTTGGCAAACGGGCTTGGATCAAAGTGTACTATCTGTTTTCTTACTCTCTAATAGCAATGGTAATATTAACCGTTTCCTTATAAGGAAACATTCCGCATCTATTGGCTGAGAAAAGGAACCAGAAAAGAAGGAAGAAATATGGATATTATTTCGGTTTCCGATTTATTTTCGTTTTTCTTCAAAGTTATTAACAAGAATAAATTTTCAAACTGAGAACGTAACCATCTTTTTTCTACTGAGCGTATGAACATAATATGTAAATGACATATAAGTAAGTTTATTCTAAATGGAGTGTCTGTGTATGCGTGTGCGTATGTCGCGGAAGGAGTATATCCTCAGAGGTGTTGATAATACATTCTGAGAAAATGTAAATGATTATACATTTCTCCATCTATTTCCGGTTTTAAGTCGCTGGCGCTGTGTTTCAAAATAGTCTCTTTGGGATGGCCTTCACCTTACCTACGCACTACATAAACGCTGTTTTGATTGGTTCGGTAAGTATATATATTTATTTATTTTTTGAACGAATAAGGGAAATTACAAAAACGTTACTTTCTGAACCAAGATTTCTTTGAACCTCATTAATATAATTTAATATTTCGTTTTTTAAGGGGTATTTCAAATTTTATACGTGGCGGAAAAAAGTAAACCACATTTTTATACAGGAATACACACCATACAATGTTCAAGAGAGACTCAAGTTATTAAGTAGGTGCAAAAATAATGACGTAATAATGTCGTTTTTTGACGTATTTGTTAACGTCAAAAAACGACATTATTACGTCATTATTTTTGCACCAACCTAATAGAAGGTTACTGAATAAGATAAGTGATAGGAATAAAATGGTTTGTAGAAATTGAAGATTATGCAGATAGGGAGGATAGATAAACATTAATACTTGATTTGAAGCGGTTAAAATTAACATTGTTGTGTTTAGAGATAGATTCATGCGAGAAAATGACACTTCGTATTTTTACTGTTTACGATTCTTCGATAATATTTCCTATAATTTTAAATCAGTTATTTTTTTACAGCAATGTCTGTTATAATCGATTATATATATATATATATATATATATATATATATATAATGTCAAGAGATTTTTCATGCTGGTTGTTTGGTTGATTTTGTTTAGCGCATATCAAACTCTATGGGTTATTTCATACCGAAATATAAATGTTTTGAGTACATCTTTATGCCTTTAACTATAGATAAAATGTATTGTTGGTCATTTTGCTATAAAACGTATTGTTGGTAATTCTACTATAATTATGTAGTGTTGGTCATTTTACAATAAATATGTATTTTTGATAATTTAACTATAAAAATATATTACTGGTAATTGTACTATAAATAAGTATTTATTGATATTTTACTATAAATCCATATTTTTATATTATCAAAGTGTTTTGCTTTTGTTTGTGGTTCACTATTTGCCCACAGCTGGGACCCTAACAGCTATGGGAAAATAGGATCAGTGTGGAACCTGGGAACAACAGCAATTAAGATGTGCTTCCATGCATCTCAAAACCATCAAATTCCCGATCAAAGGTCTTACTGACGAATGTAGTTTATCGTCAAACACAGGACTAATATATATATATATATATATATATATATATATATATATATATATATATATATATATATAATAAAAAAGGCTTAAACACTAATAATCCGTGGTTATAATTTATTACATTGGAATCGTAATTACGATCCAATTCATCAGACCTACAAATTCAAAAAGAAATCGGAAAAAATAACTCCGGGAATAAAAAAAATAAAATTTAGTGAGAGTGTATGTATGAGAGTGGGGGGCGAATGTGAGAGGTAAATGAAAGCTCTAGAGATGGGTAACAGACGAAAGGAGAACAGGAAAGCCTAAAAGTGAAGGTGGCGATTAAAATTTAACAGTGAGAAGTTTTAAAAAGAGGAGTTAAATGACGGTATAAATGAGTGAGATACAGATAAATATGAATTATTTTCCGATACATAATTCATTACTGAATCGCTGACCTAAATTAAATTAAAAACCGACACCGGAAATAGGTGTAAACATTTGTGGTGACACTACGCACAATAAAAGACGATATAATCTAAACTTAAAATTCAGAAGATGAGAGAGAGGGAGAAAAGAAAAGAAAAAAGGGGGTAGATGGGGGGCAACTAAAACTGAAGGGCATTTATAAAAGAGCCGCTATATATGTGTGTATATTAACCACTAATATTATACATATATATATATATATATATATATATATATATATACATGGTAAGTGTTCTGATGAGCCGTCCTCTTTGGTACTTCGACTCTACGAATATACGCATGGTACTAGATTGACATCTAAGTGTCATTATTTTACACTGAAAATTGTGAGATGTGACCGTAAGTTCTATGCGAACAGTTTTTTTTTCTCACATTTCCCGCTTGTGTAACGCTCTTCCATCTTCTTGCTTTTCACTCAACTTTAACCTTCAAACATTTAAATACCAAATCAATCATTATTTTCTGTCTTCTTAATTCCTTTTTTTCTATTGTTCTCTCGCCTTAATAATGTTTTGTCTTATACTCTTTCATACTCAGTAACTCCTTGCGTTTATTTGCTTTATCACCTTACTTGTAGTGAAATGATTAAATATATGTATGTATATGTGTGTGTGTGTAATATACAATGAAGGGATTTGTGGACATCCTTCGATGCGTCAACAACTTAGAGATATAACTATATCAAGGGTTGCCTGACGAAGGGAAAGAGAAAGAGACGTTTTTTTCTCAATTTATATGGTGTATAAGCCTCACCGTACTAGATGTTCCGTAGTAAGTAAATTTTGCAGGGCGATGCTACCAGCGGAACGCCCAATCGATTTTGAATTCAGAATTATCCATATCCTCGGCAGCTCTGTTTTCTACTTAAGCTGCATGAGAGAAAAATACATACATAAGTTTTCCCCGTGGTATTTGCGCAACGAACACGACCGGAATTTGAACTCGGTACGATGACTTCACTTTCCGGGTCGATAACCACTACGCTACCCGCACATCCCAAGCAAGTAAATAACTTCAATTATGACACAGGAAAAACATGTTTTGAAATGTATTTCTATATGGAATTGTGTATGTTAGGTGAAAACATCAGATGAAGTGACAATTTATCAGCGCACCAAACGAGATTTGTTTCTTAACACTTCATGCCTTGGTGAGTATCCTTTCCCAGGATTTATTATTGGTGAATATAATCTTACCAACATATGATACGCGGATTATATGGTGCTGATGTCAGACTTAAAAGAAAATTGAAAGAACGCTTAAACAAGGAAAAGGGGAGGGAGCAGAAAATCGGGGAGAATGGAATCGTGAATCTGTTTCAAAGACGGTAAAAGGTAACAGAAACAAAAGGACACACATGTGGTTGAATACATCTATGTAAACATATCTAAATATTGTCTTTGAAGTTCAATTAAAAATGCCACGAATTTTGTTCCAGCCCAGTCATTACAGATCACGGAAAATTTGACAACGAAATCTTTCATTCGAATAACAAAATATATCTTCCAAAAAACAGGAAGAAAAACTGTATTAAGAAATATAAAAAGATCTGAAAGAAATTAAAAAAAAAATACGTACTAATTTTTTAACATCTAATCTCTCCAAATGGTAGTAAATGTTGCACAATCTCCTAACAGATGAAGACGAGACCTGAACCAACAGAGATATGAACCATATGGTTCATATCACGAATGGTGAGGCTAGCATAGACAGAGCATGCAAACAACGGGAAAAGTTCTATGGAAATTAGGAACTTCAAGAAACTTTATAATTATAACCAGAAAGAGACAGCTTAAAAATCTGAGATACATAACGGGGAAAGATGGCCTAGATAATTTAACACTCACTTGAAAACAGGAGAAGAGGTGTTAAACATCGAGTAACCTGTTTAAGGAATTTCCATGAATGGATTGCAAAACAAGGACAAAGAGATACGGTAAAGTCTCAAAAGTTATTTAGAGCAACATCAAAGAGGAGGGCGTGGAGAGCTAAAGTTATTCACCTCCAAAAATTAAATGACACAAAAAGAAGAAAAATATATTTTTATAATAGTATTGTTATCAGCTTAATGAACAGAAAATCAAGCTAATGATGATCAGTCCTCTTATATGACAGTGAATGCTGCACAATCTCCCCACGGAAAAAAAGAAAACTGGAAGCAACATTAATTTGGTTCTACAGCAGGATACTGAGAATTTCAATGGACGGAGCTAATAATCAATAATGTAGTATTAAAGAAAATGGCTACAAAAAGAACATTTATGCTCAGGCTAAGTAAGAGACAGCTGAAATTTCTTAGACACGTAATAAAAGTTTGGAAAACTTAACTCCTACAAGGGGAAGAGAGCAAGTCACCTAACTGACAAGCTTGAGTGTGAGGACCGGGGATCGGGGATCGTGGGCGGGGGGGGGTCTTGTTAAAAGGAGAAACAGTAAGGTTCTCAAGGGATAGGAAGATTTGGAAAGCCAGGATTGCCCATGTCCCGAAAAGAAGCAGCACAAAGTAAAAGCAGCACATTATTCGTAAAAGAATATATTTCCTTTTTCTATATATTATAGTTGATGATGTATAGTAATTTTTATGTGACGTTTTTCGTTGAATTCGTAAAAAGAAACTCTACTTATAATTGTTTTGTGTGTTTTTGTGTGTAACAATTGAGGGTCATTATGCAAAATTTTGATATGAGATGCACAGAAGACAAGATCCCATTCACGTCCACACGCAAAAAAAGCTACCGCGCTGAAGACCACAAAGAGACTGCCCCAAACAACAGCGGCACAGTTCACAGTAAGAACTAAATTTCATCTCTTGTATCCCCCGTCGCTACAGAGAAGCACGCAAACACTCTTTCACACAAATGATGACCCACCCGCCCAAATTCAAGTTACATTTGTTTTTGAAAAAAAAAAAGAAGAGACATATGACCATATTTCAATGTTTCTCACATACGTACATAAATTATTAGGTTGGTGCAAAAATAATGTCGTTTTCTCACATAGTAACATATGTGAGAAAACAACATTATTTTTGCACCAACCTAATATATTTATTTTTTCCTAACTGGCCTTAAAAAAGGAAATAAAATACAGTTAAATTCGTTAAACAAATATTGAAGACGACTAATGTTGCCCGTAACTCTGTCTCTCATAATTTTTATTTAACTAAAGTTCTTTTTTTCTTTTCAAAAACAAGTATAAATTGAATTTAGGTGGGTGGGTTATGGTCATTTTGCACACTCCCCCTCAAAAAAATTGTAATTTGATTGAACGAAAATTACTTACAATACATTATAATTACTTATAATACATTCCTTCTTGCCGTCAGTTTTGACGGCACGGGTATCCTAGTAAATATGATAATTAGTTGAAAATTAGTTGTAAAGATATTTCTCAGGTACTCATTTTGTTTTTTGTTGTTTTGGTTAGGTCAGCTTTCCAGTTATTCGCAGTTTGATTTATTAATTCATTTTCTACGGCTTATCAACCCTTTGCCGGTTGTTTAAAGCCAGGAAATATTTTGACATTGTAATAATTTTTTTTAGAGATAATGATTGAGTGGCGCAAGTTTTACTAATTAACCCATAGCTAAAGGGAAAAGAGGTGAATTCATGCCTAAACAGAGTTTGATAATAAAAAACAAGAAATTATAATATGGATATCAAATGGGGTATATATTCTATATTGCAATCAATATATAAATTGATCCCTCATTTTGTAGCCACGGTAACATCTGTACATTTAAATGTAAATAAATCTAAAATATGACTGTGTAGCTAATCAGTATTTAATTGATTAACTCGCTTTCTATGCCTTATCAACAGGTAGCTTATTTAAAGCCAGAAAATACTTTTAAATTGTATAATAATGATTTAGTGATACAAGTCTTATTTATTAATCCATAGCCGGGAGGAGAAGAAGTGGGTTCATAATTTTCCCAAGTGTATTTGCGTGGAAGTGAATATAACAAATCCAACTAGAATTGGAACTCGGCTCTCCGATTAACAATGTCATGTCATTATCCATTACACCACCCGCATATCCAAGCATAAGACACGTAGTATTCCTAAGCGGTCACCCATCTAGGTACTGACTAAGCTCGACGTTGCATAACTTCGATGATCTTACGGAACGAGTGTTTTAATGTGATGTATCCTTAAGTCTTTTAGTTATTTATAAAACCAAATATAAATGTAACAGATTGCTTCTAAAGATTAATGGAACAGTGGTTTCATTCATAGGCATTCTAAAGAGTGTTCAAGTAACTTGGACCGATTTTAAATGTGAATTAATCTTAAGCGTCTAATGATTTTTTTTTTCTTTCAGATTTGGTGGCCATTTGGGCGATATTATTTTTCACACATAATTGCCATGACTTAAATAACATTATCCAATAGAGAAATAAATAAATTTTCATGAATATCACTGATTTATTTAGTGCTGACTTTGATCCGTCTTAATGAAACACCCTTATATATAATCTGTCTTAATGAAACACCTTTTATAATTCATGTTTAAATCGTCTTGCGTTTTCTCATAGTCAATCTATCAAATTGTTATTAAACAAGGTATCTATAAAGATTCTTTACAATTTAAAAAATATATTACAGAGACAACTGAGATATCTTAATCAGATTTGTTCTGTGTACTCAGTAGTTATCAGGTATCCTGTTTTCAGGTATCCTGTTGATGAAAACGGCTATGTGAAATGAACGACTAACATTTCACGACCGGTGGATTGGAAGAGATGGTTCAACTCCCTGGCCACCTCGCTCACCAGATATAACTCGCCTGAACTTCTTTATATGTGGTTACGTTAAAGATATCGTGTATTGAAAAAAGATAAGGGACTTATGTAAAACCACAAATCACTGATGGTATTACCACCACTGATTGTGGTAATGTTACAGTGAACATAGCAAGAAATTGAGTACCGTCATTATGTGCGTCGTGAAACTAATGCTGCCCATATAGATGTGTATTCAATTAGTTAAAAAAAAAATAGAGTAGATATTGAAGAATATCTACTGATCATTTTGTAACAATTTCCCATATATATATATGCGTCTGTTCATTTGCTTTTGTAGTCATTTTTTAACATTTTAAAGAGACGTTATGGACAGCCTGTCTATTTATTTTTTTTTCAATCGAGTTGTTTGACGCGTTTACTTCTGCAATTAAAATTTAAAAAAACATTTTCTCACATCCTTTTCTTGATGTCTTCATTACTTTATATTTTCTGAGTTTTAACCATGTTTTTTTTTTTATTATTTCAGAACCTCTGCGGAATGTTCACCTCGTTGGTTGTGATAATTATGATAGCATGTAAGTGAAAATATGCATCTTATTTATCCACCATAGATTCTTTTGCATGTAGCAAAATTTAATAAATATCGTCACATTTCTTTTACCGTACACGTAAATAAATATGTATATTTATTGATTTATTCATTCATTTTCTACAGCTTATCAAATCTTTGCAGGTTATTTAAGGCCATAAATGAATGTTATTTTTACATTGTAACACTTTTTTGGAGATAATAAAGATTAAGTGATACAAGGCTTACTAATTAATCCATAGTTGCGGGAAGAAGAGGTGGATACATATATTTCTCAAGGGTAATTGTGAGTAGGTGAATCTAACAAATCTAACTAGAACTGGAACTCGGCTCTCCGACTAACAATTTCGAGCCATTATCCATTACACAATACGCACATATAAACTTACATCTAGGTACTGACTAGGTTCGACGTGGCATAACTTCGGTGATCGTGCCGGGACATTATAGAACGACATGGTGCGCTGTATAAATCACAGACCAGAGTTAATATGGGCGCAGGTGTATCAACATTGATCATTTGGGATCGTTTATTTTATTTTTATTTTTTAATCATTTCACCCCAAGGAAGACAAAAAAGCGACAAAGATGCGAGGATTTATTGACAATAAAAGAAACAGAAGATGACGATTGGCATTGCATTTAGATTCTTGATTCATCCACACTCGGTAACTCCTTGTTTTAGTTAATTTACTGCCTTGCTTTGTTTCAGTTCATTTTTTTTAAAGTAATGGTCGATTGAGTGTGCGACGTTGACCTAAGGAGAAACTTCTACGATAGTGTATTCGCTCTTAACAACACACCTAAACTTTGGTATAGCGTTCCATACGTGAGAACTTTCATTCACCTTTGGTCTTTGTGGGGGTAATATTAAATAGCAATATTGAGATCAAATCTACTGTGCAATGGGTTTGCTGACATTCCCTCAAAAATGAGGGTGATGTACTGTTCCAGCAGAATAATGTCCACGTATCTAATATCTATGTCCCACAATATTCTCATCATGACTGCAATTGCAAGAGGTGTGGAATAATATGCAGCATTTGGCAGGCGAAAGAACAGGTTTCTAATAACGCACAGGAAGGATATATAATGTATCAATGTAACGTAGGAGTACCCTTAATACACAGCTGATTTTGGAACCTGTGCATGTATTAATCAGTATATGTGATCATTGACTGTAGTTCAAATATATCACCTATACGTTCGATCTTCAATAAGTTGAAACTTATCCGGGGTGTTGCAGGTTTTATGTGCCACCTGTGTATTGCAAGTGGAAGACTTATCCAAACACAAACGGAATACCTATCCAAAAAAGAAGCAACTATTCAGGCAGACAATGAGAAGGATGGAAATCTTGAAAGATAAGATTAAATAAGGAAGAAAAATGTAAGCGCTATATCAACGCTTACATTTTCCAGATTTCCAAAGCTCTATGTAAATTCGGAATATGTCAATACTTGTTGGATAATTTTAGTGTTAATGTTACGCTACGTTATGTGAACGCATTTAAAAGCTTTACCCGTAAAGATCTATTTCCTTGTTTATTTATTATAGCTTATAATGCTACGTGTGTGCGTGTGTGTAATAGAAGGATGTGTACAAAACAGGGTAGAGAGAAAAAGGTAGCATGTGCTAAAAATAAAAAAGAGATTCAAAATACGTAATTTAAGTTATATCTTTCTCCTTCACCGTATTGGTAACTATAATTTTATCATATATATATATATATATATATATATATATATATATATATATATATATATATATATATATATATATATATATATATATATATATATATATATATATATATATAAATAAAGCACGGTGGTGTAATGGATAGCGGTTTCAAATTTCAATCGAACCCATTACATTCACTTATGTGCTAATACCCTTGAGAAAGGTGTGAATCCTTTTCTTCTCCCTCCAGCTATGGATAAATAGCAGGACAGACTGGGTTCTATAGCCTTGGGTGGCAACTGGTCTAGGAGAAGGACAACTCTGAATTCAAAAACTGCGGAGGGTCGTTTGGGGACCTTGTGGCACGTAATGCACCAGGTCTCTGTATTCGGCCCTTCAAAACGTGTGGATGGTCCTACACGAAACCTTCACCACTATAATCAAATCTCATGTACTGTCGTTGGGCTGTCGGTTTACTAGGAACCGATCTGCTTGACCCTAATACGTCGTATTCGACGGGAGAGTCGAGAGTATATATATATATATATATATATATATATATATATATATATATATATATATATATATATATATATATATATCCCACGTGTGTATATATATATATATATATATATATCCATCGTATGCATATATATATATATATATATATATATATATATATATATATATCCATCGTATGCATATATATATATATATATATATATATATATACCCATCGTATGCATATATATATATATATATATATATATATATATCCATCGTATGCATATATATATATATATATATATATATATATATATATATATATATATATATATATATATATATATACATACACATACACACGAAGGAAAGTAGATAATTTATCCGCACGCATTAATAATAATAATATTTTTTTTTATTTACACCCCCGTACAAACATAAAACTATAAGTTTCCCAAGTATATATATACATATATATATGGTAAAAATACGGCTTTGTTATGCTATATATATATATATATATATATATATATATATATATATATATATATATATATATATATATATATATATATATATATATATTTTTTTTTTTCACCATATATATATATATATATATATATATATGGTGAAAATATAGTTTTAAGCTATGGTAGATAGATAGATAGATAGATAGATAGATAGATAGATAGATAGATAGATAGATAGATAAAAACATTTGGTAAATATTTCGTAGTCCTTGCAGATGCGTTTCGTCATTCGACTTCATTCTAATTTATCAATTCAAGTGATGATAAATAAAATTGATAAAGTCGACAGTTGGCAAGGACTAAGACGTATTTTACAATTCACTTTTTTATCCAATTTGTCTTATCTCCAGAATCATTCTGAGAAATTTAACAATAGTGTAGACATAAAAAACAAAAACGACCTCTTGGTAGAAAAATGTAAAAAGTTATCAATATCCAAAATGAGGCTTATACATGAGCGTCTTTTTTTTTTTAATTTTGCATTTTATGTAACTACCCATCATTTCGCCTTGATATGGTCGAATGACGAAAAGCGTCGGCAAGGACTATGAACTATTTTTCAGTTGTCTTTTTAAGCCACTTCTTATCTCAGAAGAATTATTCTGAAACAATATATATATATATATATATATATATATATATATATATATATATATATATATATATATATATATATATATATATATATATATATACAGTCCGTCTGAAGTTATTCAAATATTATAGACCACAGTAACTCGAATTTTCTTTAAAAAATATTTGTCAGATATTAAATGATTAATTTGAATTGATCAGTTTGAATTAAATTCAAATCCAATAACTTTAATAAACATGTCAAAACTATTTAAAAACTTAACTCAAATATATATGTATCACACTACGAAATGGGCCAAGTCCGACAAATATTTCAATTATTTCTCAGACGTTCAAGCCGGTAAATGTTGTTAATACTGTTTATTATAAACAGAGCATTTACTTTAATATCTGTGTCTATATAAATAACGTATAATAATGATTTGTATGTATGTAGATTTATATACTTGCGTATGTATGTCTATAGTTAATTAATATTTATTTTTATCTATTTTCAAAGCCGCACCCCGAATTCGAAACCTGATCATCGTCGCATTAATCTTAATATTATTGACCTTTTTGATGTCACTGCTCATTTGCTATCTTATGCGTCATCTGGTAAATATTTTATTTGCATTTTGAAATTTTTGAATGCTCTTTATCTTCCGATATATTCGGTGGAACTTTGTACCAAATTATAAATGCTTATCAATAAAAACGTCTTTGTGTAATATTACAAAGCTTAATTACAATATATACAACTTCTAATCATGAAACTGATTTTTAAGTCCTGGGTATGACGATAAACTACAACCGGCAGCAAGGCCTCTGATCGGGAGGATTTGATAACATGGAACCACAATTTAATTACTGTTGTTCCCAGGTCGACCCTGACCCGGTGTGGTAGCAGCTATGGATAAATAGTTAACCCCTAAACTAGGGTCATAAAATATCAAAGTATAAAAATAGATTTTTATAGTAAAAATACCAGCAATACATTTTGGAAAAGAATATATTACTAGCAATACATTTGACTCTCGACAAAAACCCTCTTTACAAAAATGCACCAATGAAACCTGATCTACAAACAGATTTCTTACAAAGATTATATATTCTTTTCATACGAACCTATCCTAAAAATGTTTTCGGCATTAAATATCCCATTGAGGTTGATTTATTGTAAAACGAAATAAAGCAAACCAAAGTGATTTTAAATAGCAAGTTAAAACTTTCTCCTCTCTATTTTTTTACAGTGAGGTTCAAAACTCGTGTTCCACGCGATGCTGAGGGCTATAGTAAGAAGCAGCTTATGCGAGTAGGAGGGGAAGATAACGGTTAATACAGGTTAAGATTGTTGTGATCGGGAAAACATCTTCTTGGGAATCGATTCCACAGAATAGTGGTTAGCGGGAAGAAACTGCTTGAGTGAAACTTACTTCTCACCAATGGAATACAGATGGAATGAGAGTGGTTTGTTACAATATAAGTGGCATGGCAGGTCCTGATTGTGAATATTAGAACTGGCGTAACCAAGGAATTCAGTTCGTTCGAGCAATTTCCATAGATGTAGCGACAGAGCAGTGAGAGGTGTGCCACATCCTGTTTGTGAGAGAGAGGTTGGAGGGTGGAAAATAACTTGTCAGCTACAAAGACTCTGAGGCGCTTTTAGATTCTATCGAGACTGAAAAATGAAGACTGGGCAGCTCCTGGCTATATATGGCAGTAGTACTCCATTTTCAGCCTGGTCTGGCTCTTAGAAAGGCAGAGGATAGCAGAAACGCTTTTGGACTCTATCGAGACGGGAAAGGGAAGACTGGGCAGCTCCCGTCCATATATGATAACAATACTCCATTTTCGGTCTGATCTGGCTCTTACAAAGGCAGAGGTAGCAGAGACGCTTTTGAACTCTATCGAGACAGGAAAGTGAAGACTGGGCATCTCCCGTCCAAATATGATAACAATTTTCCATTTTCGGCCTGATCTGGCTCTTACAAAGGCAGAGGATAGCAGAGACGTTTGGGGGCTCTACCGAGACTGGAAAGGGAAGACTGTGCAGCTCCTGGCTATATATGATAACAATACTCCATTTTCGGCCTGATCTGGCTCGTACAAAGGCAGAGGATAGCAAAGACGCTTTGGGGCTCTATCGAGACTGAAAAGTGAAGACTGGGTTGCTTCCGACCAAATATGACAGCAGTACTCCATGTTCGGCCAGATCTGGCTCTTACAAAGGCAGAAGATAACAGAAACACTTTTGGACTCTATCGAGACTGGAAAGGGAAGACTGGGCAGCTCCCGTCCATATATGATAACAATACTCCATTTTCGGTCTGATCTGGCTCTTACAAAGGCAGAGGATAGCAGAGACGTTTTTGAACTCTATCGAGACTGGAAACGGAAGACTGGGCAGCCCCCGCCCATATATGATAACAATATTCTATTTTCGGCCTGATCTGGCTCTTACAAAGGCAGAGGATAGCAGAGACGTTTGGGGGCTCTACCGAGACTGGAAAGGGAAGACTGGGCAGCTCCCGGCTATATGTTGGCAGCAGTACCCCATTTTCGGCCTGATCTGGCTCTTAAAAAGGCAGAGGATAGCAAAGACGCTTATGGGCTCTATCGAGACTGAAAAATGAAGACTGTGTAGCTCTCGACCAAATATGACAGCAGTACTCCATGTTCGGCCAGATCTGGCTCTTAAAAAGGCAGAGGATAGCAAAGACGCTTTGGGGCTCAATCTAGACTGAAAAGTGAAGACTGGGTAGCTCTCGACCAAATATGACAGCAGTACTCCATGTTCGGCCTGATCTGGTTCTTGTTAAAGAGGGTAGGTACAGGAGTCAGGTATTTACGTGAGCGGTACAGGGAACCGACCTTTTTTCCTGCGTCTTTAGCTATGGATGTATGTAAAAGTTCCACTTGAGGTCAGGGATAAGTTGAAGACCCAATAGTCTCTAAAGGCATGGATCCTCACTGAGATAGCATCCGCTAATCGTAATCGGTGGTAGTTCGGGGTCCGATCGGCGATGGTGGAATGTAACTAATTTGGATTAATATATATTTTGAATTTGGCTACCAGATATTTTACAAGAGGAACTGAAATATTCCCAGCATGAGCTGCTTCTCACAATCTTACCAAACGACTGAATTTATTTTTTTATTGTTGGTCCAAGAATTTATCTGAAGCTTCTTCCTAAAGTCTTAAAATAATTTATTTGGCAGAAGTAAATTGTGAATACATTCATTCAAGCGTATAAATGAAATTAGAATATTCATCATATGAGGGAAATAGGAAGAGAAAAAGACAGAGTTTGCATCAAATAAAGAGAGTATATGTTATCATTTTTCCTTTATTTGCGATCGAACGCAGACTTCTGGTACCGTAGTAAATACTCCACAATTCTGATATATAAAAATGCAGACACAGACACATACACAAATCTCCGATACACATTGTTGTTCATACACACGTACGCCGGTTGGTTAAAATTTAATGTTATGTGCTCAAGTCCCAGTGAGTTTTCTTCCTACGGAAGGGGGCTAGGTTCATTGTCTTAGGCGTCCCCCAAGAGAAAAAGTGACAAGGGGTATTGAGAAATTTTTGTCTTTAGTATATGTATAAACTCAACCTTGTGCCAAATTCCGTTCAAATGAGAGTGAGAATAAATACCTACTCTCACACACACAGAGACACACATTCACTCTGAAATATGTAGTCACGTAAACTCATACAATGGATGTAATGTATGTAAAAATTCAGTAACATGCATAGATCATCAATACATATTTTTGTCAACGCATACTCACATCGGGTGGTTAAAATTCAGTGTATAATGTGCTTAGGCTCCAGGAAGTTATCTACCCGTGCAATATCTCTCCATCGTTATTATCCAGAATCCATGGCGGCCCTCAAAGGTGAAATGCCGAACGGACTTGAGCAGTTTTTTTTTTTCCTTAGCCCATGTACGTGTAATCTCTCTTTTTAAGTTCAACTTTGTGCCACATGGCGTTTGATTGGGCGTACGGATACATACACACACGTGCACACACTCTCAAACACTATACAAACACGCACATTCTGGTGCACATCTTCGTTTCACACACAAAGCTTCATATACGTCGGGAGTTTAAACAGTTCAAGGAAGCCGAACTAAACACACGGACATCGGGAGATAAAAAAAAAAGAATGACTGTGTATTTAGCGAAACGAGAATTCATTTATGTTCATTTCACAACATGAATTTGCTGATCAAAAAGACAACAGAGGAATACACACAAAATAAAAATTTTGATATTTATAATTCATTATTTTAGACGTTGATTTCAAAAGTTCATTCAATAAACAATTTTTTTCAACATAAATAACTAGTACCTTTTCCATACCAATATCGGAGATTATAAAATATATACAAAATAGCTTTAGGTTTTTGCTCACTGGATATACTCCAGACTATTATCTGGATCGTAAAATTACCTTCAGTAATCTTCAACACTGCATTCGTAAATTTTAGGATGCATAACTAGGAAAGAATGCTTGGAAAATTTAACACTCACGGGATATGTCGACAGCAAAAGAGACTGTTAAACAGCGAGTAATTTAGTTTACGAGCTTATGCAAATATATGGTAGAACAGGAAGTGGGAGAGATAGTGAAAATACAAACATTGTTAAGAGCTACAAAGGATAGGAAGTTATGGGGCGGCATGATCACCCACTTCCTAAAGAGATACAACACAAAGAAGAAGAAGAAGAAGAAGGAGGAGGAGGAGGAGGAGGAGAAGGAGGAGGATTCACTTCAGACGCTAGATCACTTCACTCACACGTACTTTCCAAACACTGAAATGAATATACTTACTAAAAGTAAACCTTATAAGTTTAGGCGCCATGTTGCGACGAAATAATAAGCTAAAAAGAAGAGAAAACTATATTCAAAACCCAATACACTGTTTGTATCTAATTTAGTGATTGTTGTAATTGTATATGTTCCACAGGTTTCAATAATAGGCGTTCAGTCCCCGGTGAAGGCCAGAAACCCGAATTTCAAGACTGGCTGGCGCTTATTATTTTGAAGATTCACTAAACATTACCCATGTATCCATACACCAATATAACCCTAGCAAATACGATTTGGTGCTGAAAAATATCTCGGCGCAACGAGGAAGCACTCCCCCGCAAAATCATGTTGTTTGGTCATTTGATCGTAATCAGGGAAGTAGGGGTTGAACCGAAAACTGTTCAGCACTCGCACGCATCTATAATCTTCACTACTTTGTTTTTTTGTTTTTTTGTCTGCCATTACTGAAATCCTTTTAACAATTCTGAAGCAGTTAACAATACATTGTTGATGATGAAAAGTTATCTGAAACAATGAAAAGATTTTACATGCAAAATGTCTCATACTTTTTTTGTTGTTGTCTTTTTTTTTTTTTTTTTGTCCTGTAAGCCTTTTTACGAACACTGCAGACGAAAAGTGTGGTTAAAGCAAACGGAAATGGAAAGAAGACCTTTGCAAACAAAAGACAAGCCCAAGTTTGGAAAGCTGCATAAAAAGGTTGGCAACCAGTTTCATCTACTTTAGTATATATAAATATATCTCAATTGTTTTCTTCCTTGATCATTTCATATTATTATATTGAAGGAGCAATTAAATCATTTGTTTCAATCTATGAATAAATTCTCTCTTTGTTTCATTTAAGTTAGTATTTTTTTCTTTTCTTTTTTTACCATCTGATAGGTTTATATACATATCTGGCGTCAAAAGTTCGTTTCTGCCAGGACAGCTGAAAATAATATTAACTCAACAAGAGGGTGGCATCCCTTCGGGAGGGGAAGGGGTTATTACCCGGCTCCTGAGGCGTCCCCAAAAAGGGAAATTCCGATAAAAGCTTGATCAATTTTCCCCCGATATTGCCGGTAAATCCACTTTAAGCTTCGACCTTGTGCCACATTCGGTAGAGACGTGGTACACTGATAAAACCCTACCATCTGATCAGATTACGTTACTCCCTCCTTATCTATCCAACATATCGAGGAATTAACTGATCCGTTTCTATTTGTCATTTTATCCTTCTCTCTCCCCCCAGTTTCCTGTCGTCTTTTTCCTTCTCGCCCTCGGTCTCTCTCTTTCCCTCACTCTCTTGCTCTCTTCTTTTTATCTATTAGGTTGGTGCAAAAATAATGTCGTTTTCTCACATAGTAACATATGTGAGAAAACGGCATTATTTTTGCACCAACCTAATATATTTACAGTTTTTTTTAGATGTATTAATTGTCAGTCAATACGATTCTTTCTTTCTTTTATTTTCGAAGATGGAGAATTGTCCATATTACAATCTACGGTAAACAAAAAAGTACATATAAAAATTAAAATATTAGAATCAAAAATAGAAACGCTACACTTTCAGCACTTCCACTCAAAGTTTTTACCTCGCAGCATATACACAAATTACAGATATATATTTTTGTTTAATATCTGAACATTGAAGAGAGAAAGGATAGAATCACCTCATGGTTTTAATTTCTAAACCAAATACCAGCAAAATTTTAAATAGAAAAATTACTTTGAATTGGAAAGAGGGTGATTGCAGATCGTAAACAGTTGTTGGACTTGGTTAACTTAAAGCAAATATGATTCCAACAAGAGAACTCTCAAATAAAACGATGAAAAGTGTTATAAAACAACGATCCAACAAGGAATCTAGCAAAAATACAAGGCAGTGTCTAAAGCTCCGTTAATTATATAAACAAAATGGAAATGTTTCAAACAGAAAAACATACGACTTGATCGTAGAAGACGTCTAATCGTTATAAAACTCAAAGCGAAACATGGATATTTTATCACTTCGACGTGCTGTAATGTTTAGTAAGCTTGTCTTGCTAGATCAACTACGACTGAGTAGTGAGTTCGATCCTGACTGGGTGCTCCAAACTTTCAGTCTTGTACCACATCTATGTTATGCTTAGAAAATCATTTCCGAAGAACCTCAACGTAGAGTAATGTTTAGCAACATTGTCTCGCTAGAGCAATTACGACATAATAGTGAGTTTGAATCTCACTGGGTACTCCATACTTTTGGCCATGTACTACATCTAATATGCGCTTAGAAAATCACCATTTTTAGGATTTTTCGAAATGCGAAATTATCATTATTTACATTATTTTTATTCGTACTATAGTCATCTTTGTTGTTGTTATCACAACGTTTCAGTCCTGTAAGTTATTCAGATCCACATACACCTGAGGAAGACCGGGGGAAAATTGTCGAGACGTTGTGACCACAATAGGGTTGAGTTCAAGTATCCCCGCCAAAAGAAGAAAAAAAAGTACTAATAAAATAAAAACGGCAAATACTTAAACCATACAGTACTTAAGGAAAGGGGTAAGATTTAGGAACATTAAGATTACCTCCTCGGTTAACCATCGAAACTACAATTCACCGAAATAAGAAAAGAGGCCAGTCCCCACCGCGGGTCATTTAAAAGATAGTTCGCGCATCGGATTGGTTGTTGCAAACATCCAATCGGATGCGCGGAATATGTGATCTTTCTTCCTCTTATTCTTTAAAAAGGCCAGAGTAGCTGTTAGCGTTTAGTTGGAAGTGGGAATCAGGGTTTGATCTCCCGTGATTGGGTCGATTTGGTGATGGGGAGTATGATGTTGAAAGACCCAAAACTCCCTAATGAACCAAATCAAAACATCACTGACGACCCCCTTGGGCGCCTACTTAAAAGCGTATTTTCGAATTAGACGCAATTAGGAAGCTGCTTTTACACAAAATATCAACATCACCATTATGTTTTTTTGTTTTTATATCAGGATACTGGTACGTTCACCCAAAGAAGGATCATATTATAGTTTATCCTGAAACACGGATAAGGAATAATCTATAGGAAGCTTGGTAAACAGGCTGATACTGTCAGAACTCACTATCTTCCGGTAATAAAAGAATGTAGAATTGTCTACAGAAAGTGGATATATTCCTTTGTCAGATAAGTGCCAACATGATACACGATTGGACGATCTTGTTTCTTTCGATTCAAGACTTGCTCGGCAGAAGATTTTTACGGTGTAGATTACCATATCATACTACAGTACATTGGTTGCCAACCAAAGCTATAGGACCCAGTCTAATTCAGTTATAAATCAAATATATCTGCCAAATAGCCAGTATGGATAAAAAAAAAAAATGTAAACTTTTCTTTGCCTACGCGTTTCGTCCCCCTAGGGACTTTATGATGGAAGGAAAATCCGAGTATTTTATTTTGCAACATGTATTTATGAACGAAAGTGAAAAAACATCGTTAGGTTTTTAGTTACCTGCATAGTTTACATTTACTTACAGAGCTTTAAAGTATTTTAGAACGTTGTTAAATTGAAACATTTTGGAAACCTAATGATATTCTTACTTTTGTTTATAAATACATGTTGCAAAATAAAATCCTTTAGACTTACTTTGATAAAGTTCCGTCAGTGGACGAAATGCATCAGTAAAGTGCCTTTATTCATCTATCTATCTATCTATCTATCTATATATATATATATATATGTATGCATGTATCTATATATCTATATATATATATATATGTGTGTGTGTGTGTGTGTGTACATGTGTGCGTGCGCGTGTATATATATATATATATATATATATATATATATATACGAAGAAAGTAAGAAATTATCCACACTCGTTGTAGCAAAAGTGAGTTACCCTCGCGCGCGCGCGTGTGTGTGTATATATATATATATATATATATATATATATATATATATATATATATATATATATATATATATATATATAGTTAAATTCCCAGATCAATTCTGTGGACAAGACACATTGTCATTTCCAATTGTCATTTTATACCAACATATATATATATATATATATATATATATATATATATATATATATATATATATATATATATTCCTTCTGTTTAGATTGCATGTTTTTATTGAAAATATTTACCCTTTAATTGATTCTGGTCTTATCAATTTATTTTTACCGTGTAAAATCGCAGCTTTTTGTAAATTAACTTCTGAAATTAATTAAGCATCTTATTCATATATTGTTACAGAATCTATATTCATTTGAGTGTTAAATTTGATTTAATAAACTTGTGTTTACTTAGCCGGCTGTTTTGAATCCTTAATGTCTTAAAATGTTTTATCATTTTTTGTATTCTAAGCTGTGTATGACTGGCTTAAACATATGGTTAGTTTATATGGTTACTTCTGTCAATTATCCAGCCATTGGCAGTCAGGTGAGACGACTTTCTTTTCCGTTTTCAGGTGAGCATCAAAAATATTTTCAAACTCATTTTAATATATATATATATGTGTGTATGTGTGTGTGTGTACGTGTGTGTTTCTGTGTATATTCATTTAAACATGTCTGCTTAAACAATTTGGTCATGTGTTTATTTATTTTCAATAAAATCCTTTCGCAATCACGTATAGGCTTTCTTGTTTCATGATTAATGACAGCAAGAAAGACACTATGTTTATATTTATTCATTTTTCTTTTTCATCGGGGTTTTGATGGCTAAGACAAATAATTGTGTTTTTCCAAAATAAGTAGATAAAAATATACGAATATATATTCTGGGCCCGATTAAGTACTATATAGGAATATATATATATATATATATATATATATATATATATATATATATATATATATAGAGAGAGAGAGAGAGAGAGAAACTACATCAAATCTAAATTAGTGATGACCAATATAGTGTATCAAATTCAATCCCCAGTACAAGGCTGTGTTTCTTGTTACAAATCAATTATCTATATCGTACATACTACCACTTCCTTGAGTAGACGCCTCACTTGTTACTTATCAGATCATAGTGCTATGAAAAATATCTATGAAACCACAATTTCCAAGAACCTTTAAGAAAAATTCTGGTCGAAAAAACTAAAATTCTATATAAATCACATTGACAGAAACAACTTTTTAGTGAGGCCCTGTATATCAAATATATCTCACCCACTGTCAAGGACACCTTATTTAACTGTCGAAATGGTGTGTTAAAAGTTTTTTAAAATGGAAAGATTCTCACGCGTATTCCTGTATCTCTCAATACACGAAAGCTCGAAATGAACGCTTCTATTCAAAGCAACAGAAAAATTAAATGAAACATAAACAGTCAAAATAAAATGTATATTTTTCTGTGTTGCGAGCTATGCGGGTCGAGCGCGACTGGAATTCGGGTGAGCGTCTTTCTACTTTTTAAAAACTTTAAACACACTATTCCCGCTTTTGCGTAATATGACATTTATACTGGGTGTCTGATGTTTTATATAAATGGCCTCTCTCACAGTGAGATCTTTTTGGTAATGTAACCTTTATAAAATGCTGAAGAAAGCGTTAGTAGGGTGCAATGACCGATACGTTGTAACTATAACAAAGATTTTTCTATTTTAATTCGATCACTATAAGATAATTTTTATATGTATTTTATTTTCGTGACTCGGAAAAAAGAGAAACAATTTCTTGGCTTTATCTGATTTTAACATTAAATAATCCTCTTAAATAAACCAACTGACTTGTTAAACATTCATTATCGAAAATAAGCAACAGTCAAATGAACGATACATAATTTAGCCAAGCCTCATTCAGTTATAACAGTTATCTCCCTCTTTCTAGGCTTGGATTTTTAAGTTAAGGGAGCTATTCAATGAAGAGAAAATTCTTTTTGGAAGTTTCAGTGAAGCCTGGTTTCGAACAAATGACATTCAATGTTATGAACCTCACCCAAATGTTATGCATCTGTTTGTTTTTTCTTTGTATTTTTTTTTGTTGTTGTTGTTTGTTTTCACTGATTCTTTCAAGGAATAATGTGACTCAAGTCTCATATATTTTATTGGCAATTTTGTCTTACACTTTTTTTTTTTCATTTTACGCAGATAAATATTGGTCACCATTTTGGTTCTTCTTTATCTTCAACATTTTTTCAATGATCGGAAATATTGTTAGCGAATACGTCCCCTTGGTGAGTATACCCCAGCTATGCGTCAAATAGCAGAGCAGGTTGGGTTTTCTAGTCGATGTTGGCAAACAGTCTAAGAGAAAGACAACTCTGATTTCAAAACTCAGTCAGCTGAACCTATTTAAAGATATTTAGACATGGGGGTGCTGCTACTAATTCTACAAAACAAAAACACGATAGATTTCAGCAACTATGTATAGAAAATGCAGAAAATAAGGTTTCAAAAAAATGGACGAGGTGTATTCGCTTCTGAACTGTCACTGTTTTCATTACTATCTCTCCATCTGTTTTCCTTAATATGGAAATTGGTTGCTATTTGCTTGTATTCGAAATCGGGTAATAAAATTTCTAATATATCAAGATGTCGACTTGCATTTTTATATTGCATACAAGTCAATATATTGCACTGACTTTCACTCGATATATAACATGCTATTTCACATGCTTCATTCATTAAAAGGTAATCTAATGTCATTGCACTTAATGGATAAGTTAACAAGATATGAAATTAAACCTTTGTTTTATATTCAAAACACTAGATATCTGAACAAGACGTGGTTTTGTTGACTTTTTAAAATTTTTCTTATATCACATGCATCAACTTCTTCAAATTCAAGATCCCGTCTCGTAAAGCTATTGGTGATTTAGCCGGTTTCAACGTCTATTGTATTATCTTGCCTGGCTGCATTTGGACACAATTTTCCAAAGCCATGTAGACATGTAGTTTTAACTTCTTGTAAGGATGTAAAAATTTAAGTGAGACATCCCTGGAACGAACACTCACTTATATTTTAGAGTGAGTGAGTTTCTGTTACGTTGCTGCAATATTAATCTTCTATCGAGCAAGGCTTCATTTACAGAGGCAGTCTAAAACGAGATATTGATGTATTCCGTTAATTCGTACCGAATTCAGTTGACAAACATGGCTGCCAGTGTTGTTGCCAAGATTTCAGTACCAGCCGTCACCTGAGTGAATTCTGTCGTTTCTTTGTAGTTTTTATCAAAGGAAACCAAAAACATCCATCTTCATCTAATTCTATTCAACAAGATATATTGACAACTGAATGAATTCTGATTAGAGTGTTCTTCAATAATTTTATGAAAGACGCTTGATGTTCGAAGATTTTAGACAAACCCAAACTGCTATCTTTGAACAAAGTTTGTATCAGTAAGAATTTTTAAATGCAACGCCTGTCCAGATTTTGTTATTAATAAATTTCGAATCTTTAAATAATCATCCTTTCCGATAAGGATCATCGTTTGGCAATTTCTTTCTATATATCGTAAATAGTTTTATTATTTACCTTCTATGAGATTTACAAAAATGAATATACCCAAGACAGGTACTTATTGAGTAGGATGTGTTTTTACTGACTTGTACTATGAATTGGAGATGTCGAAAACAGACAAGTATAAAAATGTAATTTATTTGTTAATCATTTACCACCAAGCAAGACAGTAAAGCTACTAAGACACAAGGGGTTAACGAAAGTGAAAGAATAAGAAAAAAAGAGAAACATTATTAAGGAGCGAGAACGATAAAAGAAGAGAAATCAAGAAGACGGTAGATAACGATAGACATTGCATTTATTTTTTTGAAGATCAAAGTTGCCTGAAAATCAAGAACCTTCAGGAGAGTCCCACAGAGGATAAATGTGAGAAAATAAATTGTTAGCAAAGTACTTACGGTTACATTTTAACTGTAACTTGATCAGAACTTGCCAAAAATCTAGTACCGCGCTTAAATTATAGGTACCATAACGAAATGTCCGTCAGGACAATTACCGTAAAAGCTGAGATGCCAGGTCAGGGTGGATAATGTTGCCGATTCTTCTTTGGTTGTTATCAAGAATCTCCAAATATATAGCGGGAACATCGGACCATATGTGGCAGCAATATTCACAGCATGGAGGAATGATAGACATATATGTGAATATCTGAGAAGTGTTCTAAGAGAGGACGAAACTTGTGCCACCGAAATTCAAAAGTGCATTGGAATAACGAAAAGTGCTTTCCAATATTAATACGCAGAAAATCTTCGTCAGAAACAAAGAAATGAGCACTAAACTGCTATATAATATCAGTCCACTTCTATGGCAACTTATCAATTTTTCGTTATTGCATAACTTTGTTATTCAATCAAAACATATTAAAAGAAATTCTTTCAAAATACAAAATAAGAAAAATATTGTAAAACTTGTTTTGTTAGAATTTATTTTTATAAAAACCTAACAGAAGTTGTCTTTTATAGCTTCGACTTTAAAACCTCAGTTTCTTGCCATTTTCTTATAATGATTTTGCACCCTGTGCCAAGATCATTACATGGTAGAGGGTTACAGAGTAAGAGGTACGGAGATATGTATGTAAGATAACGGTTAACCTTCGTCTTGAACAGGTTGATAATTAAATATGTTACTTTTTATACATATCTAGGCTATTTTATTTAGAAATCTGTAAACATGCTACTTTCTATAGACATCTATGCTTTTTTAATTAGTAATATGAAAATATGCTAATTTTTATACGCATTTATGATGGGGAAGGCAGGCTATAGGCAAGTCTGTTCTGAATTCTAAACTGAGAATAATGTAACGGGAAACCTTGCTTTTCTCTTTCCTAAGAAATCATCGCAATTCACAGCTAATAGGAAAAAGAAATACGCCTGAAATGGACTTAACGTTAACCCATATACTCCTAGCGTAAGTTTAAATTGACACCTATTTCTATGTACAGTAGTCCACCACTATAAGGTGAACCAGTTTACCGCGGTACCCGGGTGGGTGATGAACCCCAAGATTTTGATCTCGTACTCTCAATATCACTTTCTTAAAAATTCCACCCTATTTTATCAATTTCTGGGCCATCTTCTTCAAGATAGACAGAACAAACAGCGATCATCAGATGGGTCCTAATTTGTTTTAATTATTTCACACCTTTTTTACACGTTTTACCTTGATTTTGATGATCAAACAGCCTAAATTTTTGCGAGATTTTTACACCTCGGCCGTTTTACACCTAATCCAATTGTATTGGTAATAATTACACATGATTACTTTATATTTATATTTCGCGCGCGATCAAAGAGTTCCTATAATATCGGAGTAATTAACAGGAATTCAATCACTGCAATCAGATAATACGGATTGGGTATAAATATGAGTACTTTTCTCTGGTTGATAATGTTCAATTTGACTGTAGAACTCAAGAATCTCTCATAAATAAACAAATATAAATAGCGCGTAGTAATTCGAGGTTAAAATTTATTGTATAAAAAAATGTGCTGTAAAACACTGAAATAAGTTGAAATTTCGGGTAATTTGCTTTTTACACCCCACGATAAACATTTAATAAAATTTTTCTGAATAGTTATATTTACGTGTAAAGTTACATGCTTAATTCGAAAATAACAAAGAAGTTTTGATAAAATCTAAATTTTTGAAGTTATCGACAATAAAAGTTTGGACTCATTCATGTCGCGGCAGCCATTATTGACGTTGTTTGCATATATTTGCTGCGGATTAATTTGCCTCGATTATTGCGCACACACTAATGCAAACAACACCAATAATTGTTGCCGTGCCGTAACCGACAACGACACAAATGAGTCCGAAATTTTATTGTCGATAACTTCAAAACGGTTGATTTTATAAAAATGTATTTGTTATTTTCAAATTAGGCATGTAAATTTAGAATAAAAAGTAACTGTTCGGGAACATTTTATTAGATACTTAGCGCGGGGCTTAAAAAGCAAATTACCCGAAATTCCTTATGAAATCATTGGCATGAATTAGTATAATTTTTTGAGGTTCTTTTCGAGCTATTATCTATGATATATATCGCGATATAAGGCAAATAGGGCCCAAAAATCAGGTAGGTGTTCAAAGTTCTATTGTCGCCCACACCATCCACAGCTACCTCGATTGACTTGCAGGGCGGGTCGGCCATCTTCGACCTCAAGACCCGGGCTATAGCTATTTTATTCAAACTATAAATATAAACTATAATTTTGAAAAGAGCATCTTTCACTAACACACACACGCACACACACACACACACACACACACACACACACACATATATATATATATATATATGTGTGCGTGTGTGTGTTAATCTGCATCGCTCCATGCAAGGCAGTAAAGCCACTAAGACACAAGTAGTTAGAGGGTGTGAAAGAATTAAGAACGGAGACATAATAATGAGCAGAAAGAGAAGAGAGTTCAGTAGAAAGCGCTTGACATTGCATTTGCGGATTAAATTTGGCTGGAAAGCATGGATCCGGAAGGAAGTTCCACAAGCGAGTAGCCCGAGAAAACTGCGGATATAAAACTTACGGCTATATCTATCCAGCTCAACTGTAAATTGATGAGATCTCGATATCAATCTAGTACTGCACTTAAATTCAAAAAGCCTTTTAGTCGCGTTATTGCCTTGGGGTAAAATGATTATAAAAAAAAAACTAATTATATTCATTGGTAGAAATTCTTCTAGAACAATCTACTTATCTATGATATATCTATTATTATTGTCATACTGTTGAACAATCAAGAATATATCCTTTTATGTGAGGCTAATTCTCAAAAGCTAACCTTTCTTAAAAGGTTATACCGAGTGGATCTCACGATGGAGTTCCTATCCTTAATCAATTGAAGAATGCAAAAAGTTTAATTTCAATCTTTTCTTTCATAAATATAAGAAAGAAGGCGTTTTGAAATAAAGGAATTTACTTGCGTTTAGAATAAATCGGAATAGAAACAAAAACAAATGCAAAGCATAATAAACACGAACCAATATAAGGAACTTGAATAGACCTCATTAAACTCCGAAAATCATAGTGAGCATTAAAAACAGAATGTTGAATGAAAAGGTTTTTAAGCGTACATTCTGCTGGTGTGAATATTGTATCTGTCAATAAGGCTTGATCAGTCGACAGAACTGTAGAAAGAAGAGTTTTTTTTTTGTCGCAGTGGGTGGTTCAAGTCTAATTAAAGATTTTCGAATTTTGAGCGCTGATTTTCAGTGTATCCCACTTTAGAATAGTAGAGATATTACTAAAACTTAGTTATTAATAAGTTCACGCAATTTCTTAAAAAAAGATTTCCACATCGTCAGAGAGCAAGTTAATAGTTTGATTCATGTTCTAATCTAATTCACTCTGTCAGCATGTCCCTATTATTCTCAAGGTTTGGATTTGTTCGTACTTCTGTCTATTGTTATATCGCTGTATTGTAAAGAAATATATAGGTATATATCAATGTATTAGCGTTTATGATATTATCTTTTCCTCCTTATTTTTACCCCTCTCTCTCTCTCTCTCATTTTCTCTCTTTCTGCCTGTGTCCAAATCAGTTTACAGAAAAAGAACGATGACTATATAGAGAGACCTTAAAGCTTAAACCTCCCTCTTCTGTCTCTCGTTCTTTCTCCTTCTCTTTCTCTCTCTCTCTCTCGCTCACACACACACACACACACACACATATATATATATATATATATATATATATACGCGGTCTGATCAAAAAGTATGTAGACTGTTGCTATGGTGGCGTCCCTGAAGTAAGCAGAGTGCAGCCGCTTGGCACAGACTGATACTGAACTTGCGGATGCACATTAAACTATAACATTCTCGCTCACTTTCACCGTTTATAGCAGTGCTTGGAAAGACAGTGTATAGAGCCTGACCGGCCGACCACATCACAGTGACAATGGCTTGCGCAGTAGTTTCTGGCCAAACACAACATTCCTCAGGCACAACAACCACCATATTCTCCAGATCTCGCCCCGTGCGAATCCCTTTTTTGCAAAAGCTCACTTGTGAGGAAAAAGATTTCAAGACGTCGATGTCTGTATAGGAGCGCTTATTCCGTGCCTTCGCCTGTTGACGCGGCTGGAATTTGAGTGATCGTCTTTCTATTTTTAAAAAAAACTTTTAATACGCCAACCCCACTGTTAAATAAGGTGAAGTTATCAATATAACATTGATGGTAGTGGTAATATTTAGATCGCAAAAAAAAATATCAGTTCCTTTCCCACTGGTCTATATTTCTTGGACTTGTTTTATGGAGGAGAATTACACCGTCATTTCCATAGATTCTGGTCTCCTTAATGTCGAAAATAAATCTTAGTCACCATACTAACAAAATTCCAACAACTTCATATGCCTCTACTGAGTCATATGCCCCCATAGTAATATCGAAGTCTGTGTTACATCTTTTGCTCCACATATAGCCATTATAGAATGATATAGGTTTTTGTGCCTGCTTTATAATTTTTAATTTTCGATCGCTAATAGGTCAGTATTTTTTTACTAAATTTATAGCAGACATTAGCAGATTTTAAGTGATGGACGGGTAAAAGTCACAAATATCGAATCTTCATTCTTCTTTTTTTATATTAATAAACCATTCTATGGCTTCTGCAGTTTTATGCCACTGGTTAATTCCGAGAACATCTTTCGTGTAATTTCATGCTCTTTCAAGGATGTTTCGCTGATTTTACCGATATTAATTTTAGTTGGGTTGAGTAATCAGTATTGTAGTTTGCTTAAAAAAATTGCTTTGTGGTCTTTAACTGTGATGATTGCTTGCTGTTTGTAAATCCTATCATCAATTTTTTAGTTCAGTGGTTATAAACTTGGCTTCACTATTGATGTTATTTTCCCAGTTTATAAAACTTATTAACGTATTTGTTACTAGCTTTATGGTACATAACCACCTCGGTCTTGCAATGGTTACATGTCATATCTGCTTTGATAATTATTTCATCTATTTTTGATCATTGAAACATCCTTTTGTAGTTTTTGCTGTAGATCATTGGTAGTTTTAACGAATTTAATTTTTGTCCGACGTTGTGGAAGACGCCAAGTATTACATTAAATGATGTTTTTGATGTTCATCTTCATCCTTTACTAACTTACGTTTATTAAACATAGATTTTTGTCACTTGGTCTCCTCCATAGCTTGCCTGACCTTTCGGCTAACCTGATGAATATTTAAGAGCGTTCTGTTTGAAAAACCAATAACATTTATGCTCTTGAATATAAATGCTTGTTACAATATAAAATCTTTGCATTTGGTTTAATAAAGTCCCCCTAGAGGATGAAACGCGTCGGCTGAGATAATTTTTCTTTTGTCTTTATTTATATTGTTCTTTTACAGATATACTCTATCTGAAATTTGACATATATATATATATATATATATATATATATATATGACTATTATATTTATAACTATATATATATACTATATATATATATATATATATATATATATATATATATATATATAACTATTCAGCCAATCATGAGCGTTTTGTGCAAGACACAACCATTCATATGCACTTAATGATTATAAAGATATGGATTTACACACACACACACACACACACACATATATATATATATATGGGGGGGAAGTGGAGTGTGAGGTCAACACCCAGCGGTGACAGCCTGTTTTTTGCTTATACGCAATCGTCAGGCCATTCGCCGCCGGATTTTTTTACCTCCTTCTCCACTTTTATATTTACATACGCTTACATATGCTGATATCGACCACTTTATAAATAAGCATATTTAACATAAATATAGCATACCTGAAAATCATATTTTTATCAAATAAGAATATCGCCAGACAATTGCTTGGACATAAGATAAGCTGTACATTCAGTTACCATCATGAGGAAGAAAGCGGACAACCACTTGCTGCCTCGTGTGAGTATAGTTTCGCTCTAGTAAAAACCCATTTACATTTTTCTTTTTTTTTCTATTTTTTTAAATTTTCCTTTTTTTTAATCTTTAAATTTATTTTCTCTCTCCCCCCACTCGTCAATGTGCTCTACCATAGTAAGACATTTTGTCCCAATCTTTCTCCCTTATTTGATAGTTTAGTAAGAAATTCCGGTTCGAAAGAAAAATCAGGAAAAATGGAAAATTGAATGTCTCTGGCTAGATGCGATAATAAATCCGGATCTTATTTTTTTCAATTTCTTTTTAGAATAGACAATGGGAATTATACTAAGTTAAAACTTAATGTTGTGATAGGGTATATCCAATGTCAACCAGGACTCTTTGCCTGTTACCTTCCCCCACTATCCTCCCCTCTGTTTTTGTCGTCCTTGTTTGTGTTATATGTAATAGGAGTAGGTAGTCTCTCCTACCGCCCGGTCAACACTCCTCCCCCTTCTCTTGGACATGAGTAGAGGCTTACGCCTTGTTTCTTGTCTAGGAAGGGGTTCCCGGTACTCTTTCTCTCTCTGGCCTCTGTATTAGTGCAGCTGTTTCTCCCGTGATGTGTGCAGTCTGTGGCATCACTTCTTCATTCTGAGGGTACACGGTTGACAGTTCTCTGGTTGCTGTTTCCGACTGGTAGTTAGGAGCCCTAACTCTTGCGTAGCGTCTTGAGCGGCCGCTCTGATCAACAGTTGTATAATACCGGGGTGTTTTTAGTGCTATGTCGCGCATGGAAAGGTGTCCCTGCAGTCACCTCCGGTGGGCAGCCCTGAGGCCACATTATGATGCAGGTTGTGCCAACTCCTCTCTTCCCGCGTCACGGTCGATCTGTCTGTTTCTTTTACTTCGGGCCTTCTCATCTTACAAACAAAATTCTACATGACTTAAAAAACCGAAAAAGTAACCCTAAACCAGCCACTCAAAAATCACCTAAACCCCTCAACATTTCGTTCTCCAACATCCGTGGCATTAGGACAAATCTTTCCTCACTGCAAACTGCCCGGATATACTGGCTCTCTGCGAGACCAACCTTGTCTCGTCTATCCCCTCTTCTGATCTCCAGATCCCCGGCTACCTTCCTCTCCTCAGAAAAGACTCTCTAACCCACATGCACGGTCTTGGTGTCTACGTCAAGGAACATCTCCCTCTGACCAGAGAGTTCTCTCTCGAATCGCCAGACCAGTCTCCGATTATTTCTCCTCAACGCGGTAAGCTATCTCTTCTTCCTTTACCGCTCTCTATCCTCTCAAGACTGTGCGATACTAGATAGCATTTCTGACAGCATAGACAAGGCTCTCTCCCTCCACCTGTTTGCTCACATTTTTGTGTTTGGTGACTTTAACGCCCATCACACATTGTGGCTTAAGAATGCTACTACTGACCACGCAGGCATTCAAACGCTCAATTTTTCAATTTCTCATTCCCTCAAACAGATAGTTAACTTCCCCACTCGTTTTGCCTTCAACCGGGAAGGTAAAGCCTCTCTTCTCGACCTGTGTTTTACCTCCATCCCCGAGTCCTGCAGCGCCTCGCAACTCTGCCCTCTTGGTAACTCTGATCATGTGGTAGTATCTGTTAACATCTCCTTCAACTCCACCCCATATAAAGAACCTCCTACCACTAGAACTTCGTTCTACTATCAACGAGCTGACTGGAACGCGTTCCGGGATTTGCTCCGCGATGTCCCCTGGGATGGAGTCTTTACGCTCCCCGTCCAAGAATGTGCTTCTGAGGTCTCATTCTGGGTTAAAGCTGGAATCAACGCTTTCATCTCATCAAGGTAATATAGGGTCAAGTCGTGCTCCTTCCCCTGGTTCTCCGCTGCTTGCTCAGCCGCCATCGCCTATAGGAACCACTACTTCCACCTATTCCGTAGCGACATGTCTGACTGCAATAGACGTCTCTTTGCCTCCGCCCGTAACGAGTGTAAGCGTGTCCTCAACGATGCCAAGTCACTATTTGCGGCTCAGATGAAGGAACGTATTGCATCTCGCAAATTTGGCTCCAAAGTTTATTGGCGTCTCTGCAAGAGCGTATTGAACAATTGCAAACCCTCTATACCTCCTTTATTCAACCAGTTCGAAGTCCTGACCTTCTCTACCGACAAGGCTGAATGTTTTGCTCGGAAATTTTCAATCAACTCGACGCTCGACCCTTCGGGTGTACCCATACCCGACTTCCCTCTTAGAAAAGAGGCCCTATTGAGTGGGTTAAACATAACCCCAGCTTTGTTATTGGGCGTTATCTCCTATTTAGACCCCAACAAGGCTAGTGGTGGAGACGGGATACCAGCCATTGTCTTGAAGAAATGCGCGCCTGAACTGGCGCCCGCCCTTTCTAAACTATACAACTACTGCCTCAAGGAATCTTGTTTTCCTGACTGCTGGAAGTCCTCTTCGATTGTTCCTGTCTTCAAGAACTCCGGCGACCCCTCATACCCTTTCAACTACCGTCCTATCAGTCTCCCTCTTCGGCAAAGTCTTCGAAGCCCTAATCAATACCGAGGTGGTTAACCACCTCACATCCCATAACCTGCTCTCAGACAAGCAATATGGTCTCCGCTTTGCCCGATCTACAGCTGATGTGCTTACGATCATCACTGAAACTGTCTACCGAGCTCTTCAAAATAACGGGGAAGCCCGTGCCGTGGCACTAGACATCTCCAAAGCATTTGATAGAGTGTGGCATGCCGGCCTTCTTCGCAAGCTCCAGGGTTATGGCATTACGGGTCGATTGTATAACCTAATACAATCATTCCTGTCTAACCGTGAATTGAAGGTCGTTCTCAACGGATTCTCATCCAGTTCCTATCCCACGAACGCAGGTGTCCCTCAAGGCTCCATCCTAGGCACCACTCTATTCCTTATCTACATAAATGACCTTCCTGATGCCATAAATTCCCAAGTTGGCATCTACGCGGATGACACCACAATTTATTCCTGTCTCAAAAACAAATCTAGTGTCACTGACAAAACTCACCTGGTCGGGCGTCTCGAAAAGGACCTCCAATCGGTTGTAAACTGAGGCAAGAATTGGCTGGTCAACTTCAACGCTTCGAAGACAAAACTGCTCTCTATTAATCACCACCTTCCCTACTCTCCATTAGAATGTCTGACGCTCAACTTCTCGAGACCACCTCTCTGCGGCTGTTCGGTCTCACGTTGACTGCTGACCTGAGATGGAATAAATACATCGAGTCAATTGTTTCGTCCACCGCAAGGAAAGGAGGCTGCCTGTGCCGCGCCAGGAAATTTTTCTCCCCGGAATCGATCCTCCAGATCTATAAATCAACAATTCACCCTTGCATGGAGTATTGCTGCCATATATGGTCTGGTGCCCCTTCTGTTTGCATCGGGGTTCTTGATAGACTTCAGAGGCGGATATGCAATGTAGTTGGCCCTGCTCTGCCATCTCGTCTACAGTCGCTTTCTCACAGACGCGCCGTCGCCTCCCTCTGTCTGTTCTACAAATACTTTCATGGAAATTGCTCCAGTAGCTTCATGTCTCGCACCTCTCGCCTGTGGAACTCCCTTCCCTATTCCTGTTTCCCTGAGAGCTATAATCTCCAGCTATTCAAGTGTAATGTCATTCGACATCTCCAGTTGCCTTGATCTATCCACTAACCTCCTCCCCATCCTTTCTTCTTTCACTCCTATCTGATCTTGCTCTAAATTTTCTGTAATCCCGTGCGTCCTAGTGGATTCCCTCCTTGCTTGGGGTGAAATGCTTAAAAAAAATTGTTGATACATCCTGATGAGTGGATGAAACGATTACAAAAATGTTCGTCTAAGAAACTTAGAGTCAGGTTACTGAATACAACATCTATCAGCTATTTTATATTTGTATTATCCTCAAATCTACAAATCAACCATTCGCCCTTGCATGGAGTATTGTTGCCATATATGATCTGGAGTCCCTTCTATCTGTCTCAAGGTCCTTGATAAAATACAAAGACGGATATGAAATATAATTGGCCCTGATCTGACATCTCGTCTGCAGCCGCTCTCTCACAGACGTGCCGTTGCCTCCCTCTGTCCTTATTTACAGATATTTTCACGGTAACTGCTCCGATGAGCTGCTTTCGCTGGTTCCCAGACTTCATGAATTTAAGCGTTCAACCAGGCTGTCATCTCGGTCTCACCCTTTCACTGTCGAAACTATTAAATGCAACCGTCTCTTCTACTTCAATAGCTTTATGCCTCGCACTTCTAGCCTGTGGAACTCCCTCCCCAGTTCTTGTTTTCCTTATAGCTATAATCTCCAACTATTCAAGTGTAACGTCAATCCACGTCTCCAGGTACCCTGCTCTATCCCCTAATCTTCTCTTCATCCTTTCCTCTATCACTCCTCTTTGCTCTCACTCTAACTCTCTTTAACCCGTTGCGTGCTAGTGGCTTCCTGCCTTGCCTGGGGTTGAATGCTTAAGATATATATATATATATATATATATATATATATATATATATATATATATATATGTAATGAAAAACAAACCACTTTAAGGTACCATTACGATAATTTATTTCAGCTAAATCCTTTTTAAGGATTCAGGATCATCAGGTAAAACTTCCAACAACGAATTGAGAGGAAATATATATATATATATATATTACTGTTTGTATGTGTGTATGTGTGCGTGTAAAAGAGTTATTTTTACAAAAATGAATCAATTCATTGTCATATGTTAAACCATTTATACACAGCTTTTTATCAGACCCTGTATATCATACCTACAATGCGTAGCTATATCCTATTCCCCTGAAAATTCGAGTCATGTTCTTAAATAAACTCGTCAAATGGAAACACATCATGGATGTCATGCATATCGCCAAACCCGTTCCGAAATACCTAAACTGTCAGCTGTGTATACAAACGCTTTCATAGATCAATGGTTAAAATGGCTTCAACAGCAGCAAGAACTAAAATTGATATCGAAATGCGAAGCGAAAATAATGGTTTAAATAAGATGCTAACATTCCACTCTACTTCAAATAAAAGGTTAGGAAGAAAACGCCCGTCAAGAGCGATAACAGCTAGTGGATTTGAGAACTCTATTTAAGTTTTAAGAGAAAGATTTTAGGAATCCCAACCGACAGTAACAATGGCTACTCGGTCAATAATTGCCAAATATTTCCTTATAAGGAAACGGCTAATGTTATCCTTACCATATCATACCTACAATGCATAGCTGTATATCACCACCTCTATTGAATACCTACAATACATTGTTATGTATCAACGTCTCTATATAATGCCTACAGATCATCGATATATGTATATATCATATTCTCAATGCAAATAAATATACATAGAAAAACTAATGAATTTGTGTTGAGTTTTTTTGCCAAGTGTCATAATTGTCGCCATGACTTTTCTCTTACACTTTTCTTGATTATATTTGATGTTCTCTTTCATTTCAGTGGCGGCACAAGCTGCTATGGTTGGCGACCTTTTCACGTGCTATTGTTTTCCTGCCATTTTTTCTCCTCTGTAACTATCAACCGGATGGAATCGAGAATCGATCCATACCTGTCATCTTAAATAACGATTATCTCTTTATACTTGGTACCGTTCTCCTTGGGCTTTCTTTCGGATATTACAGCAGTGTTTGTATGATGTACGCTCAAAAGTAAGTCACGTTTTCTTTTTACTTACCTGATAATACATACATGCATGCGTGTGTGTGTTTGTGTGTATTGTCGTTATTTTACCACAGTTGATAGTTATTTTTTATTTTATATTATTTTTTACGGGTACTTTCGAACGTTGATACATTCGATTACAGCGATTCGCAATTTAAAATAAAAAGTAGCGTAAATATACACAGAACAATCCTTGAAAACGAACGTATTAAAATTCGAACGTACTCGGAAAAATAATAGAAAAAAATAAATGGGAACTTTGTCAAATTTACCGACGACATAAAAGAACAAACTTGGAAATCTGAAAATTTTAATACAAAAATTGATAGACAGAATTTGTTTATATAATTCAACCAAACATATTTGAAAGAATTATTGCTGTTAAATGTATATATATATATATATATATATATATATATATATATAAAGAAATATACATAATACCATAATTTTTTTTTATAATAATTACAGTACTTGACAATTGCTTCGGCATGAAACTCGGAGTTGCACAATTAATGTAAGGTATAATGTATATATTTGTAATGTATATATTATATACCTCTGTTATTTGACATTTCTTACTATATATATATATATATATGTGTGACAAATTGAAAGAAGTTTTCTTTTGTCATGTTTAGGACTTAAATTTGTTATGTTGGTGCGACGACACATGAGTACGCACTAGGGATACTGGGAATTAAATTTAAAACTTTTTTTTAAAATTTTTTTATCTAGCCAATTTCATTTAGATTCTTTTTCTGTCCATCAGTTTTGTTAATAGATATCGCACACTGTGATAATAGAAGTTCTGCCAGGAATTGTGAAATGTTGTAAGAACCCAGACGCAAATATACTGTGGATTACCTTGCGATCAAGTGTCCAAGATGTTACCATTTTCTTTCAGCTATGTATATTCACGAACGTTTTACGTTTGTGAACTCATAGACTTTTTTGTTATATTGAGGGCCATTTTATAGCCGTTACTTTTTTTTGTTCTGTGGAAACTATTGAGTAATTTTCCGTCTTTTTTTTTAATTCCTGACGAAAATAACTCGATAGTTCCATAGAAAACAAATCAGAAAAGTAATGGTGATAGCATGCCATCCCCAGGCAACACCAAAATAAAAGATTTTTGTGATGTAATGAATATGGCGTCGGAATGAGAAATCGAAGACCTTAGTTCGAATTCCAGTCTGATTCGTTACATTCACTTACGCAAAAATACCCTTGAAAAAGGTATATGTACCCAACTGTCTCTCCCACCAGCTATGGGTTGAATAGCAGGACATACTGGGTTCTATAGCCTTGGTTAGTAACCAGCCTATCGCAGAAAGAAATGGAAACATACTGCAGGAAAATCTTCAGCCTACTCAGTCATGAATCAAAAAAGATATCATCACCCAAGTGTGTATCCCGTATGGCTGACTGACTGTTAATCCACATGTCCCACTGATCGAGAAGTTTAATAAGTTTTAGTATTTAACATCAACATTAACATAATAAAATATAAGTTGTTTTTTTCTTTTTATCAATCTGATAATAAATGAAGATTTCCTTCATTTTTCTTTTACAGAAATGTCAACCTTGAAGACGCATTTTCAACAGGAATGTTGATGAACACGATGGTATATGGTGGCATGTTTAGCGGAAGTTGTATATCACTCTTCTTTCCCCTGATCGTATCCCACAGGGGAAATGACTGATTCAGTGAACACTGTCTTTTAAGTGAGTACATAGTTGCGACTTTCACTGTCCATTTCGTGGTGAATGCAATTCTTTTTTGTAACATTTATCGATTAAAGATTTGATCTCATAGTGCCTTCTATCGTATTTTCGCATACACACACACATACACATACACACGCACACGCACCCCCCCACACACACACGCAAACGGCAAATCATGTACTCCGTAACCCATTTGGCTCGTGGGGCACAAATTGTACTGCAACCCTAACAACAGTTGTACGTCTCAGGCCTAATGGAGCCCGTTTCCCCTTTTTGGCTGGTTTTCAGAGTTTTCCTTTTTCTTTTCTTTTTTTTTTTTTTTCTTTTTTTTTTTTTCTTTTTAATCATTTCACCACAAGCAAGGCGGGAATGTTATTAGTGCGCAGGGGTTTACAATGAGTGAAAGTGAAAGAGACGACTGATAATGGTGAGGATTGAGGTAATGAGTACAAGAATCACACCAGACCGAAATTGGAGTACTGCTGCCATATCTTGCAAAATATCAATGCCCAGTCTCCACTTCCCAGTCTTAATAGAGTTCCAAAGAGTCTACATCGCCTTGTGGGCGATGAATTATTTTCCACACTACAACCCCTATCTCATTATTTCCGACTGATAAAATTGGAAAAGAAAAGTTTATCGATTATTTTTTGCTCTAAAGTGTTTCATAAAACGTGAACAAAAATTCCCTCTATAAATACTACTATTAGTAGCTATATCGGAGTTCAGAAATGCGTTTTCACTCTGACACAGAATATAATACTGGGCAATAAATTTAATCAGTTATATTTTCAAATTGGTTCACATTCCTCTAACATCCGCCACACTGACGGTCTGCCACGGTTAATAACAAGTCTATGAATAACTTAATCGTTATTTTGATCAGCAGTTGAAGAGTTTGTTCATAGTACTGTTTGGGCATTAACAATCACAGATTCATCAAAATAGCTACAATAAGAGCAATCTAAAAGTTTATGCATTGTCTAAAAATGGTTTGAAAGAAGGAAGAATTGATACAAAATCATCATCAATTCTGTTCTTCTTTTTCTATGTGACGTTTCCTTTCGGGACTTTTTTATCAATTCACCCCAGCAATGTCACTAAGACGTAAAGGCAATACCATATAGGAACCGGTAATATGGACTGCTCGTGAAAAAACAATAACAAAAAATTGTAGCATGACCTCTGATAAAAAAATAGATACTGAAACATTATGTTTATAAGTACCCAAAATTCATACACTGATCTCCTTAAGGATGCATGACCCAGGGGATAAAAAGCGTTGGTTGAAGTAATCCAGTGACTTGACACAAAGAGTTGTGAGTTCTGACTATAGCACAGTTGAACCAAAAAAACTTGGAGAGTTAAGTTTAAGAGAGATAACTGATGTTGAGGTATCCGGAAGAGGCATGGGACTAAAACAAATCTCAGTGGACGAAATAAAGAGGTCCGTGTCAAAATTCCAATCACCTGTAGAAGGTCGAAATGTGAATATGTTGATGACAATAGCCCGAACAATGTAAATAGTGTAGAAAATTACAGTTTCTCAACTCAGTAATATAGACAGAAAATAATATCTTCTTTAGTTGCAAATTTAGCCTGAACAAACCAAAGAAATTTGAATTCTATGATAAAACCGCTGAGTGTTTTAAAAATCAAGTTTCGAATAAGTTAATATTTCTGCAATCTGTCAATTTTTCCCATATTACTCGTTATTAGTACATGTCTTTACTACTAAAGTTAGGAGTAAATGTACCTTTTATATGCTTAACACAGCATACAAATTTTATATATATATATATATAAATATATATATATATATATATATATATAAACTTTCCTCGACTTTGTCAAAACTTATGAAACTAGTTAAAATCAATACATTTTGATTGATTGCATATCGATTTTCAATAATTTCATTGACTTTCTAATGTTTTATATATATATATATATATTAATAGTTGATTAATATATATATATATATATATATATATATATATATATATATATATATATATATATATATATTAAAAAAGTTTTTTATGGTACAAAAATTAACAATAGCTAGGAAAAAGCAAAATTTTTAAGGCATTTAAAAAAATACATAAAAAGAACAACCGGTTTCGTCTCAGGACTTATCAAGTTTATTTTTCTGGGATATAAAAAATCTACATCACGTAAATTAAATTATTATAACGAATGGAATGGGAAAAAAATATGAATTTCAAGAAACTAGAGTCCAATAACATTCAGACCCAGTAAGCATTCCCTCTGTTTACAAGGGGAAGGCCCACGGGATCTGATTTCCAAGGACTCTAGAACCTTGAGATGAAATGTGGAGTGAGACCTAGATAAAATCGAAAAAAAAAATATATATATATATATATATATATATATATATATATATATATATTGTAACGGAAATGAAATAGGCGAACCGAGTTCAATTCTAGCGTGATCCTGTTTCGTTCAGTTCGCACTAATACCCTTCAAAATGGTTTGAATCTATCTTTCCTAATCTGTAGCAGGGCTTCTCTCTTAACCTGGGATTCATGGACCCCGTGAGGATCAGATAAAAGTTAACATTTATATTACATGTTATCTTTTTCTGCAGGACCGCCATCTTTTGCCACTCTGTAAGAGCACGTGATAATTCTCATTATCTACTGTTTATCACGACGTTATTTTCTTCTCATCTGCTGGTGAAGATTAAATGACTACAATTTCTTTCAAGCATGGCTGGCTTAAAAGTGATGCGTGCGCAGTGTGCATGGAGAAATGCACGTGTTGTGAAAAAACAATCAGACTGTCAGTATTTGCTTGTTTGTATGTCTGTGTATGAAGGTATAGCTCATATAGGGGTCAATGACTAAAGGGGTCTGTGATTCAAAAAAGGTTAAGAACCACTGAACTATAGAGTTTAATAAGTTAGTAGACTTGGCACTCCTGCAACTACATCAGGAAAAGAAAAATTTTGAATTCAAAACCAGCATAAAAAAGAATAAACTACACGTGGCTATATTTCCTAAGATGCACGACTGCTACTATGGATTTTTTATATGTCGTTCTCTTACGACTTTAATGGGTTATGTAATCTCTGACATGATGATATATAATTAACTCTAAAAGTACTGTATCGTCATAATCTATTCACAAAAACAGCCTATATATATATATTTAAATACCATGCGGGATACACGCTTACGCGATCATGTACCTTTCGACACATGACTGACGGGGCAGATTCTTTCCCGCAGTAGGTTGCCATTTCTTTCTGCAGTAGACCAGCTGCCATCCAAGGTTATATACTGTCCTGCTATTTACTGCTAGCTGGGGGAGAAGAGTGAATGTAATGGATTCGACTGGAATTCGAACTCGGCTCTCCGATTCCTCAATCCGAGCCGATATCCATTACACCACCATTGCTCCCATATATATATATATATGCATACTATATTCAGAGATCTTTTCTAAACTACCGACAATGTTTAAGTATTTAAATATATGTAGAAGTTGCGATGGGTAAATTTTCGCCATTTAATATTTTTTTAATTTCGCATATGCGTGTTGTTTGTTTTTGATTTTATCAACTGCACAGTATAGTAGAGTCAGTTGGGCACCGTCTGTGAGAAAAAAGAGCAACGTGAGGCAATTCACTCCACCATAGCTTTGGAAACAGCATGCCGTACTTCTTGGCATTCGCGCCGGAAGCTCCAAAACAAACATTTCAGAGTGTTTGGGTGTCAATCTGAGAATAGTGTAGCGGATTCGGAAAGAGTTGTATGAGTCTAATGGTGATTATGAAGGTACAGCAAACTCACTCTGATCGTTCTGATAAGAAAATAAATACAGAATTTGTCAGTGTGGGCCTGAGACCTACATCAAGTGCCTGGGTGAGGTAGTGCTGACCTGGGTCAAGAAGGTGGCTGCTGAAAGACCCTATGTCTGTCCACAGGACTCCGCGACATGACACACAAGTAGAAGTACCCAATCATGCGACCACATCACCCCTTTATATTTTACCACCTAACTCCCCAGACTGTAAACCCCTTGATTATTATGCGTGGGGTGCAGTTGAGCGGGAGACCAACAAAACTCCTTGTAACACCAATAATGGACTGGAGACAAGGATTATGAGAGCATTAAACAAGAAGACAGTCCAGAAGAGATTCCAAAGTCGTCTGGAGGCCGTAGTTGACGCTAATGGTGATGTTATTGAATAAATTTACTCTTTAGTATTTCAAGATATTTTTGTGTAATATATCTGTTAAAATGAGATTTCACTTTTGCGTAATTTAGACAACAATTTATCCATCGCACCTTGTAGAGTAGTTATACTGAAATGGGCACACGTTAGCTGAAAATCGAATCATACTTGATAATGGCTAAAGGAATAGCCGAAAGCGCTCGGAAATATAAAACATTTGGACAGTTCTTACACACCCTTTGTCTAGAAAAGAAAGCTCTTGTCAGAACACAAGAAAAATTAAATAAACAGCTTAACCGTAGTACCTTGTCTGTCGTTTTTAATGAAACATGCATATATATATATATATATATATATATATATATATATATATATATATATATATAGAGAGAGAGAGAGAGAGAGTGATTCAAATTTGCCAATTTATTGAGAAAATATGCTGGAAATCCGTGTTAGTGTGTTTTTAGTTAAAAAAATGCGGACACCAGAAAAACACATGGTAGCTGTCAGTTTCATACCTCAGTCTGATCTTAAAACAGTCTATATATATATATATATATATATATATATATATATATATATATATATATATATGATGGACTATTTAGACGTATGAGGTAAAAATGCTGATGCTTTTCGCTGTTGTCTTTCGTTTCTTAGCCGGTCAGTTCGACTGATTTCAAAATGCCTGATAACACTCTGTCACAAATATCTCCAGTTATTTCTATCCAGGGCAACCCGATCGAATTTAGTATGAGGCGCACTGACAGGTGAAAAGTTACACTTTAGCTTCTCTATATACCTGACACACGGCCGTCAAACACTCCTTTGTCTACTATCAGGCTGGCTATACATAAGGACATTCAGTATTCTGTCGTCACTCAACACTCAAGAACTTGCAACATGACTAGCTCAACGAAGTTCTGACTGCATCAGGAAGGTCTCAATTCCACCAATGTGATATTATGCATATATATATATATATATATATATATATATAGAGAGAGAGAGAGCACAAGTGGCCTGACGATTGCATATAGCATTAAACAGACTGTCGCCTATAAGTGTTGAATTCTATGTTCACTTTTATATTTACACACGCTCTATCTCTGATATTGAGCACTTTATCCTATAATTATAGCACACCTTAAGACTATATTTCTTCATATATATATATATATATATATATATATATATATATATATACTAACTGCATTTTAAAAATGTACGCCATTATTTTGCTATTAAGTCTATTGCCTCGTGTTATTTTAGAATCATAAAGAATTCTGTATTCTAACCCATTAATAGTGAGAAAATATATCGCAATAAAACTAAAACAAACAAAAGAATTAAAAAGAAATTCATTATCTACGTGGTTCCATTATTTTTAATGTTAACCGTTTCTTCGTGTGGCATTGTTTAAAGTATCTTGTTATTACAATAGTGCAGTATTTAATTACTAAGTAGCGGGTGCAAGATAAATTGGTCTTATTAGGATTTTAGTAATTTTTAAAGGGATTTAAATCCATTTAAAAACGACTGTGTTTAATGTTCCGAATACGAAAATGAAGCTCGCTGATATAGATTCGAAGAAATCCTGACGAGAGGTATGCATTCTCTAAATAGATAATAGGAACCTACTCTTTCATGATGGGCTCCCCTTCTAAAGTTTCGGATGTGGGAGTGCTATCACAAGCGAAATAAAGCGGATAAAGGTTCAATTCCCGTCAGTAGACACATTTTTCTTTAATCAGACTTTTCGGTCTAAGCCGGTTGATATCAATTTCACTGTTTAAGAAAATTATAAAATAAAGGGGATTTCAAGACAAACACATGTACCCACTAAAAAGAACGTTTATAATAATCAGATATTTAGTACAAAATAAAATTTAAGAAGGTGATAAGCGATGTTTTTTACACTTCTGAATCTTCAAAAGTATCTTTTAATTTCTTTTTCTTTTTCTTTTTCTGTCTTTTCGGTGTATCAATTGTGTTTTCAAGAGGTGAAAGTCTGACTGGAGGCAACTTCATTCCATTTCTTTTCATCTGGATATCTGGGTCATTGATTAAGAAAGCCGATGTAGACGGCCCCACACTTTCAGAAAACACATTCTGACCACTGGATGAATGCACGTTTCTAAATTCGTTATCCATATCATTTCCGTCATCGCTAACATCTTTTAAGTCACTTCGTATCGGTTGGTTGCTCATCGGTATAAGTTTACCAACTGTACTTTTACTTGTTCCCGAGTCGGCTTCATCAATGTCAGTCACCCTTGCTTTCTTTTTCTTGAAATTTTTTCTGCAAAAAAAAAAAAAAAAAAATTAAAACCAATGTTCGTCAATTATAAATCAAATAAATTTTCTCGTGATCAATTACTCCGTAGCCTAAAACATTTATTACCTATTTTTTATCGAGAAAGTATTAACTGTATAATATATGTTCGATTTATATGTTCCACGGACAACCAATAGGTTATGAACATTAACAAAGGAGGATTATGTTGAATAATAAATATTCGCTTTTTTTCATGAATGCTTATTTATCATCAGGCTACAGATTTATTTATATGTCTACGTGTACAGCTAAGAGATTAATTTCAGACGTTATATATTCGTTTACACTTTAATGAAGTTGAATATAAATTATTATAAGTATAAAAAACTAACTTGTATACAGGGAGGGCCAAAAGTAGGCTTACAATTGTTCACTATTTGTTTCACGTTTTAGATCATAGCTCAGAACCAGTGCTACCGTTTATACTCGCACATCTGAGGTCTGATCAAAATGTATCAGGACTGTTGTTATGGTAACAAGGCTAAAGTACGCTGAGGAAAGTCGTTTGGCACAGATTGACCTTGAACTCTGTCGCGCATGCACACTAAGTTATAACTTTCTCGTTCAGTTCTGTTGTATATAGAAATGAGTGGAAGGAAAGTGTGTAGAGTGTGGTAGTCTCGCAACACCACAGAGTTTCAATCAGTGACTCTGGCTTGTGCAGCTGTTTTTTGGCCAATGACACATTCCCCAGGTCTAACAATCCCAAATATTTCGCCCCTTGGTACGTTTTCCTCTTTGCAAGATTTCAAGAAGTCGATGAAATCAAACAGAATGTGACGAGGCAGCTTCTCGCTATCCCCCCCAAAAAGTTATTCCAGGAATTGTTCTTTCAATGGAACGGGACTACTTCGAAGGAGATTAAAATACCAAAGTGATATGTGTTGTAATTTTCTTTTTATAGGAACGGTTCCGATACTTTTTGGTCAGACCTCATATATATATTTATATATACATACATTGTGACAAAAGTGAAAAATTATACAGTAGATTCTAGTTAATTGAGATACAACGGGAAAATAAGTAACTGGTCCAATTAAGCGGCTGTCCCGGTTATGCGAAACAAGTTATAAATAATTTAAATACTTGCGTTTTCAATTGGATCTAAACAAAAAGTAAATATTTTGTTCTACCGAATCACAACTAAACAAACTTTTGCAATTAAGCAAAACATTAAAGGACAAATAGTTAATGTTTCAATCTTTTACAATATACAATAACATACTGACGTTTAAAGAATTTATCGAATGTGCCCCGATGCAGTCTTTTAAGTGAATCCGTTTTTTGTTTTTATGTTTTTTTTGTTTTTGTTTTTTTTTTTTTTTTTATCCTTTCTTGGATTTTGTTTCGACCACGGACGGCCTTCATTACCTTCTGTCATAAAATAAAGTTATAATTTCTGTAAATGTTTCATCGCTTTCTTCTTTAGTTTTATCGCATTTTCGGAGGTTTCAGATTTTGGAGATACTAAATGGCACATAATTGTTAATTTTACCTGTTCATAAGTGATACAGTGCGGCAGGTTGATTTTTCAGAAAATCAGTATTGCACACGATGTGAAATCTGTCGTTTTATGTGATAAGTACTGACACCAAAATTAGATTCATATCGTTTAACTATTTTTGAGCATTTAGTTTTTAAAATAATGTGAAAAATGTACAGAAATACCTAATTTCCGCATGTTTATGCTTACAATGTGACTTCAAAATGTTACTATTTCAAGAATAAATCCAACTAAATTTAATATCTTTCGTATGAGATACGTTGAAGGGATAATGTATGAAAAACCATAATTCTAATTATGAATCACCACAAGCAAAATATGCAATGTTTTTACTGTATTCAATAAGTTAAAACTGTTAAAAAATGTAAAATATTACAAAAAATTATTAAATCACAACAAAAACAAAAATAGATAAAAGTATAACAGCATAATACTGCTGGGCACAAATTATAAGACAAAATGTTTAAGTTTTCACTGTTTATTGAAAATCACACTAAAACTACTACACTGTATATTACATCATCATATAGGTAAATTGTTCAGTATAATTTTCCTTTGGAGTAAATGAAGGCGTTATTTGAAGGCACAATGATTTAGTAATAATGTTCTTTTGTCATACATCTTATCCATATATATAATTTGTAAAGCTTCAGTAAATTAAACGTGTTATAATGCTGTGCTATAAGGTTTTCACTGATCACCGGAATGAAATCCCAACTCAACGATTTTGAACTTAATCTTTAAACTCGTTTCCTCAAAAAACGGTAAGTTTTTTCGGAAAAATATTTTATATAATTTATTATGTCAAACCCCAAAATTTCAAATTGAGTGCAATACCAAGATTCAAAAATCTACCTGCCCTAGTGATACACTACAGATATGACTTGACTAAGAGCGGCTGAGTGTTTCATCAACCAAACCATGATAGCCCATTTCAACGAGCTTGTGTTCCATATAATCAAAGAAAAATAATATATAAATATACATTGATTCTATTGTTTTTTCAACATTTATTTCGAATAAACGGATACTCTGATAACCAGAATCTACTGTATTATTAGACTCACTTGATTATGCGAAGCATTTTAAATGAAGCAATAAACAAGAGAAGCAAAAATTAAATAAAAAAAAAATCTTAAAAATTAAATGTTACAACATTTACACACGTGTTGCTTGTGCGTTAGTGGTATTAATGAACATTGGATACAAAATAAAAAGAATTATTAGTAACTAGTTTTATCCCGTGAAAAATGTCACGAATTTCTTATTAGAAATTTGTGATCAATTTTAATTCTTCAGTTAATGACTGAATAAGATTACATATAAAATATCCGTAGAAATTCTCTTATCAAATTGTTAAATATTTGAGCTTAACAACTTTAACAAAGTATTGGAAGAGCAATCATAAATATGAACGCTGGTCGTTATTTTAAGACGTAAGGGGGTGCAAATGAAAAGATTTGAAATTGACAACTTTTTCAATTTTACTGAAACAGCCGTTAAACTCTTTTATCTTTCTTTCTTACTTACAGTTACTCAGTGAAACCAAGCAGCGTCTTTGATATGTATTTTGTCTTCTCAGACAATCAAAACAGAATAGGGTACTATTTAAACGTTAAACACTTCTATATTTCTTTCTTTCTTTTTTCACTGAAACCATGTAGCGTCTCTGACATGTCTTGTTTTTTAACGCGGTCAAAATGAAATAGTACATCATTTATGAGGTATTGATAGGGCGTGACGGTCGTGCGAACTAACGGAGGGAGGGTCAAGGACAATTATTATATGATGAAACATATAAATTAAACACTTCTTCCTTTTTTTCTTTCATTTTCTCACTGAAACCAAGTAGCGTCTTTGATATGTCTATTGTCTTAACGGAATAGTCTGTTATTTATGAGACATTAGTAGCAGACGTTAAACAATTTTCTTCTAAGCTTCTTTCTTTCTTTCTTTTTTTTCACTGAAACCAATTAACGTCTATGGCATGTCTTTTGTCTTTCCACCTGATCCAAACGGAATCGTCCATTATTGATGAAAATTTGGCAGGACGTAATGGTCGTTTGAACTAACGACGGAAGGGAAAAGTATAGTTATTACATGATGTTTATCGTGTCAGATATGTCTTTTATTTACCCTCCAGTTATCCTTCCTATATGGAGAAAGTCCTTGTTCGTTTTGGCAAAGAAAGCTGGAACAGACAGGAACATCAAAACATAAGGATAGAATACTTTATGTTTTAAGGGGACAATGCGCACTAGTCCTTCATAATACATAAGGTTTTTCTATCCTTATCCAATCGGAAAGATTGGCCCATATTAACCTTACTCATTTTTTTTTTTTTTTTTTTGGTTTTGTTTATAACCAAATTTGAATTTCTTTCCTTTCTCTATGATTAAATTGTCAATATATCATCAAGAACTGTTAATATTTGCCTACAGGTCTATAAAATACATGTGGCATTGTGGCAAATAATAAGTTGACTTTTTAAAGTCGAATATTTTTTATGGGGCACCCAGTATGGAACGAACTCAATACTAATTGACAATCAGATGAGACTCGCTAACAATTTCTTAGTGCCTATTTGATTTGGTTGATTTTACGAAATGGCAACCCTTGTTTAACGTCGAATTTTTGTATGGACCACACGGTTAGGATCAAATTCACTGCTCATTACTGTTGTTGACCATACTAGATTCGTTCATCACACAGGGGTGTCTCGTAAATGAAATGAATTGAGAACATATTCTTTTGAAGAGTAGAATAATTTTGTGGATTCGGGTAGCAAAAAAGATTAGTTGAGAACAGAAGAATTAGAATCTATAACCTAATCACTATGATCATTTATTTTGCAAATAAATATTGTTTTATATTTGCAAATAAACACCAATACTCCTCTTGCTTTCAATATATCCTATAGTATTCACCAAGCCTTTTTTCTCATTACGCATCCCATAAATTTCAGCTTCAAATTGCTTATTCATCTTTGAGGAAATTTCCCAACATCCATTGCCATATAGAAGGAATGATATTGCATAAGAGTTCAGCACTTTTCTGTTTGCTTCTAACCAAGTTTTCTAAAAATTAAAAAATACTAAAAGTAAACAATATTGTGTAAAGCAGTGTATATGGGATTAATTTTCATTAATTTGGGATTATATATATATATATATATATATATATATATATATATATATATATATATATATATATATATAAAGTTAATTGGTAATCCGTAGGGATAATTCCAGAGAGGATATAAATCCCGAGAGCCTAATGTAGTAAACAGAGCAAGTAATAATTAATTAACAAATCAGAGACTTTAGAAAGTTATGGTAATATTACGCGAGATCGGTAAAATTCGGTTTCGTTTCGTCAGACCTGGTGGTTTCAAAATAATGAGTGGATTCAAAAATTGCTTCTGGAATTGGATTAATGGTTAATTAATTAATTAATTAATTAATTAATTATATATATATATATATATATATATATATATATATATATATATATATATATATATATTGATAGAAAAGCTGTTAAAACCAAAAATACTTTTACGAAAAGAAAACCGATTATTATTAAGGTGCTAAAATCAAATCAGAGAAAGTGAATAGCTTTGTGCCATGTAAAAATAAGCTCAGCAACTACCAAGAAAGCAATGAGTGTGAAAATCATTAACCACGAAGAATAATGCTGTTGAGACTTTAACTAAAACTCATGATATGAAGATCAATTACAGAAATTCCTTTTGTTATTAGACTACGATACAAAAGGAGTTTTTTTTTCGAAAAACATGACTAATGGAATCTCTTTTAAAGTTTCCGTAAAGAATATAAATTTAATTTGAAGAAAAAATATAAGTGAGGTTTGATCAAATTAATTCTAATCATAAAACAAGAAAATAATCACGTCCTGGGCATGACGTTAAACTGCATCCAACAGCAAGGCCTCTGATCAGGCGGTTTTGAGCCAGCTATACGTTTTTGAAACAATAATGTTGCCAGCTATAAGTTTTTCTGGAAAAATAATATTGCCAGCTATGTGTTTTTAAAACAATAATGTTGCCAGCTATATGTTTAATAGTACTGTAGATTTAATATATATATATATATATATATATATATATATATATATATATATACCTTAATTTGGCATTAAATGACTCACAGTGGTTGATATGCCATTAAACCCAACCAACCAAGAAAATAATCTTCTTTTATTATACCTGAATTTTTAATATGACATGACGCAAATGGTCAATAATGTATGTAACAATATACGATGAAACTCATTAAATGAGCTTAAAATTTGAAGAAGGACTTTTTATTTTGGTATGGCAGCTCAAAGCCCACTTAGAGGCGCCATTCTTATATATATCTTATCCCTAATCATTCTCGTCTAAAATGTGTTAGTCTAAGACGAGTGTGGGCGGAAATATTGATGAATAGAAAAAGGAATTCAAACTCCATAAAAGAGGAACCGTTTTGCCTGCTAGTCAGTCCACTCGGCGAACTCGACAAAGGACAAACCGATTTGAGAATTTTCGTTTTCCCTATTACTAAAAATCTAGTAGCAATTTTGTTTCTAGCTGTTGAACGGAGTACATGAATAAATCATGTTTCCGTCGACCGATTTTTGAGAACGGTTGCCACTTTTCGATAACGAGATCACGTTTCCACACAGCAACCACCCAAGAATTTCCTGTTCCAAGACACAACGTTATACTTCAATAATGTTGTGCTGAATGAAGAATTGTCTGAATTAGAAAAAAAAAAGTTTAGTTTAAAGTTTGAAAATCAATAGGAGATCTTGTTGATGTCTAAAGATGATCACTCTCCACGCTTGTAACTTGAGTTTTGGCTTCCCAACAGCGCACACTACACAAAAGTCATTGTATTGCTGACAACACTAAAAACATACTCTCAAATTTTAGCAGACATACACACTGGGGTATTAAGCAGAATAGACAAGTAAAGCCTTATTTTCCTACAGTTGAAATCTATTATTTTTTATTCTGATTTTTGAGCAATATCGTTTGAAACTGCAGATTCCTCTTTCAAATAGGGAGAAGAAATCTCTGATAGTGGTGGTAGTGGTGGTGGTGGTGGTGATGGTTGAGAAGGAGAAGGAGGGTTTGCTGCTGATTGCTGTTGTGATAGCTGTGGTGAAGGAGATGTCGGCGACGCTTCTTGCTCGCGTTGCAAAGACTCTCTGTAAATAATAAAGACAGCGAACAATGTAAAAATTGTACATTTTAATTTACATGTCGTCCTGACTTGCATTTTGACGTAATTTAAACGGCATCAATTCACAGGGAAGCGGCAACACCGCCAAATCAAAATGACCAACCTTTTTTTCTTGAATTTTCCATGTCTGTCGGTCGTGTCCCCCAGCGATCATCACACGAACCGCCGCTCAAACGTGGAACCCACTCCAAAGAAGTTAATCCAATTCTTTAATATATAGTGTTTCTGGAAGGATTTTATCTCAGTCTCCATTTTCACATAACTCCGAATAAAGTAAATCGAAGAAACAATGTTTCTTGCTCTTCTTTTTTTTCTGTTTTGATTTCCATGAATTCCAAATTCATTCAACTCCAACAGCTTATTCTCCAATTAAAATTCATGGTTATAAATTCTTCACTGCAGAATTCTATGCAGTCTTTGACTGTACTCGTCAAAACAATCTGAAATTTGACAACTTTCCCACTGATAAAGAACAAAAACATTAACGATAATACCAGAGATGGGCACAAGTGCAAAAATGTCTTATCACTGGTAGGCTACGATATTTGATAGAAAATAGAGTGGTACTCACATATGGATGCTATGCATGGCGTCCAATGCGTTTCAGAAATGTCCAAACTATCAACTCTATACAACCGTATTCTCAGAACAATGATTAAAAATGGCTTCAAGCAAGCGAAACCTGTGGGTCTTGAAGAGGACTGTCCATCGATTGGCGCTACAGAATCACAAACAACTAAACCAAATAACAGAAACCTCATCACTTGAAGACTTTGAACGGTACCAACAACAAAAACGGATAGTACATGTAATTTGAAGAAAAAATAACATAATCTACATTTTGACATTCCACACTACGTCGAAAAAAAGGTTAGGTAGGAAATTTTCGTCAACACTGGAAAGATTGATAACAATGAACTTTTTGAAGTCTATTTTTCTTAAAAACTGTTTTAAAAGAAATATTTTATAAATTTCAACCGTAACGTTAACTGCTCAGTCAATTAATGCCCAATGTTTCCTTATAAGGAAACGGCTACTCTGACCATTACATGAACATTAACAAAATCCAAATAACTAAAAAATACCTGTTACAAGATCTGAATTTCAGAAGAATTGAAATGAAGTTCATATTTGAAGATTTTTTTTTAATATTTTCTATTCAGTTTCTTTCTACGAGAACCATATAATGATTTTCTTTTCTACCCTGAGATAAAACATTTTTTTTACTGAAAACTTTCCAAAAATAAAAATCTATGAACTTCCATGAACCATAAAACCGTCACTTATAAAATGGAAGCGATTTATGAAGACAAAATTATTCCTAAAGCAGTAACCATTAATAACTACCGCATATAATCGTGTATAGTGAGAGTTTTTATGATCATTTTTTTAACGCAAAAAATAGAAGATAATTACACAGGTTGTTTTTTTGTAGAGGTTAAAAATCCTGAACTTTCGGTGAGCGGTGGCACAATACACAGGTAATTCTTTTTCTGGACGGATTAAAAAATATGAATTTTCCGTAAACGGTGGCACAATACACAAGTAATTCTTTTCTGGATGGGTTAAAAATCATGAATTTTCGGTAAACTGTTGCACAATACACCGGTGATTCTTTTATGGACAGGTTAAAAATCATGAATTTTCGGTAAACTGCTGCACAATACACCGGTGATTCTTTTATGGACAGGTTAAAAATCATGAATTTTCGGTAAACTGCTGCACAATACACCGGTGATTCTTTTATGGACAGGTTAAAAATCATGAATTTTCGGTAAACTGCTGCACAATACACCGGTGATTCTTTTATGGACAGGTTAAAAATCATGAATTTTCGGTGAACGGTTACAGAATACACAGGTCATTATTTTCTGGAGTGGTTAAAAATCATGAATTTTCAGCGAGCGGTTGTACCATACAAAGGTTCCGATACTTTTTTGGCTTGCGAACAATTTTTCGAGTGACTAAGTTAAAATGATAAATGATAAACATGTGTTTATTTCTATATATACTTAGTAAACCTTATATTTACAATCTGTGTAGGTGTACCTTGCATAGCAGCATGAACCTATATGGTACAATAGAATTCTGTACATTTGTTACAATTACCTGACTTCAACTATAAGGAATCAGCCAGGGTTGCATAGTCCGGACAGTAGCTGCCATCCAAATGTTCATCAATCATGGTGGAATGGTATTTGAACTTAATAATCTTCGTGTGGTAAAAGGCTGATTCACATACATAAGTTGAGCTAAATAATGCAGTCAAAAAGATAGTCTTTTTTCCCAACCTTACTTGATCCAGATCCCCTATTCATTTTATACCCTTTCTTTTGTAGAAATAAATTGGAAACCTCTAACTCATTCGCCAGAGTTTTGCTGTAGTCCGCGCGATTTAGCTGTGCATGCGTGGTGACCCCATGTGTTGATGAGAGAGATGAGATCTGACTGCACTGTACGTCAATCAAGTGGCAAATGATGATGGTCTATCTTTTTAATAACATGCACACTACCTATGCGATCGCCCAGTCGATCGCGATCGACGCATTGGGCATCACTGACGTATATGTTTCAGTCGTGTTCCTTATTTTGTCTTCCTCTATTTATTTATATATTTTTATATATTATATTCTTTACAGCCATTGTCTTCATAACGAAGCAATGGTGAGAGGAAAAATTATTCAGGCCTTCAGTAATGGTATCACCATTCATACCCTGGCTTCCATCTTCAAAGTCCACTCAAAATCCATCAAGAGAACAGTTAGTAACTTTTAAAAAAAGGGAACAGCAGAGAGAAAAACTGCATCAGGAGGTCAAAACAGGAAGAGGGATCATTTCAAATTAAGGATAAAGAGATCAATTAGAAAAGATCCAAACCATAAAACGTTTGGCACATGAGAGAGGAGTTTCACCTATGACAGTACCGAAAACATATGAGCCACTTTGTTACTCCATGACAGAAAGTTTGAAGGTTAGAGAGGGCAAAGATCATCTTGAATAAGTTAGCAAAAGACCCTGGAATAACACACACACACAAACACACACACACACACACACACACACACACACACACACACACACACATATATATATATATATATATATATATATATATACATATATATATATATATATATGAACTTTATTTCAATCCTTCATGTGCTTCTGGTATGATTAATTAATGATGAACATGTCATTTTCGTTTATGATCGATTTCATCACCATTCTTCTGTTAAGCTTGGAGAGTAATTATAAATTCTTATTGCTCAAAGTAGAGTCCAGTAGTGTTATAAACCCTCGGAGAATTCCAGTAAGATATCTTTAATCATTTCTAAAATACAACAGTTCAAATCTTAATCTAACAATTGAACAATTTTGCTGTTACACGATTTAGACAATTTTCCTGTTACACCCGGTAGATATAAGATGAAAATAATTCCCAAATCACGTCTGCACTTTTCAAAATTTTCACATATGTAAAAATCATGTTGATGTCATTACGTTACTTATTAACAGAATATATTTTAAGTGTTTTTTCATCGTTTTATCTTAAAATTCTCTATTTGTCAACGTCCCAGAATAGACAGATAGATATTATTGAATCAGAAATACCAGAGTTCAATATTTATCGCAAGTCAACTCTGAGTTTCGTAATTTTTCTCACATCACAATATATAAGTTACAAACAATTGAACCTCTTCACTAGATGAATTATTTGAAGAGGACATTTTTATAATTATTCAGGGTAAGCGTTTTTATTTTTTATTATTATCTATTCCATAAAATGGCATTCAAGCTGTGTAACTGTTATAAGTGCAGAAAATGTAATCCGTGAAACTTAGTTCAAATCCCAGCATAATCAACTGCATTCACTTTCGCACTAATGTCCATTAATAAGGCATGAAACAAACTTCTTCTGACTTCAGCTATGAATTAAAAAAGAGACGAGGCTCTCGAGCTTCGTGTGGCAACAAATCTAAAAAAAAAGGATTGATTGATTGATTTGTTTTTTTACGGTTTATTTAAAGCTGAAAATTATTTTGGATGGTAATAATAATTATTTTGGACAGTGAAGATTGCATTCACATTTTCTTTATAATAACTATTTAACTCATGGCTGGGAGGGAGTGAGATTCATAGATTCTTCAAGGGATATTTTACATATAAACGAATATAACAAATCCGACTGGAATTCGAACTCGGCTTTCCGATATCTAATTCCTTGACACTATCAACTACGCCACCCGCACTTCTACCCTGAGAAGGAAAATTCTGGATTTTAAATTGTGGCGGAGGAAAATGCAAACCACGCCACTGTCTTTCCAAATAAATCATGGTATTTCACAGATAATAAAAAAGGACTTCGGAGAGCTATAACCGCTTACGTCCTGAAAGGGAGATGGTATTTTTTTAATTCGAGAAATTTCGCACATTGGAACTGAATATCTTTAGAGTTTATAAGAATCTGTGAAAATTTAAAGCACATTGACAGATCTAAGTATCTGATTGCTTTTAATTTATAAGATAATCGCATTGCTGTGAATATTTCCAACTTTTAAGCAACTTCATAAGACAAGTTGAAGTAATGTCGTTACTTTACGAAGTATTTGAAGGTGAACGGGGGTAAGTGATAATGGCTCGGAATGAGAAATCGGAGAGTTCGAGTCGAGTTCGAGTCGAGTTCGAGTCGAGTTCGAGTCGAGTTCGCTGCATTCACATACGCGCAGATATTCTTGAAAAGGGTATGAATCCATCTTTTCACCCCTTCCCCCTAGCTATGGTTCAATCGTAAGACTTTATCTGGAAAGATCATTATTTCTAAAGAAAATTGGTAATGTAATATTCACTCAAAAAAAATAAAATTCTTACAATACAAATTAAGCTTGGGCTTTAAATAACTCCCAAACGGTTGATTAACCGTAAAAAACAAATCAACCACAAAGATTTTGGACTATTATCCTCTTCTTTTTTTTTATTTTGATTATAATAATTCCGCTGTTTTTTCATCTTTTCTTATAAAAAAAAATATTTTTTATTGCAATCCTTTTATATTGCCAACACAAAATTATGACGCAAAACAGTGGGTAGTCTCGATGTGACACAAAGCCGAAAGTATGGGGCATCCAGTGAGGATCGTACTCACTACTCAATCAAAACTGTTCTAGTGACAGAATCTTGCCAACCATTACACCACTTCGAGGTACGAATGCTTTGATATGCATCTATTGAGGAAATGCTTTATTTTCCGTTTAGTTTACAGGATGTAACGCTGCATAGGCTTGAATTAAGAGTAATACATCTCTCGGTATCTTCTAATTTCTAAGGAGATACATTATTAAAGTTTTAACTGGAAAATGATTACCTTTCTTGATTGGATTTTTGTTTTAATTCTTTCTTATTTTCCAAATAGATTTCGCGTATCCGCAATTCGAAAGAAGAACTCGAACTAAAAATAAAATATCATTATACAAAATCTGAAATACAGCAACAATAAAATTTGATTGGAATTCATGAGAAATACCATTAAACGTTTATTTTTAAAATTCTCAGATGTAAATAATATAGGATAATGGAAATTAATTTAAAATACGTTTAATTAAGGATAACCTTACTATTGTAGAGGCGTCTTAATCTGAGCAGAGCAAACCGCGTTTGATTTAAATTAAATGAATTTACTATCATGATCTCAATCTTGCCTCAAGACACAAAACTATAGGTGTGAAATAACTACTGTAGTTATTTGTTAAATATGAGTCTATTTGTGTAACTATTAAGCATGGTTTCATCTGGGAGAAGGCCACAGTTGTTTGTAGATTAGTATAATAGGTATATTTACCCGGTTTCCTCACCGGGGCTGGATGTGACACAAGGCCGTTTTAACGTGGCATGCGGCATATTCATACTTATGCATATGGGCCAAGGACAAAAACTAACTCTTTGCCCAGCCCCTGCGACCACTTTCACGCTGCCAGTGGTTTTTACACAGACTCAAGCTCTTTAGTTCAATGAGGAAGTGCCGCCACAGGATGAGAATCCACGGGGCTGAGCAATTTCTCTCATCGGAAATGAGGAGAAACATGGCTCCACTTACAGCACAGGGACGATAACCACACATCAGTAAAGACTCGTTAAAAATGGCTAACGCCTAAGGCTTATACGGGGTGCGATGGGTAAATTGTCGCCATTTTATATTTTTAATTTCGCGCATGCCCGTTGTTTGTTTTTGATTTTGTCAGCTGCACAATGTAGTAGTTGGGAAGTTGGGCACCGTCTGTCAGAAAAAGAACATCATGATATAACTCGCTCCGCCAGAAATTTGGAAACGGCATGTTTTATTGCTTGGCATTCACGCCGGAAGCTCCAATTCGAACATTTCTGAGTATTTGGGTGTCAATCTGAGGACATTGCAGATTCGGAAAAAGTTGGGTGATATATCCAGTCAACATCATGGTGTTGGAGTGATCACTAGTGATGGCGACATTATGTTTTCATTCCTCTTCCCACAGGGCCTTAGACTCAACACGAAGCCCTACACACAGTTACTTGAGAAGGAAGTGCCGCCTTGGGTTAAGAGGGTGGCTGCTAGAAGACCCTATGTCTGGCAACAGGACACGGCACCATGCAACACAAGGTGGAGAACGCACTCATGGCTGTCAGATAATTTCTGTGACCATATCCCCACTTACATCCTCTAACTCCCCAGACTGTAACCCTCTTGATTATTATGGGTGGGTCGCATTTAAGCGAGAGACCATCAAAATTCCTTGTAACACCAAAAATGAAATGAATTATGGCAGCACTCACAAACTTAAACAAGGAGACCGTCCAGAAGTCGCCAGGGTACCGTGGTTGAAGCCAATGACATTTTATCGAATAAATTTGCTCTTTAGTATTTCAAGATATTTTTGTTTAATTTTAGTAAATTTATCTGTTTAAATGAGATGTCTGTGCTATTTTTATTTTTTCATAATTTAAAAGACAAGTTATCCATCACACCCTGTATATACGTTATGCACTTCTCTACTATCTACCTGAACTAGTGTTACAGCCCGGAGTATATCTGCAGTCAAGAGTACGCTGCATTCCAGCATATATACCCGAGCCAGAGTATGGTTGACGTGGATATGACTTAGAAAAGGATGAATTGTTTTGAGGGGATAGTTGAACCATTAAGTGTTTTATACTAAAAGATACGCATCGCTATTTTATTTAATTGATGTCACACATTATGAAATGGACAAAGTCCGACAATTATTTTAAGACATTTTTATATTTAACATTCTTTTTATAGATAAAAATATTTAAGTAAATGCTCTGTTTATAATAAACAGTATTAAGCAACATTTACCGGCCTGAATGTCCGAGAAATTTTCACATAAAATATTCGTCCTCCGACAGTATTCGAACCTGTATCCTATACGGAACCGTCATTTATTAGGCTGGTGCAAAAATAATGTCGGTTTTTTACGTTAAAAAATACGTCAAAAAACGATATTATTTTTGCACCAGCCTAACATCTTGACGTGCCTTTACTGATTTGGCCACGAATTATAAACTTCATGTCATATTTTATATATTTATTATAAACAGAGTTTATATTATAAACTCTGCTTATAATAAACTGTTTAATACTGTTTATTATAAACAGAGCATTTACTTAATTATCTGTATCTATAAAAAGAATGTAAAACGTAAAAATGTCTTAAAATAATTGTCGGACTTTGTCCATTTCATAATGTGTGACGTCATTTGTTTACATTTGATACACCATGAGCAGACATGAATGTACGTGAGAGATTCATGGAAGATTGAAGTTTAAATACAGTAAATTCGACTTTGCTAACCGAACCCTTCTTTGTGGCCAAATCGGTTCCGTATAGGATACAGGTTCGAATACTGTCGGAGGATGGATATTTTATGTGAAAATTTCTCGGACATTCAGGCCGGAATGTTAAACATAAAATTGTCTTAATTTAATTGATGTGCAAAGAAACTTTACCGAAACAGCTAAATTAGCGTTTTTTTTTTTTTAGTTTTCAATGGAGTTTACACAATTACGAATTGCAAAAGCAAAAAAAAAAAAAAGGTTTTCAAATAAAAATCAAATGAAAGTATTGAATATGAACAGACTAACGCAAAAGTCAAATGCCAATTCTGTAAAAATAAATAAATAAATAACTCATCGGACAAAACCAACAAGTTTGGGAAAACAGTGTAAAAGCCAAAAGTATAACTACAGCCCAAAGTATAGTTATTTAATAAGCATAGCTTAGATGTGGTACAATGCCGAAAGTATAGAGCACACTGTGAGGATTGAACTAGCTACTAAGTCGAAATTAATCAAGCAAGACAAAATTGGTAACTATTACACCTCGTCACAATGCCCCGACCTCAGCCCAAAGTATATCCGCGATTATTCTACGTTAGACTGTTTCGTACTCGGACTATATAAATTAGTCAAGTCTAGTTTAAATTCCCTGCGTATAAAACAGGCTAAGATAACATATACGCTGTGAGATCCTCGTATATACAATGATTCTCCTATGTAATAAGGTGTATATTATTCTATTTACCTTCCTTCCATCGTTGCCGAGTCGCTTATTTTTTCTTTAATAAGCTTCGCAAGCTTCGACAATATTAATTCATAATTTAATATAACTTTGTAAAAATTTTGAATTAAACAAAAAATGTTGAATGACAGTTATATGAAAAAAAGGTTAATATTCATTTATTCAAATAAATTAAATAAATAAATTAAATTAAAAAATAAAAATTATATATTGAAAAGAATTATTTGAAAAAAGTTTGATACTGATTCATTTATTCAAATACTAACGCTGTATCATCAGTACTTCCACAAACACGCACACATACGCACACACACATATACACACAGATATATGTAGACCGTGACAATATTTTCGGCACACTTAAGAGGATTTCGCGGCACATTAGTCATGATTTAATTTATTATTCTGAACAAGTATATTCTGCAGTGCTGTTTACTTTTACATATGGCTGTACTAATTAAATAGGATTAGTCTCTTTTTAGAAATATAGACGATTGATGTTTTATTAATTATTGATGTTTTATTAATTTACTGTAAGTTCACGCAATACAAGGCCCTCAAGTAAGAGGCTTACCGAGGGAGATTGTTATAATGAAGGGAGAAGAAAGGAGTAATGAGGACGTGTAGGATAGATATCGGTTGACTCTGGACTTAAAGAGATCAAGAGTGTAGTTGTCAGGGAAGCATCCTCTCGGGAGTCTATTCCAAAAAGTTGTGGAAAAGAAGTTATGTGTAACTTGCTCCTTATCAAAGGAACACGAAGAGGATGGCGATGGTTTGTCCCCGTGAGCATGATAGTGTGGGCCCTAGCTGTGAAGGTCTGAGCTGGGAGAACTATATACTCGTCCGAAAATCTGCCATAGTAATAGCGATAGAGTAGTGAGAGGCTAGCAACGTTTCGTTCGTAGGATAAGGGTCGCAGGATGGAGAATAATTGGTCACAACAAGGCCGCGAAAGTGCTTTTGAACTCTGTTGAGGATTGGGTAGCACCAGCCCAGATATGGCAGCCATACTTTATTCTTAGTTTGATCAAACTTTTGCACAGATAGAGCATAGCAGCGGGAGTTAGGTATTTTCTGAAGAGATTCAAAGAACCGACCATTCTCCCAACATATTTTTCGGATTTCTCGAATATGCGCGTTCCATTTGAGGCCTGGAGTGAGCATTCGAGACAAAGAGACTTTTTTTTTATCGCCTATAATTATCAATTTGTAGACGGGGGCCATTACATAACATACTTCATGAGAAAACAGTTGTTAACACTCATAGTAAAAGAGGGTATAAAGTGGCCACGGCTATATTATACTCCGAGGCGTGAAGCAACAAACCCAGTCATATCCAGGGGGTTATTCTAGAATAGGGTAAACTATACCCGGGATAATCTTGGAAGGAAGTAAGCTGTACACGTACTGGTGTTGGCTGGAAAGTTCATAAGCTGACTAAGATATAAATATAGGCATATCAACTGGCAGACTAAAAGACATGCCATGATAACAGAATACAACAGCTAATCGACCATCAGTACGACCAACTGGTATATCTATTTACATTTATATCTTGGTCAGCCGTGCCTCGTACGATGGTTTCCCCTTACCGAACACTGACAATACAAAAGCTACATTTCTTGGATCAAATAATGAGAAACAAGTTTTGTTTGAATATCTTCCAAGGTGAACATTCTATTAATCAGGCCTTGAGATTGATTTTCTTTAGATCCATACTTATTTATTGCTTAAGTTAAACTTCACATTTGGTTGCATAATGATTTTAAATCAATTCACCCCAAGCAAGGTGATAATGAATCTAAGGAGCAAAGGGCTACTGGGAGTGAAATAGAATGAAAATACTTTAGAATAAGCAGAAAACCCAATGCTAAACAAGAAACAAAGGATAAACATCTACACCTGTTCAAATGACCAGAAATAAGTATGAGCAGGATGATAGGCCGACCTATCTACACCTGTTGAGGAGAAAAATATAAATGGATAATTAGTAAATAAAATTTCACAGTTCAGATATCAGAAATATGGAGTTGAAGTAGACTTTAGAAAACCCAAACTTAAACAGGAAACAAAGCATGAAGATGTTCAAATGAACTGGAGGGGAGTGAACCGGACTACAATCAAAGCTATCTACTCCTATCTACGAAAAAAATAAAAGAAATCTTCAGTAGTATTAGTTTTAATAAATAAAAAAAGAAACCTCATTAGATTTTCTTAAATCAATGCACCCCAAGCAAGGTGATAATGCCACGAAAGCACAAGGGTCTGTTGGGAGATGAAGAGAAGGAAAATACTTTAGAAGGAATTAGAAACCCAATACTAAACAGGAAACAGAGAATAAAGCTCTGCTCCTGCTAACATTACCGGGGAGGAGAGTGAAACGGGCGATAGACGAAACTATCTACTCCTATTGAGGATAAAAAAGTAAATAAATAATTAGTGAATAAAACGTAAATTTAGACGGAGATGTTAGAAGAATGGAGCTGAAATAGAATTTAGAAGGAGCCAGAAAACCAATTCTTAATAGGAAAGAAATGGTAAACATTTACTCCTGTTTAAATAATCGTGGAGGGGTGTGAACAAGGTGATAGGCGGACCTATCCACTCCTATTTAGATGAAAAATGTAAATAGATAATAAGTAAATAACATTTCAGAGTTCAGACGGAAACGTTAGAAGTATAGAGTTGAAGTAGACTTTAGAAGTGACCGGAAACCCAATCTTAAACAGGAAACAAAGGAGAAACATCTACTCCTGTTCAAATGGACAGGAAGGGGTATAAACCGGACGATAAGCAACCCTATCTACTATTAAGGAAAAAATAAAAGAAATCTTCAGCAGTACAATTAGTCTTAATAAAAATAAAAACAATGAAGCCTCAGTAGATTTGTTTTAATCAATTCATCCCATGCAAGGCGATAAGTGATTACTTAGAATTAAAGAGAATGAAAAAAACTTTAAAAGAAACTGGTAACCCAATCCTAAACAGGAAAGAAAAGGATAAACCTCTACTTTTGTTCAAATCAATGGGAGGAGTGTGAACTGGACGATAGGCGAATCTATCTACTCCTACTGGGTGGAAAAATAATTAATAAATAACATTTCAGTGTTTAAAATTATAGACCTCACGTAAACTTTAGAAGGAATCGGAAACCCAATCCTTTACAGGAAACAAGAGATAAGCCTATATATATATATATATATATATATATATATATATATATATATATATATATATATATATATATATATATATATATATATCCGAATGTAATGAGAGCGAAAATAATATATAAATTCTAACGATCACAACATTAATTCAAAAGACGGCTCAATACCGATAGTAGAGCAATAATTATTTATTATAGTTTTTTTATATGGACAAAAACAATTTACTCACTACAAAGATGCAACCTCGTTTCGGTGTATTTAATTACACTTAGACTGGTGAGAACCAATATTCAAAGGACTTAGACCATTTTAAACTATTTTAAATTTCTAGTAATTGCTATCTTATTTGTGGATGTTTATTTATTGCACAGTCTACAAATGAAACTAGTCCTAGGTATGACGATAAACTCCATCCAGCAGCAAGATCGGGAGAGTGGATATTTTGAGGGGCGTAGAACCACCTCTTAATTGCTGTTGTTTCCAGGTTAAACCTGACCCTGATGAACTTAGCGATAGGCAAACATATCTAATCATACTGATAGAAAATAAAATAAAAATCAATAGGCGTTAGAAGTATAGAGTTGAAGTTGACTTTAGAAGGAACCGGAAACCAAATTCTAAACAGGAAACAAGAGGTAAAACTCTAATCCTTTTCAAAAGGACATGTAGATGTGAAGATATACTTTATCGACAGGACAGCATCTCACCTTGCTTTTATATTTCCAGAATCATCTGTATCTTCCTTGATCATTCTTTTGAGCACTTGGGCGATTTCTTCCTGAGATTTTCCGGGCAGAAGCATTTGCATCACTTTTTCCATTTCTGTTCGTTTTAACTTACCTAATTTGATGAGATTAGTTATCCACAGAAGTTCCTGAAGTAAAGTAAACAAATATAAATAAATGATGAATACAACCTCGAAAATATATTTGTATTTCTTCGATATTCACCCACACGTATCGAAATCTTTTGATATTCACCCACACGTATCTATACTCATTAACAGCATCAACAAAAGGCTCTCATCATAAACAAAACATTTTCTCGGGTTTCGTTCGACTTTTTTATCTGAAAAAGTGTTTTCTGCTTAATCTCTTAATACACACACACACACATATATATATATTAGGTTGGTGCAAAAATAATGACGTAATAATGTCGTTTTTTGACGTATTTTTAACGTCAAAAAACGACATTATTACGTCATTATTTTTGCACCAACCTAATATATATATATATATATATATATATATATATATATATATTAAATAGAAAAATAATTTTCGTCTCTTCTACTCCAATAGCTTCATGTCTCGCACTTCTCGCCTGTGGAACTCCCTTCCCATTTCTTGTTTTCTTGATAACTATAATGTTCAACTATTCAAATGTAACGTCAATCCATGTCTCCATATGCCCTGATCTATCCCCTAACCGTCTCTATATCATTTCCTCTATCACTCCTCTTTGTTCTCGCTCTTACTCTGAAACCCTTTGCGTGCTCGTGGCTTCCCGCCTCGCTTGGGGTTGAATGCTTAAAAAAAGAAAAAGATATTGCGATTATTATACTGAATTTATTTCCCTTAGTTTTTAGATTGAAAAAATTAAATATGAATGGGTTTAGAGATAATCGTTTGTAGACAAACTGTAATTTTGAATATTTTTTGTTTATATTTCTAGCTATGTACGAAACAAGTTATATATATATATATATATATATATATATATATATATATATATATATATATATATATATATATATATATATGGTTGGATTGATCAATCCAACGAAATATGTTAGATCTATCTCTGATATTGAGCGCTTTCTAATAAGTAACGCGCATATAATATATATAATATATTACATATATATATATATATATATATATACATATATATATATATATATTTATTTATGTCTATATTTATATAAACACACATTTCACACAGACACACACACACTTCACACAGACACACACGTATATATATATATATATATATATATATATATATATATATATATATATATATATATATATATATATATGTATATGTATGTATGTATGTATGCATGCATGTATGTATATGTATATATATAAAACTGAAATAAATTTAAGTTTAATCTTTATTTCTCCACCAAAGCTATTAGGTTGGTGCAAAAATAATGACGTAATAATGTCGTTTTTTGACGTTAAAAAATACGTCAAAAAACGACATTATTACGTCATTTCTTTTGCACCAACCTAATACTTCGACATCAAGGCCTTCTTAAATCTATGATAGCTGCCATTTATACAATCCTGGAAAACTCTGAATCCTGAGAATTTAACCAAATGTCAAAGCATTTTTTACATCAATAATCACCTCAAAATGGGCACGCTTCAAAAATTAATTAAGGTTAGGAAATAAGAAAACAAGCTATGTCTTAAATCAGGACTATAAGATGTATATCTAACGATTTTATCTTTTTGATATGAATATTCAGGGGCATGAATCGTGGTCGAAAAAAAGAATCATTAATGATTGTTTTTCTGGTAAAATTCCTTCAGTAGCCCACAAAACTGTCGGTTATAACCTTTCCCTCTGAGCAGTCTCGCTTTTGCTTTGATTGGAGTTTTTTTGTTTTTTTTTTTTTGTTTTTTCACCTTTCGATAATCATTGCTTTGACTGAGCTATGTCTTCAGGATAGTACTAGTAATGCCAAGCTTCATCTCCAGTCAAATTCGCCTCAGAAAGCCATTAGGATTTTGATCCCATTTGTTTAAAATTTTCACTGAAAGCTCTCTTTTCAGTTGCTGCTCTGAGGGCGATAGTTTTGGTGTTCACCGAACATAAATTTTGCTCAACTTTAATATTTTTAAATTGAATTGTGTAGGGTAACCGATTTAAATATCTATGGTGTTCGCTATTATTTCCCCTGTTAATTTAACTGAGGTTACATTCAAGTGAATGTCAAATTTATCCTCACAAAGTGATTGTAGATTGCCTACCGATCAGTTCGCCGTATTCAACTCCCTCTCAAATCAACGGTAATCTTCTCATCTTTCCAAACAAGCTTTACCATAAATTTGATGTTAGTTCGTGTTTTCCCGATATAGTTATCAACATTTTCAGTAAGAATAAATATTATAGGCTCAAGTTCACAATTATACCCTCATAATTTTACCAATATTGGTTGTTTAATAACATCATTTTACCAACATTAATACCAAGATTATTGGGAAAACATTGGCTTGCATAATAAAAATTGTCATTGTGTACTGTCTTTTTTCGTTCAGTCTTCTCCAAGATGTTGAGTGTGTTACATTAGTTCCACCGGAAAAAGGATTTATCTGGATCTACTTTACGCTCGATTTTTTCTTGACTGAAACTTGATTTGAGTCAGCCCACATGTTGGACGGCTCGATCTTGCAAGCGTTGACAGGGCACAATATTTTTCCATTTATGGAATGCAAATAACAGAGTAGAACTGGGTATGTAAAACAGCTTGGAAGTTTTCATATAGTCTTCCAAGTATTGATAATCCTCAATTTTATTCTATTTCATGTCATCCGAGAGTGCTTTAGTTTTCATCAGAATTCCGGAAGTGAATGAATGTCTAATTTGTAAAATGAAATTTAAATAGTTGTTCTAAAGAGATGTTGTACATTACAGCATTAATGGAAAATAGTTCAGTGACAGCTAGAATGATATATACAAAAAAAAATAAGATAGATAGATAGATAGATAGATAGATATGAATAATCTGAGATAGATAGATAGATAGATAGATAGATAGATAATTAGGTTGGTGCAAAAATTTCTCACATAGTAACATATGTGAGAAAACGACATTATTTTTGCACTAACCTAATAGATAGATCTCGATTATTTCTCTGTGTGTATATATAATAATTTCTGCTTACATTGCATCTTATATTTTATTAGCATCAAGCACTTACCTCTTCTTGTAGTTGCTTTTTAATTTCCAATTCGTTCTTTTGACTTATCTCTTCCATTATCTGGCTCATTTCGTGGGTCATTTTATTTCTACAGAGATTAAATAGACAAACGAGATTATTTCATGAAAGTCTACACATTAATATCATTATATTTTCACAGATATTAATAACAAAAGCAATTTTCAGAATGCTGATGCCAAGTTATTTTATTAATATTAATCAAAGTTTATAGACGGCATAACGATTCAAATGTGGTGAATCCATTGGGAATAAAACTCAGTTAAAATCTGTGCAGTTTGTTTGCTAATCACCACTCCACAGCGAGGCGGCTAATATTTTAAATATATTCTGTTTATTTTATCAAATATTTTATTACGTATTAACTTTTGTTTGGTTGGTTGATTTTGTTAGCGTCATACCAAACTCTATATTTAATGCCGAAATCTAAATATTTTAATGCAGTTTTATGCCTTCAATTACAGATATTCTGTTCATAACTTTACTTTTTGGGGTAAACGTATGACTTAAGATATACAGTTTGCAGATGATAACGTGCATTGTTAGTATTTTTTATAAATGTTTTGCTGATAATTTTGCTATAAAAATATATTTTTATACTTTTTAGTGCTGTACTGAGTGTCATTTTGCTATCATAACGATTTGTTGGTCATTTTACTTTAAAAATCTATTCTTGATCATTTTATTATTGTTGTAACCTAGAAAAGGTTACTGGATGAGGAATAACCAAAACGGACGTTGGAAATGAAATGGTAATCTTTATAATATCAACAAAATACAATACTCGCCAGCAGCCTGAAGTAGGTAAACCACTGCTAGTGGTAGACTACTTATACAGCATATTACTCTCAACACACACACGCGCACACACTTACAATAGTGCCCAATATATTTATGAGAATTGGGACATAACCATTAATGTTCATAGGTATTGTTATAACAATTATTATTATTTTACTATAGAATGTATTGTTGGTAATATTTTTAATATGGTAATTTCACTACAAAAACTGGTTGTAATTTTTTGATTGAAATGTATTACTGGTATTTTTACTATAAAAAAAGTTTTGATTTTTGTTTGGGGGTTCACGATTTACAAATAGGTGGGATCCTAACAGAGGTTGCCACCCAGGGTCACGGAGGACCCGGGAATAATAGCACCTAAAATGTGGTACCATTTTCCCCCAAACTTCCAATCTCCCCATCAGTGGTCTTGCTACCGGGTGTATATTAACTTTTGAAAATATTTTCTCCAGAATATTGATAATATTTTATCCAATGATTTATCCCTGTTGGTGGAGCCTAGCATACGCTGACTACATCCCCTACAGTGGAACTACCTTCCAAGTGGATGTGTGCCTACTAAAGTATAAACGGTACTAATGTCTACCTTTTGACTCAGGTGGATAACACTTAGCTTTTGACTTAAGTATAAGCTGAATCAATGTTTACCTTTTAACTCAAGTAAAAATATGAACGATGATAAGATTTTGACTCTAGTATAGGATGTTCCAATAACTTGGACCGATTCTAATGTGAATTAAGTTTAAGCGTCTGTCTATATTTCTGAGATGAGGTACTATGTACATTATTTACATTATTCGGACTATTGTCTAACTAACGCCTTTATCCACTGTGCCATGTGTCCACTTAGATCCAGTGACGGAACCCAAAGAGTGTGAGTTCAATACCCGGTTAAGGTAGTGGAGAACTTTCAGAGGGAAATTAACAGGAGATAACTGATAACTGACATCCATCAAACATGGCACGTGGAACTAAAACAATCTAACCCAGTGAGCGAAATAAAAGATTCAGTTCGACATTACGACCACCTGAAGAAAGCCGGAGCGTACAATGGCCGAAACGTTGTGATAAATATGCGACAAAGATGAGGACAATAGTCCGGATAATGTAAATAATGTATAAGTTTAAGCGTCTAATGATTTTTCTTTTTCTTTTAGATTTGGCAGACATTTGAGCGATATTATTTTTCACATATAACTGCCATGACTTAACATGATCCATTAGAGAAGTAAATAAATTTTCACCAATAAAACTGATTTATTTACTGCTAACTTTGATCCGACTTAATGAATCACCCTTTATAAACATAAACACTGCTTACCTTTTGTCTCTAGTATAAACATGAACGATGCTTAGCTTTGTTCTCCAGTATAAACATGAGTAAAGCTTAGACTTTTTAAGCAAATATAAACTGAAGGTGTGTAGATATCTATATGTTAAAACATACTATTACCTACAGACCCAACTGATAAAATACAATATTCGCCGACGGCGTGAGTAGGTAAACCACTGTAACACTTTACAGTGGTGGACTATTTATACAGCATATTACCCCCTCCATACACTTACAATAGTGTCCAATAGAGATTATATAGATATACCGAGGATCCAACAATAGTAACATATTCTTGGATTTAGGGACCCAGACTCACCAAATCATTCAAGCAAAGAGACCAAGCTACCTGGTTATAAACAAGGAAATTAGGTTTTATCACGCCATGGGTAGAAGGCAGAGTTGAAAAAGAAAGGAAATGATAAATAATGTGAAAATGCCAGAACTTCACCAGTGAAATAAGGAAATTGTGGGGCATAATATTTAGTGTCTGGTTATTAATAGTTGATGGATCCCACATATAACTGGTGTATCCAACATATGCTATAAGCGAATCAGGAGGAAGTAGAAATTCGAGTAAAGATTGAAACGTCCTGGTTAAGATCCGTATTAGAATATAGTGGAGATTATCTGGGAAGATTTGAATAGACCTGCTGTCATTTTTTTCTTCAATTATACACAAGAGGCACTTCGTCGTGAATATAAAAAAATCTATAATAATAATAATAGATGGCTCTCATAGCTTATCATCTTCACTGATATGAGGTGTTAACTTGTACATGTTTTGTCTTGAATTAACATGGGCTCCCGTTAAGTACCATATATTTGCGTGTCAGTTCCCTGAGCTTAGCCAGTTGGGCAAGTATTCCAAAGACTAATGCATAGGGCATCCACTGAGTCGCCTGATCGCATGTCTCTTAAAGGCTGGTGCACTGCAAATGTCTATTGATGCGAGTGACATCTACATACTTGGAAACGCTGACAATCGGAATCTTAGTGGTTTTTATCACCTTGCTTAGGGGAAATGATTAAAAAAACAATTTCAAAGGGAATCACAAAATAAGTATGACAAATTAGTAACAGCCATACACTGGTAATTGTGGAAACAATTTTGTTTCGACTATATAGTCAAATTTTATCAGTAGCAATTAGTGACTGAAATGGAAAACTCATTTCTTTTATAGTGTTTTTAGTACGTTTATATGAACGTAAATTTAATCTTTATGTTTCACTGTTGTTCGTCAGAATACAACTACAAGAAAGATATTACAAATGCTATTTGCTTTGTTTGTATTTTTTACGACTGTAAGATTAAATTTTCTTAACTGGTAGAATGATCGATCTGGATTTATGGATTTTGGACATCCCACTTATTATTATTATTATTATTATTATTATTATTATTATTATTATTATTTCCTTTGATTTCTGTTGTATACACATTTCCTTCCGGGTCCCAACCAGAGACCTAAGATCAGAAATATCTTCATGACATGTTCCAATCATCATACACAAAATACAAAAACTAAGATCAAACATTTTTCGGAAAGATAAGGCCGTTTGTAAAGTGTGAGCTGTACTTTTGCGTAATATTTTATTTAATTAGTTAAAGTATGGGCTGACCAGGAATCCCTTCAATGAGTTTATCGGAACCTTTTCCAATAAGCCCGAGGGCTCCAACTGCAACTGGAATTATTGATGTCCCCATGTTCTAAATTTTTTAGGTTTCTACTTCAAGATGCTTGTATTTTGATAGTTTTTATCTTCACAGATACATTACTGTCTTTAGGGACTGCCAATGTAAATAAGAAAGCACATTCGGTTTTTGTGGTCTTCCATCACGATGTTTGGGCGATTAGTTTTGATTGTTCTATGTGTATTGTAAAGTCCCATAAAATTGTTACAGGCTCTATCTCTCTACCTGTCTATGGATGATGTTCACACCAGTTTTTGAAATTAACTTCCAATAAAAGTTGCATATTTTCCAGTGCAGATATTGGTCCACTCTGTCAGGCCGAGTTTTATATTCAGTGGGTACTGATACAAGATGGTGAATTGTTTCTGTGTATTTATCTTAGCATCTGCATTTAAGGTCAACACAATTTTTCACTGTGTATTCTTGGTAAATTCTAGTTAGCAATCATTGGTCTTGTGCGTCAAGAATAAAACATTCGGTTTCAGTTTTTAGCCCTGCTCTACATAACCACTGATGTGTATGGGGTTTATCTACCTCAGTTTGTTTGGTGCAGACAGATTATTGACCATGAAGAGGCTTATCTTGCCATCGTTTCTGCATTTGTTACATTGCATTTGCTTACTTTTTTAGGTTTTTGCCAATGCAGTAGTTGTATTATGGTTTCTTTGCAATTCTTCACCCACTTGAATTACTCTTTGAAATTTCTTGGTTTCCTTTATTACTGAATTCAGTTTCTTATTTCTTTCATGTTCTTTGACGCAGATCATCATCCAGTCTTCTGCAGTTTTCAGATATCTTTGACGACAGTTCTAATTGAAATAATCCCCTGCCTCCTCCGGTTCTGGACATATACAGACAATTAATATTAGTCTTAGGATGATGCACACTGTGGCAAGTGAAAAGCTTTCTCGTTTTGAGATCCATTCGTTTAATGTCAGTTATGGTCCAATTAAGAATGTTGAAATTGTATTAATCACAAGGACAGCCAAAGTATTTATGGCTAATATTCTTTGTGAATTCAACTCAGTATTTAACACTACCTGCACACGCCTGTAGTATTCTTTTCTTACTTTCTCCTTCATTTGAGTAGACTGTATTCCATCTCCTTCGCTAACTCCTACGTACTAATAGGCTTCTACTTGTTCTAATTCCTAATCATTGTGACGAAATCTAGATCTATTCTTGAATGCTACTTTTTCATATTCATCTAATCCGAAATCAATAACGGCGATGGAACATTTTACTGTATTGAGAATACCATTCAATACAACATCGTCTTTGTCAAAGAGTTTGATATCATCTATGTAAATTAGATGATGAAACTTTTTTTTTTTTTTTACTTTTACCCATAATTATTATTGTTTAGTTCATGCGAGTGGGTGATTAAGGGCAAACAGATCAGAAGGTGCGACGGGGAGTCTCCTTGAAAACTTTCTCATCATATATTCATACAATTGGAAATAGCAGTACCTTTGGTGCGATTTAGGTATACTGTTGATTTCCACATTCCCATGCTATGTTTAAGGAAATTTACTATCATCGAGGTGACTTTGTACATTCCAAAGCTTTAAGTGTGGCACACTATCAAAGGCTTTGCGATAATCTGTTCAAGCTGTGCTGCGATTACTATATTTTTCCCTGCAATTTTGCAGGATCATTTTATTTATTAGTAGCTGACCTTTGCAATCATATGAACACCATTGACATCCCTTCTGTCCCAGAGGAAGAATGTAGTTTTCATCCAGAAAAGAGTAAGTACAATTCGTCAGAACAGACTTGATCAATTTATACGTGATGGGTAGACATGTTATTGTCCTATAATTTTTTGGATCATCTGTTTTACTCCTCTTGGGTAGGAGATATGTAATACCTTCAGTGACGCATTCTGGAATTTCCTTGCGGTTATTAATTAGCATTGATAAATTTTATGTAAGAGATTTATGAATTAATGAAAAATGATAGATCCAAAAGTTGAGTAACTTGTTATTTCCTGAGAATTACCATTTTGGGGGATTTTGTTGAAGTTTGCCTAACATTATTCTTGATTATATTTTTCCATTCGTATACAGGTTAATCCTTCATCATTTTTTCTCTTTTGATCCACTCTGCATTTGGGATTATATTCAAGTAATTCCACCAAAATGTTTACACTTTTACAATAGATGGTGGCTTTTTTACTTCTATAACTTTTTTTCTAAGTTCCTCTGTAAAACTTCTTTAGGTCCGTTTGGAATATCTTATTTTGTCGGTAGAATCTACAACTTTATTCATATCGTTTATTATTATTATTATTATTATTATTATTATTATTAACAACATTTAATACTGTTTGCTACTAATGTCATTTATTTTACATGATCTACGCCATTTATAGTGCTTTATTATTTCTATCATGTTCGTTTTTTTTGGGGGGGGAGTTGTTGCATTTCAGACAGTATACCAGCCTTTGAGTAAGAGTAAAATCTCACCTTAACTTCTCCATCTCCATCATATGCTTGTTCTTCAGTACTAATCTTTTCATTTTTGACGTTACATTATCGCGGCTGTTCTCCAGGACATTTTTTATTTCAGCCTCATGCCTTTGGACCATCGTCTCCTGGCGTTTCAGCATATTCTTCTGCAGATTTTCTCTTAATAGCTGCATGCAAAATAATAACAATTTTTAGAATTTCCATTAGTTCGCTATGAAAGAAAAATTATAATCTTAACGATTGAGGCTGCATCGAAGATTCGTAAACATTCTCCACCTTTACCAATCTTCGATTTCACTTCAACATTTATCTAAAAACTACGTTTCGTTGACAATGTACGAGGGTCAGCTGGAACATTCATAGATATAAATGTAAGTTGATACACCAATTGGTAGGTTAAAAGACATACAAGTGCACTAACTGAGGCGTCCACTTACATTTATATGTTGGTCGGCCAATGAGCCTTCCAGACGAGCCTCGTAATGATTAATGGTTATCAGAAATTGAATCTTCCAGAGCATTTCATGTCAGACATCGATCGATGAAAAGTAATATCAATTTTCTCGCAAAATACTTTGTAAAGGGCGCCTAAGTAAATGTGCGAAAGTCGCTTAAATTCGTTTGTAAGAAGCGCTTTACAAAAGAGCTTCTAAGTTCATTGCGAGTGGCCCCTATATTAATTAGTGACATGTGTCTAAGTATATATTCGAGGGGCGTTTATGTTTTTGTTGCGAAAGGAACCTAAGTTCTTTTGCAAGGGGTGTCTATGTTTTCTTGCAAGGGGTGTCTATGTTTTCTTGCAAGGGCTATTTTGCAAAGGAAGTATATTTGAAGTGTGGCTTAGACGATTAAGTTATTTTGCTAGAAGCGCCTAAGTTCTTTGAGAGTAAAACCTAATTTTGCGAAAGGTTCCTAAGTACATTTAAGAAAGTTGCCTAAGTATTTTTGCGAGAGTTCATTTACGAGGAGCAGCTAAGTAAGTTTTCAAGTGGTACCTACGTTCTACGTTGAGCGGGGCATCTATATCATTTTGCGAGGGGCTCCTAGGTACATTTACGAGGGGCAAAGTATTTTTGCGGGGTTCGCTTAAGTACATTTGTGTGGAGGCTAGTACTTTTTTGCGGAGCTAAGTTCTTTGTGCGTGAAACCTCATTTTGAGAAAGGTTCCTAAGGACATTTACGAAAGTACAATTGCGAGTGACGCCTTCTAAGTACATTTGCGAGTGACGCCTTCTAAGTACATTTGCGAGGGGCACCTAATTACTTTTACGAGGAATAGCTAAATTTTTGGCAAGGGGTGCCTAAATAGATTTGCCAGGGGTTTCTGAGTACATTTATTATTGTCGCCTAAGTACTTTTGCTAGAAGTCCCAACGTTCTTTTGCGAGGTTAATAGGAGTATAGTCTGATTATTACTGAATAGATAGTTAGGTCCTCACCTGGTGCCCTATATTTGTAACCTTGCGCCAAACTATGTTAATATTATTAAATAAATATTTTGCGTTATGGTTTACCTTTGCAGTCTAAACTAAACGTTCTTCCATACAAATCTCTTCATTTTATGCTATATATGAATACTCCTCAAGGCATATTTGCCTTGCGTCTATCGACCATCTTCCCTAACAATTTACTCATTAGTATTCTTTTATAGTTAAGATATTACATGAAATGGTAACCACTAAGGCCCTCACTTTACATTCAACTCCAATATTTTATGCTTGTCGACTTCAATACTCGTCATGTCAAATGGCTTTATGACTCTAAATCTACTAATCTCACTGGCATCCATATTTTGAATTTCTCAGTCTCTCACTCAAATAGTATATTTCCCTACTCATTTTCCCTAGTAATTCTGACGTACACGCTTCTTGATCTGTTCCTTAGCCTCCTGCACGCGTTCATGTCAAGTTGTTGCAACTATGTCTTCTTCCGCGTGCTCGGTGTAGTCTCTGTAGATATTTCTTCCCGCTCGTCTGTTAGGCAAAAAAACATATCAACCAGACATCTTTTAGTTACCAAGGTACTGATTGGAACTCATTTCGTGATTTTCTTCGTGACATTCATTGGAGTTAATTTTTTAATCATTCCATTGAAAATTATGCCACCAAAGTTACTTGGATGCAATCCTGCATTGATGCTTCTGTGCCATCGCCGAAATCCTAAGTGAAACCACAAACTTCTCGATTCACTCCTGCCTGCTCATCCGCTATAGCCCACAGGAATCACTTCTTCTGTCTATACCAACGTGACAGTTCGGATCATAACAGATGTCTCATTGTATCCACTCGCAATTAGTGTAAGCGTGTCCTCAATGAGGCAAATTTTCTGCTGGTTGATAGAATAAGATACCGTATACTCTCTTACAAGATTGGTTCGAGAGATTCCTGGAGGCACAGAAAGAGTAAATCCTCAATCCTTCCTCTTTTCAATCAGTTTCAAGTATTGTCATCTACCGCTGATAAAGCAGAATACTTTGCTGGCTGTAATATCACATAGAGAACAACTGGCGAACACGGGGTGGCTATGCCTAATAAACACGATTACTGTTCAGGATACAGAGAATTGTACTACGACTACTACGACGCTGAGAGATATGCAAAAACATAACACTGGGAATTTCGCTTCCAACTCCACTCGCGACTCTACAGGGTCTCTTTACCAGATGTCCTCCCTAGAACTGAATCTGTACTGAGTGACACGTACATAACTCCACTAGCAGCATGGCCCGGCGTTGCCCGTGCTTGATTCAAAAATCGTACGACTCATACAGCAATCGCTATCACTTGACTTAAAATATTTTTGCCCTTCCTTGCCTTTAAAGGAGTTCCCTTTGCCGTTCTGATGTTGCTACATGCCTTACTTATTGCCTATCTCACACTCCGAATCTTTTCTAAGCTCTATACTAAACATTAAATCTGTTACGAAAAAAGAACTAAACAAAATGAACACAAAACGATCAGCTTTAAAAAAAGGACTCGTAACTGGAAAAACAGAATGAAAAAAGAATGTTAACAACAAATACTTTTTCACACCTAATCCAGTTCTGCGGAATCAGAATCAACGTTGAGTTTAAGCAAGCGAATGAGCCAATTGGAGTAAAGTGCCATGCAGATTTAAATTTTTCCCACTTGTGACGAATGCAGCAATCGATTTTTTTTTTTTTTTTGCATGCTATCATGCTAGTTAACGTTCGTGTCAGTCAGCTGTTGGTTCTCACGCTGGCCAACAGAATCTTCCTGCCTATTCGTGGCAGTCAGCTATAGGTTCTCACTCTGGCCAGTACGAAATGGCCGCAAAATACATGAAACTGCCGTAGAAGCATGAAAAAATCGATTATTTCCACTAAACATGGGAGTTGGGAAATGCAAAGTCGGTCTTGGCCTTTCCACTAACTTGGAGCATGTGCGTGTAAATTTTGGTGCAAATCCGTCGAAAATTGCGGCCGTGCATTCGTTACACACACACATCCTGCCTATTATAGATAAAGATTCACGGTTTCTACTATCGTATCCTAACTAGATCCCTACAAGACTTGTGGACTTAACAATATCTTTGCAATTGCCCTAAAATAATGTGCTCCTGAACTGGCTCCAAACTCTACAGAGTTTGAAGAGAACAAGTGTCTTACTGCTTCTTACTTTACAGTTTGTTCGAAATCCTCTTTGGTAGTTCCTGTCTTTAATAACACCGGCGAACGTTCTGATCCCTCAAATTATCGTCCTATTAGTCTTTTACCACTTTTTGGCAAAGTACTAGAGGTTCTAATTAATTCCGAAGTGTTTAAGCATCTCACTTCACACGGCCTTCTTTCCGATAAACAATATGGCTTTTGTTTCTCTAGGTCAGTCGCTGATGCATTAACGATTATTACTATTAATTTCTCTATCAGACTTTAGTTGAAAACGGCGAGGCTTGGACTGTCTTTAGATATCTCTAAGGGTTTAGAATGTCTTCTTTACAAGCTCAAGGACTATGATGTCTCTGGCCGAACAGTTGATATAATCGAATCGTTCTTAACAAATCATATAATAAAAGTCATGTTGAATGGCCACGATTCTAGATCATTTTACATTTATACGGGTAACCGCTACGGCTCTATTCATGAACCTACGTCGTTTCTTATTTTCATCAACGACCTTCCTGATGTCACAAATTCCCTACTAGATATTTATGTTGATGAAACAACTATTTAGTCCTGTCTTAATAATAAGTCCGATAAAACTGGCAGCTGCTCTCGAAAATGACTTCCAATCAGTTGTTAACTGAGAAAATAAGTGGCTTGTAAAATTTAATGACTCCAAAATGAAACTGATGTCTTTTAATCATCATAGAGAAACAATTTTGCCTTTCGATGCTAACCTCCAGGAGAACAACTCTTTACGCCTTCTTGGTCTCAGTTTTTCTACTGTCATAAAGTGGAGTGATTATATTGAGCCATTTGCTAGGAAAGTTGGTTCACTGTCTCATGCCAGACAATTTTTCTCTTCAAAATCCATCTTGCACATTTATAAATCTGGCATTGAATATATGGACTGGTGCATCTGCTATGTATATCGAGATTCTCGATAAAATCTAAGGAACAGTCCATAATGTGATCTCGACTTCTCGACTTCAGACATTTTCCCAACGCAGTGACGTGTCTGTCCTCTGTATAAATATTTTCATAGTAGCTTTTCTGTACTCTCCTCCTTCGTACCCTGACCGCATGAATTTAAGCGTACTACTAGATTGGCAACTAACTCTCATCTCTTTATTGTTTAGCATTACTAGATGTGGCCGTAAGTTCTATTTTAATAGTTTCTTTTCTCACATTTCTCGCCTGTGGAACTCTCTTCTGGTTTCTTACTTCCCTGACACCTACAGTCTTCAAAAATTAAATGCAATGTCAATCGCTATCTTCTCTCTTGCTGATCCTGTTCTTTTATTATCCTTTCTCATCACTAACGTCTTCTCATTCTCTTCCACTCCCAATAATCTTTTTTGTCTTAGTTGCACTATTGACTTATTTACATTTCTACCCTTGGTATCCAAAAATAATTGCATTTAATAACAGCTACATTATTACTTTGTTATAATCAGCAATTATAATGTCCTTTTCGAAAACCTAGGGAGCCACAGTGTATAACGTCTCAGATTTAAATAATCGGAGAGCCAACTTCAAATTTCGTTATTTTCATTTACGTGCAAATATCCTTGGGAAAAGTATGAATTCATCTTTTCTCGACCAAAAATATGAGTAAATAGCAGGAAAGCCTTGGATGGCAACCAGTCTAGAAGAAGAACGGCTCTATTCAAAACCTCCAACTATGAGTTCCATAGCTTTACCAACCTACAATTGGCTGTGGTGAGTACAGCTATACCCCTGAAGAGATGGCCAATGAGGGGTGGGTTCTTCAAGGAGTGAAAAGGCTCTAGGCCTGTTCTAGTGAGCTTACATCCCTGGTGGCTTTCTTTCTTTTTCTGACATGTTTATGCAAATAGCCGTAAAAGCAAAAATTAATGGCTGTTAATTCTGAATAATTGGGTTCTGAATTACCATTTACTTACCTCCTGTTGTTTATTTTTCTCCTCTTGTTGCTGCTGAAGATAAGCTTTCCTTTGCTGAAATAAATAAGAAACAGAGGTGATTGAATAGTCTCGCGTTAATATATATATATATCAACAGCTATTGCACATAAAGTCTTTAAGAAAAATGGTATAATCTTTCTTTGGATAAAATGTGTATCACGTATAGATAGATAGATAGATAGATAGATAGATAGATAATCATTCGCTGAGAAACAGCGTTTGTGTTTTGCAAAATCTCTTCTTTTCCCCATGTAGAAAGAAACAAAGAAGCAGTGATAGATAGATAGATAGATAGATAGATACTAAAGTGAAAATTGTACACGTAAGATTCAAAGGATTAAACAGAAAAGGATTAATAAAGTATGCTCTTAATGAGATAGAATTCAATTTATAAAGGGATAACATTAAAAATCATTCAAAATATTATTTCGAGCCATGTTATAATTGTCTTGTCTTGAACTGTTGAATACGTCGAATAACTTTTCTCGGCATATATTTTGGAACAAACACAGATGTAAGTCTTTAGGGACCCGTTCTACGTATATGTAACACATGCTACGCATGTCTGCAAGTTTATTTGCGGGTGTTGAATAATTGGCAGATAAATAAACAAATAGGTACAACACGAGAACAGATTAACACTGGGGTAGATAGATAGATAGATAGATAGATAGATAGATAGATAGATAGATAGGCAGGCAGGCAGGCAGGCGTGCACAGGTTTCGATCAACTACACAAATGTAGTATACACCTTTATTTTCTTAATAAATTAGAACTGTTACAATATATACTTGTAGTAGTAGTGTCATAACTAATTAACCAATCCTTGAGGATCGGTAAATAAGTTATGACGTTTTGTACGTAACGAGTAACCGAATATATTGCACTTTAAGCAGCTTGAAACTGAAAAAGACCTTTCAAAATTATTGAGTCTGTAAAAGATTTGAGAGGAAAAGTCATGAAATTTTCTAAATAGGAAGTCTTCCATCTTATTAACATGAGTGTAAAATGCCTTGGAAAGTCATTGTAGTTGAATATTTCCTTGCTTTTTACACTAAAATCATGGCCTCAAATTCTGCTGAAACTAAGATGAATGTTAATACTTACAAGAAGATAACTCAACGAGGGCTAGCCAGACAGCTGTGAATTTTTCAGAAACAATGTACAAACTATTCAAAAGACTACTGGAAATGATTTAAGCGTAAAGAAAACCAGAAGACCGTAAACGTTATACAAGAGAGATAAAAGAAAGAATGTGAGAGTTTCGGTAGGTAATCCAAAATTAACAACCAAACAAGTGAGGATTGAATGCAATCTTAACAGTGAGGCTTCAGTTGATACGCTACTTAGAGTATTATGGAAAAAGAACTTCAACAAGAGTATAGCAGAAAACATCATTAACCAAAAAACATTTAAATAGAAGTTTGACGTGGCAAAAAGTCATTTTAGTGATCAATACAAGATAGAATTATATTTTAATGCAATAGAACATGTAAACAGATCAGTGGGAGAAAGGAACAATGCAAAATACACCACAAAGACAGTAAATTTTTTTGTTGGTTAAGTTAAGTGTGGTGTTGCATCAAAGGTTATGGAAGGTTGTTAAAAGTTGATGGAAACAGCGAAAGCTATATTACTTTACTATAGTCTAATCGTCTGTCAGACATACGAAGACGGATAAACCTTTTGGCGTGATGCTGCTCCTTGCCACACATCCCATGCAACAAAAAAGTTTCTAGTTGATGAAGTTTTTCAACTTTTAAAGACTAACTAGTCCTGATCTCAATATAATTGAAACATTGTGCTATGAATTGAATAAACTAATTCCCCCACAAGAAAATCATAACATTTCCAAGAGCTTTGGGATTACTGTCAAGAAGAATGGGAACATTCTAAATGAAAAAATCAGGACCTTGTGCCATGAAAGGCTACATCGAATTGAGGGTGAGGCAATTATTCGCACCAAAGCAGAAACACAAATTACTAACTCCATACTTTGATCAATTTTTGAAAAACAAATTTTTTAACTTAAGAAAAAGATAAAAAAGTTAAATTTTCACTGTTGGTCCAGTATTTTTCTGGCCTTTTTTCAGCATCACTATGATTAAGTTTGTCTATCATCTACCATACAGCATTAACCAAAATGCTGTAACTTGACCTCAAAGATCATAAAATATACTGGGAAAAGTATTCTGCTTGCCACTCTCGAGTTTGGGGTAATATTAACAATTAAGTAAGTAAGTAATTTACTAAGTTGTCCGAAATGTTTGCACGCTAGTGTAGAAAGAAAGAAAGAAAGAAACAAACAAACAAACAAACAAACAAACAAACTGTAATAGATAGATAGATAGATAGATAGATAGATAGATAGATAGATAGATAGATAGATAGATAGATATTGATTATTCACTGAGAAACAGCGTTTGTGTTTTGCAAAATCTCTTCCTTTCCTCATGTAGATAGAAACAAACAAAGAGACAGTGACACATAGATAGATAGATAGATAGATAGATAGATAGATAGATACTAAAGTGAATTACCTCGTTATGCTCATCTATCATGTTGCTACATTGCGAGTCATCAAGAGCTCCGTTTGAATGCAATTCATTAATCAAATTGGTTTTCAGTTCGTTGATGGCTTGTGCTTTTTCATCAATTTCGCATAACTGAGAAGAGAAAAATTATCACATTATTCGCCTAAGAATAAACGTTAAAAAACCTTTCTGCTTCCTTTTGCTATTATTATAATGTCGTTTTTTGACGCTAAAAAATACGTCAAAAAACGACATTGTTACATCATTATTTTTGCACCAACCTAATATTATTTTTATTATTATTATTATTATTATTATTATTATTATTATTATTATTATTATTATTGTTGTTGTTGTTATCATTATTATTATTATTATTTACTTATTGTTGCAGCATTATTTTAATAACATACGGATCTCTGTGTTATATAACTGAATAAAGAAAACATTTATGAATTCGAATATTTTGCCACCGGACAAAGATAGTTGTATATTTCCTTCTGGTACCAAAGATTGGTGTTCGAATTTAAGCAAAAACAAAAAAAAAACAGGATTGCAAATGATTACAGAGCGACAAGTCTTGTTTAGATTGGCGTTACAATCTTTCTATCCGGATTTTCTCTACATGGGTCTACAAAGAACTTGATAGAATAATTAACAAACTGTAAAAGATTTAGAAATACAGTTCTATAATCTAAATAATACGCAAGCGCTGACTTTGATGTGATCACTTTCCAATAATACCCAAACTAAATCTAAAATTAATGAAACCTAAACTTATGTCTGAAGTTCCGCGCAACAAATTCAAGAAAAGAAACTTATGTAGTTAAAGACAATATAAAAGCTTTGACGTCGGTCACTCAAAGTGGAACGGCTTATGGTAAGCACTAGGAACATATAACTTACGAGATCTGATCAAAAAGTATCGAGACTGATGCTATGGTTTCGTTTCGTTTCGTTTCGTTGGTTTTACGGTATATCTGCCTTAATGGGTTATTTAATGCCGACAATTTTTATTGATAGTAATATTTTTGAGTCTGTCTATATTTCTGAGATGAGGTATTATGTACATTATTTACATTATTCGGACTATTGTCCTCATCTTTGTCGCCATATTTATCACAAAAATTGCAATATGAGCACTGGTAAAAATGGTTGCTGAAGACATTAGGTTTATAATACCCAGACATTCATACACAGATGTCCTCAAGGACACATGGCACAGTGGATAAAGGCGTTGGTTAGAGCCAGTGACAGGACCCAAAGAGTGTGAGTTCAATACCCGGTTTCACAGGGAAATTAGCAGGAGATAACTAATAACTGACATCCATCAAACATGGCACGTGGAACTAGAACTGTTTACCCCAGTGAGCGAAATAAAGGGTTCAGTTCAAAATTCCAACCCCCTGGACAAGGCCGGAGCGTACAACGGCCGAAACATTGTGATAAATATGGCGATAAAGATGAGGACAATAGTCCGAATAATGTAAATAAAGTTTGTTTTTTTTCCAAAAAATGTATTGCTGGTAATATTTTTTTCATCAAAAATTTATTACTGGTAATTTTTTACAAAGTATTTTTGGTATTAAAACCTACTTTTTCACTTTCATAATGTTTTGACTCCAATTTGGGTGTTAACTAATTGCCCATAGCTAGGGCCCTAACAGGTGCTACCACCCCGGGTCAGGGTGGACCTGGGAACACCAACAATTAAGAGGTGGTTCCACACTTCTCAAAACCTCCTGGTCAGAGGTCTTGCTGTTGGATGTAGTTTATCGTCATACCCAGGACGGGGATGCTATAGCAACAGAGTACATAGAGTGAAGCCACTTGGCAGAAATTGACCTTAAACCCTGTCGCACATACACGCTTAGTCATAAAGTTGTCGCTCACTTCTTTTGTTTATAGTATTACTTGGATAGAAAGTGTGTAGCGTGTGGTCCCCACTTAGGTTTCATTCGTGACCATGTCTTGTGCAGCAAATTTTGGCGAAGAACAACATTCCCCAGGCCTGGCAACCAATATATTTCCCCTGATCTCTACATTTAGACGTTTTCTTCTTCAAAAAGCTAACACCACTTGAAAGATGATTTCAAGATGTCGCCGAAATTCAAGAGGATGAAACGGGGCAGCTGCTCCCTATTTCAAAAATAATTTTCAGGAATGCTTCTATGAATGGAAATGACGTTGGATAAAGTGTATGGCTTCAGGATGAAACTTCTTTGAAGGAGATTAAATGCCGAAGTGATATGTGTTGTGGTTTTCTTAATATAGCATCAGTTCCAATATTTTTTAATCACACCGTCTATAAATTTAATATTATATATAATATTACCTAACAACTCCTGAACAGCTACTATTCATATTGATATATCAATCATGATATTAAATTAATAACAACTCCATTCAAAACTGTCATGGGTATGATCAGAACGAAAAATGTCCAAAATAACAGAAATTCTGAAATAGGCATATATGATATAAACTGTAAAGAATTTTCTAACAATATATTGGCGAAACTTGTAGAAAAAAAAAAGTATTTATAAACAAGAAAAATCTCCTACGCAGCAAATTTATCCAGTTCATTAGTTATACATAGAAATAATATCAACTACAACAATATAAGAATACCATCAACGTCCTTTCGTTTCGTTTAACAGCCCAGAAACTGTCTCACCATAGGCCATTCTTTCACAGTAGGCCTTTTAGACTATTTTAGTGTTTTGCTTAATCCAAAATTTGAAAATATGGCGTTATTTTATTTCTCTGCAAGTTAATATATATATATATATATATATATATATATATATACACACACACACGCGTATATATATATATATATATATATATATATATATATATATATATATATATATATATTATTTCAATACCTATACTTGACTGTTATACCCTGAAGATCCGTTAGGTAAAACCTTGGTAGGTAGATCCTGGCTCACTAGGTTTATACATATATATACATATATATACATATATATATATATATATATATATATGTGTGTGTGTGTGCGTGTGTGTGTGTGTGTGTGTACGTACGCGCGCGCACGTTCATGTGTGTGTGATTTCAGTTATGGCTTTCGCCACCAATACCTGATATGATGGAGCGCACTAGAATTGCCTGCTTAGTGGGTTTTAGGTAGAAGTTAAAATTTGAGCGTTCTAGGGTGATATTTTATTAGATTATACAATTAATAGTTTTTTATTATTATTATTAATTAGTTTTATAATCCCTCGATTAATGTTTTGTTTCAGTGTGTGTTCATTTATTTTTTATGTGTTCATTTATTTTTTGTGTTCATTTATTTTTTTATATGTGTTCATTTATTTTTTATATGTGCTGATATCAATGAGGAGTAAATTATCGACACATATAAAAAAAATAAATGAACACAAAATAATTACTGAAACACAAATATGATATGTTAACTGTGAACATAGAAATCGAGACTGTCAGTTTTACCTCTTAAGCGATCATCAGGCCATCGTCATACAGTGTTGATTAATATTAATATTTACCTTCCATACCTAAGAATAGTTGGCTTAATGTAATCATTCCAATTACATCATGTAATGAATATCGTGTTGAACGTGCACGCTGTTGACCATGTTTGCCGTAGTCTCGGAATATGGAATCCAGTGAAGTCCGTAATCTCTACAATATCAGAGGTTTGCAGTGTAGATTCGGAGAAAATAGCGGCTGTTAATTCTTTAAGTCTTCCATATCAGGTTGGAAGTGAAGATATTTTTGGGAGAAAAAACAAAATGGCTGCCTTTATACATGTCGGATTTAATATTTTGAGCTTTCTGATTGGTTAACCCTTCTATTGGTGAACTATAAAATGAGTCAGCTCATTTTGTCTGGCTCACTAGTACATACATACCCAAAAAACTGCAACACACGCTTCCAGATCATTTCATACTAATGCGGGGGTCCTCTAGGACTCTATTCTTGGACCTATGCTGTTTGTGATCTTCATCAATGAGCTCACCGTTGTTATCAATTCCGAACTACGTATTTATGTAGCCATTTACTCCTGTCTTAGTAGCAAATCTGACACAGACCTAACAAAATAAACCTGACAACTGCTCTTGAAAAGGACCACCAATCAGTGGTTAGCTGGGGAAAGAAATGACTTGTAAATTTTAACGCCTCCAAAAAACTACTTTCATTTAATTACCACAGAGAACACTTTCTGCCTTGACATCAGCATGGCTGATGCTGAACTTCAGTCGAGCAAAACTCTACGCCTTCTTGACATCACTGAGATGAAGGGGCGAGCAATTATATATCCAGTAGTTTGCTTCGTCTACTGCTCGGAAAGTTCGTTTACTGTGTCGTACCAGAACAACTTTCTCGTCAGAAACCATCTTTCACTGGTATATATCTATATTAGTCATATTTGGTCTGGTGCTCCTGCTGTACATCTTGAGATTATTGACAAAATTCAAAGAAGGGTCTGTAATGTTACCGATCATGATGAGGCATGGTGACTTCAGTCACTTTCTCTTCGTGAAGTGGATTCCCTCTGTCATTTCTACAAATTTAAGCGCGCAATTAGATTGGAAACTAGGCCTCACTATTTTACTGTTGAACTAGCTAGATGTAATCGCCACTTATATTTTTTTTTTGCACTTCCCACCTGTGAAACTCACTTCCGATTTCTTGCTTCGCTGATAACTACAATCTTCAAAAAGTTAAATGCAACGTCAATCGTTATTTCCTGTCTTCTTGAATTCCTCAATCCTCCCCATTCTTAGTCTTCATTTTCACTTTCACTTTCACTAACACCCTGGTATTATCACCTTGTTTGCGGAGACTCGATTTAAAAAAAGTTATACCATGAGTTATACCAAACGCTGAGGAGTTAAATGGCTATTTATTATTAGCATCTATCTATCTATCTATATATATATATATATATATATATATATATATATATATATATATATATATCCTGGCATAGTGTGCATTCTCCCCGAATGCACACTATACCAGAAACAATATGTAGGAAAATCTGAATGGCCCTTTTACTACAGGATTAATAATTATCGCAATCGAATTAAGTCGGTTTCGATTATTACCTATAGAACAACATTTCCGCCTACAAAAACACGATCTTAAAACCCATGCCAAATTCACTATAATTCACAAAATAGAAAAGCTCGGAGTACATAACATTAGAAAAATTTTGGAAAAACATAAAGATAAGTGGGTTCTGCGCCTAAGAACGCTCCATTCAGATGGGCTTAATCACAACATATATAGAATTAGTATATAACCCCACAAATCAGGCCCTACCCACATTTCTCGCCCACACAAAACAGACATGCTTGCGGAGGTGTTGAGGCCTCACTTATACACACACTCATACTAATATACACACTTACGCACATCATACTCACTCACTCCCTAGGAACAAAAAACACACACACACTTAACAGAGACACATCCCCTTTCCAGGAACCAATTAAACTGTCAAAATGACCAAGGGGATTCAGAGTAGCATGAATCCATCCAGCTCTTATCTTAAATAACAACTTAAAAGGGACCAACACAAGGTCTGACCAAAATTCATGATTAAAAAATAAAAAATAAAAAAACAAATGATAACTACAGATAAAGTTCATTTTCCCCATAAAGTAATTTATTTCTGTAGTTCACTTCTACTAACAAGCAGATTTTTTTTTAATCCTAGTCGAAAATCTAATTGAAATAATAAAAACGAAAGAATATTAATATACAACCCGGTGTGTCGGAAGATTTTATTTTTTTAATATTTTTTATTGTCCAAAACATATATATATATATATATATATATATATATATATATATATATATATCGATTATAGGTGCTGTTCAACTTATAATTACATGAATCATTTGTTTATATTTGTTTTTTGTATGAATGATTCATGTAATATATATATATATATATATATATATATATATATATATATATATATATATGTGAGTATGTGTGTGTGTGTGTGTGTGTGTGTAAGGGTTGTTGAAATGTTTTAGCCCTACTCCCTTTCCAAAATCTCTATCCTGATGTTTCATTACATATATACAACAATAAGTTTAAATCGAGAACAACGCCTTGTGTATATATTGGTTGCCTACTCGGTTTGAGTATGGCGTTTGCACGGCATTAATATAGACAATTTTAATCGCGTTACGATAGAATATGGCTTTTTCCCCGCCAAGGACTCACATAATTCTTCTTCTTCTTCTTCTTCTTCTTCTTCTTCTATGTGCCTGTGTTCATTCAGGGCTTGACTATAATGGCGTTCCAATAGTCCCTCTCTTTTGTAGATCTTAATATTTTTTTTAATGTTGTTATCTCTCCTAAACCAAGTCCGCCATCTATTTACTCAAACCTGCTAGGTAGATTATGCGTTTTTTCGCTTTCCAACTTGCATTCAACTTGTTCTGTGAGTATCAAATTTTCCAGTCCCTCTTTTCTCATTATGTGCCCTAGAAATTTCAACTGTCTCTTTCTGGTATTAATAAGTATCCTTTTTGTTTTCATTTTCTTTAAAACTTCGTCATTAGTCGCATGTTCAGTCTATTGTATTCTTATCATCATTCTGTAGAACCAAATTTCTGTTGTTTCAAGTCGCTTTTCATCTGTGAGGAAACTGTTCAGTATTCGCTGCCATATAGGAAGACTGATATCACATAATATTTCGACACTCTTTTCTTTGCATCTAACTAAATTTTTCTCTTCCTTAATATTTTGCTTAGCATTTGGAAGGCACCATTCGCTATCTCACTGCGCCTTCAGATTTCAATGTCGCACTCACTTTTCGTCTGCTGCTAAAACACTTCACAGATATTTAAATTGTTCTAGTTGTTTGATTTTAGTCGCCTACAAATCCTAAAATGTATGCATCACACTTTCATCAGCAATCGTATCCAGCAGTTAATCTGGCACAGTTCCAGAGCATTGTTTTCATATCAATAATATTTTTAATCGTCATTGAGTTGGTTACCCCTTTAGGCTACATCAGCCTGTAGTTTACCAAGTATAATCTTACAATATGGAGTTATTCTGTTCATTATTTTTTATATTAGGTAAAGACGGTGCTCTGGTTCAGTCCATTCTCTGATAATAAAAAACGATAATCTAAAAAGAAAGTAAACATCATTGATTGATTGGGTCCAATTTTCCCAGTCTACCCTATTGTGAAGATGGCCGTTGACCCTGCAAAAAAAAAGTTAATCCGCCCTTTGACAAGTCTTATTTTTAATCCTGCTGGGTGTCTAGCCAACCTACTCACCAAAAGCGACATGGTGTGAAAAACTGTTTTGTCATCGATAAATCGATCATGCAAGAAATAGTACTAGGTTACATGATACCAATAACACTCGCTGGGTGACGTGACATAGAGTGGAAGGGGAATAAATATTCGTACACATGAAAAGTTGTATTTTTATAAATGTAAAAGCCTTAACTAAAGCAAATTTTGATACATTTTATGTGTAAAGATACATTTTATTAAAAAATAGTAATAAACTTAATTAATTCTTATTCTAACAGAAATGAATGCATTTTTTTATTTTAACTGAGCATTCGTACAAAACAAAAAAAAAGCATATTAACTTAATTTAATACTTTGTGGAATATCCTTTATTGAGTTCAACAGCTACCAGTCTATTCCTGTACGTCTCAACTAATGATTTGCACACATTGAGTGGTATTTTGTCCCATTCTTCTTGGCATATTGTCTTCAAATTCTTGATATTTGTTGGTGCTATTTTCCCAGTTTGAATTTTCAAATATCGCCATAAATTTTCAATTGGGTTCAAGTCTAGGAACTAACTTGGCCATTGCAAGACATCAACGTTACTTTCAGCTAACCATTTCCTTGTAGATCTAGCGGTATGCTTAGGATCATTATCCAGTTGGAAAACCCAATCAGGAGGTAGCCGAAGTCTCTCAACAGAAAGCATTAAATTGTCTTGCAGGATTTTCTGGTATCTTTTGGAATTCATCTTGCCATCTATTATTGATATTCTGCCAACACCTTTTGCAGAAAAACACCCCCAGATCATGATACTGCCACCACCAAACTTTACAGTTGGCAACGTGTTCTTTGGTAAGTAGGCTCCACCGTCCTTCCTCCACACATGATTTCGATAATTATGACCAAACAGCTCTATTTTAGTTTCATCTGTCCATAGTGCTTTTTCCCAAAACGAATATTCTTTATCGTTATGCTCTCTAACAAATTTTAGCCTAACATCTCTGTGTCGTTTCAAGAGGAGTGGAGTCTTCCTTGGGATGTGTGATTTCAGACTGTTTTTGTGTAGTTCATTACTTATTGTACGCTTGGTTACTTTAATCCCTAATGCACGCAGATGTTCCTGCAGCTCTTCTCGGGTAACCTGTGAATTCTGTGTCCTAATATCCTTACTGATCTTAGAGAAATCTTCTTCGGAGGACCTGTTCGTCTTTGGTTTTCGACGCTGTTAGGAGTTTTAAACCTTGCAATGAACGGAGCAACTGTAGTAAAAGGAATATTCAGGTTGTTAGAAATCGTTCTGTAACTGTTCCCATCTTTCCAAAGAGACAAAATGTGTTGTTTTTGTGAAATAGTCAATTCTTTACCTTTAGGCATTATTAGAACCTTCTCGTAAGACTAGAAATTGCAGAATGTTCTGATAATGGCTAATAGCGTTAACTATAATTACTGATAACATTACTGGAACATTCTAGAATATACTTTTTTCATAATTAATTGATTATTTTATTCTAATAATTGATTTGTACGAATACTTTTTCACTAGTTAGAATTTTTAAAAAATGCATTAATTTCTGTTAGAATAAAAATTAATTAAGTTTATTATTATTTTTTAATAGTATGTCTTTATACATAAAACGTACCGAGATTTGTTTTATTTAAGGCTTTTACATTTATAAAAATACAATTTTTCAAGTGTACGAATATTTATTTTCCCCCACTGTATATACTCGTCTATATACATGCATACATACATCCAACATCAGATTACCCATATATATATATATATATATATATATATATATATATATATATATATATATATATATATATATATATATATATGTATATATAGTAGTAATCTTATAAGTATAAAAAATTATACTTGTTCAGAAAACCTTCAGTGTTTTGATTTGCAAATAATCAAACCAATACCAAATGGAAAAAAGGTACAAAAAAGAAAGAACCAAAAACATGTACGTTAGCCGAAAATAATCTCCTAGCATGCAAGTTCAAAGCCCAAAGAAAATACCCCGATACGAGTAGTCAAAATAACTAAATAAAGTGCTCGATACAGTAAGTAGAGCCGACCTAATTAAACCTAGAGATCCAGACAAACCTACCAAGCTGATAGATATTATATTCACCACCCCGATTTGAGACTCTTAGACAAATATGGTTGTAATCGCTCAATCCACTCGTCAGGAGTTATCAGCAATTGTCTGACGATTTTCTCATTTTTCTTTTTGTTTATATTAAGTGAAAAAATATGCGTTTTTTATTGGTGTTAGGTTGATTTTTTCTTCTCCGTATATGTGCTTGTGTGTAGACGTATGTGAGGGATTTATGTATGCGTGGATATGTTTGTGTGCATATTTGCATGTGTGATTTATTTGCGATTACTTCATTTCATAACTTCAAGATTGTGGTATGTTTAAAAGTAGTTGTCGGATAAAATTAGAAAATATTTTAAAAGAGCAAAAATGATAAAAACAGATCAACCTTTCAAAACTTACTTCTTTTGCTTTCTCTAATTTCATTTTTGCCACAAGTGCTCCCAGTTTGTCATCCTCTTTTTTAATATCTTCCGCTCGCTCTCTGTTTAGAGTGTTTTCGACCTGGAATGAAATCATAATGAGAAAAATAGAAGGAGTAAAATAAAAATCAACTTAAATTTTAATCATGTCAAAAGTTGTAAGATTTTAAAGCTGACCTCCTCCATATCGGTAGATCGATTCGTTGATTCCTGTATAACAGCCAATCGTTCTTTGATCTGCTTTTCGATAAACTTCGAATCATCAACTTCTGCGGCAGCTTCCGAACTCTGACGTTCTAACTGTAAACACAAAGCAAAAAAGAAATACTTGAAATATAGATTTTTGAAAATTCGCAACTTTTTATAATCATTTCACCCCAAGTAAGGCGATAATGCCACTAGGACACAGAGATTTACTGGAAGTGAAGGAGAATGAGAAGAATTTAGTGAGGGGAAGTGAGGAAATCACAATAAATGAACATGATTTCAGAAAAAAAGAAGATGGAGATTAACATTTCATATATTTTTTTAAGATCGTACGTGGCAAGGAAGCAAGAAATCGGCAGGGAGTTCCACAGGCGAGAAGCGCGGGAAACAAAACTATTAGAATAGAAGGGACGCTTGCATTTATCTCGTTCAATATTAAAGCGGTGCGGCCTAATTACCAATCTAGTAGCACGCTTAAATTCATGCAATCGTGGGACAAAGAAAAAAAAGCTCAACTGAACAGTTACCATGAAAATATTTGTTTTCCTAGATTAATTTAAAAATTTATTTTAAGAATGATAGATTTTTTCTCCAGTATTTACATAATATAAAGTCAAACGTTTAATAAAACAATTACACTGGTTTAATTTATCGAACTTTGGCAAAAAATTTTAAATTCGTGTGAAAATCTTTGTATATCTTCATAACAATACGAAATTTACGTCGCATATTCTCCAGTGTTGATTTCAGTATCTTTTACGAATATAAATCGGCGTCAGTATATTATGGAGTAAAAATCAGTAAATGAAGCATATGTGGATAGTGTAACTGTTATCGGCGCGAAACTTAGAAACGGCGAACTGAGTTCAAGTCACACAGTTGCATTCAATTTCGCAAACGAAAGACAATCCATCTTTTCTCCGTCAAAAAAAAAAAAAAAAAAAAAAAACAGCGAGATAGACTGTGGTCTCTAAAAAAGATAGCGACCAGAAAGAAAGTAAACGCTGAACGGTGGAGTAATGGATAGCGGCTCGGATTGATGAATCGGAGAGCCGAGTTCGAATTCCTAGTCGAATCCATTACAATTACTTACATACTAATACCCTTGGGAAATGTATGAATCTTCGTATACTCCCCCCACCCCAGTTATGGGTAAATAGCAGTACAGGCAACTGGTCTACCACAGAAAGAAATGACAACCTACTGCGGGAAAAATTTGTCCGATCGAAAGATACATGATCGCCTAAGCATGTATCATATAACTGCCTGACTGAATTCAAAATCCACTGTATTTCCTGAAAGTAATGACAATTCACAGAAAATAAAGAAAAGGACTATAGAGAAAACTTTGATCGCCTAAGTTCTGAAGAGAAATGGCACGTTTTTTGTTATTTTCTTTTTTTTAATGAGGACTGTATCCGTAACGGTTGCCGTAAGGCCCGTTATATGCGTTATCAGGCATAGAACCTTACTCCTTATTAATAGTATAGTAGCAGCAGTGATAATTAAAAAAAAAATATGGGGATAATTTTTAATGTACCGTAAAATAGACATATATACATAATTTTCTGCGAATCCGCTACCACGTGACCCTTTAGGGTTAAGGAAGCTACACGCTTTTCTTCTGGCTGTTACTGCTGGTCTACGATGCAACACCATAAATATCAGCTCCCGACTAAGTCTAAAATTCTCCTTTAAGACACCTTGTGTCCCTGTTTTATTTGACTTTGTTCCGAATTTGTTCTGTTTGAAAAGTGTTTTCCTTGTTTCTGTATTTCGTTTAAATATACTGGCTTACGGCCATATCAAGTGGAAACAATGGTTCCCGTACGATCGCCGAAGCTAAGCAACATCGAGCCTAGTAAGTACCTAGACGTTTGACCGCTTAGAGATACCAGGTACTTTAAGCTTGGATATGCAGGTGGTGTAATGGATAATGGCTCAGATTTATTAATCGGATTGCCGAGTTGTAATACCAGTTCGGTTCGTTATATTCATTTACGCGCAAATATCTTCGGGAAAGGTTTGAGTCCATCGTTTTTCCCCAACTATAGTTTAATTAGTAAGAGTCTTATCATTAAATCATTATTATCTTTTAAAAAATCTCACAATATAAAAAGATTTTCTGGCTTTCAATAACCTGCAAAAGGTTGATAAACCGTAGAAAACGAATCAATCAATAAATTTAAATGCATTTTCTTTATCCATTTCCTTTTATTTATATATATATATATGTGTGTTTGTGTGTTTGTTTTTTACTAGATTTCATGGTGTATTTCATAAATAAACAGATAACTGATCAGTATGAACCGTGAACCTTTTTCATTGAGACCAGCGGCTAGTAACTGTATTTGAATGACATCTGCTAGTTACAATAGAGAGCAACAGTACCAACGAATGCTAAGAATATCATGGACAGAACATATGAGCAACGGGGAAGTGTTATGGAAAATAGACACTACAGGTACTCTCATACAATCAGCAAGAAGCAGTGGAAATTTATGGGACACATAATGAGAAAAGATGGCATGGAGAATCTAACACTGACAGTACAAGAGAATAAAATGGAACATCAAGTAACTTAACAGGTTTGAGTTTAATATATACCAAAACAAGTTCAAAGAAAGGTGGCATCCTGTATGGTAATACAGCAGTCGTTTACGACAATCGGAAAAAGAGCAACCGATAATGGCTTTTCATAAAATTACACACAGTGTTTCACTCACTCTTTCGGATTCTTGCTTTTCCATGAGGCGTTTCATTTTTTCTTCTCGTTTCTTGGCCACTTTACTTTCAAGAATTTGCTGTTGTCTTATTTTATTTAACGTCAAACTGAAAACAAAAACAGAAATAAAATTACAACCGTTCATTTAAGTTTTTATTTATACTTTAGACAGATAAATAAGCTTTTAGAATTAGTAAATTATCTGCAAACAACAAGAAAATATAATATATTTTCCGAAAAATATTCTTAAAGCAAGAACTCAACCGCAAAGTATAACGTTATTACAATCTGAATACATTTTCCGTCTTTTCTATACATACTTTCATGGTAATTGTTCGGATGAGTTCTTCGCTATGGTACCTAGACGTTTTGAATTTAAGCGCAGTACGAGACTGGCGTCGAGATCTCATCAATTTACAGTTGAGCTAGTTAAATCTGACCGTAAATTCTATGCTAACGGCTTTGTTTATCAGCCAAATTTGGTCTGCAAAAATTTAAATGCAATGTCAATCAATATATATATATATATATATATAAATGAACATTGAAGTCAACACTCAGAGGCGACAGGCTGTTTAATGCTAGTTTCAATCGTCAGGCCGCCTGAGGAATGCATCTAGCATGAAACAGCCTGTCGACTCTGAGTGTTGACGTCAATGTTCACTTTTAGATTTACATACGATCTATCTCTGATATTGAGCTCTTTATCCCATAAATATAGCACACTTTTAAACTATATTTCTTCATATATATGTATATATATATATATATATATATATATATATTTATATATATATATATATACATACATACACATATATATATATATACATATATATATATATATATATGCGCGTCTGTGTGCGTATGTGTGTGTGTGCGTATGTGTGTGTGTGTATCTGCCTGTGTGTTTTACTGTATATTTGAACAACATATCTTCTTTTATACATGTTCCATTGAATGTGACGGACAAAGAAAATGTTTTCGTCCTGCCTTTTAGTGTCGATGCTGATCTCATTTTCCACGCCGATAATCTGTGACCTTATATTTGAACCGTTCTAATAAGAACACACAACTAACTCTTTCATAAATAACAATTACATTTTATTCAACTCGTCTGCGAGAACGTTTTTTGCTTATCATCAGCATGACTGATGCTAACCTCCCTCCTGGAGAGCGAACTCCTTGCAACTGCTCCGGTTAACGTTTTTCGGTGACATGAAGCAGAAAGATTATATTGAATCAACTGCTAATTGCTAGGCCCGCTTGCTAGGAAAGATGCTTCACTGTGTCATGTTAGACAAATTTTTTCGACAGAATCTTTCTTACACATTTATAAGTCTATTATTCGTCCATGTATTGACTATTCCTACTACATATAGTCTGGTGCTTCTGGTATGTATTTCGAGAGTCTTGATAAAATCCAAAGAAGCTGCAATGTTATGCCTGTGAGCTGGCATCTCGACTTCAGTCATTTCCAACCGACGTAAAATACTTTCTGTAAGACTTTTCTATTAATATGTTCATGGTAATTGTTCTGATGAGCTTTTATCTTTGGTACCTAGACTTTATGAATTTAAGCGCAGATGTTGGACGATTTCCTCAAAGATGAAGAGGCGACGGAAATGTGGTTCTACAGGAGGATGCTAAGGATATCATGGACCGAGCGTGTGAGCAACGAGGAGGTCTTAGAGAGGTTACAAACAAGGAGGAGGCTTATGCTTAATACCAGGAAGCTGAAGTTTCTGGGACACATAGAGAGAAAGAAGGGCATGGAGAATCTGATTCTCACGAGTCAAATAGAGGCAAAGAGAAACAACGCGTGACATCCCTGGTGGGCTTAAGCAAGTGGATGACAGAACATGGTCTGGGAGAGGAAGCAGAGGGAGAGAAATTGTTGAGAGATGCAAGGGATAGAAGGAGGTGGAGAGCCATGATCGCCTACGTCCCGAATGGACATAAAAACAAAGAAAGAAAGAAGACTAGATCAGTGACAAATCCCAACATCTTACATTTGAAATGGTGAGATGTAACCGTAATTTTTATGTTATTAGTTTCTTCTCTCGCACTTCTCGCTTGTGAAAAATCTCTTTCGGCTACTTGTTTACCAATCAAGTTTGAGCTTGTCAATTGTTATTGTACACTATCTTACTTCCTGCTCTTTAATTGTTCTCTCTCCTTAATGTTTTTCTTTTTCTCATATACTCTCACATTCAGTAACCTCTTGAGTCTTAGTGGGTTTATTGCTTGGCTTGTGGTGAAATGAGGATATAAAAAAGCAAAAACGAAACACACGTTTCGGGTTTTGCATTTTTATTTTCCCTCAGTGTATAAGAATTACATTTTAACAAAACGTTTTAATGAGGCGAATGATGGATAGTTTGCTGATTTTTTTTTTTTTTCATTACCCAAAGTACACGGCGTTTCTCGTTTGGTAGGTTTAATTAAGTTGACCTATTACAATCTAATTTTTTACGTTTTACAATCCCTCATAATTTTTAAATTAAAAATGAAAACAATCCGTGATAGAAAGTTCTTTATGGTTCATTAAATTATTTTATATTCATTTGGATCATTTACGAAAATTGGAAAAGAATTAAAATTAAATATATTTTCTGATGAAAAATACATGTCCTCACCATAATAATAATAACAAGAATATATATATGGTGTTTTTCTTAGGTATTGAATTTATTTATCAATCTGACAGATTTTTATGGCTTTAAACTTTATTTTTAGTGGATACTCATATCTGAGTAGACATTTAATTTATTTAATGAACAGTAGGCTTATTTGCATTCGTCTACCGGTCTGAATGTAGGAGGATTATTCTTGATTTGTGTATCGTCTGAAAATAACGCTTAAGGTGATACATATATATATATATATGTGTGTGTGTGTGTGTGTGTGTGTTGTGTAGTAAGATTTAGTTATAATGTCTATTATATTTATGAGTTTGAGGATCAATATCGGGGATAGATCGCATGTAAATATTAAATTCGATGTTGAGATCAACACACAGCTACTACGTGTTGACATGAATGTCCAATTCTATATATTTTAAAATATGTCAAAATTTAATGCAATTCGCGCACGTATAGATCAACATATGACAAATAAACAAAATATTTATATAATTTATATAATATATATATACATACATATATAAATATATATATATATATATATATATATATATATATATATATATATATATATATATATATATATAGTTACTGAATAAGGTTGCTGCATGAACGTAAAAGGAGGAAATAAGTGTAGATTATAAGGATATGTGGGATAGATATCGTTTGACAATAGACTTAGAGGGTAAGATTGTTAATAATTAATAAGCAGAACATATTATTTAACAAAACATGTTTGAAATTATATATATGTATATGTGTGTATGTATGTATGTAAATATTTTTATGTATTTTATATTAAGATGTATTAGTAAATATTTTCCTGTTTTAAATATCCTGTAATCGGCTGATAAGTCATAGAAAACTCATCGCTCAATCAATCAATATTTTTTTTGTATTATTTAGAATACATAACAGGAGCATCAAATCAGATGTGATAGAAATATAAAATGCATGGAAAAATGGTAGACTTATAAATGAGTCTGATGAGAAAAATTGTCTAGAACCAGTTAACTAGTTTTCCTAGCAGCAGTTAGTGATTCAATATAATCTTGCCACTTTATTTCAGCATAAAACTTCAGCTGGATAAAACGCTGGAGGTCAGTATCAGCCATTACGATAGAAGATAAAAATGTTTCTCTCAGACGATTAAAGGAGAGTAGTTTCGCTTTGGAGGCAGTAAAATTAACACGCCATTGGGTCATTTTTAGATCAGCTGCCAATATGAGGATAATGAACCAATCAGAATTTTTCAGACAGGGTAAATAGTCTGATTTGAAAAAAGATCTAAAGAGCCTTTCACAACAACTTTAATTTCGCGATTTCATAAGAAAGATTGTGTCAATTCCTTCAGAAACAACATAGCCAATCATCTTGCAAAGACAACCAGAATTCCAAATTCTGCCAATTACCCTCGAGATATCCAAACTATTGTCTGATCTTCACCATTTCATTTTTCTTAAAATTCGTAAACTATTTACGATCGTAGTGCTTCTAACCGAACCACCTTCATAGGCTTAGTTAACTACCTTCTTTGCTTTTGCAGAGTATGTGTGTGTGTAATGTAGAAATTGTCCGAATGTTATATATATATATATATATATATATATATATATATATATATATATATATTGAACAATAAAAAAAATTAAAAAATTAAAATCTTCAGACACACTGGGTTGTAGATTAATATTCTTTCGTTTTTTTTATTATTATTCCATTTAGATTCCTCGACTAGTTTCGGCCGAAATGGCCATCACCGGGAGGAGAAATATTTCTGCTTGCTGCTAGCACTAAACTACAGAAAAAAAAAAATATATATATATATATATATATATATATATATATATATATATATATATGACAAACTGGTAAAGTTTTTGTGACGAGTTAAGATTTCATCGGATGAAACGCGTCACAAACACTTTTCCAGCTTGTCATATTTTTCTAAATACTGTCTGTTGATATATAAAATTATGCAAAATTATATATATATATATATATATATATATATATATATATATATATATATATATATATATATATATATATATGTATGTATATGTATGTATGTATGTATAGAGAGAGAGAGAGAGTGGGGGGAGATAGATAGATAGATAGATAGATAGATAGATAGATAGATAGATAGATAGATAGATAGATAGATAGATAATGACAAACCTTACCTTTTGTCCAATTTTATCATTTGTTTTTCATGTTCTTTCAGAATTGTTTCCCGATCCTTTTCGGACATACTTATCTGACTATCCAGTAATTCTCTAGAATACGAAAAAAAATTATGCAAAATTACATACGAATAGTGGTATTGCCGTTGGATATTATATATAATCATTAATATATACTTATTGCTTTTTCATAACATTGAGCACTGTGTTTATAACAACTTAGGAATAAATATACTTACGTAGGTGCAAATATTTGTGTGTATGTATAGTTTTATCCTATCCATTTGTGTGTGTGTGTATATATATATATATGTATGTATGTTAAAGAAAAAGAAGAAAGGAAGGAGAAATAAACAAAAAGTTAACACGATGGACGGCTGGAGAAACTGGCAAATTTTGTATACATCGAAATTGTCTTTTGGCTGGTTCATGTTGTCAGCGATATTTATGGCACATTTCAATTTTTTTAAATATATTCATATTAATAATAATAATAATGTTGTAAGGAATTTTTTAAATATATCAGTTTTTCAAAAAATTGGATCTTGTTTAAAATGAATAAAATTATGGAAAAGAATATGCGTAGTATTAATTATAATAAAAATAAAAATATTAACAATAATAATAATGATGATAATAATAAATATATAGTATAAATCTAATATATATATATATATATATATATATATATATATATATATATATATATATATATATATATATATATATATTGGTGTCCCAAAATAATGTATATCCTCTTTGAATCATAACTTATTTAATTTATGTATTTTAACTTGTAAATAAGATTAATACAAGAGAAAGTATACACATTTAAAGAATTTAGGAGTAAAATATACAAAAAACATAGGAAATTCACTTTAATAAGATAAAAGCTACTTGGGGAAAACAGTAAACTTGAGAAATCTGTTGTCCTTTTACGAGAAAGATTTTATACATTTCAAAAGAAAGCTAACTGTTATTAAATACATGTTTCTTGTATGCAAATGGTTAATCATATCATTACTGTTATTGCCATCATTCTATCCTCTTTTCTCACAATATATACTTAACTGTGCAGGCGATGTGAATGTATGGTGCCACTGCTAACTAAATCCCCAGAGTTTAACCTTATATGCGTGTATCCTTTGATGATTCCTTAATATATATATATATATATATATATATATATATATATATATATATATATATATATATATATTCTTCTTTTAGCTGTAGCGAAATCAGTTGTGGCTTTGCCGTCTACGGTTACATCACCCAGCATATTACAATTTGATTACCACATGAAATAAAAAAGATGCTTTAAATAATTATAATTTCACTTACTAGTTCAGGTTTGCCATTTCCGACTTTCTTAGGTTTCCTTCTCTCTTACCAGCTTAAATTTCAAATGATTTTAACTTTTTAATAAATGTTTTCGTTACTTTAACTACGTCACGCCCCCCTTTTGGAAGTTTGTGCCTTGTCTTCATTTTGTCCTTCATATTTGCTTTGGACTATTCCTAGCGCTCTAATTACTAAAAAAATGTGTAGACTTACTTGATCACATTTTCCTTGAATTCTTTTATTTCTTTTTTGCTGTTTTCTTCCTCTTCTGCTTTTTTCATTCTCGCAACTTTATCGCGGGACAATTTCTTCTATAAGTAAACGAGAATCGGTATGTGAAAGTCTAGACTAGTAACAAATCGAAAGAAAATCATATCTGAATGAGGAATGTTATGACTTGAATAGATATTGTTGAATGAAAAGAAAGAAGTGCCAAGACATTTGGGATCACAAAACGAAACAGGTGCCAATGTATAAAGATCTGCATCCAGTAGATCTGGACATAGTCTTTCAACAGTTACTTTTTCTTTTAGCATCTGTGAATTATCAGGAGTATTGGGAAAGACATTGGAATTTGGAGTAGTCTTTTTCCCAGTCTGGAAATCATTTTTGTCTTGAGAGCACTGTTTAATTTGCTATTTAACTAATAACTAGTGAAGAAAAGGTGAATTCGTGTCATAACAAAGGTCATTTGTGCGAAAGTAAATGCAACTGAATCGGCTTGACTTTGCATAAAGTTCGTCGATTTCAAATTGAATGCAGAAGCCAACACACATATATAAAAGAGATGGGAGAGAAGTTACAATTATTGTTTTACATGTGGAAAGGTGTTTGCGAAAAAAAAACATAATATTCATGTGTGTGTGTATATCTTTTCTACTACGGGTCCAAAATGTGATTACTTATCTTTCGTATTCAGTTCTCTCTTTTTTTATATATCAATGTCCTTTCTTTCCTTTTCTCGACACAAACACAATTTCACACACTGATAGTCTGTAATAAAGGTATATACTTTCTTTCTCTCTTTGTTTCATCTTTTTCTTTCCTTCCTTTCTTCTCTAGACGGCTCGATTTGCAACAGGGGTGTACACTTTCTTTACGCAGGTTGAACCACCAGCATATATTTTTATCCACGTCTTCAAATTGGGATTCTCGAACAGGAATATTTCTTTATATTTCTGTCCGGAGTTGCCTGGATCGAACTGGATAAGTCATCACTATCAAATGCGTCTTATCTTTCCGTTCGTGAACTACTAGCGCCTCGGCTTCGGTCTTGCCTTTTCAAAGTCCAGAGAACAACTGATCCTCGAGTGAATCTTTGACTGTCACGTGACTTAGGTTTTGGGCGCGAATTCTAACTTACTTCCGTCCTCTGTCTAACTTCTGCTCTAGACGTTTTCCTTTACGGGTAATTGGGTCAGTCGACCATTTTGACCTGCCTTCCCAAAATGTCATAAGACTTCACGTAATCTTTATTCTGTTGCTAGGCGGAAATTAACCTTCATATGTGCGTATATGCGTGTTTAGCTTATCTGCTTTTAATACCCGTCACACACACACAGAGAACAGTGAAAGCTAATCGCTCAGACATCATGATTAGACACCGCTAAGACAAAAGTGCCTCCTTATTGATATGGCAGTCCCTGCAAATCGCAATGTCTCTGAAGATCTTCAAAAAGCTATCAAAATACAAGGACCTTGAAATCGAAATCTCA
>OZ010577.1:50583621-50593621 GCA_963932145.1 Acanthosepion lycidas | reverse complement strand
GGTGGTTTGCTACAATGTGCGTAGCATTGGTGGATCTTAGCCGCGAAGGGTAGAACAGAGGAACGTATTTTGTCTGAGCATTTTTCATGGAAATAGAATATTCTAATATTTAAAAATTGATATATATTTTTCCATGTATATATTTGTCCTAGTTTTGATGTGAAGAACCCGCTCCCCAAAATTTGTAAACGTATTTTGATAAACCATATATATATATATATATATATATATATATATATATATATATATATATATATATATACAGGGTGCGATTGATATATAGTCTAAATTACGCAAAAATGGCAGTAACGCTAACATCTCATTTTAGCAGATATATTTAACAAAATATCTTGAAATACTAAAGAGTGAATTTATTCAATAGGCTGGCCATTGGTTTCAAATACAGACTCCAGACGACTTCGGAATCTCTTGCATCACTTCTTGACGGTCTCATTGTTTAAGTTGGTTAATGCTTCCATAATACTTGGCTTCAGTTTATCTTTGGTATTACAAGGAGTTTTCTTGGTCTCTCGCTTAATTGCGTCCCACACATAACAATGAAGTGGTTTGCATTCCGGAAAGTTATGTGATATAAGGAGTGGTGTTGTCGCAGAAATTGTCTGACAGCCATGGCTGAGTTCTCCTGCTTGTGTGGTACGGTACAGAGTCACGGTGCCAAACAGTGTCTTCCAGTAGCCACCCTCTTGATCCAGGACAGTATTACCTCCGTAATGCACTTGATGTAGGCCTCCGCGTTGAGTCTGAAACTCTGTGGGAAGATGAATGGAGGCATAATGTCACCATCACTAGTGATCACTCCAAGCACTTTCGCAGTCACCATTAAACTCATCGAACTCCTCAAATACTCTGAAATGTTCGTATTGGAGCTTCCGGTGCGAATGCCCAGCAGCCCAGCAGTACAGCATGCCGTTTCCAAATTTCTGGCGAAGTGAATTGCGTCAAAATGTTCTTTTTCTCACAGAAGGGGCCCAACTTACTTTCATGATACCTGTAAAAGACCGGAAGTTGTGGAGATCCTTGATCGCCAGAGTCTTGAAGAAGAAGAATTTTATGGGTTTTTTGTAGCTTTTTACTTCCTCTGCGGCTCTTGTTTATCGTTTTTTAAATTTAAATTTCACCTCAATGACAATGGCGTGGTAAATAGAAAAAAATGGGCATTTTTTGACACATGCTTCTCTTCGCTTTCAGTTAAGGTTCCAAAACTACAAATACTGCTAGGCCACTAAACCATACATCAAAATAAATTTCAAAAAAATAAAGGAAAACAATAATATGCCTCCTTATCGATGTGGCTGTCCCTAGTGACCATAATATCAACTCCAAAATAATTTAAAATCTTAGAAAGTACATTGACCTCTGGATTAAAGTTGCAAGAATGTGGAACGTTCAGGCCACTATTTTACCATTTATTATTTAAGCATTGGGGTCGATATCACCGAACCGAACCTGACCACCGACATTTAAAAAAATGGGATAAATCCTAATAACCCATCAGTTCAGAAGTCCGCGTTGCTTGGCCCTGCAAATATTCTTCGAAATGTTCCCTCTGTCTAAGGCCATACGACTTAATAGAGAAATCCCATAATGCAAGATCTCAGGTTGAAAACGAAAATTGAGAGGAAGAAGAAAATACAATAATAATAACAATTTATATAATAACTGTCTTTGTCCCTATCTTCGTTATTTTACAAGGCCGTTATGCCCTGCTAATGCCTCGTACATAATGAACAATTCTGTTTTGATCGCGGAGAAAGAGAAGCAAAGGCCCTACTTGGTCTCAGTAAGAAAGAAAGAAAGGAGAGTTTAACGTCTCCTGTCGATAACTCATGAATAATGGACTATTCCATTTTGATCGCGTGGAAAGGGGAAAAGACACTACTTAGTTTCAGTGAAAGAAAGAAAGAAAGAAAGAAAGAAAGAAAGAAAGAAAGAAAGAAAGAAAGAAACGTTTAATGCCTGTTTCAGTGGAATGGACTAAGTTGTCAATTTTAAATCTTTCATTCGTTATTACAATATTTTGTCAAAGTTAAGCTCAGATACTTAACGAAGCGATAGGGGAATTTCTATGGATATTTTATTCTTATAGAACTTGCCAAATAGAAACATCGTGAAATTTTCACCGGTTAAAACTAGTATATAATAAGAAAGAAAGTGAAATTTAAAACCATGTTTATTTTAATATTTTCATTTGTAGCCTCTTTAAATAATGAATACTTTTAATTGGTATGGGAATATTTTGTTAAAGGTGTTAAACTCAAATATTTAACAAATAACAGATGCCACATGAGAACTTTCAAAAACAGCAACAACTAAAATGGATATCACGTGTAATTCGAAGAGATAATAATGGCATAATAATAATCAAGATGTTGACACTCGACACTATGGATATTTGATTGTCACAGAACTCGCCATTAGTTTATTCACTCATTAAATTAAGAATTAATATTCATCAGAAAGTTCAAATAGGAAAACTGTGAAACTTTCTACTAGTACTACTACGACTACTACTACTAATAATAATAATAATAATAGTAATAATAATAATTAACTTTACCACGCTGCAGGCGACAATAGTCGCCATATAATTCTTTCCCTTTCTATTATTGGCGACTTCTGTCGCCTGAGACGATTGCCATAAATAAACACTTGTCAACTGTTATTTCTGCTATTTTTAACTGGAAATCGCATACTACTCCCTTGGAACAAGGCTAAACTTCCGTTTTCCAACGCCATTTTGAATTCTTCTAGACGGTACATGAGGTGTAACATCGATTAAACCCACGTTAATTTTTCGCGATTTTTTGTAAACCAAAATGGCCGCGTCTGTATCCAACAAAGCCTTTATTCATGAGTTTTTCTTTGATTAACACTCTGATGATGCTTTTTAAAGGATTTACTCAAGTGGATATTGATGAATTGGTGGGAGATGATAACCACGCCAGTGACGTGGAGGAAAGCGACGATGACCACTAGCAGCAACTATCATCCATGCTTGAGTAATTTTATGGAAGCTACTGCCGACCATCTATATATATATCTGAAGGTGAATTATTTTGTCTATTTATAAACGACGAAATAATAACTTTATTCATCAGCGAGAAAAATAATTATAAGTCATGTGAAAGAAAGAGCAAAAAAATGCTAGTGTCTTCTGAAGTGGAAACACGAGAGAACACGGCACTTTTGACGAAATGAAAGACTTTTTTGCGATTTTGCTTCTTATTGCACCGCCAGGACTCCACAGGGAATAATAAAAGTTAAAGTACTTTGATTTATTTATGTATTTTAATATATTTGTTTTTTTTTTTATTTCGCATTTAAACTTTTTGTTTTCAGCATAAAAACATGTATGCAAAATGTAATGCATTGCATAATGCATAACATTAAAATATTACTCATTCGTTATTTTATTAGTGTACAAACATTAAAATCTATACGCACAATACAAAGAAAGTTATAACAATTTCAAAACTATAGGTGTTCATGTTTTTACACCCTCAAAAAAAATGCAGTGGCAGGGGGAACAATTCTTAGCGTGTTAAAGGTTAAGATGCGCAACATACCTCTTTCTTTCAACTTTTCTATCAGTTCGTTTTGTAATATTTCGAGTTTAATTTTTGTTTCCTTCATGAGTTTGTCTCTCTGTTCCTGAAGCTGACTGGCATGTTTTACATCTATTTCGCCTTCAGCTTGTAAGAGTTCAAGGTGTTGCTGAGATTCCAGTTTTTGTTTATCCTTCATGTGATCCAAAGGTTCTGAAATAACAATGTGTTAATATGTATCGACGGAGACATCCGTAATTGTCAAATATCACTGTAATTCAATATTATCATATATATATATATATATATACATATATATATATATATATATATATATATATACATATATATATATACATATATATATATATATATACATATATACACATATATATATACATATATATATATACATATATACACACACACACACATATATATACATATATATATACATATATATATATATACACACACACATATATATACATATATATATACATATATATATATATATACATATATACATACACACACATATATATACATATATATATACATATATATGTACATATATATATATATACATATATATATATACATACATATATACATGTATATATATACATACATATATACATATATATAAATACATATATATATACACATATATACATATATATATATATATATATATATATACATATAGATATGCGCATTCGACACATACATATATAAGATAAAGAACAATAGGAAACGTTTATCAATCTAACTTGTTTCATTTTAATTTATAAAAGTGTTCAGATAATATTCTATCCATCTATACAAAATAACTCCTATTATCCTGTTAAAAATGAAACCTGTTAGATTGATAAACGTTTCCTATTTATTCTTAATCTTATTATTCTGTCGGATCCATATTTTATCTATATTTTATACCAACTCATATATATATATATATATATATATATATATATATATATAGGGTGGGAGAGTGATAGAGGAGCGACAGACAGACAGACAAACAACATGGATATAGAAATCAAGACTGCATGCTGGCTGTCAATTTCATCTCAAGCGATCCCCTAACCATTCTCAGAATATCACTGGAGACGAGAAGCCAACAGCCATCATGCCCTATCACCAGTCTATGTCTATAATCATCAATAGTCGGCCAACTTACTCCTTAATAAAGCAAATTTTAAAGAATATATATACATATATATATATATATATATAATTATTTATTTAAAAATTATAACATAATTATGTTATAAAATCACTACAAAATGGCTGTTTTTGTAGTGATTTTATAATATATTTATGTTGTAATTTTTAAATAAATAATTATATCTGTTCTACTATGTATTGAGCACTCTTTTAAGAATAGTAATTGTTGGTTATTGGAATTTATTCCGTATACACAAATCGTACTCTTGTATATATATATATATATATATATATATATATATATATATATGTATATATATATATATATACTTAAATATATATATATATATATATATATGTGTGTGTATGACTGTGTGTGTGTGTGTGCGTTCGTGCGTGTGTGTGTAGACTGTCGACTCTGAGACGGATATGATCATCATTGCTAACAAATTAAATTTATTGCTACGATTTTGAAATCAGAATTGCCCTTCTCCTAGACGAGTTGCCAATCACAACTAGAGAGACCAGTCTGTCCTGCTATTTAACCAACAGCTGGGGGAGAGAGGAGATTGATTCATGCCTTTACATGGGTACTTGCGCGTAAGTGAATGCAACATGTTTCTTTGATTTCTCTCCGAGTCGCTGTCCAGTACGCCAACCGCACATCCCTTAAGCCAACAATGCCAGTGTTGAGATTATACGCTCCTACAGCTTCCACAACAACGCATCGACGAATGCCACAAGAGGAACCTTGCTGTACTGTCACGTTCTTCGTGATTGAGCGGTAAAGCCAGCCGGATCGATCGGTGGTTTATCCTACAAAGGTGACCGCATCACTGGAGAGCACATTTTTCTTTAAGATTTCTCGTATGTGCAGGCCGACAAGTATAATATATAGTGTGGGGCACCTCGAGGTGGTGTAATGGTTAGCATGTTTGTTTCACTAGAACAATTATGACTGAGTAGTGAGTTTGATCCACACTGGGTGCCTCTTACTTTCGGCCTTGTGCCACATCCAAGCTACGCTTGGAAAATCACTATAATATATAGTGTGTAATAACGAAAAAATGGGATGTTTGTTTCATATACGCGTATTCACTATAATGATGTTTGTAATAAATATAGTGTCTTGCTAGAAAGTTTTTTTTCTCGTTAGAATCCATCTTGCACATTTATAAACCTACCATTTGTCCGTGCATTGAATATTGTTGTTATATCTGGTCTGGTACTCCTGCTGTAGATCTCGCGATTCTTGACAAAAACCAAAAGAAATGGGCTGTGATACAACCGTTCCCGGCTAGGCATCTCGACTTCAATCAATTTTGTGACGTGGCTGCCCTCTGTCTTTTCTACAAATATTTGCATGACAATTGTTCTGATGAGCTTTTTTTATCTTGGTGTCACGATTGCATGAATTTAAGCCTGCTACCAGATTGGCATCTAGGTCTCACCGTTTTACTGTTGAACTAGTGAGATGCAACCGCCACTTCTATTGTAACAGTTTCTTTCCTTGCACTTTCCACCTGTGCAACTACCTCTCGATTTCTTTCTTCCTGATAACTAGAATCTTTAAAAATTTAAAAGCAACCTCAATTGCCATCTTTTATTTTCTATAGCTCCCTTCCTTTTAAACCTTTCCACAATCCTCTCCATTCACAGTATTCTCGTTCTTTCGCTTTCACTCCTTGTACCTCCGTCCTGGAGTCTTGCTTGGGGAGAAACGATTTAAATCTATCTATCTATCTATATATATATATATATATATATATATATATATATATATATATATATATATATTCATACAGAAGTACATGCATATATATATATATATATATATATATATATATATATATATATATATATATATATATATATATATATATATAGGTAACTATACTCGTTTTGAAAAACCCTCGAATTTCCCTCACGATCCGCTTAGGTGAAACCTGGGTAGGTTTGTCTGGCTCACTAGGTTTATATATATATATATATATATATATATATATATGCTTGTATTTCTATATAAATGTGCGTATGTATCGCTGTAATAATTGTTTTCACTATATACTTAGTCGTATATAACTATCTATCTCTTTCTATATATATATACATATATATATTCATATAGAAAAACATACATACATACATGCACACACACACACACAAATATATATATGTACGCATGTATTGCTATATGAATGTGCATGTTTATCGATATATTAGTAGTTATTGCTATATACTTAGTCGTTGATAGGAAAAATAGTAGAATCACCTCATATATTTTAGGAAAGAACCTAAGGACAATAATCAAAATTGAAATATATGGATCCTAATAAAAGATGAACAATATTCTACCCTCTAAAATGTCACAACTCACCTGCCTTCCCTTCTTGGGCATTTTTTCGGTACTTTTTCTCGAGCTCTTCTAATTCAAGTTTGTGCTTTGCTCTCTGTGTGAAATGAAAAAGTCGAGTAAAAACGTTCAACTAAATTATAACAAGCATACAGTCATATACAGATGGATAAATAAGGAGAATGAAGGAAGTATGATAAATAAAAACGCTAGAGACTAATTTTCGATTATTTAATTGGACAGAGATTCGTTTGAATAAAGTTGAAAAGCAAGAAGGAACAGCAATAGAAATGCAAACACATTTTGATGTGATTAGTGTCATGTTAAATAAGTTTTTTGAAGCCTTAGCACGTCTTTTAGAACAAAAGGATAAGACGTTCTAATATTTTTTTTTGGATCTCGTGCGTTAATACGCGTAGAAGTAATTGTTTCTGCATTAGAGTGATGGACGCTTTCTTTGAAATGTCAATCTGATGAACGCATATTTTTATTGTCGCATTATTAAGTTGTAGGTTTTCTTTCGAGTGTGATTCATTAAATCTTACTGATCAAACTTTCTTAATGATACTCTCCTCTCCCTCCTCTTTCTCCCCTCCTCTACTTCCTCTATTCTTCTCCTCCTCTTCTCCCTCTCCTTCCTCCTCGTCCTTTCACTTGGATAATTATCGTCATTATTTCCTTTCTCTTTATTCACTTCAGCGTCTTCATCTTTCTTTTTTTTTTCTTTTTTTCTTTTTTTTTTTTTTCACTGAGCTTTTTTTCCACCTCACTTTTCTTCTTCTGTCATTATCATCTCGGTTTTTGTTTCAGTATTTATCATCATCTACTTCTCTGTCAACTATTTTCTTCTTCTTCTTCTTCTTCTTCTTCTTCTTCTTCTTCTTCTACACGATCATCGTTTTCCCTGTCTTATCTCTTTTTACTCCTTCTGTAACTGCGATTGACTCCATGAAATTCAACACGTATTAAAATTCCCTAATAATTCAAAATCTTTTAAGTCTCATCTGCAGTTATGAATATTACACAAAATAAGACTTTACTGAACAGCAATAATCTTTTACATATAAGAGAGAGAATTTCACATTCCCAAGAATATATTGCAACTAGTACCATATACGTACTGTATGACATCTAACAACATACTAGGATTATATTCTTCTTCTATGGGCCGTATTCCTTCAGGGTATCTTTTAGTCATCTCTCCCAAGCTCTTCTCCTTCGCCCAAGCTCGCCATGTATGTTGTGCATTATTTCCCTTTGTCTCTCTTCCCTTCAATATGTCCTGTGGGTGTCAAATTTTCCAGGCCCTCTTTCGTCGTTATGTTCCCTAGAAATGTCAACTGTTTCTTTCTGTTAATTATAACCGATCTTTTTGTTGCCATTGTTAGTTGCTCACATGTTTGGTCTATGTTATTCTCAGCATCTTTCTGTAGAACCACATTCCGGTTGCTTCATGTCTCTTCTTCATCTGTGAGGAAATTGTTCAGCATTCTCTGCCATGCCAGGGGAAAGACATTACATAAAAGTTCAGTATTGGGTTTATATTACGACTAACACCTTGTTAGTATTATGTTGTGACTAGCACATTGCTTATATTAAATTTACTAATACTCGAGAGAATTTGAATGTCTTTCACAATTATTTTTCTCTTTGGTGTGTTGTACTATGAATGTTTATCTACTTTATAGATTTCTTAATTGATGTGACATGATATTGTTCTAATGTGGACAATTTTCTTTCTGATGGCAATGTTAGATATTGTTATTTATAACGACAATAAACTCTAAGTAAAGTTAACAAAGTAAAATTTTCTTACAATGTCGTCTAAACTTGCAGTCTTTTCTCCGCTCAGTTTCTGGTTAAGTTCTTTTCCTTCTTTCGATTTTCTTTCGTCGTAATTCTCTTTTACGCTTTTTAGCTTATTGAAAATTTCATCGGTGAACAATTTTGCTTCATCCTGAGGAATAACCTTTACACTGAAAAAAATAAATAATAATTTATTTTGCGGGAATTTATAACTAAAGAACGAAATTCCCTATAAATAAAGATTCCAGTATTTACAAAAATCCGTCAGTTTTAAATTCCAATGATGGTCATTACTTGATTGAAAATTGAAAAAACCAGAATTGAAGACAGATATACCCGAGATATAATCAAAAAAATATAAGAACTATTGCTATAGTAACGGAGCTAAAATACGCAGCGTTTAGCCGCTTGGCTCAGACTGATCTTAAACACTGTCGCGCATGCACATTAAGTTCTCAATGACTTCCATTTTTTATAAGAGTACTTGGAAGGAAAGTGTGTAGAGTGTGGTCGTCTCACCACAACAGAGGAAACTTTTTGAAAACGGTTCAAACAGGTTACAAATAGTCTATGGCTATGATCCCGAAACCAAAGTTCCGTAGTGGAAGACCCCAAGCAGTTTTTTACCCGTTACAATATCCCCCAGGTACGATAACCACGATATTCTCCAGATCTCGGCCCTTGTAACTTTTTACTCTTTCCAGAAATCAAACCCCACTTGAAAGGAACACGACTTCAAGACGTTGAGGAAATTCAAGAGAATATGATAAAGCAGCTGCTCACTATCCCAAAAGAGGAATTCCAAGGATGCTTCCATTAATGGTAACAATTCTGGATAGAGTGTGTGGCCTCAGGAGGGGACTACTACAAACTAGATTAAAACTCGAATTGATGCCTGTTGTAGTTAACTTTTTATAGCACTAGTTCCGAAACATTTTGATCTGACCTCATATATATATATATATATATATATATATATATATATATATATATATATATATATATATATATATATATATATAATATTTTGGTTATAATTAATTTGCAAACTGGTTCGAGTCTGTTCTTGGTTTCCGTCACCTTATACAGAATATATTGCGACTAA
>OZ010577.1:50513621-50578621 GCA_963932145.1 Acanthosepion lycidas | reverse complement strand
TCTCTCACAGACGCGCCGTCGCATCTCTCTGTCTTTTTTACAAATACTTTCATGGTAATTGCTCCGATGAGCTGTTTTACTGTTTTTCATTAATTCAAGCGCCCTACGAGGCTGGCATCCCGCTCTCACTCTTCCACTGTAGAAACTACTAAATGTAGCCGTCTCTTCTACTCCAATAGCTTCATACCTCGCACCTCTAGCCTGTGGAACACCCTTCCCTATTACTGTTTCCCTGAAAGCTATAATCTCCAACTATTCAAATGTAATGTCAATCGACATCTCCAGTTGCCTTGATCTATCCACTATCCTTCTCCTCATCCTTTCTTCTATCATTCCTATCTGATCTTGCTCCAAATTTTCTGTAACCCCTTGCGTTCTAGTGGCTTCACGTTTTGCCCGGGGCGTAATGCTTAAAAAAAAACGTATCAGACACAAAATTGAGTCGGGGGTAGGGACTAACCTACCTGACGAGCTTGTGTAAATGGACGGTGGAATAGGGAATGATGGTAAAAAAGACTAACGTTATTAAGAGCGACACAGAATAGGAAATTGTGAACAACGATCGTCCACGCTCTAAAAGTATACTGCAGACTCACTTCTGAGTGCACGGTCTGTGATGTAACTCACTTCCAACTTAGAAAAATGAGAGATATGGGAAAATTAAGAGTCAGCAATTGTGTCTACACTTGAGCAACAGGCCGTCGACGCTCAGAGAATCAGGTGAAAGCCGATAATTCCTAACAAACAAGAATTATTTTATTACCTTTAAATATGCAACTATTGGCTAAGTAATTATAAATATGTTCGTAGACATAATGCCGAGTCAGCCAGGTCGTTGTTGTTGCTAAACCTTTTTCGACTTTATTGTGAACAGAAGATTTGTCTTATAAATAAGCATCATTGTCTTTACACAAAAAATTCAGAGTTTACTATCACTGTAAGAAGTTTAAATATTACAAGCTAGCTTAACGGTTACTTGGCGGAAAGTGAAAACGACGTGCTGAGGTTCAAGTTCTGTCTTAATCTGTTGAGTTTGCTTTCGAACTAATCCTCTTAGCAAAGGCACCATTCTATTTCTTCTTTCACCTTCTAATTTTAAACTGTGGTGAAGGTAACGGGAAATCACTCTACCATCTTTTTCAAGAAGTCATGACAATTCATCAATAATAAAGAAAAGGAATTTGTGGAGAGCCATGATCGTCTACGTCCTATTTAACGTGGGATAAAAAAAATAAAATATTCAAAATAATAATCTAAGATATTGATAAAAAGTCATAGAGTAATTTGGAAATAGAATTACAAAATTCTTACTTTTTGAATTTCTTCACTATAGAGATTTGTTGCTTTGCAATGGTGTCAAGGAGTTCGCCGTGATCTAAATCTTGTGCGTCCTGCAGAAAAGAAAATGTGTTGACGGTCATTATTCCATTTTTTATTTTTTTTATTTTGAGAGAGAGAGAAAAAAAAAGAGAGAGGGGAATTAAAAGATACTTGATGAAGGATATGCTAAGTGTGTTGAACAGTGAGGTGAATGTGCGTAACAGAATGTATGTAACAATGTTTCATGACTAAATCATTGCCTTCTTAGACAAGCCGAGAACTTTTCTGTCCCCATCGGAATATAATATAGCTGAAAAGAGGTGATATTATAACTCGTTTCTATTTCTTCGTCCATCTATCTCATTTAAGGGATGGTAGAACCTGTTAGGGTCCCAGCTATGAGCAAATAGTGAACACCCAAACTGGGGTCAAAACACTATATAAGTATAAAAACCAGCAATACATTTTTAGAAAAAATATTGCAAGCAATACATTTTTAAATATTACCAGCAATACATTTTTGGAAAAAAAATACCAGCAATATATTTGACTCTCGACAAAAACTCTCTTTACACAAATACGTCAATGAAACTTGATCTACAAACTGATTTCTTACAAAGAATACATATTCTATTAATATGAAGCTATCTCAAAAATCTTGTCGGCATTGAAAACACACTGAGGTCGATAGGCAGTAAAATAGAATAAACAAAACCAACCAATCTTAAGTAACATTTTTATTCCTAATAATGACAAAAACTTTTATTTAAGAAAGAACAAAGAGCGACGTCTGCAACTGGACTTGAGAGATATATTTCTCTGAGAAATCGTTTCAGTGCTGACGGGGATTTTCTTTCTAACTTTTTGTTTGACGCAGTGTGTCATGTCGACATTTTGATTATGTCATTATTTTCTCTTCGAGTTACACGTGATATCCATTTTCGTTGTTGCTGTTGTTGAAAGTCCTCAAGTGATGCGATATCTGTTATCTGTTAAATGTTTTAGTTTAACACCTTTAACAAAATACTGCAATACCAATCATAAGTATTCATTACTTAAAGAAGAGGGTGCAAATGAAAATATTCAAAATGCACACGGTTTTCAATGTCACGGAAGAAAGCGTCAAATACATGAGAAATGTATCGCTTTCCCTTTCTTCTTATTATACAGGATGTCCCCATAACATTGACATCATTTAAAATGTAACTAAATGTTCCAGACAAACGAAATTAAGTAGGCTTGATGTTGAACAATAAAATATTTATCAAAATTCGAACAAGCTATTCAAAGGCATGTAGATTTTATAACCGATTTCATAAAGCTTCACAAATATTCAATATTCGCAACATCTGTGACACGACACACGTCAAGTCAGTAGTTCAGCTCCTGACAAACGCACTGTAGGATGTATTACGAACATTCTCCATCGCCTCGGTAATTCTTTGCTTAAGTTCATCTAGGCTAAGAGGAAGAGGGGAATATAAACCTCTCACATAGCCCAACAGAAAAAAAATCACAAGTTGTCAAGTCAGGTGAACGTGGTGGCCATTTCAACAGCACTGTCATTATCACTGGCACGACCGATTCATCTTCCTGGTAGATTCTCATTGATGATAAAGTTCGCAGATAACGTGGTGTAATCGTTAACAAGCATGTCTCGCAAGATTAAATACGACTGAGCAGTGAATTCGATCCTCACTGGGTGCCCCATATTTCAGCCTTGTGCTACATCTAAGATAAGCTTAGAAATTTTTTACGCACCTCGACGTGGTGTAATGGTTAGCAAGCTTGCCTCGGTAAAACAATTACGACTGAGTAATGAGTTCGATCCTCACTTGGTGACCCATACTTTCGGCCTTGCGGCAAAGATAAGCTACGTTTATACAATCCTTACCGATCACCTCGTGGTGTAATGTTTAGCAAGTATTTCACGCTAGAACAGTGAGTCCGATCCTTACTGTATGCCATGCTTTCGGCTTTATGCCCCATCTAAGCTACACTTAAAAAATCTTTTTGTGGGCACCTCAACGTGTTAACAAGCTTGTCTCGTTAGAACAATTGCGACTGAGTAGGGAGTTAAATCCTCACTGGGTGCCCCATTCTTTTGACCTTGTGCCACATCTAAGATACGCTTAGAAAATATTTTTGGCATCTTGACGTAGTGTAATGGTTTGTATGCTTATCCCGTTAGAACAATTATGACTAAGTAATGAGTCTGATTCTCACTGTGTGCGCCATACTTTCGTCCTTGTGCCACATCTAAGATAAGCTTAGAAAAATCACCGAAAGATTTAAAAGTCCACTTAACTTTGCTGAGCAATGTCAGACTTAGATTTACTCAACAAATCATTTTCTTTATTTGTTTATTTCTTGAAGTTGGTCATCGTCACTTAGGTTGGACAATGATCTGTCTCCGGCGTCTTTATATTTTCTTTAATTATTCATTGTTAGTTGATAATTAAAATCTACTTTTAATCCGTTTTACTTCGTTTTTGGTTTTTATTATAACATCTCTTTATGGCTTAACATTTTAAACTAAGCAATGATCTTTATTTAATCTCTTAAAAGGAATTACATCACCTTTATCTTTTGGATTGTTAACTTTTTTAATCAAGGCGTTACTGAGTGTGAGAGTATATGAAAATTCTATTATGGAAAGAGCCAAATAAAATTACGGGGAGTAAGAAATCGGAAGAGAGTTCTACCGTGAGAAGTGCGAGAGAAGAAATTGTTAGCATAGAACTTACGGCTACATCTAGCCATTTCAACTGTAAAGTGATGGGAATTTTCCGGCAATTTAGTATTTCGCTTCAATTCATAAAGTCTATGTGCGGAAGGTGATATTTATTTTGTGCAATACAAAAATGTAGCATAAGGCCAAAAGAGTGATTGGAAAGGGTAGTCTTCATCTGTCTTATAATTCAACTTAGCTAGCCACAACTACTGACCCAAACATACCATAGTATTCGTTACACCAAAACAATACATTATTATTCTTACTACAGCCACCTGATCCATGGCCCATATCCAACTCTCACATATATCTCCAAGAAGTCACATGGGCACTGCGACGGCCACATCTCGGTTAACAGCATCTATTAGGTTGGTGCAAAAATAATGACGTAATAATGTCGTTTTTTGACGTTGAAAAATACGTCAAAAAACGACATTATTACGTCATTATTTTTGCACCAACCTAAAATGTGTGACAGTATTCGGGCGGATTTCCAGATTTCGTTGAAGGGGAACGCCGCTATTCGACCCACCTGTGCCAAGCGGCCATCCGCCAGTTGCCATCCTGCGCTTCAGAAGTCAACGGCTTTACCAGTGCTCAGAAGAATGGGGCAAAATTAACATCCCTTGTGCAAAAAAGGGCCAGCAAGTCGTTGCACTATTTTGCCTTCAATGCCACCATGAACCACAATTGCAGCAGCGGAAGTGGTGGCTACAGTGACAGAGAATGCGCTAATTGAATACATTGCAATGATCTAATAAAAATAAAACAGTTTTGGTGAAAAATGTAAAAGGAACTTACCGCCTGTTCAGCCATTGCTTGTCGTTTTCCCATATTTTCTTCCAGGGCCAATTGTTGCTGAAGAATATTCTTTTCGATTTGACTAAGCCATTCTTCTTGCTGCTTCTGTCTCTCTCGCATGAACCATTCCTCGCGTTCTTGGTCCATATCTGAATTTTCTCGAATCATATTCAGCATGTCCTTCTGGATATTTTTATAATTGATTCTCCTTTGTGAGTCATTATCCTATAAATATGCGATATCGAAAATAAAAATCGAATGATAAGAGGTAAAATGAAATGGCTGACTCTGAAATTCGTTGACCGTTTTTTACATGACGAAACGAAATGAAAGCTATTGAAATAAAGCTCGTGTAGCGTTCAAAAAAGGTTTTCATCCTCTAATTTCGGGAATAACATTAAAAACAGAATAACTTTTATTTCTACAGTAGGAACTAAAACACAAAAGAATATGTTTGAAATATTTTCTTTTTCTTTTCTAATTAAATATACTTAGAACTAATTCTAATTAAATACACTTGAAGAACTAATTCTAATTAAATACACTTGAAGAACTAATTCTAATTAAATACACTTGAAGAACTAATTCTAGTTTAATACACTTGAAGAACAGAGAAATATTTTTTTTATATATTTTTCGAATTAAAAATAAAGACTCATATTAATCAATAATGCTTCAGAAATAATTCCAATCATGATTTTTTATTATATTTAAGGGCATAAATTATAACAAATCTTGCATAAATTTAATTATTGTAAGACGATTTTTGAATGTCCATTTTTTTATTTGTATATATTCATAAAATGCATCCACTGAATTCACTAAATTATAGTTTGAAATGTATTTGATAATACTGAACATGTATGTATGTGTGTGTTGTCCCCGGTCAAAGTTAACAATAGATATAATAACTTTTTACGTTTATGATATATATATATATAAATAAAAGGGAAGACAAAAGGAAAACCTTTTATATCAACATTAACGTTAAGTTTTCAAATTTTGACTTAAATAACGTCCTAAAATATTCTAAGAATCTATTATGTAAAGGAAAGGTAAAATATGAAGGACACTAAGTGACATAATATTCGGCGTATTAAACAAAAGTGAGTTGATGTTGTCTTATTGTTATTGATTTTTATGTAATTATTATTTATTCATTTATATATTTTTATTTAATTTCGTTTATTTATTTAATTAATTTTAAAGGTCATTTTAAAAGCTAGCTGTTTTCTTTTAATTTTTTTAATCGTCATATAAAAATATGCTGGCGTTTTCCTTTCCTAAGGGGTATAACTTTGAAAGAAGACATTTTTTTTAATCCAGGGCTTAAATTAACATTTTGGCAAGAATGAATGAATGCACTTTAAAGAACTTTTCGTCTAAGTAAGTTATTTTTTCTTTTAATAAGTACAGCATTTTGGAGATTAAAATTGTGAGTGAAATTATTTTTATGTATAACTAATGTATAAATCGTTATGCAATCGCTCTTATGTTTATAAATACTTATTTTAAATTTCTACAAATTTCACCAATATATTTTAAGGAACAGTTGTGACAGTTTATTTTATATTATTGTTTATTATAGACATTTTGCGTTCTAATCATATCCATTTTTGATTTGTTTTGGATGTCGTTTTAATTAATTTAATATTAAGATTGGATATATTGTTATGAAAACAAAAGTGAGTTGATGTTGTTTTATTGTTATTGAATATAACAATATTTACGTAAATAAGAAAAATATATATTGAAAATAATTTTAAGAACCGCCAGTATTCTTACTATTAGGTTGGTGCAAAAATAATGTCGTTTTCTCACATATGTTACTACGTGAGAAAACGACATTATTTTTGCACCAACCTAATATTTCATCCACAATGCTAAAAGAAAAGCATGCAAAATCTACAACAGCAAAGAATATATTAAGAAGAAGAAGAAGAAAGAAAGAAAGAAAGAAAGAAAGAAAGAAAGAAAGATAAACCTGTGCAAGAATGGAAAAATACAATCAATAATAATATTAGGCAAGCTCAAACACAATTCCAAAAATGGAAATCCTCAGGAAATGACAACTTTTGGATCTGTCATCTGTCATCGATCCATAAAACTTTATCAATGCTAATTAATAATCCCAATGAAATTCTAGAATGAATCATTGAAAATATTAAACATCTCCTACCAAAAACGGGTGAAACAGATAATCATTGTAGGTCAATAACATGTCTCTCCTGGCGAGCTGTACTGACACTTTTCTCGATGAAAACAACATTCTTCCATTGGAACAAAAGGGACGTCAGAGTGGTTCGTATGGTTTCAAAGATCAATTACTAATAAATAAAATGATTCGGAAAAATTACAGGCAAAAGTTAAAAATCTGACAGCTTGTATAAATTACCATAAAGCCTACTATGGGATCCTAAAGGTTTTGGAATTGTACAAAGTCTTGTCGCTGATAGTAATTTCCCTTAAATACAACATGAAATCGTGGAAAAAATACATTATACTTAAATCACACCAAAGTACTACTATTTCCAATTGTTTGAATATCCGACGAGAAAACTTTCAAAGAGACTCCCTGTCTCCCCTTCTGTTCTGTCAGTCATTTATTGCTCTTTAGAATGAACTAAACAGTAATAACTATATATACAAAGTAAAAAGGAAAATGTTTAATTACATAAACTATATGGATGACATCAAACTCTTTACCAAAGACGACAATGAATTGAAGAGTATCCTCAATACTGTAAAATGTTTCAGTTATAACATCGGTATGGATTTCGAATTAGATAAATGTGCAAAAGTAACATTCAAGAACGGGAGAATTGCAGAAACACAACCAATAGATCTATTAGGTTGGTGCAAAAAAAATTTCGTTTTCTAACATATGTTACTATGTGAGAAAACGAAATTATTTTTGCACCAACCTAATAGATTATTTCAAAAGAAATAGGAAACTGGAACAAGAAGTCTATGGATACCTTGGAGTCAGCGAGGGAGATGGTATACAGCATACCCAAATCAAGGAGAAAGCAAGGAAAGAATACTGCAGGCATGTGCATCTGGTATTAAATACCGAGTTGAATTCACGAAACCGAATATCAGCCATAAACACATTGGCTGTCCTCCTTGTGGTGCAATACAGTTTCAACATTCTTCAATGGACCATTGCTGACATTAAGCGAATCGATGTCAAAACAAGAAAGTTTCTCATTTGCCACCGCATATATCAACGTAAGGCTGATGTTGACCGTATGTCTGTGTCCATATCTGAAGGGACAGAGGATTAAAATAACAAGAACTATCTTTCAAAACCACAACAATCGGCCTTCAAATTTACCCGGAAACTATAGAAGACTGGATTACTATCTTTGTCAAAGAACATGAAAGAGATAAGAAACTGCATTCAGTAATAAAAAAAGCCAACAAATTCAAAAGTCGTTGGAAATGTTCAAATAAACCATAATATACCTCCTGTAGCGGGTAAGGACCTAAAAACGAAATCAAAGGCAAATGCAATGTACTAAATGCAGAAACAATAGCAAGATAAGTATCTTCATGGTCAATACTCTGCCCGCATCAGACAATTTGATGTCGATAAACGTCGTACCCATAAGAGATTGCGTATCGCAGGATTAAAAGCTGAAACCGAAGGTTTTATTCTTGCTGCATAAGATCAATACTTGCTAACTAGAAATTACCAATCACACATACTTAAAAATTGCGGTGACCCCAAATTCAGATTCTGCAATAAATATCCAGAAACAAATGACAATCTTGTATCCGGTTGCACAGTGTTAGCACCAATTAAATATAAAATTCGGTATGATAAAGTGAGCAAACACCTGCACTGGAAAATATGCAACTTTTACGGGAAGGAAACTGCAAGTAACCATTATGAACATCAGCCAGACCCGGTTACAGAGATAGGACCTATAACAATTTCATGGGACTTTACAATGCACAGAGACAGAACAATCAAAGCTAATCGACCATACATCGTTATCAAAGACCACAAAAACAAAATGCGCTTTCCTATTGACATTGCAATCACTGTAGATTGTAATGTATCTTTGAAGATCTTCAAAAAAACTATCAAATTACAAGGATCTTGAAATGGAAATCTCGAAAATGTGTCACATGTGGACATCAATAATTCCAGTAGTAGTTGAAGTTTTCGGATTGATTGGAAAAGGTTTCGATAGACTCATTGAAGGGATTCCTGGTAGCTCATCCATTAAAGAAATTCAAAACATTGTACTCACGAGTAAAGCTCTCACATTACGAATAGCTTTATCTATGTAAAATGTATGCGGTCATAGGTTTTGTTTTTTTTTTATTCAGTGGAAAATGTTATGAAGCCATTTCTGACCTTAGGTCTCTAGTTGGGACCCGGAAGGAAATGTGTGTACAACAGAAATCAAGGGAAATAATAATAATAATAATAATAATAATAATAATAATAATAATAATAATAATAATAAATTACATAAAAATAGGCATATAATATTAAATTCAAACTCCTTAGCATCTACTATTCAAAATAAAGTACTGAAATGTTCAGAAAAATTTGTATGTTTATAGCTATGCATGTATCTGTAAATACGATATTCTATCAGAATATCTAAAACTTTAAAACCCAAAGTGACTCTCCCAAATAAGGATAAAAATTAATAAACAATAAGGATTTTGTTTTTTCTGGAGAAGTGATTTCGAGAAATGCGTGAAATGACTGGCAAAAGGGAAGATTATCACATGGTTCAATTTGTATAAATTCCACAAAAGGTTCCTTAGGTATTTTCAGAATTTATCACCAAACATTAGACTTTTATATTAAACAGAGCCTTTCAAATAACAGTAGAATACTTTATAAATCTAACTGCAAAAAGGACTACAAATTATAGAAGCCATTTACAATCAACTTAGGCAATCATAAATAAATAAAATAACAGTTGTTTGAGACTTCGCATTCTTTACTTAGGGCCGGCGCGTACTTCTACTTTGCCCCTAAACACGAGCTCAAGCCTGATTGGGGACACTGGGCAGTACTTTGTGACACTCGCCATCTTATCAACATTTTTTCTACCAACATTTATATACCTTACAAATTGAACTAAGCACAACTGACTATTAAATGATGAAAATTTTTCGGATTTTGACATCATTCTGATGTCTTTTTTTTGTCCAAATTTGTGAATTTTTTTTGCTCGTCTGTATAAAATTCACTATTTTTTATCCATAAGGGTGAATGTGTTATATTTTTTTAACTTTTTAGAAGAAAAATCTCAAGTTGATGTTAGAAAAAGACTTTCATGAACTTTTCCTGTTTCTAAAGCAAGTGATGTTTACACATATGATCAATCTTAGTAAAAATTGTCAATGTTTTGAAAAGCTTCACCGAAAGATTTTAAATATCAAGAAACATTGTATTAATCATTATTTACGTATGTGGCTACGTATGAAAAAATGTAAGGGAACAGGTGAGAATGGCACAAAACGAAGCTTTAAGAAAATTTACTTAGGCTTAAATTGGCGTTCAGAAAATCACATGCGGCTTGCGGCCCGCAGTTTGCCTATAACTGATTCATACCACATGACTCAACAGGATTCGAACTGGATACAAGCGCTTAACCTTATTTTTTTTTTAAATCATTTCACTCCAAGTAAGGCCATAATGTCACTGAGAGGCATAGGGACACTGGGAGTGATGAGAAAGGATGAAAAGGGACAGGATTCAAGAAGACAGATGGCATTGGCGTTGCATTTAAACTTTTGAAGTTTGCAAGTAAGAAATCGAAAGGGAGTTCCACGAGCCACAAGTGCGAGAATAGAAACTATTAGAAGAGAACATACGGTTGAATCTACGTACTTCAACAGTAAAACGGTGTGACCTAGTTGCCAATATAGTAGCACGTTCTTATCATGCAGTCGATGCAGCAAGGTGTAGAAAAAACAGATGGAAGCCACGTCAAGTTGGTGATAAAGTGACTGAAGTTGAGATGCCATGTTCGGATCGATAACATTTTTGTGCTAATAGAGGTAGAATGGCTCCCTAAGTAGGTTAACTAACGAGAAGAGAGCCTCTTTATACAGTTCTTGGGCAAGATAGCCTGATGGAACCCAACACTCTCTAGGCCGAATTGAATTCGGAGTTTTTCCTTCCCGTTTGCCACTGCTATTTTACCCATAGCTGGTGGGGGAATAAGAGGATTCATATATCCCACAAGAGTATTAGCATGTAATGGATCCTACTGAAATTCGAACTCTGCTTTCCGATTGCTCAATCCGGGCCGTTATCCATTATTCCACCGTGCATTACAGTCCCTCCTATGAATTTTGTCAAGAATCTCGAGATATATAGTAGGATCCCCAGACCATGTATGGCAGTAATATTCAATGCACAGACGAATGGTATATTTATAAATGTGCAGTGAAACAACCATATGCAGTATATCAAGCTGTTGATTCAATATAATGTCAGTAGAAAAATGTGAGCCCAAAAGGGTGCAAAGCGTTGCTCTGCTGGAAGTTAGCAACGGCCATTCTGATGGCAAGCAGAGAAAGGTTCTTTATGGAGATTAAATGAAAGTAGTTTTGTTTTGGAGTCGTTGAAATTTACAAGTCATTTCCTACCCCAGTTAACCAACGATTAGAGGTCCATTTCGAGAGCAGTTAGTAGTTTTACTTTGTCGAACCGGTCGGGCTTACTAGCTAAAACATGAGTAAATAGTCGTGTCATTTGCATAAATGCGTAATTGTAAATTGATGACATCCGGAAGGTCATTGATGAACATGAGAAACAACGTAGACCCAAAGAGAGAACGCTGGAGTGCACTGCATTCATTTGAAGTGCCCGTTCAAAACGGTCTTTTTATTAGGAACTATTGGATTAAGGCAAATATCCGTCCCCTGACACCGTAGTCCTTGAGCGTGTGAGGAAGACCAGCGTGTCAAACCCTTTCGAACGCCTATGAGATATTTAGAGCTACATCCCGAGCTACATCCCGAGCTTTGTCCAAACTTTGATAGACAAATTCAGAGATAGCCGTTAACACATCGGCAATAGAACCGGAGAAACGATTCACCAATACATGCAAGCACTTGACCAAATTTTCCACGAAATCAGGATAAGGATAAATTAAACAAACTTATTAGGTTGGTGCAAAAATAATGTCGTTTTCTCACATATATTACTATGTGAGAAAACGACATTATTTTGCACCAACCTAATATAATCTTTACGAATACAACATCGTTCTTCCGACTATTGAATTACTTATGACATTGCTATTCGAAAATATAAAACAAAAAAAAAGATATTAATATCGGACCACTCATTTCATTGTATGCCTGCCTGCTAGGATGGCTGTTTAATCTCCGTTGTAGACGCTTTCTCAAGCACATTTTTATTTGTTCAATAACCACAGAGCCAACATGTATCATATACAGTTTCTTAGTTACAGTTTCCGGAAGAGATATCGTAATATGCGTGATCAACCATTTGAAAAAGACCAGTACGCTAAAATCCTCGGTCATGATGACTGGTAACATCGTGCTAGGACAACAGCCATCGACAACCTCCGAACAATTCCGTCTACCCAATTTCATTCACGAGGCTTGGGTCAACGCCTGATATGCTTTTGTAATGGCGTTGCATGCTAAAAGCGTCTTCCCAGGTTTGTATGATCATGAAGTCACCTTCACTGAGAATCGAATCCGATTCTCAGGGTTGGAACGCTAATGTTCTAACCAATCAGCCATAAACGAAGAAATAATATGATGGTTAAAACCATTCACTTACCTTTTTTAAGCCGATTACTTCTTCTTGTTGAAGTAATTGTAATTCAGCCAAAGCATTTTGCATTTTGATTTCTTCTTCTTTTTCTAACATTGACACGATCTCTGGTCGGTAGTTCTGGCAAGAAATTTAATAAAACTTAATTGTTAACAAAGATTTTCTTCTTGAGAAGTTTGAATTAAAGTATACTGATTTGTAATCTACAGAATAGTGGAATTCAGATTCAATCACAATTCTGAATATGTCCCCTATTTGGTGTTTGTTCTCACTACTTGTCGCAAAAGGCAATAAGCTCCCAAACTAAGCCATCATTGCAATTCGAACGAACTGATCTTGCCGAGTTACAGTAAGGTAACTCGGCGCGGGGTTAGTCGGGCTAGTCATAACTATTAAATAGTGATTTTACTTCTTATCTGTTGCCGTTTACAAACTTCAACATTAAACAGAATAAGGCAACAAAGAGATGACATGTAAAATCAACCGGCCATTTCTAAGATATATGAGCCAGGAGCAGAATCCTGATGGAATACGTACGGGTATTCCTTGGATGAAGGTTTGGATACCGTGTCTAGCAGGCGGTGGCATTTGCCCTAACTCTCTGACCCTTAGGTAGGTTAACATAACCTCTCGTTGATCCTAACCCCAACACCGTCAAACATGGGGTAAACTTGATCAGTGAGGGTCGATCAATGCTACCTTTTTTTTTACTACTACTTTGTCTGCTGCAATAGCACGAGGCGTGGCTTGCAACACTAAAAGAAGGCATTGAAACAGTTTGAGAGACAGTTCCTACCCTACCAAGGGCAGATCAGAGTTATTTCAATCCCTACTGTGACTATAATACATACCAACTGCTGAAAATCAATATCAGCTTGACGCTTTCTGTGAAGTGAGTGCAGCTTAGAAGAACTAACTCCCAAAACCACATCTGCGGCATTTTCTATGTGAGGGTCGCATCATTGTATCACTGTATCAGATTGAAAACTATCATTTTAATGATCACTTTTAAATTGTTAATGATACGTTTGAAAATTAAATTAGTAAGTTAAAATTTGAAGCATGCCGAATCGAGCTAAGTTAGGTTGACAGACGGATCGTATAGAGAGAATTGGGTCTTGTTCAGTAGAGACAAATCGTATTAGGACAAACAGATTTAATTCAGTGTAGACAAATAGTATAGGGACAAGCAGGTCTAATTCAGTGGACACAATTCGTTTAGAGAAAAGCTGATCCAATTTAGTGCTGACAAGTTGTATAAGGACAAGAGGTCTACTTCAGTGCAGACAAATCTTATAAGGACAAACGGGTCTTACTCAGTTTAAACTAATTGTATAAGCACAAGCGCGTCTAATTCGATGCAGACAAATTGATGACAAGAGGGTCTAATTCAGTGCAGAAAAATAGTCTGAGAAAAAACGGGTTTAATTCAGTGTAGACAAATTATATAGAGACAATCGGATCTAATTCGGTGCAGCCAAATCGAATCAGGACATGCGGGTCTAATTCAGGACAGAGACTTCGTATAGAGACAAGAGTGTCTATTTAAGTGCAGAAAAATTGTATAAGAACAAATGGGTTTTATTCAGTTTAATCAATTTAAGACAAATCGCATAGGGTCAAGCGGGTCTAATTCAGTGTAGACAAGTCGTATAGAGACAAACGGGCCTAATTCAGTGCAGACAATTCGTATGAGGGCGAGCAGGCCTAATTCAGTGTAGAAAAATCGTATAGAGACAAACGGGCCTAATTCAGTGCAGACAAATTGCATAAGGATAAGAGGGCCTAACCTAGTGCAGAAAAATGGTATAAGAAAAAACGGGTTTATTTCAGTGTAGAGGAATCGTATAGAGAAAAGCCGGTCGACTTCCATGCAGACAAAAGGTAAAAGTTCAAGGGATCTCATTCAGTACAGACAAGTCGTGTAGAAGCAAACGGACCTAATTCAGTGCAGAGAACTCGTATAGAGACAAGTGGGTCTATTTCAATGCATAACAATCGTATAAAGACAAACGGACCTTATTCAGTTTAGACAAATCTCATAGGCAAAAGCGGGTGTAATTCAGTGCTGACAGTTCGGATAGAAAAAAATGGGTCTACTTCGGTGAAGAAAAAATTGTATAAGGACAAGAGGGTCTAATTCAGTGCGGACAAATCGTATAGGAGCAAGCGGGTCTAATTCAGTAAGGTGAAATTGCATAATGACAAGAGGGGATAATTCAGTGCAGACAAATTGTATCAGGACAAACGGTCTTATTCAGTTTAATCGTATAGGAACATGCGGGTCTAATTCAGTGCAGACAATTCGTATAGCGAAAAGAGGGTCGGTGCAAACAAATTGTATATGGTCAATAGGGCCTAATTCACTGCAGAAAAATGGTATAAGAAAAAACGTGTTTAATTCAGTGTGGACAAGCCGTATAGGAACAAGCGGGTCTAATTCACTGCAGACAATTCATATAGAGAATACCGGTCTACTTCGGTGCAGATAAATTGTACAAGTACAAGTGGATCTACTTCAGTGCAGACAAATCTTATAGGGGCAATCGCGCCTTATTCAATGCAGACAAATCGTATCAGGACAAACGGGTCTAATTCAATGCAGACAACTCCTATAGAAACAAGAGGGTACACTTCAGTGCAGAAAAATCGTATATGGATAAATTGTTCTTATTCAGTCTAAACAAATCATATAGAGAAAAGCGGGTCTAATTCAGTGCAGACAAAACGTATAGAGAAAAGCGGGTCTACTTTGGTCCAGACAAATTGTATAAGGACAAGAAAGTCTTATTCAGTGCTGGGAAATAGTATAGAGGCAATCGGGCTTCATTCAGTGCAGACATATTATATGACAAGCGTGATTAATTCATTGTAAATATATCATATAAAGACAAGCAGTCCCAGTTATATCACAGCAGACAAAAATGTCTTATAACTGTAATACGCTTCCGCATTAAATAAATATGAAAATAACAATCGGATTACTTACATTTCTCTTCGCCTCATTTATTATCTTCTCAGCCTCTGCTTTCAACTCGGCGATTTTGTTCTGTTAAATAAAAAACGAGCTATGAAATGTGCCGGCAAGAAAGAAATTTGAATATAAGATCGAACTGAGGATAAAATTCATAGCTGAAGAAAACGAACGAATGACCCCATACAACGGAAGGGAAACTGACTTAACAACTTCTCGATTCTCGATATAATGTCACTGCAGGACATGAGAGATCATGATTCTCCACAACTTCCTAACCTTTTTAATTCTGAGTAATTTTTGTCTTTTCACTAGCCTCCCATTTCCTGTTCTGCTATCCATTTATACGAACTAATTACGTGGGTTAATTGATATTTCTCTATGCCCTACTTGCATTCAATATATCCCGTGAGTGCCAAATACTCTAAGCCCTCTTTTCCCGTTATTCTGTCTCTTTATGAGTATGAGTGCCATTTTTGTTTGTATTTCTTTAAATCTTCCTAGTTGCTTAAGTTTTCAATCCATGGTATTCTCAGCATCGTTCTGCAGACCTAAAGACGCCTCTTGATCGAATAAGTATTAATCAATAAAAGATACAGAAATGCAGTTTTAAACTGTAAATTCTCTGTGAGAGCGACAAAATAAAAACATATCGTACCATTCCCGATATTTTCAACGCCGCGATAAGTACGACAAAATGTCATGTCAAAACTACCTTCTTCTTTTTCTTCTTCTTTTTCTTCTTCTTTGTCTTCTTTTTCTTCTTTCTTTATCTTTGTCTTCTTTGTTTTCTTTTTTCTACTTTTTCTTTGTTTTCTTTTTCCATCGTTTTTTTTTTCCATCGCCAACTTTCTTCTTCTTCTTCTTTTTCCATCGTCTTCTTTTTCCATCGTCTACTTTTTTCTTCTTCTTCTTCTTCTTCTTCTTCTTCTTCTTTGTGCCGCGTCTCTTCAAGACAATGTCGATCATGAATCTATACAACTATCTCGTGTGGCTTTTGGCAGTCTTTTAACTCCTACGACTATGGAACTAACTAATAAAGTCAGGGACAAGCAGGATTATTATATGATATTCAGCTCAAGTATAACATTAATAGCTATAACAAAAAATAATATTATTATCCTTAAAAATCATGAAGGCTGAGAAATTTCTTGACATTATGATTATTCTATGACCTACTTGTATGAAATAATCTGTCTTTTAATGGCATTTCACAAGGCAGTTTTTTTTTTTTTTTTTTTTTTTGCTCGGTGCTGTACATTTTCTCTCCCCAAAAAAACATACGACTGGTACCAGCATCAACAAGCGATCCCAGACCTGAGCCGTTATTGGGAGAATTGCTTTCTTGCCAGTTCCACGAGTATTAGTGTAAAGAGAATGCTAACTCCCACAACTGGAATTTTAATTCGGTGCACTGGGATTATTTTGCAGTTTTAAACATCCTGTGCACCACTCTCTGTCTCTCGCTCTATCCCTTGGGGAACAATGTTAAAGAAGCGGCCATCTTTACACTGTAATATCAGCAAGAAAACTGGCGCGAACAAACTCAAACTTCGCGTGACCACAATGGAATCAACAGCACGCATGAACAGAAGACTGTGACAAACTGTTGTAGCATACCTACGGATGATAATGGGTATGTCCCCATTCACATAAATTCAGTAGTAAATACTGTATGGTGGTCTGCAGTTGGAAATTCATGTCTAGCTGTGCTGGTTAAACTCTCTGCCTGGAGGCAGAGAGGATCCCCAGACGAGGCTCTGTCGAAGGGCAGAGTCTCGTCTCAGGAAACAGCTACCAGATCCCATTTTACACGGGGTCTAAGGGGAATTTTTAGTCGAGCCTACGAACTCGGATAACCCACATTAAATTCGGCCTTGTGCCACATCTGACCGCGTGAGGCAGTTGGTAGATAACCTGCAGATTGAGATTCATTGTGGAATGCACCTGACTCACTTCTAGCAGTTGACTACTTCTTCTACGCGCCGTTGCCGAATCTTATATGTGTTGTTCTTGTCCTAAGTATTATCGTTCATTACCAACCTTCGTGTGATTATTCTATTCAGTAACCTTCCCTAGGTTACAACACAAACCTAAAGATATGTTATGGCGAAAGTGCAAATAATTTTTAACTTACCCTCGTGTATATATATATATATATATATATATATATATATATATATATATATATATATTTGTGTGTGCGTGTGTATGTGTGTGTGTGTGTGTGTGTATTACTTACATACGCTCTATCTCTGATATTGAGCACTTTATCCCATAAATATAACACAGCTTAAAACTATACTTCTTCATATATAAATATATTACCAATTTGTGACGGGTAGGGAGAATATTAATCCAGGAAGGGACCAATGTAGACTACAGAGCATTATAATAATAGTAATAATCAAGAAGAAAAGCATAAATATTCATTTCAGTTATAATTTATTTTGCGAATATCTATATATTCAACTCTTCAGACCGAAAACTTTTAGTAAAAGGAGACAATACCCCGGACTGTTATATAAGATTGACCTGGGGAAGGGAAAACAAGAGAGAAGAGAAGAGAGAAGGAGGGAAAGAAGAAAAGTGACGGATGGCCAGGTTTTTATAACAAGTGAGATACAGAGAGGGTGAGGAAAGGTAAGGGAAGAAGGAAGTAATGAATGGGTAATAATAGTAAGCCTTAAATGGACTGACCCGGTCAAGAATTCTTTCCTTAAATTGTCGAACATTGTATATCTGGTTATACAGCATACATTATTATTACTTTAATAATTGATCATTACTACTTTTAATGTATTATTATCATCATTACTATCATTATTTTAAATGTTAGTTTTAGTGGATTGGAGTTATAAAAATGCCAGATTAAAATTAGATCTATTGACTCTAAAATATATACATGTGATGTGATGTATGTGTGTGTGTAAGGTTTGTACAAATATTCCCAGCGCACTTTTTCGAAATGATCGATTTAATACACAGTCGGAAACAATTTTTTCGCTGAACAATTTGTATAAACCTGATGCATGAATGTATTTTATACGTGCAACTCACTCAGGCATACAGCCCCCCCCCATATATATATATATATATATATATATATATATATATATATATATATATATATATATATATATTCTGTGGTAGTGGGTACGGAGGATATGGATGCGTTAAGATGAAAAACACAAAGCCATAGCTTGCTTTTCAAAAAAGTCACTAATGCAATTTCGATAGATATAATTCTTTTGTTTGTATTAATTCAAGCCTGTATATCAGGTAAGTCCACTGGGAGCTTACTCTGTTACATTCTTAAAAACAAGTTCAATTCACAATGTGCATTATTGAATTAAGTGCCAATTCCAACTGTTTTTATTATTATTATTATTATTATTATTATTATTATTATTATTATTATTAACCGCTTTCAGAACAAATGATGAATTATAAAATCTTAACTGAAAAAATGATATCGTTTTGCAAGTTATTCATGCCTATATTTTCTTGATTATGTTTCATTATATCTTCAAGGTTTTTTTGTTGTCATCTGATTTTTATTCTTACCTGGTTTTACCTTTGTCTGGTTTTTACTTTTGTTTCTCTTTGCCTGATTTTTGTTCTGAGCTGGTTTTTGTCCTAACCTGTTTTTTTTTTCTATTTTTTGTTTCTCATCTGTTTTTTCTTTCTTTTTTTTCTTTTTTTGTTTGTTTGTTCTTACCTGGTTTTACCTTGTCTGGTTGTGTTCTTACCTGGTTTCTTATACTGATCTTCTTTTGAAGTTCAAAAAATTTCGCCTGGTGACTCAATTCCAGTTCTTTTTCCATTTTTGCTATTTCGGATTTGTAAGAGCTGATGGCTTTGCGCGCCAATTCCGGTGTAATATTCTTGCTATTTTGCATCTGTTGCACTGATAAAATGGTAATTTCAGACGATCCGTTACACCAAGCTTTTTCCATGTCATTTTCTAGACGTTCACTATATGACAGATCCTGACTGAAAAAAATAAACACGCGAAGGATCATACTTTCAGTAGATACAGCATGATTACTTTTCAGTGAAAATTGCAGATTCCAGTTTTCTGAAGGAAACAGGTAGAATTTCTGTACGAATCGGAAATATACAAATAAATGTAAGTGATTCAACTGGAAAAATGTATGTTTGTGAAAAAATAATTTAAGCTCTGTTTTATTTATCAAATTTATTGCAACGTTGATTTTGGTTAAGAAAAGTTAATTCATCTTGAAAGATATATGTATGGATAAAATCTATATTTTTTATCAAAGTTATAAATTAATTCAACTCACTTAATAAATTCTCTGTCAATCCGTTCACGATCCATAGTTAGCACATTGACGATACTTGTTTCTTTCTTGTGGTGCTTTCTGCAAAGATTTCGAACAAGAAAATATTCCAGGTAAATATTTTGATTATTTAATTCCCTTATACAACTATATATATATATATATATATATATATATATATATATATATATATATATATATATATATATATATATATATATATTAAGACATTTTTTTATGTTTATACGTTCTTTTTATAGATACAAATATTTAAGTAAATGCTCTGTTTATAATAAACAGTATTAAATAACATTTACCGGTCTGAATGTCCGAGAAATTTTCATAGAAAATATGCGTCCTCTGACAGGAATCGAACCTATATCCTATACGAAACCGTCATATAGCCTGACGTGCTTTTATCGATTGAGTCACAGAGGAGCGTTTCGGTTAGCAAGGTCGATTTTACTGTTTTTAAACCACAATTCTCCATGATTTTCTCTCATACATTCATATCTGCTCGATGCGTATCCAAATGTAAACAAATGACGTCAGACACACACACACACACACACACACACACACATTATATATATATATATATATATATATATATATATATAGTACAGGTAATAAATCTGTTGGCATATAATTCAAGTGGATCCTAGTAATATCAAATATTAAAACTGATCCACAAAAAGAACTCAGTGTATTTATTATAACAGACCATATAAATTACACAACAAAATCCCAAATTACCTCATATGGAGGTGGGGGGGTATAGATTTATTACAACCAACGAGAAGTACATTAGTCTTATTCAACCTCGCTGTACTGTTCGTGTCGGAATTAGATATTTAAAATTTAACTTTGACAGCAGTCGAAAAAAAATGATACAGAATTTATCCATTTCGATGTTTCAGTCAGACGAAATGCGCTAGTTGGTTGTAAGGGGATGATTGAAGGTATTAGCCTTATATAAAATTAAACCTGATATTGACCATATAACATTAAATTGGAGTTACATGAAGAATGAGGTGTTAAATTGAAACTAAAAGAGGTCCGAAAAGGGAGTTGTATATAAAAAACAAAAAATAAAAAAAATTAATTATATATAAAAAAGTTAGGTCCCTATTTAAAAAAAAAAAATTATACTTAAAAATGAGATATATTAAAAAAATAAGAAGAAATCATAATTAGATAAATTACATTAAATTTAAATAAGAATATAATTAAAAAAAGTTTATATTAAAGAATAAAAAAAAATTAGAAAAAAAGACATATACAGAATAAGACTAACATACTTATCGTTGCTTGAAATAAATCTATACCTCCCATATGAAGTAATTTTGAATTTAATTGTGTAATATATATATATATATATATATATATACAGTGTAACCCGTATATAAGAGAAACCCGGATATAAGAGAAATCCGGATATAAGAGAAACCCGGATATAAGATAGGTTTTCTCTGGTCCCAAATTAGAGCCGTACTTACCTAAACAAAAGGGACCAAACCCGGATATAAGACAAACCCGGATATAAGATAATTATTCTCCGGTCCCGACAACTCTCTTATATCCGGGTTACACTATATATATATATATATATATATATATATATATATATATATATACAGAGACAGAGACAAAATGAACACGAAATGAAATTAAACATAGAAATAAATCCAACCACAACTTTAGTCTAAAGAATGCCACACTTATTAAAAGAGAAAATAAGTTACTTACGCAGAATATTCGCGAGAATGACGTTATTAAATCTTATCAAAACATAAATCTGCTCTCGTTTTGTTTTGTTTTTCAAATATTTCCATTCCTGAAAGATTTACTATTTTCTCAAGCCAACAAACACGATTATAAAAATGTTAAAATAATAAATAAAAAGGGATGAATTCATAACCTCATTTTATTTCAAATATATAACGCATAAATTAATCCCAAACTAAAATAATTTAAATATTAATTCGCATAGAAACTTCAAGAAATTCTTGCTCACATTCGTTTATTAGACATCGCCTAGTGTCCTCCATAACTTATCTATACTTTTCCACTAACCTGATGACTATTTATGAGCATTTCTTAATTTAAAAATTTGGAAAAACTAACAAAACATACGCTTTTGTCTATAAATACTAATTACGAAATAAAATCCTTGCATTTACCCAAATAAAATCACTCAGAGGACGAAACGCGTGGGCTAAGATAAGTTTTCCTTTTGTTGTTATTCATATTGTCCATTTACAGATATATTCTATCTGAACTTTTACACACACACACACACACATATATATATATATATATATATATATGTGTGTGTGTGTGTGTGTGTGTGTGTGTGTGTGTGTATACCGGCTCGAAGACCAAAATTGTTCAAATCATGTAAAACCAAATTGTCCATTTGTTAGATTAACCTATGAACCGTTGTATCTTAGAAATGATTAAAGATATCTTACTGCAATTCTCCGAGGTTTTTATATCACTATTGAACTCTACTTTGAGCAATAAGAATGTATAATAACCCTCCAAGCTTAACAGAAAAATCGTGATGAAATCGATCACAAACGAAAATGACATGCTCATCATTAATTAATCATAGCTAAAGATCGGAAGCTCAAGAAAGATTGAAATGGATCTAATATATATATATATATATATATATATATATATATATATATATATATATCATTCCAGGATCATTTCTCAACTTATTCAAGATGATCTTCGCCCTCTCTAACCTTCTAACTTTCTGTCCTGGAGTAACAAGGTGCCTCACACATTTCACGTACGATTACATTTCCAAGTCTTTTTTCACTGCTATTTGGAGTGTCATAGCTGAAACACCTCTCTCGCTTGCCAAACGTCATATGGATTGAGTTGGATCTTTTCTTATTGATCTATTTAACTCAAAGTTAAAATGATGATCACTCTTCCTGTTGTGACCTGCTGATCTAATTTTTCTCTATACTGTTCCCGCTTTTTTAAATTTATTCATCTTTCTCATGATGGATCGCGAATGAACTTTGAAGATGGAAGCCAGAGTATGAAAGTTGGTACCATTACTGAAGGTCTGAATGATTTTTCCTCTGACCATTGCTCATTTGGGAAGACAGTGGGGATGACAAAGAACAATTTTAACCTGTTCTCTTTCTAGCTGAATATCTCATAGGGTTTTAAGTGATTCTCACGACAAATGTTGTCAAGATGGCTTAACGTCTTATCTGGCAACCTGGAAAAAAGAAACTAGTGTTTTGTGTTAGATATTGAACATTTTGAGATAGGAACAATTATGTTGTTACACGATTTGGACGATTTTTCTGTTACATCCGATATATATATATATATATATATATATATATATATATATATATATATATATATATATATATGTTTGTGTGTGTGTTTGTGCATGTGATTTATATATATATATATATATATATATATATATATATATTATTTATATATATATATATATTATTTATATATATGCGGCGGTACTTATTGGAAAGCGTTCAAAATCAGTGATAGAATTAACATAGTTGAATGGTTGTGAATTTGTAAACCTGGGTTTCACGCTTTTGTGATCCTCAGACAAACTGAGTTAATGTATAAATTTGAATCTATTTTTATTTGATTATGTTTGGTGATGTTTGGTGGTAATAGGGCGAAAAAATTCTCCTATGTGTCCGTTTTGGGATGGCACTTATATGTACGCAGACATACATACATACATGCAGGTATACGTATTGTATTTCTCACAAACATATACATATATGAACAATGTGAGGCCAGGTAAAGACATGTATCCATATGTTCGAGTAGGTATACATACGCAATTTTGGTCGTTTCAGTGTTGAGATTGTGTAGTGAAGATCTTTCCACGAGCGATGGATTGGCGTTTCGCCCACTGGTGGACATTATCAAGGCAAATGCAAATGTAAGAATTTTATTTTGCCAAATGCCCTTATATTTTTCTTGATTAAGTCCATCAGAGGACAAAACGTGTCAACTAAGTCTTCTTTTGTCTTTATTCATATTTTCTTTTTACAGATATATATTTAGTCATATCTTAATTTTCACGGACATATATAAGAATTGAAATGAAATATGGGTCAAATATAGATTAGAATCCTACAGAATAAGGAATAAAGAATAAATAGGAAAATATTATAAATCTAAACTTTCGGCTCTGAAGTTGGATGCGGTATGTAGGGAAAACATCATATCCAACTCCAGAGCCGAAAGCTTAAATTTACAAATGTTTTCTATTTATTCCTTATTCCATCATTCTGTCGGATTAAATAAGGAACAAATAGGAGAACCTTTATAAATTAAACGTTTCACTTTTATTTTAGCTTCTTCAGATTTTTTTTCTTAGTGAAACTAAAATAAAGGCGAAACATGTTAAATTCCTTATTTTTTTTTTTTTTACCAGAGAGCGTATATTTCTTTAATAAGATTTCTCAAAGATTTACGCAGGTAGATGAAAATAAATAAATATACTGTTTAATAAATAAACGAAACTTTTACTAAAATACAAGTATCCAATAAAAATAATGTTTAAATTGATAATAATATTTCTGATTAATAAAAATCCACTACTTTCTTTAGAAAAATTTCTTACGTTTGGATACAAAACAGCGCAGATATGAAAAATTTCGGGAGCTTTATGACGAGGAAAATTTTGCTTAAAGGTACAATATCAGTTATCATTTTCTGTGTTGGTCCGAGTAAAACGGATTTAACGGTTGTTCTATCTGTCAAGATGGGCGCAAGTTCAAATCCTGTTAGAGAGTGTACACTTTTTTTTCTTTAGTAAAAAGGCCGATAAAAGAAAATAAATAAATATACTGTTTAATAAATAGACAGGACGAGTATCCACTAATAATAACGTTTAAAGTGATAACATATATATATATATATATATATATATATATATATAGTGCGTATATTTTGGCAGCATGTTTTCCTTAAGACATGTCTCATTAAATAAGTTTCTTAGTATCTTTATTAAAGGAAGAAAGAATATTACCATGTTGATGAATATTCATTTTATTCCCTCTTATTTTCTGAAGTCCCGTTCTACGATCACAAAAATAATATCTATGTACAATGGGATGGTGTTTCTATGGGTTCACTTCTGGGCCCATTAGTAATTTCTATGTATTGTAAATATATTTAATAAATCTTAGAAAATACCCTTTACTTACCTAAAATATGTCGATGATATTCTTATATTAATTAAGAATATGGATGAAATATATCAATTCCAAAATAATTCTGTCATATTTACTTAATAATAGTAATAATTTGCATAGTAGCTTAATAATAGTAATAAAATTCCTTCTCTAGATATATTGATAAACAATAATAATAATAAATTCACTATCTCCCTATATAAAATCAACACAGGTAATTTTCTTTCTTCGTTTAATAATGATACGAAGAAACTGGTCCGTAATTACGAGAGGAAAAATACCGAGACAAAACTTTTCTGTGAGAAAGAGGTTGGAGTTTAGAAAATATTTCTTCTCCCGCAAGGACTCGAGGAAGCTTTTGAACTCTGAAGACTCAATAGTGTAGTCTGAGCATTTGACAACAATACTCCATTTTTGATCTGATCTGGCTCTTATGAAGTTAGAAGAATTTGTCAATAAACTCTCCGAAGTTCATGTTACATTACTGTTTTGTTAAAGTACGTTCGACCTTGTCGGTCATTCTCAAGAACTGTGTTGTAGGCAGAAATCTTTTGTTTACATCCTGGTATTCTTTGGAAGTGACGTCATGTGTAACGGTTATAAGGAACGAGGCCGCCCCCCAAAAATGTTATTTAATATATATATATATATATATATATATATATATATATATATATATATAATACTCTTTAATTCAGAATGGTTACTTACTGAAAGGTATACTGATAACTGCTCTTTTGGATTCGAGGCGACAGAATTAGTATATCGCCGTAATCTGCATACTGCAACTGAACAAAAGAAAAATATATAACTCACACAGAAATGGAATCTTTCTCTGTATTATTTTAAAAACTATGTCTGTGCGTGTGTTTCCGCGTGTGTGTAGCATAACGCTATGAGGGTGATATTTTTATTAATAAACCAATAACCCCCTTAACTAGCGAATTTAATCTATATTAACACAAGAAAAATATTATTTGTGGTTACAATGCTTACTGTACAAATCAAGCGATAGATAGATAGATAGATAGATAGATAGATAGATAGATAGATAGATAGATAGATAGAATGCTAGATGAATACATCGTTGGATAAAAAAGCATTCTGAATTCTATGCGATGATGCATTTGTTTGAAGTTCTAAAACATTTAAGGATTTTAATTTTAACCGAAAAAAATATAAAGATATTGCTAACATTTTAATTCATTACTTATTGATTATTTTATTGTTTGTTGTTTGCCTGTTATTATCATGTCTACTTATGTTTATGTGTGCGTTCGTGGTTTTTGTTCGTTTTTAGTTTTCGATTTTTAAATAATGTAGTAAAAATTTGTATTCATGTCTGCATTTTGAGATGAGTTCTCATCATTTATTTAGCAATTCGTGTTAATCTGGGAAGGTATTACGGCTATGTTTGCCTCTATATAGAGTTTACAGTCTTTCGATTTATTGTTGTAAGCTGTTGCTGTTTTCCTTATTTTCCATAATATTTTTAATGTGATTTAGTTTTCGTTTTTAATTTTCCGGATATATTTAAAAAGTATTGTGCTGCTCGCGTATTTACAATTTGTAAAGAATGTTTGTGTGCGTAGTTTCTTTGCTTGCAGGGTTCTACTGTTACTTCTGTGTATGTTTTTCTTCGTTATCTCCTGATTTTACAGTGACTTCATATATTGCATTGTTCTACAAGCAATTGTTACTTAGGGAAGCATTCGTTTTTGCTCTGCGATTTCAGGTGAGTTTGATGTGTGCAGGTGGTATGTTAGTTGTCTTCCTGTTGTGCTTTTTTTTTTAGCATTTGTATCACGTTCACGATGCAAATTTACCTGATCTTACTGTGTTTTTGTTGAATATCTTGTGGAGAGTGCTTGATGGCGGGTGAAGTGTTTGTATGTATTTAATGAATATTTTTCTTCTGTTTTTTTTTACGTTTTTTTTTTACGTTTTTTTGTACGTGAGTTGAATCATATGACGTTTATTTTGTTGTTTTGCGTGGTGTGTAAATGAGTGTTGCCGAAAATCCACTATCTTTTAGAGATGTTTCATAATATTTCTTGGTTTCGTTGAAATGCTTTATGAACTAAATATATGAGCTATGTGAGATAACAATATATTTTTATATATCAAGTACAATATTAAGTGAAAGTGTATAAAGAAGTGGAAAAGTTTTATTTTTTGTCGTACTTTTCGTCCTTTCTACTTTGTCATACATATTTCCCATATACATCCATATATTTATGTGTGTGCGTGTGTGCGTAGAGTGTACCTGTAACAGAATACCAAATGTTGTTACTCACGTTATCGTTAACGAATGATACGGTGTTGTTGGTGAAAATTATTTTCACCACTGCGAAGAGTGCCCAGATTAAAAAAGCGAAAATGAACCCAACGACGCACATCACCACATTGTAACCAGGCTCAATCTGTAAGAAAAATTCTTGTAGATGAGGAAATGTCATTCATTTTCATTGCTCTCACATTTCAAGTATCAACTTTCAGCTACCCTTTCAAAACTCAGATGACAACTAATCTAAACTTTGTTCGCTATTTTGTTGTGTTTTTTTTTCTATGTGATAATGCAGTTATTTAAAAGCTGCCAATAAATGTTAAATATATAGGGTATATCGTGTATAAGGTGTCGCAATTTTTTGCGAAACATTCTCTAGCACCACAGTGATTCTCTGTTTAAATTTCTCTAGGCATGTACGAAGAGGTGAGTATAGACTGTTAGAATTTTGGGGTACTTTGTGTACTAGTGAGCTAGCCAAAATGAGCTGACTCATTTTATAGTTCACCAATAGAAGGGTTAACCAATTAGAAGGCTCAGAATATTCAATGCGACGTGTATAAAGGCGGCCATGTTTTTTTTTCCGAATATTAGTTGCCAGCCTCTGATATCGAAGACCTGAAGAATTACAGAACAGCTGCTACTAGTGATATTGGCGTTGTTCCATTGAGCACATTACGTACTGCACTGGATTCTATATTCAAAGACTAAGGCAAACATGGTCAACATAGACCCCATAGAATAAAATCACAAGTCAGGTGAACGAGGTGGCCATTTCAACAGCACATTTTCCTTATCACTGACACACCTGATCCATCTTTTTGGTAGATCCTTATTGAGATAAGTCTGCACTGAGGCACTAGAGAATGTTACGCAAGACACGCTACAGCGTGTTTAGCAGGAGCTCGACTACTGTCTTGATGTGTGTTGTGTCACAGGTGGTACACATATTGAACATTTTTTGAAGCTTTGTGAAAACGGATATAAAATGTACATCCCTTTGAATATCTTGTTCGAATTTTGAGAAATAAATCTTCTATTCTTCATCATGAAACCTATTTAATTTCGTTTGCCTGGGACACATAGTTATTCAGATATTCAATTTTAAATGATATCTATTTTGTGGGGACACCCTGTATTAATCCTTCATTCTAAGTCTTGATCTGGATTGTCGTTCAAAAATAAATCTCTGTTTTACAAGTCTAATCTGTAATCAAAACACGTTCCAAAAGTGTATGGTTTATAGCACAGCGGACATACACCGGGAAAGAAAAATGTAGTCTTGATGGTCCTCATACTTACAGAGGTATCTCAAGAGGATTTATTATGGTGAATGCAGTTATTAATGTTTTACTAACTAAACTCTCACTATTCTATGAAAGTCAACTTCTAACGATAAATCAATTAAGTTCGTTAGCATTGCGATGAACTAGGTTTAAAACAGCGACATTCACACAGGCTAAAACACGACCAGAATAGGAGAACATAGTGTTTTGTACTTACATCTTGTTTGATGATTTTGTTTTGATTCAAGCAGAAGAAAGTGTTGAGCGGCTGGTAGAATTCATTCTTTAATATGAAACAAGAAACATTAAAATATGAGACGAGTTTAGCCTCAAATATTCGACAGCGAAACAAGAATGAGAAAAAAGTATAAAATATTAGGCTTTTATCATCTATATCAAAAGCCGGTAACCCATCTAAAAACCAAAAACAGCATGGCAGAACATATACATCTTTGTAATTAAAAGATATACTTATTTTGTAAAAATACAAAATTGTGGCACACGGCCGAAGGGGAAATGTGGAGAGGTTGATCTTCATTAGCTATCCTAGTCCTAGTTAATCAGAATCATGACCCATTCATTCACTACAGTTTGCCCATTCACCGCAAGAACTCATCCATCACCACTCAGTCCTGCATATACCATAATACTGCATATTTGCAGAACATCCCATGATGTAAAAATTTCATTTCATTGTCCGTAAAATTCGTTTATATGAAAATTTCATGATTTATTAAATGACGTGGAAGGATGAGACCAGAAAACAAACTAAAAACGAAACACAAAGATAAAACTAAAACAAAACAATGTTAATAGGACCTGTCCATCCCTCAAAATAATAAGAGGGGCCGCTGTCGATAGACAAAATCAAGAAGCACACTCACTAATGGAATGGGAAGGGTAAAATAAATGTCGATTAATAGATGAAAGTAATTATAATCAAATATAGAAAACTACGAATATCGTTTATTTAAATAACGCATAACCTTTGTCAGAATTTTTGATCTGATAAATTATCATTATTATACGCTTTGCTATTCAGTCCTGCATGCTCATCTTGTTTTGTTTTTGTTTTGTTTTGTTTTTTTTTTGTTTTCTTGTTTTTTTGGTAGCTTTCATCGTTTTACTATTGAAATAGCTAGATGTAACCGTAAGTTCTATTCTAATAGTTTCTTCTCTACGACTTCCGATATTTTGCTTCCCTGCCACCTGCAATCTTCAAAAATCTAAATACAGTCTCATTTGTTACTATTTCTTTCTGAACCCTCGTCTGTTATTATCCTTTCTATTCACTGGCGTTTTCTCGTTTTATGTTACCCTCAGTAATTCCTTGCGACCTTGTGGCATTATCGACTTGCCTGGGGCGAAATGATTAAGATAAACCTTGTCAATAAACATTCTATTACTTAATTTCTCCTCCCAAAAATCAAACGCGAACGAATTGGTATCGAAAGGTTTGGAAATTTTGAACAGATGGATCGCTATGTTAATCTTGCAAAAATGTATCACTACACAAGAACGCTGAGAATGGACTTAACACATTAGCAACGATGACCTTTTAGATAAAATGGAAGCAAAAAGGACACTTATATTTCATATCAGTTGAAATTCCAAAGCAAATAATGAGGAAAGAGGCTTGGAAAATTTGATACTCACAGGACAAATTAAAAACAAAGGGTCACGAGGAAAACAACGCATAACCTACCTAGAGAGCATGAGTAAGTTTTAGGAGAGATAACAAAAAGACAAAATTTATTAAGAGCTACAAAAGGCAGGAAATTGTGGAGAGACATGATCGCCAACGTCCTAAAGGAACACAGCACAAAGAAGAAGATAACTTGCCTGAGGTTTCACTGCTTCACTTTGAAATTATGCTACAAGAAAATACTTTCTATTTTTTTTTTTGGGGGGGGGACTTACTTGAATATATAATCACGATAATGATTCATTGAACTAAAAGCACTTCAAGTTTCTATGCAAAGAAACCCCCAGGATCAGCATTAACCTTTTCACAATTAATAAACTCGTCCCTCTGTAAGATTGCAGGCGGTGATTATCACCATTTAGGCAAGATGAATTCACGATGATTACGTGACAACCAGTGAGTGACGTCAGTTCGTGAAGTGACGAACGCCAGTTGCTCTGTAGGCCATGAAGAATAGAGACGTCATCATAAACCCGCGTCGGTATAGCGAGAAGAGAAAAGTACATGGTTCACAAAGGAACATAGAGAACACCACCAGTCTAGTTGTGTTCCTTTTAAGAAATATTACAATTAAGACTCTCTCGCTTTTTGCTTTTTTTAATTTTATTTCTATTATTTGTGTTATAATTTCTCTCTGTGGGACAAATAGTGACAGATATATATACATTTGCATATAATTTCTTGTATGACATAGCGGTATATAAAAATCAATATGAGAACAATGCATATTTGTCCTTTCTTTCTTTAATCCATCTTGGGTCTTCCTTCTGTTCTGTTAAGGTGTTAGTATATCACAGATACATTAATGCCTATAATGGGGAACTACAAATTTTAAATATTCTCCCTTTTCTAGCATCACCATTACATCTAAAAATGCAGTAGATTTGAAAATAGATGGAACAAGGTGATGAGATGAAGGAGGTAAAACTTCCATATTTACTGTTATAATCGTTTTCTGGAGATTTGGGCAATATGTGGTCTTATAAGAGCAACATGTCTTTACGATTAATCAATGATATGCGATTTGTCTGCAAATTCTTGTCCAAGACCTCCATTTGGCATCAATGCTTCTTCTGACTGTTTCGTTTTGGTTGAGCACTTCCTGATATATGACTCATTCTATGCCCCACTAAACACAGGGCAGAACTTTTCCCAGGTGTATTCTTGGTTTGTGGGTGGATTCTCATTTTTTGTCATTAGATGCTAATCAATGTCATTTATGTTGGATCTGATGATAGAGAACCAACTTTTCATTAATGTTGGGGATTCTATTAAGGAAAGGTTCGGTAGTAAATCTACTTTTCAAGCTGAGAAAAATATTTAAGCTATAGAACCCAGTCTGTCCTGCTATTTGCCCGTAACCGAGGGAGAAGAAGAGGATTTATACCTTTCTCAAGGGTATTAGCACGTAAGTGAATGTAATGGATTCGACTGGAATTCGAACTCGGCTCGAAATACCAGTATTATAGAAATATTTCTAGGAATTATTTAATACTGGAATTCATTTAATTCATTAAAATCATTTTTAATATTTTTATTTTAGAATTTTAATTATGATACTTTTATTATATATTTTTTTTTAAATGATAACAAATTTTTTACAGGTAAAATAGTAAATTAAGAATGACTGATAATTTAACGAACAAGGAACACAAATGGAATTTGGAATAGTGCTGGAAGAAGATGTTTGGGCAGACGTTTTGTTTTTCATTATTATATACCTAATTTTGCACACCCTGAATTTTAATTCAATGACTGTCTTAAAAATATTTCTACAAAATTAGAATAAACAGCTTTATAAATATTTTTGTTTTTGAAGGAATAAATTCCGAAAAGTTCAGTAAAATCCTATAATTATCAAATTTTTTGTAGGGTTTTAAAATATTAGCGGATTTTTCGGCGTTCATTAAACCATGTTTATTGCACATAACATCTATTCTATCTGAATTCATTTTTGTGGCCATTATTTGTTCTTTCTATGTTTGATCTCAATTTGGAGGCACTGTGGAGTAATAGATAGCGGCTCAGATTGAAGAATCGGAGAGCCGAGTTCGAATTCCAGTCGAGTTCATCGAGTTACGTGTTAATACCTTGGAAAAGGTATGAATACATCTCTTCGCCCAGCTATGGGTAAAATAACCTGAGAGCCTGGGCGTTGGTTGGCTATTAGTCTAGGAGAAGGAAAACTTTGAATTTAAACTCCCTGTTAACTTTTAGAGAGAGGAGATACGTGATAAGCTCAAGATCCACAATGCATAAGGAACCGGTGAGCCATTATTCCAATCCTGCCTTGGGTGTAACCATGAACCAAAATTGTGGGATGGAGTGGAGTAATCTCCACGGCGATGCAAAATGCGCTAACTGAATAAATAATGATGTTGAACCTAAATTCACTTTATCGTCATAAGTAATAAATTGGACGTTTTATATTTTGACCATCTCGATGCTTTCAGATTCCAGGCACCAATAAATAGATATATGAACCGATCGATACAGATAAACATGAATAAACTGATATCAATAGACAGAAACAGAGGGAAATAATTATCAATAAGATATTAAAACTCTAGAGAAAGAAATATTGATTATTTTTATTTTATTTCACAGCCATATTGCAGACGTAACAAATAGACATTTTGCCCGGCTTTTAATAATTTTTTTCTTGGGGTATGGTGGAGAAATGGATTGAGGGATTGGAGAAACAAGTTGGAATTCCAATCAAGTTAATTATCTTCACTTACGTGCTAATAACCTTGGGAAAAGTAGATATTTACTTGACCGCCCCCCCACTGAGTCAGGTTGTGACACAAGGTCAGTTTTTAACGAGGGGACCCGAGTGTTTTCACTTGGGCCGCTGGTCTAAGCTGGTCTTAGCTGGTCATAGCTTGTCCAAGCTGGTCAGAGCTGGCCTAAGCTAGTCATAGCTGGTCTTAGCTGGCCATAGCTTGTCGAAGCTAACATTGGGAAAGGTATGAATCCATCTCTTCTACCCATTTTCCCATAAACTATGTGTAAATAGCAGGGTGTCAATTGGTCTTGGCGAATGAGAATGACAAACTCTAAATTAAAAATATTCAAACCGCAACCTGGAGATTTTTGGGGCTCCATCAAGCTCTCTTGCCCAGTAATCACTATTGCGGCTGCAATACATGTCGTACCCCTATGACCCTAAAAGGTTAAACAAAAAAAAAGTTTCTTCTTTTTTTGTCTTTGACTTTATGATTTTATTGCTTAGCCAGAGAGGGATGCCCAGTCTGAGAGGAGAACTTATTACTCCAATGTCTTATTTAAAGTTCAGTCAAATTGTGTGTGTATGTGTGTACATAAAATGTCACGAATACAGGTAAGCCACTCATTTGCGAGTGCAGACAGCGCATGACGGACAGAGTATCGGCTCTTCTATATAGATTTGATATTTTAAAATTCGGCAAACTTGGGTCTTCGAACCCGCAAAAAAGGACGTTTTTTTTCCATTGAAAACACTATTATTTTAACTACCTTCACTCCACGGAAATGTTTATTGTTTTAAAAAGCGATGGTTAGAACTGTAATAAAACCTAAATATATGATGAAAGTGAATTTATACACTGTTTTGGTTCTTGGGAATGAAAAACAAAAATATTAAACACTGTTTATTAGATTGTTTAGTAGAATTATTGACAAAACATTGGCTCATTATCAATCGATTCAAAGTTTATGAAATAGTAAATAATAAGGACTTCACATATTTAATAATTTAGTAAAGCTTTATAAATTTATGAATAAAAAATTGCTTCCATATTTATTTCTCTATAAATTGGCAAATGATAAATATTGTATTGGATTAGTTTTAACTGTATTTATTTTTAGAATGTTGTAAATATAAATTTATTCTTGCAAATAAAAAATCTAATTACCGAGGAGTTAAGGTAGTTAAAATAATAGCGGCGTCAATGGAAAAACAATCCTTTTGACACACCATTTTTTTTTTGCTGGCATGAAAGTCTAAGTTTGCCAAAAATCCCTTCCTTTTCATATATATAATTTTAAAATAAGGTAATTATATTGATACCTATCATGTGACATATCAAAGGAAGGATGTCAAAAGGAAAGGAACAAGCGAAGAAGAACATACTTACCAGGAGTCGCTGTTGATAATCTGTTATGTTGAAGGTAGTTCGGTAAATAAATTTCGTTGTTTCACTTGGAGTTGCGTTATAACCAACTGAAAAATCTGAGACAATTTCAAAAAATAAATTCATTGCAAAAAAAAAAGAACAAAAATAAAACAATATCTATCAGAGATGAAACTGAATTTCACTGGTTCTTTTACTAAAATTTGATTATTCTGAAAAAATATCCCCGAAACGTATTGATAATAACAAAAAAGATTAGGTCAATAGCCACTATGTAAATAATGATAACACTTTATTCCAGATATTCAAACAGAAAAATAATGGTCGATTTGCAAATCTTTCCTTGAAAGTTCTTTGCATTATCGTGCCCTTGTACTAAGTTATGCTAATTTATGTAAATCTCTTTTAAAATAATGTTAAAATCGTTTTTCTTGTAGATTTTAATAACATTCATTAAACAAAATTAAAAGAATAATCTGTGGCTATTTATTTGAGAAACCGAATGAATTTGCTTTTGTAAATCAGCATATATTTAATTTAAGAGCCATTCAAACGGTTTAGATTTAAATTGCTTAAAATCCAGCAGGAGATTTCATTTTCTCTAAAAACTCCAAAAACATGAGATCTTACAGTATTCATGTAGATATCATGCGAATAAAAGGAAACTCCTTATAAATGAAGCATTAAAACATTCTCCCGGTAACGAATATACAGTAATTTGCTGTTTTATATTTTAAATCTATAAGAAGAGAGAATATTACAGAAGAATATGTACTGATAGGATATAGGTACAATTGCAAAAAAGCACCTCAGACGAAAGCACCGCATACCTCTTCTATGTGCCATATCCATTCAGGGCGTTGGAGATCATGGCTCACCACAATTTCCTTTGTAGTTGTTAATTACTTTTGTCTTTTTTACCGTCTCTTTTAAACCCTACTCCGCCATCTATTCGCTCATGCTCACCAAGTAGGTTGTGCGTGGCTTCCCTCTGCCCTCTTATCTTCAACCTATTGAATATCAAATTTTCCAATCCCTCTTTCCTCATTATGTAGCTTGTTCCTCTTTGCTGCACACTGCAAGCGGAGCGGCGAAATTTACACTGTAACAGCAGCAAGAACACTGGCGTGATCAAGTTCAAACTTCGGTCACCTGACCACAATAATACCAACTATAAGCACGAATGTGCAGAATTCAGTGTGCCAAACCTAAAGGTATGTTATGGCGACAGTGCGGATAATTTTTTACTTGCCCTTGTATAAAAATTTCATGAGGATATAAATTCCAGCCAGCTAGAAAGAGAACCGAGAAAAATCTACTCAGTTGCTTGTAGTAGTGGCTGAAGAAATTAAGATCCGACCCATCATAGGCAGTCAAAAGTTGTTATCAGTGCTGTTGATGGAAACCAGCCATCACTAGTAGCGGCATGTAGCAGACATCTTTTGGGAATTTAAAATTTGCGGAATTCCCAAAGCAATGTTAAGATTTAAAAACTGTGTGAACTCCCTTAAAATGATTATTGTCGTATGTGAATATAATCGTACCACGCAGACACACAGATTGTAAATACTCTCACACCAAAAAGCCGCCTGAAGTCAAGGAAAGTTTGAAGTTCTTTTTGTTAACTTTTCTGTCTGTTTGCCAAGAAGTAAAATTCTTTTATTCATACTCTGACATTTGTCATTATTTTCGACAAGCGAATTTTCACTGCTTGATTTTAAGTGAAACAACAAACAGGAAACAATGGCTGAACAAGATTCTTCGAGCCTTGTTGGGTACACAATGACCCTACTAGACGTTACGATATTAAATGTGTGTGGGAGTGAGGAAGTAACCGAAAATGTTAAAAGTAGAGAAATAAATTCCACACTGTATCTGTTTATATTTCTGGGATGAGGTATTATGTACATTATTTACATAACACCATAGCGTTGGTTAGATCCAGTGACAGTGACCCAAAGAGTGTGAGTTCAATACCCGACAGTGGAGAACTTTCAGAGGGAAATTAACAGGAGATAACTGATAACTGACATCTATTAAATATGGCACGTGGAACTAGAACAGTCTACCCCATTGAGCGAAATAAAGGGTTCAGTTCGACATTCCAGCCACCTGAAGAAGGCCGGAACGTATAACGGCCGAAACATTGTAATAAATATGGCGACGAAGATGAGGACAATAGTCCGAATAATGTAAATTCCACAATGTTGGTTTTATATGCAAATCACCACTATATAAATAGCAATCGATAGAGTTGGTGGCTAAACTAGTCCTTGGCATTGAAGACTAAAATACTAGAGAAATAGGAGTGAATACTTTTAACTAATTATAGCTTACGACACACACCAATATAAAAAAGCATCCCACAATCACGCATCGTTTATGATTTTATTACGTTTCATTTCAAAATAATTAAAGGACCCATTCTCAGATTACCAATTTGTGTTATTTGCCCATTCTATTTGGTTATATCTTAAAATCATCCTTGCGAGATACTACCAATTTTCGAAGAAGCAGGTAGATTTAACCCGCATTAAGGTTGCCTTGTGTTGCATTCTACACTACGCTGGGATGCAACTAGCGAACTATTACAAGCCATAATAATAGGTTACTGTTACTGTGACTTTTTTATACTTGTCTATTTAGTGAAGTGGATTTGCAAGTGGTTAGACGCTCAGAAAGAGAAATCGGCGAGCCAAATTCAAATTCCGCCTACAATCACTTTTGCACAGATATCCCTGAGAAAATTATGAATCCATCTCTTCTCTCAGCTATGGGTTAAATAACAAGGCAGGCTGAACTCTCTAGCCGTGTTTGGCAACCAGTATACAAGGATACCTCTGAATTCAAAAATGGATGTAACGCTGGTAGGACAAATGCTTGAATTGTAGCTAAAGTTCGTCACTATAGTTGCTGTACAAACAACAGATTAGTTCTATGTGTGTTGAAGAAACACAAATGAGCCTTAGCAGATGGGAATGCCAGTAAACGAGAAGACATTACAGTGTGCTTTTAGGTCTAATTTACAGTGTGCTCTAAGTTGAAACAGCTTTGATGATGATGGTAATTATTATTTTGTAAATAATTGGTGCTGATAACTAGCTCAATATCCTTAATTCAAACACAGTTTAAGCGGGAATTCAAACTTAATTCAAGCGGGAATTCAGTAATGCCTACTGTCTCAGAAATAGGGCGTGAATGTGATATCAACAAGGCCGGCTTTAGACTTGAAGAGCTTCCTGAGCTAATAGAATTTGGAGGCCCCGTTATTCCGTATGTTCGCCCCACGTATCTATAAAAATATATTTTTAGATGAAGTTTCATCAAAAATCTATAGGTATATAAAAAGAGACGCATCAAATCTAAACGGGGCCCCTTCAAAGGTCCCTATCAAATTTAAAAACCCACTCCAACTACAGGGGCCTACATACTCAAAATTAGTTTAAAATTAGTTCAAAGGATCCCAAATAAATCAGAAAATAAAAAAATATTCTCTGTTCTTATAGCTTTATTTCTTTTGTTTTTTAGTTTTATCAGGCGCTCAAGACTAAAGGACCCGATGGGTGTTAGGACCCGCGGGCTACATCCCATATGTAAGTCCCTCATTAGATATAGATATAATCTTATAATTAATATCTGATTTTTATAAACAAGCAGTTAATTATTTTAGAAATCTATAATGTGTAAAGGATTTTTATTTTTAATTAATACCGGATTTTCATTTATTTATTATTAAATAATACCGAATTTTACAACGAGCCCTAATGGGTTAAACAAACCGAAATAAAATCTTGTTTCAAATATTTCTACGTATATAATAAAGAAACATGGTTTAATACTTTTCAAGCATTTTAATAAGCAAAAATAAGCCTGGGGAATTGATCCCTCTAACTTTAACATTAGTTTCATTAAAATAAAATCAACTTGATCCTCTATATTTACATAAATGAATTTTCTTTTCAGCTGTACAGTAATTTTACACATGTACTTCGTATTACAACCACAAATTCAAATATTGTTTGCAGTAGTGGACTAGGTCTAAAATTATTCTTTGCAGAGACAAAGGGGGTCTACCCACAACTACAAATGCTATCATTTAATTTTCATAACAAATAAATAAAAAATTTTCAAAAAATACATGTGTATATCTTAGTAATTTCAGTAGATACCAAATGTAAATACCGAATGTTATAATTTAACTTTTTTCTTTAAGTAATTGATATTTTAAATAGTTTACTGCATATTAACAGATAGTTCAAAAGCACAAGTCGGTTTTGCATGCAGTTCGCTATATTAAGTGCAATCGCTTGTGTTCACTAGATGATTGTTCGAATCAGTCAAATAACTGCTTCTGCATCCATTTCATCTAGCAATTTCTTTTCAATGGATAGCAATATGTATGATTCCAAAATCTCCTCGGCGGATTGATGATCTTTAGCTTTGAAAATGTCCTCTGACATTGCAATTTAGAAACTGATAGTGTGCAAATGACTTTATAAAGTTATTATTCCTTTCTATTATCAGATCATTGCAAAAGTTCTTGTTCGATTTTTCTTGTTGATATAAAATAACCGCAACTTGACAGTGGAGTTGATTTTAGTGCCGATTTTAAAATTTTTAAATCTATTGGTGCCGAGATTGAAACCTTGCATCGTTCAGTTGACAGTCAGACTTTGTTGAATGTTGATATTTAATTCACAAATGAATACCTTAAAGATGGAGGGTACCAAATTGCATTCCGCCATTTTATTCCTCTATGAATTCGACAAAAAACATTCAGAAGGTTTATTTGGATCGTGCACCAACTCCTCCGATGGTTAAATTGTGGTTTGTCAGATTTCGTCAGGGTGATTTTAGCCTAAACGATCAACCACACCCCGGGCGACCTTTCGATGTCGGCGAAGACGGACTACTTGCCATCGTGGAGAATAAACCGAAGATTTCGATGAAAGAAAATTTGAAGATCGATATCTCAACTCTTTTCGCCATTTGAAGAGATTTACGTTCAGGAAAAATTTGGTAAATCGATGAGGTGTCATTTTTTACCACGGCAACTCAACTTGCAACCATTTTGCAAAACAGACCTTGCAGGAGCTTAAAGATTTGAAATGGGAAACGGTCCAGCATCCACCGTATACTCCTGACTTGGCTCCCTTGGAGTTTCATTTGTTCTTGTCTCTGCAGAAAAATTTAAATGACAAAAAATTAAACTCTATACAGTCAGTGCACAACCACCTCAAAAACTTCTTCCAACAATCAGCACAAAGTTTTGTTGGATATCGGTTGAAGCAAGACCTTTGGCCTTACTTTCGCTGCATCAGTGAAGTTGTGTAGGTGTACAGATGTTATATAATTCTGATCTTGATCTGGACAGAGAGGCTGGCTAGAGGTTCACCAATTGTCAATCTCTGTCAATTCTTGTGTGCACAATCGTAACCTCTGTGATTCTCCCTCATCTCTACGCAACTCGAACAATAAAAATATTTATATATCTTTATATATAAATGTTTGTCTCCTTATTTGAGCTCAGCAGCAATATACTTCAGTTTCTACTAAAATGGCATCAACAAGCTTGTAGAACGATGGAAGACAGTTGTTAAAAACAATGGAGTCGATATTCTTAAATAATAAATGTTTTTTGTGAGTATATAAAATTTTGTTTTTAATTTTCTAATCGGATAAGAACTTTTGCAATTATCCAATACTAAAATAGTTGTCTATGTTCTTTTCTTTATTGGATTTTTAATTGATTTAAGGGGGCTACTCCATCAGGGGTCCACTTGCCATCAAGCAAACTGACACCTTGGCCAGTTCTATTGATTGCTTGCACCTAACAAAATACACAAAATCAATGAAATTAAAAGTATACTACCGAAAATGTGGGCCAGTGTATTCAGTTAATAATGAAATTGTTCGAAATATCAAAATTTGCCAACAGGTAATTCAGTATGAGTACTGAACTGTTACGTAATATGTCCCCCTATATGGAAGTGGATTCCAATCTCATCACAGATGAAGAAGGAAGTTGAAGCAATAGATATGAGGTTCTACAGAAGGAGGGATGAGAATACCATGGACCGAGCAACGACAAAAGTTTTAGAAAAAATGGTAACAAAAATGTCACTTATATTTAACATCAAGAAGTGACAGTTAAAATTTCTAGGGCACATAATGAGGAAAGTGAGCTTGGAAAATTTGATATTTACAGGACAGATTGAAGTCAAGAGGGACACAGAAAACCATGCATAACCTACCGAATGAGCTTGTGCAAATGGATGGTGGATGGAGAGCTAACAAAAAAACGAAAAAATTATTAAGAGCTACAAAGGACAGGAAATTGTGAAGAACCATGATCGCCAACGTCCTAAAAGACACAGCAGCACATAGAAGAAGAAGAAGAAGAAGAAGAAGAAGAAGAAGAAGAAGAAGAAGAAGAAGAAGAAGAAGAAGAAGAAGAAGAATGGGGAAATATTCTAAGAACTGGTTGTAAATAACAAATATCTTACTTTTCATTCCTGAATACAGCCACGCTAAATGATTATTCAAATTTCTAGGAAAGCCACTGGTTTTCACGACATTAAGGCCCGGGTGTACTTCGCTCATAATGGTGATGTTCATCGAATTCACATTAGATACATTCTTAAGTAGCATTGCCGATATTTTAACATGTAATTGTGGCATGTCTTTTTCTTTATCTGTAATCTGCAAAAGCAAATGTCATGTTAGAATAGAACAATCAAAACACGGGATAATAATGACTTATTGCTTCCTTCGCATGTCCTGGTTAACACCAGAAAAACATTATACTGATAGTTCAAAATTTACTCCAGTGTAAAACTTCTCGAGAAAGTATGTGTAAAAATAGAACTTTCTCGAATTCTGTTCTAATATCGTCTTTAACCTTTCGTTAGTACCGTTAAGTATGTGAGCACTTATTTATACATTTGCTATTTATTTGAGAAAGCGAACAAATTTGCTTTTTAAAGAAGCATATATTTAATTTTTAGAGCCTTTCAAACGGTTGAGATTTAAGTTGCTTAAAATACAGCACGAGATTTCCTTTTTCTCTAAAAGCTCCAAAAATATGTGTGATCTTATAGTATCCATGTAGATATTATAGCACGAATGGAAACTGCCTATAAGCAAAACATTAAGTCGTTTTCCCAGAAACGAATATATTGTGATTTACATTTTAACTCTAAGTCTATAAGGAGAGATAATATTACTGAAGTACATGTGCTGATAGGACTCTGATAACGGAAGAATTGCAAACAATCAATTCACACGAGAAGAAACATTTCTGTTCTAATATCGTCTTTAACTCTTCGTTAGTAGGGTGAGTTATTTTAACACTTATTTATACACTTTTTTGTTCTTGAGAATTAGCAATAAAAAAATAAAACACCTGGTTTTATTGTAATATTAATCATCGTTTTTTCTTTAAAAAAAAAAAAAAAAAAAAAAACATTGCCGAGAAGTGAAGGTAGTTAAAATAATAGCGGTGTCAATAAAATATATATATATTTATAATATATAATATATAAAAATATAATATATAATATATATATAAAAAAACGTCCGTTTGACACGCCATTTTTTTTTTCGGACAGGAAGGTCAAAATTTGCTGAAAAAGACCCATCATAACCTTGGAAGAGTGATAAGAGTGGGCCTTCTACTCTTACCTGCCGTGACTCTTCAGAACATTGGCGATCATGGTTCTCCATAATTTTCTGTCCGTTGTAGCTCTTAATTTTTGTCTTTTTGTTATCTCTCCATAACCTTGTCCCGTCATGCATCTACTCGAGCCCTTCAAGTAGGTTAGGCGTTATTTCCTCTGCAACCTTCAATCTGTCGCGTGAGCATAACATTTCAGTAAAGCCACTAAGATATAAGGGGTTATTGAGTGTGAAAGAATAAGAAAAAAGAGAAACATTATTAAGGAACGACAACAATAAAAGTGTAATGGAGAAGACACGAGATAACGATGGATACTACAATTAAATTTTTGAAGATCAAAGTTGACAAGAAAGCATTGAGTCGGAAAAATAAACTACTCTTTTTTAATAGGCTTACTGAAGATTTTTCCTTCCATCAACGTGGTTGATGCTAACCTTCAGCAAAGTAATTCATTATGCATATTCGGTCTACCGTTTTCTACTGATATGAATTGGAACGAACATATCGAGTCAACTGCTAAATCTGATGGTAGGTAAGTTGGTTCCCTGTGTCGTGCTAAACAATTGTTCTTGCCAGAATCTATCCTGCACATTTATAAGTCCACCATTTGTCTGTACATTGAAAATTTTTGCCACATCTGGTTTGGTGATTCTGCTATGTATCTAGAGATTCTTGATAAACTCCAAAGAAGAATCTGCAAATATTATCTGTCCTGACCTGATATCTCGGCATAAATCAATTTCCCACCGCCGTAACGTATTTTCTCTGTATCATTTCTTTAAATAATTTTGTGTTTGAGGAAGAATATTTCCCTAGAAGTTTGGACATAAAAATGCTCCTACATCAAGAGAAATAGCAGTAGCAGCAGTAGCAGCAGTAGCTTTTGCTGAAAACAGTGACTGAGGGCTAAAAATTCTCTTCCCTAGTTTCTATTTTATATTATGTTTCTCTGTACGAAAAGGTAATAAACTTGTTGTTAAACCAATTCCGGTTTTCTACTGTTGTTTTTGATAACTCAGTTACAACAATTTTCATGACGATTGTTTTGATAGACTTTCCACTTTGGTACCTCAACTTTATAAATTTAAACATAGTACTAGATTGTTAGTTTGGTTTTATCATTTTACTGTTGAAATTGTTAGATATAACCGCAAATTCTCTTCTAATAGTTTTTTTTTTCAATCACACATCTCGCTTGTGGAACGCTCGTCTAGCTTTTTGCTTTCCTGACAAGAAAAATCTTCAAACATTTAAATGCAGTGTCAATCGCCATCATCTGTTCTTTTTAATGCCCTTTCTACTCAATAATGTTTTCTTGGTTTCTTTCACTCTGAGTAACTCCTTGCGTTTTAGTGGATTTATTGTCTTGCCTAGGGCGAACTGATTTAAAAAAAAAAAAAAAAAAGGCTTTAAATACTTGAGAATTTCTCAAAATTAATCTACCTAAACGTCCATCACTTTTACTGGTTATTAATGACGATTTAATGATAGGTGACTTGCATTTTCAAGGGGATATTAGACAGCAGCGTTAACAGAATGTTTATTGGAAGAGCCATGTTGCCCTGGCAATTAAATCTGATTTCGTCCGTTAACCTCTCGCCGATCATTATATTGAATTGGTTCGAACATGCAAAATAATATTTATAATCTTACCTCCGCCGATTGTATGAGTGAAACGAGAGGAAATGTTCGTATTTTCCAGCTAAATGGTGACATGACTGTCACACGCATTTCGATTTTCGAAAGATGACTGCTGTCCGTCAATTTTCCATGGTTGGTAGCACCAGAAGACACTAAAAAACTTTGCTAAAAAGAAATAGAAAAAGTTAAAGAGGTGAAAATACATACATATATATATATATATACATATATATATATATATATATATATATATATATATATATATATATATATTAGGTTAGTGCAAAATAATGTCGTTTTTTGACGTTCAACTTTATGTGAGAAAACGACATTATTTTTGCACCAACCTAATATATATATATATATATATATATATGCCTGTTTGTGTGTGTGTGTGTGTGCGCGCGCGCTATTTTAGTGGGTACACGATTTTGAGTTTCTATAAATTCTTTTTTATTTTATTAAACAGCGAAATGATTAACAACCGGCCTAAATTGAGAAGTCATACATAAGAGAGGCAAAATTATTAACTTGAATGTGCTTTCTCGATGGAAAAAAGAGATGAAGTTTCGATTCCAATGGGAGGCACAACTTTTGTTTTCAAAATGAAAGCAACTTTTCTTTAGAAAATAAAAAAGATAGCAACTCAAAAACGTGTACTCATTAAAAATAAGGTTTATCGTAATAAGAAATAATGCCGAATAAAAAATCGTTTAATATATATATATATATATATATATATATATATATATATATATGTATATATATATGTATATATATATATGTATATATATATATATATGTATATATATATATGTATATATATATATATATATGTATATATATATATATATTATATATATATGTATATATATATATATATATTAGGTATATATATATATATATATATATATATATTAGGTCTCATTTCAATACACATGAAAACCTAGAAAACTTCATCCACAGCATAGTCGTTGATAATACAAATATAACAGCCCCATCCACATGTAAAAACAGACTAAAAGTAATGGAAGCATTATTTATATAAAGAGCCAACACTCAATAACATCAACTATAAACAAGGCCAAAATGTGCTGACCGTGATTGGAAAATAAAACATTCTCTAGATACATCCATAAAATACTCCATACATTCTGTTAAAAGTAAAAAAATAAAATCATCTTTGATAATGGCTTTAACTGGTATATAAAATATTCGGACTATTTCTAGATAATTTATTTTATGGCCAGAAAAAAAAAGAAAATGATAAGAAACAAAAAATAAATAAATAAAACTTAACCTTGTCAGTCGTTTTTAATAAAACCTGAATATACATATATGGCCACCCGTATTCGATGATACCCGTCTACCAGGGCGGCTAGCCAAACCATAATGCAGACGCTCGCTCGGGCACATTTGTTCAAACCACAAAGCCCACCTGTGGTTTAGACCGATGTTATCTAACGTGATTAACAATCTGAACAAGGCCTCGGTCACGATGACTTGCGACTTCGTGCTAGCACAGTTATCAACCATCTACTCAATTTCACTATGGTAAGGTTTTCAGGTCGCACGCCGGGATCGATCTCCTCTGCTTTCCTGACATATCAACCGTAGCAAGATTCGAACACGGCTCACATGGTCAGAAAGCGAACATTCTAATCACTCGACCTCGCGCCCATATACTTATATATATTATATTATGATATAAAATTATATTGGTTAGAGATAAATTGGACGAGGAAACAATAGCATTCAAAAAAATGCTCAATACTCGTATGAAGAAAATAAAATTAAATGAAAATTAGCATGCAGAGCTTCTTAATTTAAAAAAAAAAATTAAAAATTAGGAGATCAGTCGATGACACTATATTGGTTTCAACCTTTCCATATCTTCCGGCAATCTGCACTAAATAATTTCCTAACGCTATATTATTTTTAAAATAAATAAACGTACAACGCGAAGTAAGTGTAATATAAGTGGGGAGCAGGGGTATTCAGATTGGATTGGAGGTGAGATATATGTATAAACCCCTCCGATACAATCTCAGTACCCTTGCTTTCATAACCCCTCCCGGCCGCTTCTCCGATGCAATCTCAATTATCTTGCTTTTCTCCTCCACTTCTATTACCCTTCGCGTTGGGCGTTAATTCATTTTTTTTAAATAAAGCGTTAAGAAATTATTTAGCCCGGATCTCCTGAACATACCGAAAGGTTGAAACCAATTTAGTGTTATCGGCTGATCTCCGAATTTTTTTTTTAAATATATATATATATATATATATATATATATATATATATATATATATATATATATATATGTGTGTGTGTGTGTGTGTGTGTGTATTGTTTCCGTTGTAAAAAATAATTAGAACACGAGGCTGAATTTTCTGTCTGAATTCGTGGTGTCATCATTATTTGCACTATTTACATAAGTACTATTGCCGACACCTTTGTTGTTTCCATCATAACGTTTCTGTCGTTCAAGTGTACCCGGTTCGACGTACAACTGATTAAGGCCAGAGGGTACAACGGCCGAAACATTGTTAGTATAACAAAGATGCAGACAATAGTCCGCATGCAAAAAGTTTAAATACTAAATCTCTCATACGTAAAATTATTGCTTATTCACCTCAGAAATCCAATTAATATTGACGTGTCGGTGTGTGGCTTTGGGTGCATGAGAATGTTTTTGTTCATTACTTTCAAGTGAGGCAACATCCTGTTGTCCTATGTGGAACAATTCTAAATGTAATTGGGTAGACCACTTCTTTACATGTCGAAAGTAGGCACTAACATCTTGTGGGAGGCACGAATCTGCACCTGGCGGATATGTAATTACCTCTATATTCCTCGATTTACTTCTTTTTAAGAAGTCTTTTTTTCTTATTTGTCGCGCAAATAGAGAAAGACAAGTCTTGAAGCAAACTAATATTAGTTTTCGTAAATTTATATGCAACCCATTGTGACGATCACCATCATCATACATATACATACATACTTACACAAATTCAAATTATACAACAACAAGCATTCATTGGATAATAAATCTACACTACTGTGTAATGCGACAATTTTATAATCGCTATATTTTCTGTAGTCGATTTTGTGCTTTTTTGGGAGAATCGGATCCCAGAAGCTTTTCGTGAGTCTCCCCAAAGCTCGCTCGCTGATTGGTCAATGCCAACCAATCAGATTGTCTGTACGCGAAGAGTGATTCTTCCCACACAGCGCTTTCGGAGCCGATGATCATAAGCAAAGAAAATTCTTAGTAAACCAGTGAGATCTCAGCTGCCACAGAAATCCACAACCGTTAAAACCATACGCCAATCTTCTCACTCATACAACCACTCACATGCTGAATATTCCCTATACTCGCATAATATTTTTCTTACATAGCAAAACTGTTGAAAACATTTATTACCAGAAACTATTACAACCTTATTGCTTTCATTGAACTTTGGAACACTTGATAGTTAAAGGGAGAAAACACTTGTTTTACTCAATCCGTGCTTTTCTTTCACATCCTTCTTTATACATTTTGTTAAATACAAATTTTATGTGTAATGATGTATTTGGCTTATCCTCTTTTTCTTCGCGTCAGTTTGGTTTCCTAATCTAAGTTAAATAAATGTGGTGAAGACCACACCATATTAATAGCTTGTGAATTATTCCTAAAGTTTGTAAACTCTGTATTGCACATGAATAACTATACAACCAATCAGTAAAGACCTGAATAAATTTTACTATTTCGCTGATGTTCCACTGTGCTTAGTGTGGAAAGATAAATTATATGAGACTGGACGCCTGAAAGTTGAATTAAATTCAAAACAAACACAACACGAGACGTGGTAAACTTAACAGATATTTTATTTAAACTGCCGCTCGATCTGTTTTGCTCCCAACATTCCCGAGTGGGACCGGAAGTGCTTACAATCATCATAATCATAATGATAATCAACATTATTGATATTGTTTGTGAACTTTTGCATCCGCTTAATAAAAATAATGTCGTCATATTTGATTCAAGGGAAACAACTGCAAAATTTAACCAAACTGACTTATTTCCCTTGTAATGACAAGCGTTGTTACAAGATATGCTGAAAAAATTTTTAAATTTTCTAAAATCTGCCCAAATGATCAAACATCAGAATTTTTTTTTCATTTCTTCTTCGTCAAGGAGAGTATTCTTCCGTATCTCCTATTAAATTTTATGCTTAAATAATGGAATTCTGAAGCTCATATGCCCATAGAAACAAAATGTTTTATCAGATTTTTCACTTCTCATCATTTGTTATACTATAGCATTTCTTAATTTTTAGGGCGTCTGTGATACTATGGACATCCAAGTAGATTGGGAAAAAGTAGTTTTATCCCGATCTCAAGTGTTTCTGTTTGATAGACCTGTGGAAGATTTCTTTTTGACGTTCGGTCTTTTTAACGGCATCCACTTTATCCGAAGAATAATGGAAAGTAAACGCGCATTTGCTGATCATGTGCCAATAAAACCGGAAATAGAGTATATCGGGGAGAGTTCTGTTCCAACTTTAGTGGGAGACGGACGTGCCCGTTGAGCAGTGCCGAAACCAGCCACCACGTCCGGGTGAGTAGATGAGCAAAGAGTTGGTAAGGAGAAGAGCTGACAGTGTCGAAAAATTGAATAAAATCGATAACTAAAGTAATAATAATGAATAATAAAAAAAAAATAATAATTTTTCCATAATGCAAGTAGTAAAGAGGACGGAAATGGTTTTTGGTCACCTGCACGATTTGATGACCCCACTTCTAGAAAGGAAAAAATCTTTCTCTTTACACGTTCCAAGAAAAATCGTTCGAACGTACATTACGGCCCTACTCATGAAATAATTTGATCGTTCCAACTCAGCTCAAAGTTGGATTGGGCGCGATCATTTTAACTATTGTTATCCTTACTAATTTACTTCTGACCACCCTCCTAAAAAATGAAAATGGACACCCACAAGATACACTGAAAACTTTGTTTCACTACAGTTACCATAAAAAAAGTAAATTGTCCCTAGTTAAAACCCAACTTTTCGGTGACCACACGGTTTCTCTACCGATAAGGTATTGCAAACAATGCCCGTTTTTTTCTAGTTTCTCAGGATCCAACCAATTCGGATGATACACTAATCGTCTGTTTCTTATTGGCGAGAAGTAAGGAACAGTTGGAAATCTTGGTTTTGCTCAATCTTGCTGAATTTCGTCTCGTTAAATGTTTGTTCACTTTCCTTGGAACTGTTCTTAATTTCCTTTTATTATTTTAAAACATAAATTTTAACGCATTTTGTTTTTCATTTTCTTTCTCAAGTATTCAATTCACTTTCCTGAGAATTTCAATTTTATCATCCGATTAGTAGACTCACGAAATCACCTTCCTGTAATTTGATGCATTTAAAAGTTTAAACAGGGCCAGTGCCCTGTTACACCCACGCCCAAGCTTTCCATCGACCGGCTAATGATTACTTAAATTTTCCACTGTCAGCTCTTCTCCCTACTAACTCCACGTCCATCTACTCACCCGGACGTGATGGCTGATTCCGGAACTTTTCGACGGACACGTCCGTTTCCCACTAAAGTCGGAATAGATGTTGCAGTCCATATATTATACGGAAATTACGTTGTTTTTTTTTTTGTTTTGTTTTTAATTTTAAAACAAGTTGCATTTGAAATAGATGGGATTTTTATTTTATATACATAAAATAAACGGGGATAAATATTTTTTGTATTTAAAATAAATAAACAAGGATTAATGGCATTTATCAAAAAAATATATATTTAAATAGACAAGCCTAAAACTATATATGTGTGTGTGTGTGTGTGTGTGTGTGTGTGTGTGTGTGTGTGTGTGTGTGTGTGTGTGTGTGTGTGTGCGCAAATATGCAGAAAAATAGGAAGGAACACGTCAGGTAAATAATCCTTAGTATTTTTGTTTTTATTTTTAAGAAGACATTGCTCCATACAGAGGTAGAGCTTATATTATAATTAACTGTCTGACCACCTAACCAAGATGGCCGGCCCAGCTATTTCTATAGTAATTAATGTTTCAATGGACCATACTTATAAACACTCGCAAACCACAAGATAGCTTATTCCTAAATTTTCGCTTGAGGATGAAACGGGACCCAACACCTTGATTCAACTTAATTTTAATAATTATATTGATGATTTCGGCTCTCGTTTTTGAAACATGAAAACTCTTATGTAGCGAAGGAATCATATTTTTAAATATATATATATATATATATATATATATATATATATATATATATATATATATATATAAAAGTAAGATGTATTTAGGTAACAAGAATTCTTTCATACATCTTTGGTTGCATAATATCGGCAAGTTTTGTCAATCGAATTTTTTATTAACTTTTTAAAACCTCATTTTTTACCGTCATTTATGATTTAAATTGGTTCACGCAAACGAAGCGGGGGGTAGGAATTATCCAAAAGACACTTACTTAAACACACAAAAATGAAATCCTTGTAGCAACATTCGAAAGTACTCGGGGGGGAGAAAAAAGCAAAAAACAAAAACGGATTTTGGTAAATTTAACGATTATATAACACAAATAATTCGGAAATTTGAAAAAGTTAATAAATAATTGGATAGAGAGAACTTGTTGCTATTATCCCAAAAAATACCTTTGAATATATATATATATATATAATATATATATATATATGTGTGTGTGTTTGAAAAGTGTGTGCATATAAATATAATATATATATATATATATATATATATATATATATATATATATATATATATATATATATATATATATATATATATATAATTATTTATATATTATATGCGCGGTACTTATTAGAAAGCGCACAATATCAGAGATAGAGCTAACATATTTGGTTAGATTGATGTGAGTTTGTGATCCTGAGTTTCACGCTTTTGCGATCGTCAGACAAACTGATTAATTTTTTTAAAATTTTGAGTTTATGTAGATTGCGTGTATTGGTGTTATTATAGAAGTGGGGCGGGGGAATCGTCGTCGTGCTTTCATCGTGCTAATACAAACATAGATGCATGTCCGTACACCAATACATGCAATCTACATGAACCCAAAATTTTAAAAGAAATTAATCAGTTTATCTGATGATCGCAAAAGCGTAAAACCCACGGTCACAAACTCACATCAATCCAACCATATATATATATATATATATATATATATATGGGCAGCAATCTTTCTTTTAAACATCTTTCATTGAATATGGCAAACAAGGAAGTTTTATTTAGTTTTTCCAGGATCCTTATATTTTTCCGTGTTGTAGGAGTTTTTATTTATGTAGGCGTAAGGGAATACAGCCATTTTACATAATTTTCATTGTCCCAAGCGCTTTCGCCCACTTCTTTAACCCCCTTGAAAATGGCTAATGAAGTAGCTGAAAGCGATTCGGACGATGACAATTATGGAAAATGTCTGTATTCCCTTACTCCTACAAAACGGAAAACGTAAGAATGCTGGAAAAACTAAATAAAAATCAATTAAATCTTCCTTATCTGACATAAGCTCCTTGTATTTGCGTTTAAACGCAGCGAGCTTATGTCTAGATGTATGCATAAAAAAAGTTTCTCTTAAAATATTGTAATCCTGGATAAGCCACTTTTCAATTTTCTACCTGCTATTATTTTAGGTCATACAAGGATTATCTCCCTTTAACCAGTCAAATGTATTTTACGAACAGAGTCCATCGTTCAAATTTTAAGTGTACATCAATTCCCATTTTTTTTTTATTATTGACTCATACCTACACCTCATTCCCTGCACTTAAACCACAGTATTGCTTTAGTAGTATTTTTGTACTATTTTAATTTAGAACTATGAATCAACGTCAATCCTATAAGCATCTGTATACTTTTTTAAATAAACAATATATCATGTGCGGTTGTGCTTGACGAGTTGGGTAACTAACGAAATTTTAGTCGTACACCAAACGTAGGTATATATGTATTCATTAATACATATTTGTTTGAGCCTTATTATGTCTACACCACTTGGCTAAATTTGGTAATTTAAATTATTTATTTGCTTACCAACGTATGCACGCCAGCACGCGCGTATACAGTCGCTGATATACCTAGTTATTTCATTTACATAATATATTCAAACATGCTGTGTTGAATAATATCACTCAGTTGGTTGTTATGATTGTGTAAGCCAAGCCTTCAATTTGTTCACAACTGTTCTGTCTTGATTGGTGTAAAGCTGCCATCTATTCAAACGTGGCTCTTCTGTAGAACTTTTTATATCAATGGTTTGCCGTTTGACAGTGCCAAGTGATATGAATAATGAAGATAAATCATGTTGTCTTTCAACATTTATTACTAATCCGCGACTTGATAATTTGTCAATTTTTCTATGGGCACTCTGCCATCACTGTCTTGGTCGCACTTGAGAAACGCTGTATTAATCTTTTTTTTTCTTTTTTTTTTTTTTTTCTCTGAAGAATCAGACTGACAATTAGACATTCTATGAACACTTTTCACATCACACAACTTTTAGCATTTTAATCTTTTATCGATGAAATTTTGAAAGTCAAGTTTTCACATATTATTATTTTTAATGAAATCACAGAGAATAGAAAAAAAATCTTGTCAAACGCGAAACAAAAAAAATTGGATCTCAATGATATTGTTGGAAATTCAAACAGTTTATATATACAGGGTGCGATGGATAAACTGTCGTCTAAATTACGCAAAAATGAAAATAACACTGATATCTCATATATCTATATTTAGAAAAATTGCACAAAAATATCTTGAAATATTAAAGAGTAAATTTATTCAATAAAATCGCCATTGGCGACAACTAATGGTCTCCAGGCGACTTCCGAATCTCCTGCATCTTTTCTGGACGGTCTCCTTGTATAAGTTGGTGAACACTGCCATAATCCTTACCTTCAGTGTATCTTTGGTATTAACAATGAGTTTTTGTTGGTTTCTCACTCAACCCTCGCCACACACATAATAATCAAAAAGGTTGCAGTCTGTGGGAAGTTAGATGTCTAGACATAAGGAGTGATGTGGTCGCAGAAATTGCCTGACAACCTTGACTGGATTCTTCTGCTTGTTTGGCATGCTGCAAAGTCCAGCAGTCACCCTCTTGAACCAGGGCAAGTACTACCTCCTCAAGGCAATTGATGTAGGCCTTTAGGTTGAGTTTAAGATTCTGTGGGAAGATGAATGATGACATAATACCGCCATCACTAGTGGTCACTCCAAACACTATGATGTTGACTGGATATATCATGTACCTTTTCCCAATACTCGCACTGTCCTCAGACTGACAACGAAAGACTCTGAAATATTCGTATTGGAGCTTCTTGCAAAATTGTACTAAGATAAACTAGAGAAGTAGTTAAACAATTATTCTGTAATGGACAATTATTCGAATTCCTACAATTGCACAAGTTATTATTTGTGTCATTATACTTACTTGTACTCGTTGCAACCTGGCGAGTAGTTATTGTGCTTCTTAATTATTTTTTCCAGGTTATCCGCACAACTATACCTTAATTTAAGGGTATTATGATTAAATATTTTACTGGGTGGGTTAGTTTCGGAGAGGGGAAAGAGGGAGTAAAGCAAGTGATCTTCCTGATCCAGGAAGATCATTTGATTTACTCCCACTTTCAACCTAATTGTCAAAACTAAACTAGGACATAACTTTCTAAACCTCATCAAAAAACATTTCCCCGACCCCGAAAATAACCTTTGCACAACTTGTGCAATTGTAGGAATCCGAATAATTGTTTATTACAGAATAATTGTTTGACTAGTTCTCTAGTTTATCTTAGTACAATTTCTACACTAGAAAACCCCAATATTAAATAATTTTACATTGGAAGTACTATGAATACATTCAAAGAATATATATACATGTGTGTGTGTGTATATAATATATATATATTTGTATGCATATATGAATATATCTGTATTTGTAGTTATATATATATATATGTATTGATACCTGTTATGTGTTTGTTTATATATTTATGCGCTTGTATATATATATATATATATGTATGCAATCTTTCAATAGTAGTAATTATAAGTACAAGACTTCATTATCGAAGTATTTTTTAAGTTTAAAGGAGAAAAACAAGGTACCTACTGTTAAATGGAAATTAATCAAGAGAGTTCGAACATGTAATTCCCTATATGCTGCTTGTTATTTATGTCTTAACGAAAATTTTGAAATAATTAGATTTAAAGACAAGACCCATCTCTTAATTCAAAGAAATGAACTCACTGTTAACTGTAAACACAGCTATAAATTTAACTTACTATAGGGGTAGTAATACTTTCGACGATAAGGCTATGTTACTGTAAGTTTAGTATGTTATTACTTTTATTACCTGATAATCCGCCTATCGATGTAAATATATGTTGGTATACGTAAAAAAGGTTGTTTGTGCCTGCACATATGTGTATATTTTATTGATAGATGTATATATATGCATGTGAATTTTTATAATATGATCATATGTGTGTATATATTTGTATTTGGATGTACTTGTGTATTTGTGTATATGTTTATGTGTATGTGCGTATACATATATATATATATATATATATATATATATATATATATATATATATATATATAGTTTAATGTGAGTATTTTTGTGTGTTTGTATGCATATATGAATATATCTGTATTTGTAGTTATATATATATATGTATTGATACCTGTTATGTGTTTGTTTATATATTTATGCGCTTGTATATGTATGTGTGTAAACGTATGTACGCATATGCATGTGCGTATGTGTGTGTATATATATATATATATATATATATATATATATATATATATATTTGTATGTGTGTGTGTATATATATATATATATATATATATATATGTGTGTGTGTGTGTGTGTATATCACAAAAGACCGCTCCATGTTTATTTTCAATAAACACCAAATTTTCTTTACAATTGAAATTACGATACCTTTAGTAAATGAGCATTTTCACCTACGAATTTTAATTTTAAAATTCGCAGGATTTTTCAAACTGTTTCTGGTATTGGTTTGTCGTGTACTGTTTATTTGGAGAAAGAGAGAGAGAGAGGGTGTGTAATTGTATACCTATTGAGAGGTAAAGGTGTAGAAGAAAGCATCGTTACTGGAATCATATAATGCAGGTAGAGAGAGAGCCTGGGTAGGGGTTAGGGAGAGACCGATGGGCTGACCTATATCCTAATAGTTACACGGTCAAAATTTAATTCGACGGAAATTCACGGAAATTAACGAAAACGGATGCGTTTGTCCACGTTAATAATACCTATTCGTATAGCTGACTGCAGTAACCCACACTTAGATATCTTCATTTAGGCACATACATGCATACGCTAGCTGGAAGTGACCCTTTAGACTCACGTATTCAATTCTTAGATTAACTTATGCACCCTATGTTAAATATTACAAATCTTCTGATGGTATTAGGTTGGTGCAAAAATAATGCCGTTTTCTCACATAGTAACATATGTTAGAAAACGACATTGTTTTTGCCCCAACCTAATAGTAAGAATTTAATTGCCCAAGATTGGATATGATGAATCGTATATAATGATTATATATAGGGTATCAGGCTAACCTATATACATATATATGAGTGTATCTTCTCACGCATACCTACCCTTATACTTATATACCTACACCCCCTCTATACATACATACATACATGTATACCCCAGCACTCACATATATCAGCATATACGTCCAAATTTAAGATCCACTTTAATCATCCGTTTTTTGTTGTTATATGTTATTTAATTAACCCAGAGATTATCTAATCGTTTATTATTATGTCATAACCCATATGGTGGAGATTTGGTGTCCACATGTACTGGATTTTCAGGATAACTCAATATACATATATATATATATATATATATATATATATATATATATATATATATATATATATATATATATATATAAGTGAACATTGAAGTCAACACTTAGAGGTGACAGTCTGTTTCATGTTAGACGCAATCGTCAGGCCTAATGATTGCGTCTAGCATGAAACAGACTGTCGCCGCTAAATGTTGACTTCAATGTTTACGCACGCTCTATCTCTGATATTGAGCACTTTATCCCAAAAATATAGCACACCTTAAGACTATATTTCTTTACACACACACACACACACACACACACACACACACACACACACACATATATATATATATATATATATAATGTAAGTACCACTGAGCTGGCACGACTGCTCTAAAATGTATGCCTAGTGTTTGAAGAGATATCTGTGTTAAATACCAACTGATTCCCATTCCAAAATTCTATCGTTAAAAACCATGAATTGAAATAATCACGTAGAACGACTACTTACATATATTGTGATGTTTTGATTTAAATTAGTAAATGCTGTCTCCTGTCCGTGAAATACTTCCGTCATTTGTGCGGTGGTTTCATAAACAAAGTTGGCCCAGGCTACAAGAATGAAGATTAAATTACAGAAATAGCCGCCGTCCAAGCATATCCAACCGCGTTTTTTGTAAGCCATCTTTGAACCAGTGTTTCTTGTGGACCCTCTTCTCAAATGAAAAGCTGAGGTATGGAAGAATCACAATTCCTGAAACAATAAGAAAAAAAAAGAATCATGTTTGCTGAAATTCAAAGATCTGTGTTTATCATTATTTTCATGGTGCATTTAGAATAGTATCCTCCACTTTGTTGCGTTCATCACATTTCACATGACGGTAGACGGTTAAAGCAAGAAGGATATAGTGTCGGTGTTTTCGTTGGCCGAAGGGAATATTTGGTCCGTTAGTCTGTCGCGAGAAGAGAGAGAAGTAGCAGTGAAGATGTTAACTACCTACCTCACCTCTAGAGCGTGCCAAGTGAATCCGTAAATAAACAGCCAAATATATTGGAAACATGATTTTATTTTTACAGTGAGGTTTACCCTGTACAAAGCCCGGGGGTGGGATCGAGGTAGAAGTTGATTTCGGCTTCCGTTCACTTGTGAACATAAACCGAGGTCTTACCCAGTTTCTGTGCACACGAACGCAAACGAAAACCAAAACACAATGTGGGGTGATTTGTCCAATTTGTGAAAGATTGCGTGAGGGTCCAGTCTATATGTTACACATTAGACTTCTTCGTCTACATGTTGCTGTACTAGGTGCAATATCCACTTGCAGAAAACAGCAGCAGAAAGGGTTAAATAAAATATTAAAATTGAATAGACGTATTTTAATTATGCTTCGTGAAAAATTGTTAGATATAATTGAATCCATAGTTATTTAGTCCCTTCGAGTGATGTACATTATGCATCCAGTTTCATATGTTTGAGTTTTATAAAAATTCTAAAAATAGCTTTTTAAAAACCCAAAAATGCAGAGGGAGTCTACAGTAATATACAGTGTCATGTGAAAATCGTCCTTTTGATACACTGTTTCTTTTGCGTGCATATTTGTTAAGCTTTGCCCAGTATTCGAAATCTTGATTTATCAAGCACAGCAATAACTGATAGCGTCCTGGAAAATCGATTAAATGTAAAACCTTTCTGACGTTTCAAGCCTCAGCTTCAACTGTGAAGAGATTGTCAAGCATTCACTATCTTTGTGGAGATTAGATATGACATAGCAGTTGGGCATTCTTTTCTTTGTTTCTAACAAAAACAAAATTGTCGTTTAATATGCTTAATTTCTGAAATATATCTTTCGCTGTTCTTATGACCATTCGAATATCTGTGTGACATTTTCTGTTTTCTGTTGCTACACCACTTATGCTTGATTTTGACGTCGCCAATTCGTAGCTATCATCTTGGAATTTCTTTGTTTAATTACAGTCTGCCCTCTTACAGTTAATAGTTAGTCTTTCCTTTTTGCTTTCTTCTTGCTTTACGACTATATCTAAAGAGTTTTTCATTTTTTTCTTTCTGGGTCAGTATCATTCACCTATCTTATGCTATTTATAATAAATCCTGGTCGGCCGTCCAATTTGGTTGATTTTCTCGTAGAGAGAAGAATCTTCACTCTCACCACGCTAGGGTCACAGCTTTACCATGCAAGTGTTGTCGCTGGGGGTTCCAGAGCAAGGCGCTTTTTTTACGGGATTAATTTACCAACCCCATGCCCAACCGGTTTTGAATTCTGAGTCAGCCTTCCCCTAGACTGCCAGTATTCAGTCACCCACTCCCCAAGAGGGCATCATGTGGCACAAGGCCGGTTTAACGTGGGGTTTCCGAGCCCGTGGGCTCGGGCAAAAATATGCCCTTTGAACCCGTATAAACGGGTTCAGGGTCGGTCTACCTCCCCGAAAGAGTCTCCGCCCTTCGGCGTAGCCTCCTTCGGGCTCCTCCCCGCCCGTAGGCAGAGAGTTCAACCGATCAGCCGGTCGCCCGACTTCGGTCTGAACAGTAGAGAGCTCAGTCTGTCCTTCTATTTAGCCATTAGCCTGAAGGGGGAAGAAATGTATTCACAATTTTCTCAAGAGTATTTGTGCGAAAGTGAACGCAATGACCACGACCGAAACTTAAACTCGGTATGCCGATTTAACTCTCCACGATAATAGCCACTATGCTACACACACTTACTTAAGCAGTCATTATACAATTTTTTATGTGTTTTGCTTTCATCTTGTTTTTGTTCCTTCTTTACACAGTACTCATAAGATGTGTTTGTCTTAAGCTGTCTGAGGTAAAGTACTGACATTATATTTTTTTTATTACTCTTCTTTCATCTGATATATGGAGCACTTTGACGAGGAGTAATGGTTAGAAAGCTTGATTACGACTGAATAGTGAATTCGATCCTCACTGGGTGCTCCACACTTTCGGCCACGCTTAGAATAATCATTTTGAGCACTTCGGCATGGAGTGATGGTTAACAAGCTTGTCTCGTTAGATCAATTACAACCGAGTAGTGAGTTCTATCCTCACTGGGTACCCTATACCTTCGGTTTTGTGCCACATCTCAGACAAACTTAGGAAATCATTTATGCACATGCCGATTAAGTTTCAAAAAAAAATTAAGCCCAGATATCAGAGAGCCTCCCCCCACTCAGGCAGTACCTCTTCTTCGAGAGGGAGCTGGATTTATTTCCAGAGGGCTTCGGCAGATTTTTCCGCGGTATTTTCATTAAACTTTAAATTGACTTCATGTCACATTCGGTAGCGACGTGGGCGCACTGAAAAATACCCATGTGATCTTTGTTACGTTTTTATCGGTGAGACACTAACCCAACGATAATGGATGCCTATTCAAATCGGGCCGAGACTTTATTATTTATTTTCTATCTATACTGCTAACGTAACAGACGGAGAACAACCGAAAAAAATATTATATATATATATATATATATATATATATATATATATATATATATATATATATATATATATATAATTGTATAATTGCGTAATTGGGCAGCAATCTCACTTTTATACAAGTTTCATAAAAATTACCCCCTCTCTCTCTCTCTCTCTCCTCTCTCTCTCTCTCTCTCTCTCTCTCTCTCTCTCTCTCTGATATCATAAATATCGTATATCCAGTTACATTTCTTGACAGTGTTCTTATCCTAGTTCCGGTACAATTCTGTTTCTCTTTCTTATCATCAGGATTCGAATCATATGCTTAGTTATGTGGTTCATTAAGCTGATTGTCCAATGGAGCTCGCATTCATTTGCACCTGGTTTCTTAGGTAGTACTATGGAAATGGATCTACTTAGGTCTTCTGGTTTGCCGCCATTGTCGTATATTTCATTTATTATTTCTGTGAGCATGTCGATTCTGAAATTGTCCAATGCTTTGAGCATCTCTTATTACAAACACATCTGGCCCTGGTGCTTTGTTCCTGCTTATCTTGCCTAGTGTTGATCTTACTTCAGACTTTAATATTTCCGGCCGTTCCATATTTTTGTGTATGGCAGGCTCTCTCTCTCTCTCTCTCTCTCTCTCTCTCTCTCTCTCTCTCTCTCTCTCTCTCTCTCTCTCTCTCTCTCTCTCTCTCTCTTAGCATGAAATAGTTCTTTAACGTCTTCACTCCAACTTTGTAGTATTTATTTTTCTTGTGCCAGTGACCTTGAAAAAACTGAACTGTTCTTGTCCTATTTACACCTTAATTCTCCTTCGCCGTCCCTTCAGTAGAATTAGTATTATTCGCTTGGTTATGTGACCCAAACCTTCCGGTGCAGCTCACATTTATTTGCATATAGTTTCTTAGGTAATGTGATGAAGATGGTTCTAAAGTTTTGTTGTATGTTTTATATTTCATTTAGTAAATCTGTGATTTTGCCGATTCTGAAATCGTCCAAGGCTGTAAGCATCTCTGATTACGATACCATCTGGAAGTCCTGCAGCATTGTTCCTCTTCATCTTGTCCAATGTCGATCTTCACACTTTAATACTTCCGGCGATCAACATTTTTGTGTATTGCAGGTTTCTCTCTGTCTCATTACCTATTCGTTCCCTCTTTGGGATATTTTTACTTCTCTAGTATCAGTGTTCCTTTCTTTGATTTTATACAGTCTATTGATGTGCTCACCTTTAGTCCTGTTCATTTTTTAGTCTGTTGAGCATACTTCCTTTATTTTTATTCTTCATCCTTTGTATTTCAAAGTATTTTCATTGGGACATTCCTTTTTAGTCTGATTACGTTTGTTTCTAATTCTTATGCTTAGTGTTTTGTACACTTTTCTGTCCTTAATATTTGTTGTCGCTTTTTCATCATATCTAGAATTTCATCAGGCATTCACTCCTTTTTTTTGTTGGTATGACCATTCGCTGATGTCATTCGTGCTTTTCTCAACATTTCCCACTTTCTCAACTGGTAGACTCATTCAAGTCATATTCGTGTGTGTTTCTTTCAACTCTTTCTATATAAGCATATCCTTGCAACGTGAATCATTCAAGAGCCTGTTGTATTGTAGTTTAGGCATTACTGTAACCTTCGTAAGTTTCTGTAGTTTTCTTCTGACGTAGCACACGTCTGAAACATGATTGCCCTCACAGTCGTCACTTGAGTATGTTTTATAATATATTAGCAGTAGAGCCCGGCGTTGCCCGGCGTTGCCCGGCGTTGCCCGGGGATGTAACAGTAAGAGATAGATCAAGTATCGACCATCATAAAGACTGAAAAGTAAAATTGACAAATATTATTGTTTAAGGTGGACGAACACGCATGTCTTAATTAGTTTTTTTTTTGTTTGTTTTGTTTTGTTTTTTGGGTTGTTTTTTTTTACGAATTGGTCAAACCCAAACTCAAACAAAAACATTGTTTTCAATCGTTATGAGTCTATCGATTGAATAGAATTTTATTATAAACAATTGTCTTGTAAATGGAATTTTTAAAGCATTCTGAATGTAAAAATAAAGAAAAAAGTGTGCAGGACAATAAGAAACACTACCTGCCAAAAAAAAGTGAAGTTTTGTTGAAATCGGTTGAAAAATGTAGGAAATCCGATCCCATATATAAACGAACACACACACACACACACAAACAACCTGTGTTTTATAATAAGTATAACTCGATATGAGTTGCCCCCCTTTCATTCTGGCGACAGTGATGCCTCTTAATCGTGTTTTCAAATTAAATTTCGTGCAAAAAACAATTGTGTTTTTCCAATTTTGGGCGTTGTCAGAACCACCGCAACGTAATTTTACGTAGTCCTGCGAAGTTTTGTTGAAACCAGTTGAAAAATGTAGGAAATCCGATCCAATATATAAACGAACAGACACACACACACAACCTGGGTTTTATAATAAGTATGATAACTGAGTGGCGAAGGGAGTGAGAAGAAAAGACTAAGCATAAACTACAAGAATACAGAATGCATTGGCATCAGTAAGAGGGAGAGCCCGAAATGCGATCTGAAGGTCAGGAACACTAGAATCAAGCAGACGCGGAAGTTTAAATACCTGGGAAGCGTCTCGACAGAGGACCGTAAGTGCGATACTGTAACCCGTAGGCGTATTGGGATGGCCAAAGACACATTCTAAAAACTGGGCATAGTACTGCGAGACAGGAGGATATCTTTTGTAACAAAGAAAAGACTACTGAGCTGTTACGTGACATCTGTCCTTTTTTACTGCAGTGAATGTTGGACGATTTCCTCAAAGATGAAGAAGAGACTCGAGGCGACGGAGATGTAGTTCTACAGAAGGATGCTAAGGATATCATTGACCGAGCGTGTGAGCAACGATGAGATCTTAGAGTGGATGCAAACAAGGAGAAGGCGTATACTTAATACCAGTAATAGGCAGCTGAAGTTTCCGAGACACATAATCAGAAAGGACGGTCTGGAGAATCTGATACTCACGGGTAAAGGGAAAAAGAGACAAGGGAAATTATCGCGTGACATACCCGACGGGCATAGGAAAGTGGATGACAGAACATGGTCTGGGGGACGAAGCAGAGGGAAAGAACTTTTTGAAAGCTGCAAGGGATAGAGGGAGTGGGGAACCATGATCGCGTACGTCCTGAAAGGACATGGGACATAAAAAGAAAGAATCAATCTGGTCCTTTCTGTCTCTTCCCGGATTTCTCAATGTCCATAGTCATCTTAGGTGCTCCTAAAAATAGCTATTGTTAGTTATTTGGTCACTTGGCGCGCACAAGTGAACCCATCTTTTGTCGCGCGGGTTTCAAGTTCCTAGTCTGAACTTGAGAACTATTTCAAATTCTGGTTCTTTTCCGATCTTAGCATTCAGACCCCCATGATTTCATATGATTTACATTGAGTTCTGGCGTTGTCCAGTGAGATGCAAAAGTCATCAGTTTCTTTCTCCGTGATCTGCACTGTACGGTGCATATACAAGAATAATTTTTAACAGTTCCCTTTTAATTTGACCTAAAGAAATTTGTCCAGGAATTGAAAGTATCCCAGAACACATTTCTTCACATCATTATCTAGTATTAACTCTACACCTTTTTCATCTTTCCCTCTGCTTACATTTATTATTCTGTGTGTCTCGCTGACGAGATCCCCGTGTAGTAAACTGCCACAGATTCACAGAGCTGTAGGTTTAAATAACTGTAAATCTACCTCGTCTATTGTTCACTGACTTCATAAGCATCCAAATGTAGATACCCTAATCCGAAGCCAGCACATTCGGGTTATACCATCAACCCCGTAGATAGCACATCCGGGCTATTCCATCAACCGTTTTCTTTTATTAACGATGGAACGAATTTGCCCCAGTTTTTATTTGTATTACGAATCCAATGTCTTCGGCAGACGCACGCCATCAGCCTTTTTGAAGGTAAGTGAATTTCTTCTACGTACCACGTAATTTACATGCGTCTAGAATGTTGGCATTTAATCTATTCTTTTCTTGATTGATATTTCTAAACTAGCTACATTGATGTGGTGTTCTTATGATCTTTGTCCGTATTACGTTTTTTACGAAAAGTGGTCGGATAACGGTCCAGTAACACCTGATTTTCATGTCTATCCTTACTGAACGAGGTGTCATCGACAAGGTGTTTGAACCCCCTTTACGTCATTATTCTTTATATTCAGGTGATATGTAACTCAGAAAAATATCTGCAAATTTAATCAATCATAAAAAGAAGTATTTACTTTATTTAAAACCGACTTTCCCTTTGTCTTATAAAAATATTTCTTTTGCGTTACTTATGTAGCTGTTACTGATCTGATTCAGTAAGATGATGCGTAAATCATTCCCGTCATGCTCTTTAAAATCATATCTAAGTTTAATATTTATACAAGATCGCTGGTCATCTTATATGTTGTTGTTGTTATAGCTTATTCAGTTATGTTCGTGGGATAATTATCTTTGTAATTGTATACTTTAGTGTAATGTTACTTAACATAACCAGTTGCTGAATTTTCGATCCGTTTAATACAGAAGCCTATTAATAAATACATCGTGTGGCGAAGAACGGAGTGTGAGAGAGACGGAAAGCAACTGGATAGATGAATAGATAGGTAGGAAATCAATGTTAGGAAAATGAATGAAACTGCTGTCGTTAAACGATGATAAAATGGAGATACCGTTTGATTATCCCCGCTTCATTTTATACAAATAAACTAAGCTACGGATGGCGTGACATGTTAAACAAGTTTGCACAAACTATTTTGAAAATAAATAGCTTACCGTTTAACGTATTGCTTGGTTATTAATAGTTGTTTATTTAAATCGAGCGTCAACTAAAGAGATCTTGTCAAATGTGGTCTACCAGATGGTTGAAATAGTTACGTCTTTAAAATCGGTACCAAGTGTTCGGGCATAGAAAACTGGATTTTAAATGCTGATTTTTGAGGTAGGCAGACAGGAACACTCTCCCTCAGATTAACGTGACATTTTTTCTCATCTTATTTTCTTCCACCCTACTTGACTTACATTAGTACACAAATACTAATGTAATTTAGCCACTATGTACACTACTAAACTACTCTCTATTAATCACCATAGAGATCCTTCCCTGCGCCCCCCCCCCCATTAGAATGTCTGATAGTCACCTTCTTGAGAGCAACTCTCTGCGTCTGCTCGGTCTCACGTTGACTGCTGACCTGAGATGGAACAAATACATTGAGTCAATTGCTTCGTCCACCGCGAGGAAAGTTGGCTCTCTGTGCCGCGCCAGGAAATTTTTCTCCCCGGAATCGATACTTCAAATATACAAATCAACCATTCGCCCTTGCATGGAGTATTGCTGCCATATATGGTCTGGTGCACCTTCTGATTACCTCGGAGTTCTTGACAAGATCCAGAGGCGGATATGTAATATAATTGGCCCTGATCTGGCATCTTGTCTGCAGTCGCTCTCTCACAGACGTGCCGTCGCCTCTCTCTGTCTTTTTTACAAATACTTTCATGGTAATTGCTCCGATGAGCTGCTTTCACTTGTTCCCAGACTTCATGAATTCAAGCGCCCTACGAGGCTGGCATCCCGCTCTCACCCTTTCACTAGAAACTTTTAAATGTAGCCGTCTCTTCTACTCCATTAGCTTCATATCTCGCAACTCTCGTTTGTGGAACACCCTTTCCTATTACTGTTTCCCTGAGAGCTATAATCTCCAACTATTCAAATGTAATGTCAATCGACATCTCCAGTTCCCTTGATCTATCCACTATCCTTCTCCTCATCCTTTCTTCTATTACTC
>OZ010577.1:50238284-50513421 GCA_963932145.1 Acanthosepion lycidas | reverse complement strand
ACAATGATAGACATTTTCATGACGGGCCGTCTTTCGAGTATAGAATCCAGAGGTTAGCAGTGAATATTTCGGAGACAGTAGGAAAGCGTTGTTCAAGTTAGCAGTGGATATTTTGGTAAAAGTAGCAGAGCGTAGTTCGTCGTTCTGTTTCTCTTTGCCTAATAAGCTGGACTGGACATTCGGGTAGAGTAGACAAAATGGCCGCCTTTATACACGACGGATTGTATATTCTACGTCTTCTGATTGATTAACCTTCTATTGATGGACTATAAAGTGAGTCAAGTCATTTGGGCTAACTCACTAGTACACACATATACACAAAAAAACTGCAACAACAGTCCCTCTTAATTCAATGAAAAGTAAACTTACATCCGGATACCATTGGAGTAATGATAAAACTCGGACTCATATGATATCAAAAGTAGGAGGGAACTGACAAGTGGCATGTGTTGCGATGCCAGTTGTTAGCTGATATCTAGCGCCGGCAGTCCTCTTGTCTGTCCTGTGACATTCTTGACGACGGATTATACATAGTTTCTCTGAACCGTCATTGAAGGTCGACGGGTAAGCGACTATAAATTTTCAAGTGGGTCGATGAGCAGACAAACACGGATTTTATGTATTTCATAAATTAAGCAGACATATTATTCTAGGTCGTGATTGGTTGCAGGTATTTACTACGATCTAGAAGCATTGCGCTTAAAAATACGTGTTTTTAGGAGAGGACTTCCTCATAGCGAATATAGCGCGGATGACGTTCAACACCACATTAAAGTCTCAGTCAGACACTTTATGTTTCGTCAGAATTAGGAATTAATTAGGAAAAGAACAATCACATTATAAAGAACAAATAGATTTGGGATATTTAAATAATTTCCAGGTATTCTGGTTACGAATGCATTAGTAAGGACGAATAACTATAGAAAGACACCGATTGTTTTAGTTAACAACACTAATAAAACAGTTAGGCTTTGTCGGGTATGCGTAGTAGGTAGCGTCTCTCCAGCTGTCAACGTAGATCCTGTGTCAAGTGGTGATAGTAGTGGTAGTAATGATTCTTTTCTTTTTATGGGCCATGTCCTTTCAGGACGTAGGCGATCATGGCTCTCCACCTCCCTCTATTCCTTGCAGCTCTCAACAAGTTCCTTCCCTCTGCTTCCTCCCCCAGATCACGTTCTGTCATCCACTTGCTTAAGTCCGCCAGGTATGTCACGCGTTGTTTTTCCTTGTCTCCTTTTTCCCTCTATTCGACACGTAAGTATCAGATCCTCTAGGCCCTCCTACATCATTATGTGTTCCTGATATTAAGTAGAAGCCTTCTCCTTGTTTGCAACCTCTCTAAGATCTCACCGTTGCTCACACGCTCGATCCATGTCATCCTTAGCATCCTTCTGTAGAATCTCTTTCGCTTTAGAGAATCTTCTTCATCTTTGAGAAAATCGTCCAACATTCACTGCCGTAACAGTTCAGTAGTCTTTTCTTTGTTGCAAAAGATATCCTCCTGTCTCGCAGTACTATACCCGACTTTTGGAATGTGTCTTTGGCCATCCCAATACGCCTATGGATCATAGCGTCGCACTTACTGTTCTCTGTCTAGACGCTTCCCAGGTATTTAAACTTCCGCGTCTGATTGATTCTAGTGTTCCTGACCTTCAGATCACATTTCAGGCTCATCCTCTTACTGACGACCATGCACTTCGTCTTATTGTATTAGGTTGGTGCAAAAATAATGACGTAATAATGTCGTTTTTTGACGTTAAAAAATACGTCAAAAAACGACAATATTACGTCATTATTTTTGCACCAGCATAATAGTTTATGCTTAGTCTTTTCTTCAAACTCTCTGTCGCTACCTTCTGTAGAAGATTTTGTAATTTCATTTCCGTGTCTGCTATCAGTACTGGTAGGAATGACACGGGTATCAACGATGCTGTAGTACCCAGTGAATTTACGGCTCCCATCCAAAGATTATTATTAAGAAAGAAGGATATATTGGCGGTTACAGATAAAGATCTTGGTAGAACTGATTCGGCGAAACTAAGAATCGATACTGGTAACTACAGTCCAATTAAGAAGAACCCGTAATGAAATTCTTTTGAATCTCCGAGATCAAGTAGAAAGGGCAATCGATGAGATTTCAGTAGCTAAGATGATGGAAAAATCAGAAAGCTCTTGGTTTTTTTCCCATTCTTTTAGTCCAGAAAAATAGATGAATCAAAAAGGTTTTTGCGTTGATTATCATTTGTTAAATAAGATAACCGGAGTAATGCATATCTATCATTGATGAGATATTAAATATCTTTCAAAATTGGTTTTAAAGTCTGGTTATTGTCAAATGGAAATAGATGAACGAGATGAGGAGAACTGATACGGTAAAAGAAGAATCGATACTGGTAACTACAGTCCAATTAAGATGAACCCGTACTAAAATTCTTTTGAATCTCCGAGATCAAGTAGAAAAGGCAATCGATGGAATATTTTCTCTATTTAAGTCGAAGGGTTCGCCTTCTTTTATGGATATAGAATGGCTCACAGCGGCCAGATTTAGGCGCGAAACATTCTCATTGCCTGACATTTTAATTCTTCTTTTTTTTCTACTCAGAAGTTATGCGGGATCCTCTTGCACAGAAAAACAACGTTTCTCGCTTCTATTCCAGTTACTGAATCGTAAACCTTTGCTTTCGCGTCCTGTTCACTAAAACCATACGGTAGCTTAAAAGAGGCTTAGTTCGTGTTAACACAATGTTTGTGGAAAATAGGAGGATCCTGACAGAGGGACTAAAAATGTCTAGAAGGAGAACATCAGTTCAAGGTCATAAAATGACAAGTCGCGTATTTTCAAAAGACACTATTTAACTTATCAGAAGTAAGATGAGAAATATTTTTGTCAAGTCTTTTGACCCCCAAACCTCAAGGCTACATAAACTGGTAATTTTAACTTGTTTGGATCATTCGTTCAAACTGCTACTCGCCTCGGACGATTACAACATAACTTTTTACAGCCTTATTTCCAATCATAACTGCTTGGGTAATCTTGACGTATTTGGGAAGAACATTAAAGTAACTCAAAACCTATACTTGTAGAAAACCGCCTGCGTACGAACAGAAAATGAATTCAGTATATATATAGAAAAATAGAAATGAGTGTAAGACAAGGATGTATCTTCTCATCTTATTAAACCTATACAGTGAGGCAATCTTGAGAGAGAAGTCCTATCAGGATTCATTATTGACGGCCACAATATTAACAACATAAGATATGCAGATGACACAGTACTGGTAGCAGGACACAGAAAGGAAACTATAGAAAGTAGTGAATGGTATAGAAAAGAAAGAACTAAATCTCACTTGACACAAGCAAAAGGAGCAGCCCGACATGCAAATTATAAATTCGACATACCAACATCGGGTACAACAATCTGCAAAGTTATTTTTTTTTTTTTATCAGACGACGGAATGTGTGACACTGACATTTGAAGGGGCATTAAAATAGGGAAAGATGCCTTCCAAAAGCTAAGTATTAAGAAACAGAAAGAAAATTGTTAGAATCAAAGAAAAGATTGCCGAACTGTTAAGTAATATCAGTCCTGCTGGACAATCTCCTCATAGATTAAAAACTTGAAGCAACAGAAATGTTTCTCTACAGGAGGATGCCTAAAAATACTATGGGCTGAACATGTGAGCAACGACAAAATTTTAACGAAAATGGAAACAAAAATAATACTCATGCTTAACTTCAAGAAGAATCCTTTCAAAATGTTTAGGACACATAATGACGAAAGAGGGTTTAGAAAATTTGATACTCACATAGCAAAATGAAGATAAGAGGGACAAAGTAAAACAATGCATAACCTCCCTAGCGCGCTTGAGTAAATGGATAGCGGAACAAGATATAGTGAAGATACCGAAAAGACAAAATTTATTAAGAGCTACAATGGACAGGAGATTGTGGAGAGCCATGATGGCCAAAGTTCTGAAGGGAGACAGTACATAGACGAAGAAGTGGTTATAAACATTTCTATGCTAATAGTTTCTTCTGTCATACTTCTCGTTTATGGAACTCTCTTTCGAATTTCTACTTTCCTGTCAAATATGATCTTTAAAAATTTAAATATAATGTCAATCGATATCTACTGTCTCATTGAATCCTGTTCATTTATTGTTTTCTTACTCTTTTCTCTATTTTCCTTATAGTGTTATGCAGATTTAACATGAACACAAGGTTTATACACGGGCATGGAAATATTTTCGTTCTTAGTGGCTGAACTCGCCATTGACATAATTGCTTAATTTTAATGACAAAAGAGTGACTCATTGCACCTTCTCGGATTTACGTTTTTCGCTCATATGAAGTGGAGTGATTATTTTGAATTAAATGCTAAGTCTGCAGCTAGGAAACTTAGTTCACTGTATTGAAATAGTCAATTTTTTTTCGCCAGAATCTATCTTACATACTTATAAGTCTGCCATTCGTCCTTGCTTTAATATTGCTTCCACATCTGGTTTGGTGCTTCTCTGGTGCTCCTGATTTAGTAATTCTCGAGAAAATTCAAAGAAGAATCTGCGATGTTATTATTCCTGACCTGACATCTCGGTTTCAGTCACTTCCCCCACCGCCGTAATGTAGCTTCCCTGTATTTGTACTATAAATGCTTTCATGGCAACTGTTCTGATGTAATTTCCTCTATGATACATAGATTTTATGAATTTAAGGCAAGTACTATATTGGCGGCAAGGTCTAATCATTTTACAGTTGAAATCGCTAGATTTAACCGTAAGTTCTATAGTAACAGTTTCTTTTCTCTCACTTCTAGCTCGTGGAACTCTCTTCCGGCTTCTTGCTTCCCTGTCAACTTTAATTTTCAAAAATTAATATGTAATGTCTATTCTTATCTTCTGTCTTCTTAATTCTCATTCTTTTATTGCTCACTCTCCTTAATAGTATATTTTTCTCATATTCTCTAACACTCAATACCCTCTTACTTCTTAGTGGCTTTATTGCCTTGCATACTACTGTATATTCTCTCCTTTGTTAATCAGTCAATTGTTATATAAAAAGCATGAAATAAACTTTATTCCATTTCCAATGCGTATTAGTTGCGTTATTGCCTTACTTCACGTGAAATGATAGAATAAATCTTCTTCGTACACACATATACACACATTATGAATGAACAATTCTCAATCGTCAAAACATTTTTTTACAGTAATATTCACCCTATACATGGTCCGAGGGCCAATCAAGGTGGATGGTTACAGAATAAGAGGCACAGCTTATGTGGATATGTGTGAAAGATAACGGATAACGCTAGACTTGAACAGGTGATTGTAGTGATCGGGGAAGCGTCCTCTTGAAAGTCGGTTCCACGATGCAGTGGTCCGTGAGAAGAAGCTGCTTGAGTAGAACATCTCACCAATGGAATACGAAGGAAATGAGGGTGGTTCGCTTCAATGTGCGTGGCATAGCGGGTCTTAGCCGTGAAGATTACGACTGGTGGAACTAAGGAGTGTATTTCATCTGAACATGGGAGTATCGCTAGAACGTCTCGTCTATAAGAAATGGGTTGTAAGGTGGAAAATAATTCGTCACGAAGGCGCTTTTGGGTACTGTCAAGAGTGGAAAGTGAAGAGCGTGCAGCTCCTACCTATACATGGTGTCGGTACTCCCTTTTCGGCCTGATCTTGATCTTGTAAAAGTAGAGAATAGCAAGAGGAGTGAGGTACTTGCTGAGGCGGTACAGTTAGCTGACCATTTTTCCAGAATCTTTAGCGATGAATCGTATGGACAAGTTCCACTTGAGATCTGGGCTGAGTAAGTCCTAATAGGCGCTGAAGGCACAGAGCCTTCCTGGGAGAACATCTTTAACGATGAATCATATGGACAAGTTCCACTTGAGATCTGGGATGAGTAAGTCCTAATAGGCGCTGAAGGCACAGAGCTTTTCTGGGAGAACATCTTTAACGATGAATCATATGGACAAGTTCCACTTGAGATCTGGGCTGAGTAAGTCCTAATAGGCGCTGAAGGCACAGAGCCTTCCTGGGAGAACATCTTTAACGATGAATCGTATGGACAAGTTCCACTTGAGATCTGGGCTGAGTAAGTCTTAATAGGCGCTGAAGGCACAGAGCCTTCCTGGGAGAACATCTTTAACGATGAATCGTATGGACAAGTTCCACTTGAGATCTGGGCTGAGTAAGTCCTAATAGGCGCTGAAGGCACAGAGCTTTCCTGGGAGAACATCTTTAACGATGAATCGGATGGACAAGTTCCACTTGAGATCTGGGCTGAGTAAGTCCTAATAGGCGCTGAAGGCACAGAGCCTTCCTGGGAGAACATCTTTAACGATGAATCGTATGGACAAGTTCCACTTGAGATCTGGGCTGAGTAAGTCCTAATAGCCGCTCAAGGCACAGAGCCTTTCTGGGAGAAAATCCTTTCGGCGCGATTGCTTCGATCGACAATGGCGGAAGGTTTCTAATTTGTATAGATGTAAATAAACTAGTTTGGTGTTTATATCACAAATACATCTCTTTAGATTCAATTTTATTGCGCTGTCCTCTCACCTGCCGATGAGTCGGAACATGATTTTCTTTTTAACATTTTCGTTTGTGTTGAATTCTTCTCACTCACTGTCACTCTATTCTTTTAAAGCTGTCGACAGAATGGCTGTCATGTCTCATTTTTACAACGTCAACTGTTAACAGTCACCTTTGTCACCACAACCACATGTCACAACGTGAAGAGAAGGGAAATCTACGCCATAATAAATGAAGACGCTACCAATGTAACAACTTCCAATCTGACACTTTACATCGTCATCACACCAGATCAGGTCACGTGTTGGGATCGCGTCGTGGTCACCGAACTGTTGTTATTAGGTTAGGGATCGTCGTTTGAATTTGAGGTGTTACGTTTGCTGACGAAACAAAACCAAATATTTTGAATTGGTTGAGAAAATAAAGAAACAAAAGAGTGAAACAAAACTAGATAGAAATTTTAATTCTCTGTCTATATTTCGGAGATGAGGTACTGCAACTATTTACACTATTTACACTATTTACATTGTTCGGACTGCTGTCCTCATCTTTATTGTCATATTCACGACGTTTCGGCCGTTGCACGCTCCGACCATCTTTAGGTGATATACACTGTAATTTCGGGCCGAAACCTCTATTTAGTCCACAGGTTAGATTGTTCTCGTTCCACGTGTCATGCCTTTTCTAGATATCTCAGTTTCAGTTTTTTCCCTTTAGTAACTCAACTCTCCAAGTTTTTGTTCACCGTCAATATTGAACTCACATCTCTATGGGTCAAGTCATAGGATTACTTCAGCTAACGCTTTTATCCAATGCTCCATGTAAGACAATAAATTTTCATTCTATCAGGAACATTTTCGTGAGGAGAAAATTTCAACGAATATTCCTGAAAAAAGTGCGAATGCAATGAATGTTTTTAAGAGTGTCTCTGTAAAGAATGAAAGAAAGGGTGAACTTTGTTACATGGGGCGCTAATTTTAGCGTCTTAGCCCGATCTAAGTCTCGAAGTGAAAGAGAGCTAGCCTCTTCAAATTCACGGCAGGCATGCTCACAGTTTTTTTTTTCTTTTTTATGTATGTCCAAAAAATGAAAAGAGGTTGCTATTGCTGATAGGAGTATTAGCGCATGCGTGCCTATCAAAGGGGTGTGACGACTGCTGCACACGTTTCAAAAGTCGAGAGATGATTGACAATTTAATTTTTGTTTAACAGTAGACATTTAGAGATTACTTTCAAAAAGCAAACAAAATCTGACGGAAAAATCTTAAAATAGATATACCAACCAATCAAAACACAACATTCAAACGCGTTCGAGCATTTGATATGAACGTAATGCATTGCGCCAAACTTGTTCAGAAATATCTGAAATGTCAATTGTATACAACCACCTCAGATCAATGGTTGAAAACGGCTTCCAGCGATTGAAGCGTGTAGACGCCAGCGAGAAAGATCTTTCTTCGAACCACATGGACTGGCACTAGATAACCACAAAGAACTGTACCAGATAGCAGAAACCACTCGTGGACTTTCAAAAGCAGCAATAAGTAAAGTAGATAGCACATGTAAGTTTAAGAGAGAATATTGGCATTCAAAATGTTTATGCACCACACTTCAAACAAAAGTCAAGAAAGGAAACTCCTATCAATACTGAAAAAGGCGATAACAGACACAGGACTTCAGAAACCTATTTTTCTGAAAAATTATTTTAATAGAAAGATTTTATATACTTCAACCGCCAATTGCAGCGACTGCTAGGTCAATCAATGTCGGATGTTTTCTTATATGAAACGGTAAATATTACCATTAACAGTTGATCTCTAAATACATAGTATAAGCACATGTGGAGTGAAAAGCCATGGTCAAATTCAAAATAAATAACAAAGCTGTCCAAAAAGCAAAATTGCAATAAGGAATAACAAGAGAAAGAAAAGAAGGAAAAGGGGAAAAGAATATAAAGCAAGCAAACAATATATGCAAGACAAATCAACAGTAATATAGCAAAGAATTCCCAAACTAAGAATTGGCGTTGACACACAAAGACAAGTTCTGACATGCTAACGTAGCGTTCTGACTTCAAGACAAGAGAGATTGGGACTGAGTCATATGGAACTGCAAACCGGCCTATTTTATTGGCTAAGAAAAAAATCCCAGCATGCATTTGTGAGCTTCTGCATATAAGAGTCGAGGGGAAAGTGTTTTGCAGTCATTCCCACCAAATATTGAAATCGACAGCACCAGAACAGATGTAGCAGCAATATTCAATATATGTATGAATGGTAGACTTATAAATATGTAATACTAGCAGCATGGCCTGGCATTGCCCGTGCTTGATTCAAAAATCATACGACTCATACAGCAATTGCTATCACTTGACTTAAAATACTTTTGCCCTACCTTGCCTTTAAAGGAGTGCCCTTTGCCGTGTTGATGTTGCTACATCTTCTTGCCTATCTCACACTGCGAATTTTTTCTAAGCTCTATACTAAACATTAAATCTGTTACGAAAAAAGAACTAAACAAAATGAACACAAAACGATCAGCTTTAAAAAAGGACTCGTAACTGGAAAAACCGAATGAAAAAAGAATGTTAACCACAAATACTTTTTCACAACCAACCCAGTTCTGCGGAATCAGAATCAACGTTGAGTTTAAGGAAACGAATGAGCCAATTGGAGTAAAGCGCCATGTAGATTTAAATTTTTCCCACTTGTGACGAATGCAGCTATCGATTTTTTTTTGCATGCTAGCATGCTAGTTAACATTCGTGTCAGTCAGCTGTTGGCGCTCACGCTGGCCAATAGAATCTTCCTGTCTATTCGTGGCAGCCAGCTATAGACTCTCACTCTGAACAGTAGAAAATGTTCGCAAACTACATGAAAACTGACGTAGAAGCAAGAAAAATCGATTATTTCCACTATCAATGGGAGTTGGGAAATGCAAAGTCGGTCTTGGCCTTGCGGCTAACTTGGAGCATGTGCATGTAAATTTTGGTGCAAATCTGTCGAAAATTGCGTCAGTGCATTCGTTACACACACACACACACACACACATCCTGCCTTTTATAGATAGAGATAGATTCCTACGATATCACTTGCATAGTCACCTTTGTTAATTCTTATCAATGCTGAATGAAGCATGAAGGAAAGGGTACTTATGAGCTTTGGACAAAGGAAAGTACCCAAGTTATTCCGCGTCAGAGTACGATTAGAAATAAACACACACACAATAGATTGGCAATAAACTTAATGCTCTTTTGACGTTTATTATCAACATTAAGAGCTTTTGATTTTCATTTTCTACATAAGTTCTTTTGATGTTTATTATCAGCATTATGAGCTTTGGACGTCTATTGTGAACATTAACAGCTTTCGAACTCTGTTTTGAAGAAATAAAAGACAGTTTGATCAATGACAATGTAAAGAAAAACAGACGATCGTCAGGTTCGACGATTTCTTTTATAACAGAGTAGTCCGAGGAGGGGAGGGCAACTATGGTTGCCTTCCACGACACACAGTCTGCTAGTTTACATCGTAATACACTCTTCAAAGGTTGAGAAAAGAATGATAATTTCCCTTTTATTTAGCAGTATTACCTTCAAAGAGCAAACACTATTTGATAGAAAGCGCATAAAGTAGACTTCGCGACCAATCACAACACATAATCTGAACGCGTTCATTGGATGCTACGTGAGCCTTTCTAAGTAGACGCTCAAATAGGTCAAATCAATAGCTCATTTGTAAGTCATCAAAAATACACAAATACTATAAATCTAAAACTCAAATCAAGTGAATATTCATTTATTCCTCGTCATCAACACTACAAATTAATACTGATTTCTCACGATGTGAACTTAACACATAACGATATCTTATCTATTATATTTTATTTTTTAAAGAGAGAATGCAGAAATACAAGTAATTTATTCTTACTAATGAGAATTACATTATAAAGAAACTTGGGCAAACATGAACCTGTGTACCCACAAAAAATAGAGCGCTTTTTTTTCCTATGAAACCGCTTTTATTTTAATTAACTTCATTCTTCATATAATCTTTACTGCTTTAAAAAAACGATGATTAGAATTGTAATAAAATCTAAAGATAAAAAAGTAGATTTATACATTTTTCTTTGTTCTTGAGAATATACAACAATAACAATAAACATTATCATTTTTTTACACTATTTATTATATTGTTTATTGAAATGACTGGCAAAACATCCATTGCCAATGGATTCAAACTTTATAAAATGGTAAATAAAGATTTACTTATAAGTGGATCATATATTTTAATTTAGTAGATGTTTATAAACTTAAGAATAAAAAATTGTTTCTATATTTATTTATTTTAAAATCTGTAAATGATAAATATTGCATTGCATTAGACTTAATACAATTGTATTCGGTTTTAGAATGTTATAAATATAAAATTATTCTTGTAAATGAACAATCTAATAAATAAATAGTATTTAATATTTTTATTGTCAATATTCAAGAACAAAAAAAAATTCACTTTCATGTTTTTTTTATGTTTAGGTTTTATTAAAATTCTAATCGTTTTTTAACAATAAACCTTGTCGAGGAGTAGTTAAAATAAAAGTGATGTCATGGGAAAAACTGGCATTTTCACATTTTGTATTTTTGCGGTACAAAAGTCCATGTTTGCCGAAACTTAATCATGGACAACCATTCCAACCATAACACAGAATAAATCCCTTATTATTTCACATATTTAATTATGTCATTTACTATTGTTGAAGAATAACATTGTAACTTTTACCTGTCTTTATACCAAAATTATGTCGTCCTCTTTCTTAATCCTTGTAAAAAAAAAACGAAATGTTCATTGAAGCATGCTATTATAAGGCAAGAGTGTCTATACCAACATTACAAAAGTTATTCAGGCATCAGTGAACAATTGGAAATATAGACATACACAATAGACTTGCAATAAACTAATCCTCTTTTAACATTTATTGTCAGCATTAAAAGCTTTTGACCACTGTTTTCAAAAAAAGACTTAGTTTGATCAATTACAAAGGTGTGCAGTTTCATCACGATAATGCATGGAGCCATACAACAAAGATCATATCTGAAGACTGAAAAGCTTGTCTGGAAAAAAAATTCCACAAACCTTTTAATATTTCTAATCAATAAAACACACACACACACACACACACATATATATATATATATATATATATATATATATATATATATATATATATATATATATATATATATATATGAGGCGTTTCGTCTTCCAGAACTTCATCGAACGAAATGCATCACAACCAAACTTTTTTTCACTTTGTCATACAATTTCCCTAATAACGTTCTTGATATATAAAAATATATATCGTTATCTCATATATATATATATATATATATATATATATATATATATATATATATATATATATATATATATATATATATATATATATATATTAGGTTGGTGCAAAAATAATGTAGTTTTCTCACATAAAGTTGAACGTCAAAAACGACATTATTTTTGCACCAACCTAATATATATATATATATATAAGTGTATATTGAGGCCAACACCCAGTGAGAGTCTGTTTATATATTTCAAATGCAATCATTCCTCTCACCACCCAGTACAAAATTATAATCAACGTGAAACAGACTGTGACATGCGATCTATCCCTGATACATTAACCCATAAATTTAGCATACCTAAAAGCTATATTTTTACCATTCATACACACACATATATATATATTTGTTGTGTAGCACTATCGCTGATATTGAGCGCTTTCCAATAAGAACTGTGCATACATATAAATAATATATATAGAAATTATGCACAGGCATATATATATATATATATATATATATATATATATATATATATAAAGAAAGAAAGAAAGAAAGAAAGAAAGAACAGTAAGATATATAACCCGGTGTTCTTATAGTTATTTTTATTTTTACAAAATAGTGCTCAATGCAAATTTACAGAGCATTAATATTATAAATTAACTGATTTAAAACATGCTTTTTTCGCTACACAGTTCTAACCATGTTTCAAAAAGCTAAAAAAGCTAAAAGCTTCGAATTTAATTTTGTAATTAAATTAAAGACATTAGTTCCATTTCAACCTCAAGCGAATTTTAGACTCCAAAAAACGACGATTTCTTTATATTTAAGGAGTAAAATAAGTGGGACAGACAAGATAAAGATTGAACATTGGCTGACGATCCATCATTTGGCTTGGTTTTATTTTTTAATCTTTATTTATCTTACGTGCTATATATAGCATTTATATTATATTTCTGGTATCATTCTAAGTATAAATATTGCATTCCTTCGTCCGGTGTCTTTAATGAATCTGCACTCTTCTTGTCCTATTTTTGGTCTGGTTCTGCTGCATGCTATATTCATCAGAATAATTCAAATAGATCTTTGTGCCATACCTTTTCAAATGCTTTTATGTAAACTATAAAACGTAAGTGTACATCCTTCTGCATTTGTATTGCTTTTTCTGATATCATTCTGATCATAAATATTGCATTCCTTGTTCCAGTGTCTTTAACAAACCTGCACTGTTCTTGTCCTATTTCCAATTTGAGTTTCTAATCAATATAATTTCTATTTGAAATAAAACAGTGTGCTTTGCTTACTGGAAATAGTAAATTTAATCATTTACATTTCAATTAAAGCAAAAAAGAAAGCTTCAAGATTGCTTTTTCATTTTTAGAATTTCCTTTTAAACCAAAGCATCGAAACTGAGTTGAGGTACCTATTTTTGTGTATTTACTGAATACATTTTTTATCTGTATGGGGTCGGTTTTCTCCAACGGCACGTCCATGATTATACCAATATCGTTTGTATATACGTCAATCTTACCTAGTAATTCAAACAATTCTGTTTCGCACGTTATCGAAATCGTGTGTATAATCTATAAAATATAGGTATATATCCTTCTGCATTTGCATTGCTCTTTCTGATATCATCCTGAGCATAAATATTGTGTTCTTTGTTCCAGTGTCTTTAAAGAAACCGCATTATTCTTGTGGTCTTATTGAATAAATGCCTGCTGAAAAAATCATAAACACTGGTGTCATGGTTAACAAGCTTATATCATTAGAACAATTACAATTGAGTAGGGAGTTAGATCCTCACTGGGTGTCCCATACTTTCGGCCTTGTGCCACATCTATGCTACGCTTAGAAAAATCAACAGATGGTTTAAAAGTAGACTTAACTTGGCTGGGTCATGTCAGACTTGGATTTACTCAACAAATTACTTTCTTTATTTCTTGAAGTTTCCCGTTGTAACTTAAAATGGAAAACGATCTCTCTTGCATTTTTATACTTTTATTTGTTTATTCATCGTGAGTTGATAGTTAAAGTCTATTTTTAAACCTTTTTACCTCGTTTTGTTTTTTATTGGTGCTACACTTTATAGCTTAACATTTTAAACTTAGCAACAATCTTTATTATGACTCCATATGATAGAATTTTACAAAAAATGTTTTGGTTTTTTTTTGCTTGTTTTTTTTGTTTTTGTTTTTTTTTTATCAGTATCACCCCAAGCAAAGCAGTACAGCCACTAACACGCAAGGAGTTACAGGGTGTATATGAATTAGGAACAGAAACATTGGCAATGGTTAGAAAGAGAAAAGAGCATTCAGTGGAGGTGGCAGTAGAAGTTCCAGCTACATCTAGCTAGCTCAACTCTAAATTGATGCGAGCTCGCCGCTAGTCTAGTATTGCGCTCAAATTCATAGTCTAAGTACCATAGCAAAGATCTCATCCGAACAGTTACCGTGAATGTATTTATAATAAAAAAAGGCATAGAGAGGCAACTTTACGGCTGTGGGCAAGTGCCTGGAGCCGAGATGCCAGAACAGGACCTATAATATTGCTGATTCTTCTTTGGATTTTATCAAGGAGCTTCAGGTAAATCGCAGGGGCACCGGATCATATATGGCAGCAATATTCTAAGCATAGATGAAATATAGCCTTATAGATATGCAAGATAGATTCAGGAGCGAAGAATTGTCTCGCCCAGCACAGTGAATCGACTTTCATAGCAGCTGAACCAGCAATGGATTCGATATAGTCTTTCCATTTCATGTCAGCTGAGAACGTTAGCTCGGGAAGGCGCAACGGGCCACTTTCCTGGAGGATAACATCAGCCATGCTGATGGAAGACAGAGAGGGATCTCTCAAATGATTGGCCAAATGCATTGTAATACATAATAAGTTGTTAGTATCAATAAAAATATTTTTTTTATTTACCTAGATCACAAATAGGCAAATATACAAAACATACGTAACCGTGCAAGTAAATAGTTAATGAACCCGAACAGTGGCATAAATGGAAATGAGAATGTGTTAGAAAAGTGTCTGGAATTTGAAAAGTTCAAATGGATCAAGCTATTCAGGTCATAAGCTCTGAATCCCCCACGCTACTACATAAAACAGTATCAACGAAAAGGATCATTTCTTTCTGGTATTCGATTTATTAAGAGTGACAGCTTGGATTCTAAGGGGCAGTAGGATGAATGACATTACATGAGCGCATGTTGCACGTTGGCTCAACGCCCCTTCGTGAGTGTTATTAGCCGATAGCAAACCTGGGTGTGGGAAGCATATCGACGCTTCAGAATTCTTGAGACCCTCTGTTGAATTCGTGCCGTTTTGGAGCTATATTCAAAACCCAAAGGCAATACATCACTGTCAGAATACCCCGGCCATGAGGCACTCCGGCCAATCGCTGACCATTCTGGCCCTGGCCTTCGCATTCTGTAACAAAAAGGATATAGCAAAGAGAAGTTGGGCCAAAGACATTGATGGGCTAAAGTGTGGTCTGAATAATAAAATATACAGAAACCAATATTTTAGAACCCGTAAAACTATAAAATTTGAGAAACACATCTACAAATAGTCGTATATTCATACTAGTATATGAAACTGGGTAGAGACAGTTTTTGTTTACAGCGAGGTTCACCCTGTACAAGGCCCAGGAGCCACCCGAGGTAGAGTTTTACAGAGTAAGAAATACAGAGTAAATAAACAATTTTAATAATCACCTTCTTCCTAGAATTAATCTTCATACGATATTCTATGGCATAACCAATAAGTTTAGAAGAAAGCCTGTTTTAAGAGACCTTAACAGTTTAAAAAATATCATCATTAGTAGCAGCAGCCACTGCAAGTCTATTCCTCGATAAAGTTCTTGCCCAACTCCTTCTTGACGATCAGTGACAGTTATTCTCAGCCATGTCTTACGAACAAATCCCACGTCTCCGTCTTTTGTATGATTTTTTTCTACTTTGTTCAAGCAACCTTTTGCTCCATCTGTTATTCTTCTTCATTCAGTTTCCCTACGCGTCTTTATTTTTCTTTAAAAACAGCTGCGATAAAAATTTGTGATTTACCCTAATGAGTACACTAGTAATACAAATTCAGAAGGACGTGTACCTGTGTTTTCGACAAAGTACGCCACAAAAATCTGTTAGTGCTGCTCAGCAACCCTATCATATTCGAGAAAGACTTTAGAATAATCAAAATCTATAATGGCAGCAAATCGTCTGCATAGGAACAGAAAATGAGTTCACAAGATATACAAAAATAGAAAGGTGTGTAAAACAAGGATGTGTCTTCTCACCGTAAATTATTTAACCTATACAGCGAGTCAATTCTGAGAGAATTAACAGTTCTACTAGGATTCATTATTGGCGGCCACAATCTTAATAACAGAAGATATGCAGATGATACAGTGCTGATAGCAGATACAGAAAGGAAACTACACAACCCCCTACATAAAGTAGCGAAGGAAAGCGAGAAGAAAAGACTAAGCATAAACTACAAGAAGAGAGAATTCATGGTTATCAGCAAAAGGATAAACACAAAATGCAAATTATAGATTGGAGATAATGAAATCAAGCAGGTACAGAAATTTAAATATCTGGGGAGTGTTCTAACAGAGGACGGAAAGTGCTACACCAAAATCCGAAGACGGATTGTGATGGCCAAAGGTGCATTCCAAAAGCTAAGCCAATTATTAGAAACAAAGAAAAGAATACTGGACTGTTACGTCATATCTGTCCTCCTGTATGGTAGCGAACGCTGGTTTCTTCAAAAATGATTAAGAGATTTGGAGCAATAGGAATGTGGAACTACATAAAGATGTTGATGATACCATGGGCCGGATATGTGACCAGCAACGGGGTTTTGGAGAAACAAAAAAACATCAGGAAGAGAAAGCTGAAATTTCTGGGGCACGTAATGAGGAAGGAGGGCTTGGAAAATTTGATACTCACATGATAGAGGGAAAGAGGTACAGAAGAAAACAGCGCGTAACATACTTGATGGGCTTGAGTAAATGGATGAAAGAACAAGTTTGGGAGAAATAACAAAAAGACAAAACTTATTAAGAGTTTACAAGGGACAGGAAGATGTAGAGGGCCATGATCGCCTACGTTCTGAAAGGGACAAGGTACATAAAAGAAGAAAGATATGCCTTTTCACACAGTGGCCACTCAGGTTGAAAGAGTTAAAACATAGATAAAGCACACCTCCACCCACAAAAATATGGCTTCCTTTTGTTTGTTTGATCGATTTAATAGAGAACCGTATTTAATTTTTGTCTGCGTTCGATTCATGTTTGTTTCTGTTGTTTTCTTTATATTGCCGTGCCCATAGAATGTTTTCTTTTTCGTTTTCTTTAGTGACGTGTTGTAGTTGCCGTTGTCAAAAGATATTTTCCGCTTAAACTGTGCATATATAGTCGCCATATTGTTATTTTTTCTCTCTCTCTCTCTCTCTCTGTTTCAGTCACCATTTGAGAAAACAATTACGCTCTTTCAGAATCTAACATTGGGTAAAGTGCGATTATTATATCTGCACTTATTGAATCCACACCATTAACATCTAGTGGCTTTTATTAGAGATCAAATGACAACAAGACTCCTAATCACTCAAGCAGTCTCCTCGTTATACCAGTTGATTATAGTATGTGACACTGAAATCTGAAGGCGTATAAGGAAGGCGAAAGATGTCTCACAGAAACTGAGTAGAGTAATAGTGATTCTCTAAGCATAGCTTAGATGTGGCACAAAGCCGAAAATATGGGCACCAAGTGAGGATCGAACTCACTACTCATTCGTAATTGTTCTAGCGAGACAAGCTTGCTAACCATTACACCGCCTCCAAGTGCCCCAACTGAGTAAAGTAATAAGATATGGGAAAATATCGTTAGAAATAAAGAAAGCCGTCCTGAACTTCTATGTAATATCTAATCTCCTAATATTGATTTTCCAAGCGTGGCTTAGATGCGGGATAAGGCCGAGAGTACGGGGCACTAAGTGAGGATCGAACTCACTACTCATTCGTAATTGTTCTAGCGAGACAAGCTTGCTAACCATTACACCGCCTCCAAGTGCCCCAACTGAGTAAAGTAATAAGATATGGGAAAATATCGTTAGAAATAAAGAAAGCCGTCCTGAACTTCTATGTAATATCTAATCTCCTAATATTGATTTTCCAAGCGTGGCTTAGATGCGGGATAAGGCCGAGAGTACGGGGCACTAAGTGAGGATCGAACTCACTACTCATTCGTAATTGTTCTAGCGAGACAAGCTTGCTAACCATTACACCGCCTCCAAGTGCCCCAACTGAGTAAAGTAATAAGATATGGGAAAATATCGTTAGAAATAAAGAAAGCCGTCCTGAACTTCTATGTAATATCTAATCTCCTAATATTGATTTTCCAAGCGTGGCTTAGATGCGGGATAAGGCCGAGAGTACGGGGCACTAAGTGAGGATCGAACTCACTACTCATTCGTAATTGTTCTAGCGAGACAAGCTTGCTAACCATTACACCGCCTCCAAGTGCCCCAACTGAGTAAAGTAATAAGATATGGGAAAATATCGTTAGAAATAAAGAAAGCCGTCCTGAACTTCTATGTAATATCTAATCTCCTAATATCGATTTTCCAAGCGTGGCTTAGATGCGGGATAAGGCCGAGAGTACGGGGCACTAAGTGAGGATCGAACTCATTACTCAGTCGTAATTGTTCTAGCGAGACAAGCTTGCTAACCATTACACCGCCTCCAAGTGCCCCAACTGAGTAAAGTAATAAGATATGGGAAAATATCGTTAGAAATAAAGAAAGCCGTCCTGAACTTCTATGTAATATCTAATCTCCTAATATCGATTTTCCAAGCGTGGCTTAGATGCGGGATAAGGCCGAGAGTACGGGGCACTAAGTGAGGATCGAACTCACTACTCATTCGTAATTGTTCTAGCGAGACAAGCTTGCTAACCATTACACCGCCTCCAAGTGCCCCAACTGAGTAAAGTAATAAGATATGGGAAAATATCGTTAGAAATAAAGAAAGCCGTCCTGAACTTCTATGTAATATCTAATCTCCTAATATTGATTTTCCAAGCGTGGCTTAGATGCGGGATAAGGCCGAGAGTACGGGGCACTAAGTGAGGATCGAACTCACTACTCATTCGTAATTGTTCTAGCGAGACAAGCTTGCTAACCATTACACCGCCTCCAAGTGCCCCAACTGAGTAAAGTAATAAGATATGGGAAAATATCGTTAGAAATAAAGAAAGCCGTCCTGAACTTCTATGTAATATCTAATCTCCTAATATTGATTTTCCAAGCGTGGCTTAGATGCGGGATAAGGCCGAGAGTACGGGGCACTAAGTGAGGATCGAACTCACTACTCATTCGTAATTGTTCTAGCGAGACAAGCTTGCTAACCATTACACCGCCTCCAAGTGCCCCAACTGAGTAAAGTAATAAGATATGGGAAAATATCGTTAGAAATAAAGAAAGCCGTCCTGAACTTCTATGTAATATCTAATCTCCTAATATCGATTTTCCAAGCGTGGCTTAGATGCGGGATAAGGCCGAGAGTACGGGGCACTAAGTGAGGATCGAACTCATTACTCAGTCGTAATTGTTCTAGCGAGACAAGCTTGCTAACCATTACACCGCCTCCAAGTGCCCCAACTGAGTAAAGTAATAAGATATGGGAAAATATCGTTAGAAATAAAGAAAGCCGTCCTGAACTTCTATGTAATATCTAATCTCCTAATATCGATTTTCCAAGCGTGGCTTAGATGCGGGATATGGCCGAGAGTACGGGGCACTAAGTGAGGATCGAACTCACTACTCATTCGTAATTGTTCTAGCGAGACAAGCTTGCTAACCATTACACCGCCTCCAAGTGCCCCAACTGAGTAAAGTAATAAGATATGGGAAAATATCGTTAGAAATAAAGAAAGCCGTCCTGAACTTCTATGTAATATCTAATCTCCTAATATCGATTTTCCAAGCGTGGCTTAGATGCGGGATAAGGCCGAGAGTACGGGGCACTAAGTGAGGATCGAACTCATTACTCAGTCGTAATTGTTCTAGCGAGACAAGCTTGCTAACCATTACACCGCCTCCAAGTGCCCCAACTGAGTAAAGTAATAAGATATGGGAAAATATCGTTAGAAATAAAGAAAGCCGTCCTGAACTTCTATGTAATATCTAATCTCCTAATATCGATTTTCCAAGCGTGGCTTAGATGCGGGATAAGGCTGAGAGTACGGGGCACTAAGTGAGGATCGAACTCACTACTCATTCGTAATTGTTCTAGCGAGACAAGCTTGCTAACCATTACACCGCCTCCAAGTGCCCCAACTGAGTAAAGTAATAAGATATGGGAAAATATCGTTAGAAATAAAGAAAGCCGTCCTGAACTTCTATGTAATATCTAATCTCCTAATATCGATTTTCCAAGCGTGGCTTAGATGCGGGATAAGGCCGAGAGTACGGGGCACTAAGTGAGGATCGAACTCATTACTCAGTCGTAATTGTTCTAGCGAGACAAGCTTGCTAACCATTACACCGCCTCCAAGTGCCCCAACTGAGTAAAGTAATAAGATATGGGAAAATATCGTTAGAAATAAAGAAAGCCGTCCTGAACTTCTATGTAATATCTAATCTCCTAATATCGATTTTCCAAGCGTGGCTTAGATGCGGGATAAGGCCGAGAGTACGGGGCACTAAGTGAGGATCGAACTCATTACTCATTCGTAATTGTTCTAGCGAGACAAGCTTGCTAACCATTACACCGCCTCCAAGTGCCCCAACTGAGTAAAGTAATAAGATATGGGAAAATATCGTTAGAAATAAAGAAAGCCGTCCTGAACTTCTATGTAATATCTAATCTCCTAATATCGATTTTCCAAGCGTGGCTTAGATGCGGGATAAGGCCGAGAGTACGGGGCACTAAGTGAGGATCGAACTCACTACTCATTCGTAATTGTTCTAGCGAGACAAGCTTGCTAACCATTACACCGCCTCCAAGTGCCCCAACTGAGTAAAGTAATAAGATATGGGAAAATATCGTTAGAAATAAAGAAAGCCGTCCTGAACTTCTATGTAATATCTAATCTCCTAATATCGATTTTCCAAGCGTGGCTTAGATGCGGGATAAGGCCGAGAGTACGGGGCACTAAGTGAGGATCGAACTCATTACTCAGTCGTAATTGTTCTAGCGAGACAAGCTTGCTAACCATTACACCGCCTCCAAGTGCCCCAACTGAGTAAAGTAATAAGATATGGGAAAATATCGTTAGAAATAAAGAAAGCCGTCCTGAACTTCTATGTAATATCTAATCTCCTAATATCGATTTTCCAAGCGTGGCTTAGATGCGGGATAAGGCCGAGAGTACGGGGCACTAAGTGAGGATTGAACTCACTACTCATTCGTAATTGTTCTAGCGAGACAAGCTTGCTAACCATTACACCGCCTCCAAGTGCCCCAACTGAGTAAAGTAATAAGATATGGGAAAATATCGTTAGAAATAAAGAAAGCCGTCCTGAACTTCTATGTAATATCTAATCTCCTAATATTGATTTTCCAAGCGTGGCTTAGATGCGGGATAAGGCCGAGAGTACGGGGCACTAAGTGAGGATCGAACTCACTACTCATTCGTAATTGTTCTAGCGAGACAAGCTTGCTAACCATTACACCGCCTCCAAGTGCCCCAACTGAGTAAAGTAATAAGATATGGGAAAATATCGTTAGAAATAAAGAAAGCCGTCCTGAACTTCTATGTAATATCTAATCTCCTAATATCGATTTTCCAAGCGTGGCTTAGATGCGGGATAAGGCCGAGAGTACGGGGCACTAAGTGAGGATCGAACTCACTACTCATTCGTAATTGTTCTAGCGAGACAAGCTTGCTAACCATTACACCGCCTCCAAGTGCCCCAACTGAGTAAAGTAATAAGATATGGGAAAATATCGTTAGAAATAAAGAAAGCCGTCCTGAACTTCTATGTAATATCTAATCTCCTAATATCGATTTTCCAAGCGTGGCTTAGATGCGGGATAAGGCCGAGAGTACGGGGCACTAAGTGAGGATCGAACTCATTACTCAGTCGTAATTGTTCTAGCGAGACAAGCTTGCTAACCATTACACCGCCTCCAAGTGCCCCAACTGAGTAAAGTAATAAGATATGGGAAAATATCGTTAGAAATAAAGAAAGCCGTCCTGAACTTCTATGTAATATCTAATCTCCTAATATCGATTTTCCAAGCGTGGCTTAGATGCGGGATAAGGCCGAGAGTACGGGGCACTAAGTGAGGATCGAACTCACTACTCATTCGTAATTGTTCTAGCGAGACAAGCTTGCTAACCATTACACCGCCTCCAAGTGCCCCAACTGAGTAAAGTAATAAGATATGGGAAAATATCGTTAGAAATAAAGAAAGCCGTCCTGAACTTCTATGTAATATCTAATCTCCTAATATCGATTTTCCAAGCGTGGCTTAGATGCGGGATAAGGCCGAGAGTACGGGGCACTAAGTGAGGATCGAACTCATTACTCAGTCGTAATTGTTCTAGCGAGACAAGCTTGCTAACCATTACACCGCCTCCAAGTGCCCCAACTGAGTAAAGTAATAAGATATGGGAAAATATCGTTAGAAATAAAGAAAGCCGTCCTGAACTTCTATGTAATATCTAATCTCCTAATATTGATTTTCCAAGCGTGGCTTAGATGCGGGATAAGGCCGAGAGTACGGGGCACTAAGTGAGGATCGAACTCGCTACTCATTCGTAATTGTTCTAGCGAGACAAGCTTGCTAACCATTACACCGCCTCCAAGTGCCCCAACTGAGTAAAGTAATAAGATATGGGAAAATATCGTTAGAAATAAAGAAAGCCGTCCTGAACTTCTATGTAATATCTAATCTCCTAATATCGATTTTCCAAGCGTGGCTTAGATGCGGGATAAGGCCGAGAGTACGGGGCACTAAGTGAGGATCGAACTCACTACTCATTCGTAATTGTTCTAGCGAGACAAGCTTGCTAACCATTACACCGCCTCCAAGTGCCCCAACTGAGTAAAGTAATAAGATATGGGAAAATATCGTTAGAAATAAAGAAAGCCGTCCTGAACTTCTATGTAATATCTAATCTCCTAATATCGATTTTCCAAGCGTGGCTTAGATGCGGGATAAGGCCGAGAGTACGGGGCACTAAGTGAGGATCGAACTCATTACTCAGTCGTAATTGTTCTAGCGAGACAAGCTTGCTAACCATTACACCGCCTCCAAGTGCCCCAACTGAGTAAAGTAATAAGATATGGGAAAATATCGTTAGAAATAAAGAAAGCCGTCCTGAACTTCTATGTAATATCTAATCTCCTAATATCGATTTTCCAAGCGTGGCTTAGATGCGGGATAAGGCCGAGAGTACGGGGCACTAAGTGAGGATCGAACTCACTACTCATTCGTAATTGTTCTAGCGAGACAAGCTTGCTAACCATTACACCGCCTCCAAGTGCCCCAACTGAGTAAAGTAATAAGATATGGGAAAATATCGTTAGAAATAAAGAAAGCCGTCCTGAACTTCTATGTAATATCTAATCTCCTAATATCGATTTTCCAAGCGTGGCTTAGATGCGGGATAAGGCCGAGAGTACGGGGCACTAAGTGAGGATCGAACTCATTACTCAGTCGTAATTGTTCTAGCGAGACAAGCTTGCTAACCATTACACCGCCTCCAAGTGCCCCAACTGAGTAAAGTAATAAGATATGGGAAAATATCGTTAGAAATAAAGAAAGCCGTCCTGAACTTCTATGTAATATCTAATCTCCTAATATTGATTTTCCAAGCGTGGCTTAGATGCGGGATAAGGCCGAGAGTACGGGGCACTAAGTGAGGATCGAACTCGCTACTCATTCGTAATTGTTCTAGCGAGACAAGCTTGCTAACCATTACACCGCCTCCAAGTGCCCCAACTGAGTAAAGTAATAAGATATGGGAAAATATCGTTAGAAATAAAGAAAGCCGTCCTGAACTTCTATGTAATATCTAATCTCCTAATATCGATTTTCCAAGCGTGGCTTAGATGCGGGATAAGGCCGAGAGTACGGGGCACTAAGTGAGGATCGAACTCATTACTCAGTCGTAATTGTTCTAGCGAGACAAGCTTGCTAACCATTACACCGCCTCCAAGTGCCCCAACTGAGTAAAGTAATAAGATATGGGAAAATATCGTTAGAAATAAAGAAAGCCGTCCTGAACTTCTATGTAATATCTAATCTCCTAATATCGATTTTCCAAGCGTGGCTTAGATGCGGGATAAGGCCGAGAGTACGGGGCACTAAGTGAGGATCGAACTCATTACTCAGTCGTAATTGTTCTAGCGAGACAAGCTTGCTAACCATTACACTGCCTCGAGGTTCCCCATCTGATCTCCTAATATGGCAGTGAAAAACAATACCTTTGATATATTTTTTGTCTCATTTGATCCTCGCAATCAAACAGGAATGGCACATTATTTAGAGATAATGGCAGAGGGTAACGTACGTGCTAACAAACTAAGGAACAGGTAGAATTATTATTATTATTTTTATTATTATTATTATTATTATTATTATTATTATTATTATTATTATTATTTTTATTATTATTATTATTAATATTTTTATTATTATTATTATTATTATTATTATTATTATTATTATTATTATTATTATTTTTATTTTCTTTGGTTTCTGGCGTTTACACATTTCTTTCCGGGTCCCACCCAGGGACCTAAGGTTAGAAATGGCATCATGACACTTTTCACTGACAAAAAAAAAAAATAAAATAAAATAAAATAAAAATTACATAGATAAAGACCTTCGTAAAGTGTGGGCTGTACTTGTCAGAACAATTTTTTGTATCTCCTTGAGGCATGGGCTTCCAGGAATCCCTGCAATTAGTCTACTGCAATCTTTATTATTATTATTATTATTATTATTATTATTATTATTATTACAACTGCTGTTAACAATAGTAAGAGTTTTTGCCGCTGTTGCAATGATCAACTCAATGCTCTCCCCAAATTATATTGAGCCGTGAATACTGCTTTTATTAACTCGGTCTATTCGCATGAACATGAAATACGTGCAGGTATATTATGTTAAAAGGTCGGATCAAAGTCAGAGATTATATATTTTCCTTCTGGGCAATATCAGCCTACATGACAACTAGAAATGCCCCGGTCAAATTGACAGTATCCATTCATGAATACAAAGCGGATCAATGCTTCAAAACCTCCGTGCTAATGAGAAAACATAGATAATCGATTAAGGTAATAGATACTTGAGGGGAAACACTGAAATCAGAATCATAAAGAAGATCAGGTTGGTGAAGTTTGAGGGAGAATACATGGGAAATCTAGCATTTGAGAGCGCCAAAAAGAAGGCTTCAATCCCCAGGGGTCGGTCTCCATTTATTCACTCAATATATTTTTGAATCAGTATAACCTCATGAAAGGCAATGAAGCCACTAAGACGCAAGGTGTTACAGGATGTGGAAGAATTACGAACAGAATCATTAATAATGAGCGAGAAGAGGAGAAGAGTAATCAGGAAGATGAAAGTGTAATCAGGAGGACAGTAGATAGCGATTGACATTGCATCCAAATTTTTGAATATTAAAGTTGGCAGGAAAGCATAAAACCGAAAAGGAGTTGCACAAGCAAGCAGTGCGAGAAAAGAAACTGTTAGCATAGAATTTACGGTTGCATCAAGCCAAATTCACTGTAAATTGATGTGATCTCGACGCCAGTCTAGTACTGCGCTTAAATTCAAAAAGTCTAGGTACCATAGCGAAGAGCTCATCCGAAGAATTACCATGAAAGCATTTATAGTATTAAATATATTTATAATATATAAGAAATCGTAAATTGAATTACTAAAGGAAATTATTATATATATATTTTTTTTTTTCAAGTTTGATGAATCTCAATTGCAAATTAACAAAAAATCAAATTAAAAATTCATTTTTTGTAAAACAGATACGAACGAAAAACTATTTGATACTTACATCGCCATGACTGGCGATATTTGATGTCTATATTTTGATGTTTGTAAACACATTTTAAAATATAAATAAATTTATTAAATTTGTAGAAGTAATTTATCTTTCCTATTTCCACAGTTTTATCCCACTACAAAACTGATGATCATCTATATGTTTATATGAGCAGTGTAGCATATATATCATTTCTTTAATAGTAATGTAAATAATGGCTCGCTGCTCGTATCAGAGTATGCCTGTTTGCTAGGACGGCTGACCAATCCCTATTTCAGACGCCTGCTCAGGCACATTTGGGTTTGGTCAACACCCACAGAGCCCACCTGTATTTTATACTGTAACTATGCTGAGCGAACATTAGTTACAGCTTCTGGGAGAGAGCGCGTTCTCTAGCGTGATCAGAAGTCTGAACAAGGCCAGTACGCTCAAACCCTCGGTCACGATGACTTACGACTTCGTGCTACATCAACTACCGATGGCTCTCAAAAGGCTTGGGTCAATGCGTGATATGGTTTTTCAAGCACTTTCTGAAGGTGCTGCACGCTGCAATCGCCTACTCCAGGGCGGTAACATCAAGAAGTCACCTTCCTGACAAATCGACCTTTTTGGTGGGATTTGAACCAGAGGCTCATGGTTGGAAACTTGCATTAATGTATTCCTTTTAAAAAAAAAATCATAATAACTTTTTTCAGGAGTGTCAAGTTTTATTGTACAATCTAAGTGTAACAGTAATCATTTATTTATAAATAAAATATTTATTTAAGAATAAATTTATAATAATATATCAGTGAAGCATATAACTGAATAAAGTATTATTCTGTTATTTTACGACTTAGTATGGACTCTTTCACATTCTATATCCTTCATCGGTCTTTCATATTGGATTTCACTAGCATTTCCAATATTTCAAATTTAATAATATTTGCAGTAGTTTTTATTGATTTGTAGAATCTGTTACAAAACCAAGAGGCTAATCTAAAAACTGATGATGTTAATTTCGAGACTTTCATATGGATGGCCTGTATTGCGTTAAACTTGTTCACAAGTATCTAAACTGTTGTCTGTGTATAAACACTATTTCAGATCGAGGGTTGTCAGCACTCAAGTGCAGGTTGCAGGTTGCTTAGACTGTAGGGTTTTAATTAATATCCAAGCAGAGCCACCATACATTACAACCGCCTGTACAGTGGTGCGAAAGAATCTCTGTTTGAGGTTGTCTGGTAGATTTTAAGACATTTTTATGTTTCTACATTCTTTTTATAGATACAAATATTTGTCCATTTCATAATATATATATATATATATATATATATATATATATATATATATGATTTGATTTCCTAATCCGATATATTTTTCTTACTTTAAACATTATTTTTAATGTATACTCTTATTTGAGTAGAAGGTATAATTCGTACCTTCTTCGAGCTTTCTAGGTGAATGTGCTTCAAAGGTAAAGAGAATTGATTGTGAAGCTCGTCATAGCCGAATGGTCAACGCACGTTCGATCAAACGATAGTTTCTCTTGCACAGGGGGACGCAGGTTCGAATCCTGCCGGAGGGTGCATTTTCTTTAATAAGTTTTCTCGAGGGCGCTGGATGGTAGACGAAATAAATACCTGCTTGAAAAATGGAGCGTCTACTCAAATACCGGTCCTCACTTATAATAACGTTTGAAATAAAAAAAAATGTTGGATTAGAAAATAAACTCATTAATTCTTTAGACATTGCTTTGCTTACGTTTCGGATACGAAAGAGAGCAAATGACTTTCGAAAAAAAAAACTGAAAGAATGAATGTGTTTTAAGGCAAATGAAATCCTGCGTTAGTGTATAGCTCTCCGTAGCTGAGCGGTCAAAGCACGTCTGATCAGACGGCGGTCTTCTCCTGCAAAGCACATATTAAGTTTCGTGTGCCCAGGCTGGTAATCGAAATAAAAACACTGTTAAAAAAACGAAGCGTCTACTCAAATACGGGAATCCACTAAAAGTAATATTTGAATTGATATATATCCGCGGGGTTAGAATGTTCGCTTTCCGAACGTGAGAATCTGATTCGAATCTCACCATGGTCAATTTGTCAGGAATGTTGTCGGTCAGCGTTTGAAAACTGTTGGAAAGCCGTCAACAGTTTTGCCAATCATGACTGAGATTTTGATCGTACTGGCGTTGTACAAGCCTCCGATCATGACAGATTATGCGCTCCCTTCTAGAAACTGCAACTATTGTTCACTCCGCATATTTACAGTATAAACCACAGTTGGGCTCCGTGGATTTTGAACTAACACAAATGTGCCTGAGCAGGCGTCTGCGACTGAGATTGGCTAGCTGCCCTAGCAGACGAGTGTCTTTCGGAAACGAAAGTAGCCGAAGATATTAGGTTGTTGCAAAAATAATGACGTAATAACGTCGTTTTTTGACGTTAAAAAAGACGTCAAAAAACGACTTTATTACGTCATTAGTTTTGCACCAACCTAATATATATATGTGTGTGTGTGTGTGTGTGAGAGAGAGAGAGATATATATAATTAATGGGTTTATATTTGATACTCGTACTTGAAGTAGACGCCCCATTTTTATCTTTACGTTAAACATTGTGTATTATATCCATCCGCCTGCGTATTCGATAAATATTAATAAAAAAAAGTGCTCACCGGCAGGAATAGAACCTGTGTCTCAATTTGTAGGAGAAAATACCATTTGATTACGGAGTGCTTTACCACTCGATTATCATCTGTTGTGCTTTACCACTGGATTACCATCCGGTGTGCTTTACTAACTCAGCCTTAAAAGAGAAAGTAGAAGCTTGCTGTACTGAGACGCTCTTCATAACCGAGTGGTACTTTCAAATCCTAGTATCCAGTATAATAATGTTCGAAGTAATAACAATGTCGGATCAAACAGAAATTCATTTATCTTTAGAAATTGCTTTGCTTACTTTTCACATATGAAACTGAGCAGGCATGAGATTTCGAGAAAAGGTATCTTCGTGAGGAGGTGTAATTTTCTTAAAAGGAAATGATGGCTACCGAGCATTAATATAGAGTTGAAAAGCTTTCCACCAAAATAAATGAAGATAAGAACAGAGAATGGGACAGATGGATAAGTGATATTTATTTCGTGGTTAAATCTGATTGGTTAAAAATCTTCGAGTGTTTATTCTGAACCGATTTGCTTACTCTTGGCGATTGACAGGAATTAAGATAAGTTTTAATCCGCCAATAGCTTTTACAATTGATAACTTCCTTTATTTTTTTAATCTATCTTTGTTTTGCAATAGCGATTAGTCACAATCAGTAGGTCATACAGCAAATTAAGTGGCATTTATACATCACTGCTGATGTAAAGTCCACAAACGCAGAGCTACATAAACTTGCATAAACTCTAATTGAAACCAGTCAGGAAAAGAGATTGATTGAGTGTTTTTTTGTTTTGTTTTTTTTTATATTTTTTTTTTTTTTTTCATTTATTTTATGAGAATATAATCTGTGTTTAAAGTGTTTAAAGGAAGAAAAAACAGAAAGCAATGATTATGGAGTCATGTTGTTTTATTTTATTTTTATTTTATTTTATTTTTTTTCATATCAGACATTTTGAAGCGCAGATAGATAGATAGATAGATAGATAGATAGATAGATAGATTTCGATACAACCAATTAATATTACTGACAACACACCAATCCTTCCCATTAGTAACTGAATACTGTTAGTAATTGATTTCGTTGATTGATAAAATCTATATTAATTTTCTATGTACATTTTTAACGCAGTGTCGATGAACATGTAACTCTGATGTCACTGATATGAGAATATGAACGTGTATTCAAAACTGCAATTTAATATTAATATATGCGTCGAGTCGCCACTCAGAATAGGGCAGTTTTGTTTCGTTGATTTCATGATAACGTGCGGAGAAGTACAACTGACCTTTTAGTAGAGGAACATTCTGGAAACTTGTAGTAGCACCTATCAGCCACTTTTTGGCAGGTTTAGATCTAAGAGGAATTAAACACTCGGTGCATTTCAAAGACATTCTCTATGTGATTAATTATTATTATTGCTGCTGTTGCTGCTGCTGCTGCTGCTTTTTTGCTTTCTGTAGTAGTGCTGTCTCAAGTCTCAACCTGAGATTTTGAAGAGACTACAAATTTGTTTTTATTAGAAAAATGTAAACAGATGAAATGCCATACAGTTAGAAAGAAAAAATGTGCAATTGTGGTCACTGTACGGAGAGAGGAATTTACGCAAGCTGGGCGAGATTCCCATGTGTAAGATTTTTCACAATTCACATATTTCAGGGAGACCAGGAATTTGACCCACATATTTATTTGCTCCTTTTGATGTCTTTCCCTAAATCCCAATAAAAACAAGTAAAGATGTTGTCCTGAGATGCCACGTTCTACTGATTTCTATCTCGGGATTCTTGTATTTTCTTAGTTTCTCAAACGTTTTCACAGATGTGTTTTTGTCGGTTGTGGCTGCAATATCTATCGGAAGACATTTTTTTCCAGTATGATATTTCACAATTACGTCTGGTCGATTTGCTTGGATTTCCCTATAAGTCTAAACGCTGAAATTTCAGATGATAGTAACCTCTTCATTCTCTACAATTTGTGGTGGCTTACGTTCCCACTAGTTCTCTTTGCGAGGGGGGCTGAATGCACCACATATTGACCAATGTATGTACTGATAAGCTCGACCAGGTTGTCGCAAGTATTCTCTTGGTGTTAGTTCTTCGCACCAATTGTCTCTGGGGCGTCTCCACATATGCGGCAGGATAGGCTGCTAAGTTTCGAGACATGATATTGGTAGTTCTTGGTTGGAAGACACTGATCGTTGACAGCAATTATGAATCATTCAGTACTGAGCAGCCCTACCATGCCGTTACTGTTGATGACAGTCAGCTACAGGGTATTATAATCATTATTATTATTATTATTATTATTATTATTATTATTATTATTATTACTTGTGTATGTTATGTTTCCTGCTTTGTATCCTGTAGAGTTGGGTCCAAACTATGGTCCTTAGGCCCAATAGGAGTATTGTCATTTAAGTGATAGCACTTTTCTTAGTATATGGGATGTTCCTTGTAGGGCGATCATCTGCGCAACTTGTAGATGTTACCTAGAACACTCTTAGTAAAATTGTCCATTCATTTTCTCGCGAGGCCCAGTGCTCCGATTACTATTGGTACAATTTTAGTCTTCATTCCATACATTTTGTTTATCCCGATCTCCAGGTCCTTGTATTTGGACAATTTCTTGATAATTTTTATGGGGTGTTTCTCTCAGATCGTACTGCTATGTCAATAAGTACACACTTCCTGAATTTTTTATGGGGTGTTTCTCTCAGATCGTACTGCTATGTCAATAAGTACACACTTCCTGAATTTTTTTTTTTTTATGATAATATCATGTCTGTTGCCTTTTATTTCCCTGCCAGTTTGAATTGGCATGTCCCAGAGGATAGTTACATCGTTATTTTGAGTAACTGTGGTTGGTGCTCATACCATCTCTCAGTGGTGTGCATCTTGCATCTCTTCCAGTGCACATATGTCGCTATTATTATTATTATTATTATTATTATTATTATTATTATTATTATTATTATTATTATTTCCTTTTATTTTTGGTGTGTACTTATTTTTTCCGGGTCCCAACCAGAGACTTAAGGTCAAAAATGGCATCATGATATTTTCCACTAAACAATTTTGGAAAAAAAAATCACACATATTTTACATATTCGTAAAGTGTGGGCTGTACTGATGAGAATTTTTATTTCTTTAAGGTATGGGCTACCAGGAACCCTTCTATGAGTCTATTAGAATCTTTTCCAATCAATCCGAGGGCTCGAACTATTAGGTTGGTGCAAAAATAATGACGTAATAATGTCGTTTTTTGACGTAATTTTAACGTCAAAAAAAGACATTATTACGTCATTATTTTTGCACCAACCTAATATAATCGGAATTGTTGATGTTCTTATGTGCCACATTTCTGAGATTTCGATTTCAAGGTCCTTGTATTTTGATAGTTTTCTGAAGATCTTGAAAGATATATTGCAGTCTGCATGGACTGCCATACCAATAAGGAGGTACATATTGTCTTTGCGGTCTCTAATCATGATGTCTGAGCGATTAGCTTTGATTGGTCTGTTTGTGTGTATTGTGACCGGGTCTGAGTGGTGTTCATACTAATTTTTTGCATTTGCCTTTCCGTAAATGTCGCAACTTTCTTATGATATTTACAGTGCCAAGCAACATAGACTTCTGAAGTAATGCGATTCTAGGTTGTATTCAAATGTCTTCGGTGTTATAGGCTCCAATGTTCGAATGATAACTGGGACAATAATGACCTGAACGTCACACATTATGTCAACTCAAATGCGGAGGTCGGCATATTTTTTGAGCTTCTTAATTTATTGATATTATCATCAAAGATGAAGAAGAGACTTGAATCTGAAGGCGCATTGGGTTAGCCAAAGTTGCCTGCCAACGCTATGCAAAGTATTAAGAATCAGGAAAGTTTCCTTAAAAGCAAAGCAAAGAACTGTTTCGTAATATCAGTGCTATATGACAGAGTATGCTGGATAAAGACTTGAAGCAACAAAAATATGGTTCTACAGAAATATGCCGAGGGTACCATAGACCAAACATGTGAGCAACGATGAGATTATAGAGAAAATGGAAACGAAAGGGAAACATACTTAACATTAGGAAGAGATAGTGGAAATTTCTAGAGCACATAATAAGGAAAGAGGGCTTGGAAAATATGATACTCACATGACAGATTGAAGGCAAGAGGGACAGCGGGAAAGAACGCATAACCTACTTCGTGAGCTTGAGTAAATGGATGACAGGACAAGGTTCAGGAGAAATAACAAAAAGACAAAATTTATTAAGAGCTCCGAAGGAGAGAAAATTGTGGAGAGCCATGATCGCCTACGTCACATAGATAAGAAGAAATAGAAGAGAATAAAATTGCAATAAATACAATACGGAATTTTTCGGGAGTACAATGATACTTTCGAGTTGATAACAAGTTCACAAGGAGCGTAATTTGCATAAATTTGCATACATCTTCGTTAATAGATAGGTACATCAGTAATCGGTAACCTAATGATGAAATAAAATAATTTAGTATATGATTTTATATTTTTCAGCATAAGGACTTTTCCTGTGTCTTAATGTGTCTCGGACTTCAACAGCCCTGATCTGTATTAGTTCACATCTTCAAAGTGAGCATTATCTTTGACTGGACCCTTGTAAATAAAATGTTTCTTCATTTATTATTAATTTGTTATAATTTGACCCCAAGTAACAGAGTAAAGGAGTATGATTGACGGCAATTTGATAATGTTTAGTTTAAATCTGAACTTGTTTCTGTTACAAGTCACTGAATCAGTGGAGACTAGATTGCCACAAAGGAGTGGGAGAATTGATTTTTAAACAATAGCGAATTAGACATAGTTTAGTCTATTAAATGTTTAACAGAGTTTAAAAAGAGCTCTCCTGGGATGTGGAATGTGTAAACCAGCCCACCATCGCCAGAATTATTGCTTTCAGAGATAAGCATTAAAATACCCTGTGTTATTTGTTTTTATTTGTTTCGTTTTCGTTACTACAGTAACCTCTAGAAAATCTACCATGTAGACAAAGTATAAATAATTAAACGGCTCATTTCATGTAAACCCAAACGATAATAAAATCCAACCAGTATTATGTCATCCGCTCCAAATAGTTACGGACAAGATTTCATATGAATGTTTTGTTAAGAATGAACATGTCCGCACTCGCAATGCTTCTATGTGATCCTTAAATTATTCACTGTTATTTATATTAGGTGAAGGTTGTGTTTAGATTATCGAAACGATAATATGAAGCTGTGGTGAAGTAAAGTGAGTTATAAAAATAAAAATATTCAATCACTTGAATTTCTTTACTTCTTGATCTGCTTGAATCCAGATTTAACGGCGATGGTCTCGCTTTCCTATCAATGGAAGATGAAGGCACGGTTGAATAATGGACAAGAGGCTCGTATTGAAGAAACGGAGAGCCGGGTTCGGAATCCAGTCGAGTCCGTTACATTCATTTACGTGTAAATACCCTTGGGAACAGTATGAATCCACCTCTTCGATGCTATGAGTAAATAGGAAAGGCTGGGTCCTATGGTTTTGGATGGAAAACGGTCTAGAAGGACTGAATTCAGACCCCTCACCAACCTACAGTTTGCCAAGCATGATGAATACAGATACACCCTTGAAGAAATAGTCAATCAGGGAGAGGTTCTTCCCACAAGAGTGAGAAGGATTTGGATTTGGATTTGCATCTGGACCCTTTGAAGATAGTGTATAAAATATATTAAATATAGATAAATAGCAGGAGAAATTGGGTCTCATAGTTTTGGGTGGCAACCAGCCTAGAAGAAGGACAACTCTGAATTCAAAACCTTCAACTATGACGTAAATAACCTCCCCAAACCGCAATTCACCAAATGTGGTGAGCCGGCTACACCTCTGAAAACATGATTAATCATTGAGGGATTCTTTCAACAGGAGTAAAGAAGTTCTGGATTTGAATTTTCTAATGGGACATGCTCGGTGGAAATTCTTCAGAGAAATAGGAAGTAAATCTGATTACATGATTTCAGGATATCTGTCAGTGTTCCCACTAAGGGGTTATCGGTGCCCGCAAAAAAATTGATTTTTTTAAAAGATTATCGATTTAATACAGATTTTGACAAAAATTTTCAGTAATGAATAAAAATAAATTTTCAAAAAGTCTAATTTCACATCAAAACAATAAGTGCATTCATTCGTTCGAAGATGTTTTATTAAATAAAACAAGTTGTGTCTTTCATATTTTAAAGTATTTTTTCTAAGCGATGGGTTTATTTGTGCATGTTAGAATTGAAATGGTGAAGGAACTGTCGACAGCTCATGCCTTCATTAAGTATTTCCACTTTTCATGTGTAATATGGTCTCTTTCTGATTGTTACAGCACAAAATATAATCGATTATTCTGGTCACCGTTTGCCGAATGTAAACTTTAGCCGATAATCATAATACCATGTATTACAGTACATTGAAGGATGCGTAAAATGGGCGTGGCTATTTTCGTTGTTCGTCTCCTTCACCGATCTTGTATCGTCTAGAAGAGGATTTTACGCTGTGTACCCGCTGGGATAAATTATTTGGAGCGTTCTTTCATTCACACCGGGCAACCTTGCTTAAAAGGGGTGCATTTCTAAAAAGGAGGAACCAATTCTGTTGATAAAGCTATGAAGAATTCATTATTGAACGAATATAAAATTTACAACAATCACAATCGTGCGGGCTGACTTCAGTGAATTCTTTTTTTTTCCTGGAGGCATTGAGAGATATCTAATAGTTAAATTACGTGTGTGTTTCAAACTGAGCGGCTAGAATTCTGGCGAAAACGGATAGCAGAGTGATCTCTGCAAATGACTTTGCACGAACTGGTTAAAGTGGCGTGTGTATGTGCTTTCAAAGACAACTGTCTGAGAGGAGACTTTGATTAATTAGGCAGTTACTCAAAGATCCTCTTTGTTAAATAAACCAGATGTGCTGGTAAACTTCATGTGGCCCTTCCAACAGTACTGTCTTACCCAGAATCTAGTTTCAACAATCAAACAATTCGCAGACTCACCTGCTCGCTGATGTTATGTTTTGATGCTTGGTTGATTTTGTTTAGTGGCATATCAACATCTCCATGAGTTATTTACTGTCGAAATACAAAAATTTTGAAAACAATTTTATGGCTTCAATTAAATATATTTTGAATGCATTTGTATACCTTCAACTACAGATAAAATGTGGTGTTGGTTATTTTATTATATGAATAGTTGTTGATTTTTTAGGTAAAACTTTATTGCTGGTATTTTTACCATAAAAATGCATTACTGCTATTATTAGTATGAAAATGTATTTTTAAACTTTCATGGTGTTTCATTTTTGTTTAAGAGATCACTATTTGCCCATAGCTGCGACCCCAACAGGTTCTACTACCCGAACGTAAGCAGACATCGACCAAACACTCTGGCTGACAGGTGTGAATCGTGCGAGGCTGATGCAGAACTACACGGTCGGTTTCTCGTCTGGTGTGCCCGGCAAACCAAATATGGGTATGTATCTTTGTCAATTATTACGGCCCGTCTCACGCTCTCTGAAATGAATCCATTTCTCGGCAACAACCACCCAGTGGTTTGTTGTGTCCCCAACAGATGGGTTATTGCTTTTCGTGTTATCCTAAAGCTGTTCCTCAACGTCAAATCTAGGCAGAAGATTTCTTCAAGATAAACGACCACTTCAGAAAATCTAACAATAATTTATTGATGGGTAATATTACACAAACAGGCGTCACCTATACATCCAGGTAGAAGAATGGTGCTTTGGGTATTCTGAGGTCTTATATTTGTCTTTGTTTTTCGATTTATTCAATCCCCTCGCTTCAGCTACTATTAATAATTGTAGTAGTAGTTGCCATTCTAGCCTCGCAGCGAGTCTGCAACAATTACGTTCCTTTATGCCTGTGTCCCCGTTCCGTCCACAGAATGCATGTATGCTCTTGTTTTTTGAGCATCGCTTCGGGATCTTTCCGGTGACTTTCGAAACTAAATGCATCACCAGTTTCTATAAACGATTTCCCATGGGCACACAGTACACCGAACAACGCTTCCTGTTTTTGACATTAATATATGGGTGCTTTCTTTCTTTCTATGTGCCATGTCCTTTCAGGACCTAAGCGATCATGGCTCTTCACTTCTCTATCCCTTGCAACTCTTAACAAGTTCCTTCCCTCTGCTTCCTTCCTCAGACCACGTTCTGTCATCCACTTGCTCAAGCTCGCCAGGAATGTCACGCGCTGCTTTCCATTGTCTCTCTTTCCCTTTATTCGACCCGTGAGTATCAGATTCTCCAGGCCCTATTTCCTCATTACGTGTCCCAGAAACTTCAGCTGTCTCTTCCTGATGTTAAGTATAAGCTTTCTCCTTGTTTGCAACCTCTCTAAGATCTCATCGTTGCTCACATGCTTCTTCCTTAGCATCCTTCTGTAGAAACACATCTCCGTCGCCTCGAGTCTCTTCTTCATTCAGTCCAACATTCGCTGCCGTAGAGAAGGACAGATGCCACGTAACAGCTCAGTATTATTTTCTCTGTTAGCAAAGAAATCCTCCTGTCTCGCAATACGCTGACCAGCTTTTGGAAAATGTCCTTGGCCATCCCAGTATGTCTATGGATCTCAGTGTCGCACTTACCGTCCTCTGTCAAGAAGCTTCCCAGATATCTAAACTTACGTATCTGCTTGATTCTAGTGTTTCCGACCAGCAAATCGCATTTCGGGCTCTTCCTCTTACTAATGACCATGCATTCTCTCTTCTTGTAGTTTATGCTTAGTCTCTTCTTCTCACCGTCCGTATCTACCTTCTGTGGAAGATATTGTAATTTCTTTTCCGTGTCTGCTATCAGTACTGTGTTGTATGTCATATATGGATCCACTGTGTCATGTTTCATATATGGGTCCACGGTGTCGTGTGTCATATATGGGTCCACTGTGTGTGTCATATATGGGTCCACTGTGTCATGTTTCATATATGGGTCCACTGTGTCGTGTTTCATATATGGGTCCACGGTGTCGTGTGTCATATATGGGTCCACTGTGTGTGTCATATATGGGTCCACTGTGTGTGTCATATATGGGTCCACTGTGTCATGTTTCATATATGGGTCCACTGTGTCATGTTTCATATATGGATCCACTGTGTCGTGTGTCATATATTGGTCCACTGTGTCATGTTTCATATATGGGTCCACTGTGTCATGTTTCATATATGGGTCCACTGTGTCATGTTTCATATATGGATCCACGGTGTCGTGTGTCATATATGGGTCCACTGTGTGTGTCATATATGGGTCCACTGTGTGTGTCATATATGGGTCCACTGTGTCATGTTTCATATATGGGTCCACTGTGTCATGTTTCATATATGGATCCACTGTGTCGTGTGTCATATATTGGTCCACTGTGTCATGTTTCATATATGGGTCCACTGTGTCATGTTTCATATATGGGTCCACTGTGTCATGTTTCATATATGGATCCACGGTGTCGTGTGTCATATATGGGTCCACTGTGTGTGTCATATATGGGTCCACTGTGTGTGTCATATATGGGTCCACTGTGTCATGTTTCATATATGGGTCCACTGTGTCATGTTTCATATATGGATCCACTGTGTCGTGTGTCATATATTGGTCCACTGTGTCATGTTTCATATATGGGTCCACTGTGTCATGTTTCATATATGGGTCCACTGTGTCATGTTTCATATATGGATCCACGGTGTCGTGTGTCATATATGGGTCCACTGTGTGTGTCATATATGGGTCCACTGTGTGTGTCATATATGGGTCCACTGTGTCATGTTTCATATATGGGTCCACTGTGTCGTGTTTCATATATGGGTCCACGGTGTCGTGTGTCATATATGGGTCCACTGTGTGTGTCATATATGGGTCCACTGTGTGTGTCATATATGGGTCCACTGTGTCATGTTTCATATATGGGTCCACTGTGTCATGTTTCATATATGGATCCACTGTGTCGTGTGTCATATATGGGTCCACTGTGTGTGTCATATATCGGTCCACTGTGTCATGTTTCATATATGGGTCCACTGTGTCGTGTTTCATATATTGGTCCACTGTGTCATGTGTCATATATGGGTCCACTGTGTCATGTTTCATATATGGGTCACTGTGTCGGTGTCATATATGGGTCCACTGTGTCGTGTGCCATATATGGGTCCACTGTGTCGTGTGCCATATATGGGTCCACTGACCAAAACAAAAACACATGGCCTCAGGAAAGATAACATTTCTCTAACATTTAATGAGAAACATAATATGGTAGTATTATGGAATTTGTTTCTTTCTGATCAGATTTCAGCTTGGAAATCCAAGCAGATATTTTCCTCATCAAATAGTGAGACGACGACTCCTGAGAAATTCCAAAGTTGAACCCCAAATTCTTTCGGGGTTCAACTCTTTCTGATTTCTTCATCATACCCAATTTACATATTTGATCTAATTTTAATTCCCCATTTCTTTTCCCGTTTTACTCCTTATTATTTAAGATATGCCTCGCGGAGTTTTCGAGAGCTATTTCTAATTTTTAATCACCTTAAATCTCCCTTCTGCATTCTCATGCAACTAAACGTCGAACCAAGACCAACGCCCTGTTGCACGGTGAATTTCCTTTCTACTAGATTTTACTCAATCTTGATTTATCTTTTCCCCGATTCCTTCCTCATAAATATTTTATTGTTTCAAATTTATATTTTTAACATAACGTTTTTTCATCAGGTTCCAACCCAATTAAGTACTCTTCCATATTTTTATCCATTTAATACCTCTACCCCTTCGCTCAGGATTTTAAATCTCTCGATATCTCAAGTCACTAAACAACATTTCATGCACTCATATGACTCAATTAGGGCCGCTGCCCTATTATACATGTGTCCTCAGGTATTGTCAAGAATTAAAGTTCTCTGATTTTACATATGATACATTAGATATGAGGTCGAAAGATTTAATTTTTTCTTTACTCCACCTGTGCCTTCTGTAAGACAGTAAACCTTCTCTGCTTTTGCAAGCCCCATTTTCACATAGTTTTCACTCACAAAATGTTGAACAGTGACATTATTCTTCCCAACTTGGTTTAAGTTACTGATGAGCTCCATCTTTATGTGGGTGTAGCTCAAAATGTCAGTTTGGCATGTTTTTCTCCACATACTTCGGTCAGGAACATACTCCTCAAACTTTGATGATCGTATTCTAATATGTTTGATATTATCTTTCATTTCTGACATTCTAAGCAAGTGTTAATTCATTTGGGTAGCAATCCCTCTTTTATACAGGTTTCACTGAAGATGACTGACAAATCACTGCGATTAAGCATTTTTATAAGATTTTTTTTTGCATACGGAGCAGAAATTTCTGTTAGCTATTAGCAAGGATTGTCTTTGCTAATGGTTAATGGGTTATCCGAAAGTACGCAGATCCAAAGATCAAATGGACAGTTCTAGCACATTTAATGTGCAAAAAAGAAATCTCTTGTGCACATGCAAGAAAAATGTAATAAAAAATCTCAATTGCAGTCCCTGGCCAGTCATCTTCAATAAAAATCAATACACACACATACGCACACACATACATATATATATATATATATAACGTAGGTGACCTGACGATTGCTTTTAGCATGAAACCTCTGAGTGTTGACTTCAATGTTCATTTTTATATTTACACACTCTATCCCATAAATATAGCATACATTAAAACTATATTTATTCATATATATATATATATATATATATATATATATATATATATATATATATATATATATATATCATGGACTTATACACGTCTGGGAATAGGTAAATAATGCTAAGGAAAACTTCGCTGCTACTTCTCTCAAGACAGACTAACGGCCCAGATCTTCTATCAGGCTAGCAAGAAGCCTGACTCAATTTACTTCTTTTTACATCACGACACATGGTTCACAACTTTCCAACAGCTTGTTCGTAACTACTGTCAACACTATGACTCTGCTTAGTACGATATATATATATATATATATATATATATATATATATATATATATATATATATATCGGTCGATGTATATATCTGTGTGTACTGTTGAACCCTCATACGTCAAAATCAACGGGAGAGTACATATATTCTGCGTGTTAGTTCTTAGTGTGTATAATATGGAGGCGTTTGAACACATGATTTCCTTTCATACGTACTTTATATTAATGACAAATACATATGTAGACTATTATGAATTTACAGCTCTTACTAGAACATAATTGATTACGCTGTATTTTCAATGATCATGGTGTAAAAATCAATCTTTTCTACCCATAAAAATCAATTTACAAATCACATATATTCAGATTAAATGTGCACAATGAATAAATACATATTGACCATAAAAAAGATAATATGGTATGTTTTGATACATGCACCAGTAGATAACATATATTTATAGTCTGGCAAGTAATATTTAGTAGGAAAAATTTGTAATATTCAATCGATGATTCATTCATGCCGTTATTGTGCTGCTCTGAGTTGGACTAAAAGCAGGGATAAATAAAATTTACGTGTCAACCAAGGGTCATCATTTTTAATAGAGAAAAAAAGGAAACGGAATAAATTCCAACAAGACGAAGATATTTTCATGTTTTAGATATCGTTAATAAAGGATTAACAGGATATAAAATACACGTGTATGAATGCAAAAATAACTGAAAAGAAAGAATATATTCAAATTTTGCTATTAGGAATTCTGGGTGTGTGAAAGAGATCAGCCACCCCGGGAAAGATTTCCTGAGACCGGGAATAAGTCCTGTACTAGTGTCACTTCTACCGCATGCTAGAATGAGGACAGAGAAAAAAAAGAAAGAAAGAGGAAGTGTCCATTTCTTTTGTTTTTTTTTATAACTGTTTAAAAGCACTACATAACGGCATCTTGGCGAACCAGGCGAAGCCAAGCGAGTGTAATCCACAATACTTATAGTAGGTTGGAATAAAAGTTCGTGCGTTTTTTGTTTCAATTGGTAGCGTTTAGACACATGATTTCGTTTCATTTCAGATTGAGAAATTCTCATCAAAGAGAGATGTTTGTTTGCTAGGTTCAAGTGCACCGACTCAAAACAGTATTTCCCGGACGGAACAGATGAAAGGAAAAGGAATGACAATCATACTTTGTACTCAGAGAGGCTTTTATACACAAAACTATATATATATATATATATATATATATATATATATATATATATATATATATATATATATATACGTATCCCACGCAGAGGAAATATATCATATATATCTAGACGAGCAGAGTAAAAGGAGAATGATAAGGTAGGGTTTTGCATGTAATATGGTGATACTTCCGTGTTTCTCGAGAAGCCATGTTTAGGACTCCAGATTCAAGCGGGCTGGATTCATCTACTGTATCCCAAGCGAGGATATATTCCACGAACTAGAGAAATGCATATCCTTAAAAGTGACATTTCAGCGCACCTTTCGATACGATTCGTGTGAAGATTGCGTATGCGAAATGTGTTTACCATAAAAGTGAAAATGGATGAAAATTTAAGTTAATTTTCGTCATCAGATAAAAATTTATTTCTAGAAAGAAAAATGACGCCGTACACAGAGCAAAAAAAAAGGTGTGCCGTTTAGGGATATGGTACCATATCTAGGGGTACTGTTTGTTTGCTAGGTTCAAAAATGAAAATTTTTATCTGGAAGACCAAGAACGTTCCGGCGGAACTACAGTCTTTGATGAGAATCAGATTGAAACGCTGGTTAAAAATAATTCAAGTCACATGACACGGCACATCGCGAAAGTACTCCACATATCTCATATATAAGTTGGCATTCTAAAACATTTAGATACGTGAATCACGACGATTTTTGTGTAACTCCCGATTTAACGGAAAATATTTTACAGGCTGCAGTTCCATCTACAATTCACGGCTCAAACACAACAAAAGCCATCCGTTTTTAAAAGAACGACTACAGGCGATGAAAATCGGACAGTTTACAACAGTGCGGAACTGTGATGATTGGAAGGTGAACTGTGTACTACAAGGTCCTCCCTCAAATTCGCATATTGAATTCAAGCAAATATTACCTCCAGTTTAATTGACTAAAGGCGGCAATCGAGGAAAAACGTCCGGAATTGGCCAATTAGAAGGGTATCCTCTTCTATTAGGACAACTGCGGACTCCAAAAGAAATTGGTACAACCTGACTGGAATTTTCTGATTCAGCCGCGCTACTTTTTCTAGAACATTCAACTTCAACCTCAATCACTGCAAAATCAGACGTTGAATCTTTCAGACAAGTACTGTCTCTTCACAAGTGCACCGACTCAAAACAGTATTTCCCGGACGGAACAGATGAAAGGAAAAGGAATGACAATCATACTTTGTACTCAGAGAGGCTTTTATACACTTAAAACATACACAAAACTATATATATATATATATATATATATATATATATATATATATATATATATATACACGTATCCCCCGCAGAGGAAATATATCATATGTATCTAGACGAGCAGAGTGAAAGGAGAATGATAAGGTAGGGTTTTGCATGCAATATGGTGATACTTCCGTGTTTCTCGAGAAGCCATGTTTAGGACTCCAGATTCAAGCGGGCTGGATTCATCTACTGTATCCCAAGCGAGGATATATTCCACGAACTAGAGACAGCGAGTCTTGGGTCTTCCCAAAGTGTGGACTGCTAGCCGGAGATTTCTATATCTACGGAAGATATATTCCCAAAGAGAAACGGCGCAATATGCTTATAAGATGTTGGGGGAGGCAGATTTAGCCTCAGCAACGGGCCCCTCGGTTTACCTACTGTAAACCGAATGAATTTGACTGGCCATTTTCGTCACTGCATGAAGTGACGTCACTAAGCGTCCGTCACGTGACCCACGTGACTATCTCGACCAAAGGGAGATAATCACCTTTTGTAGCAACCGATGTGAAGCGTCCAGAATTGGCCAGTCGAAAGGGTATCGTCTACAATCAGAATAACTCTAGATCTCACGTCTCTTTGCAGACCCGGAAGAAAATTGCTACAGCTTGGGCGTAATCTCCTACTACACCCGCTGTATTCATGTGACCTTAAACTTTGGTATTATCACTCATTTCGAGCCCTAACAAATTCCAGTCCTGGGTATGACGATAAACTACATCCGGCAACAAGGACACTGATCGGGAGATTTTGAGGAGCGTAGAATTACATCTTAATTGCTGTTGTGCCAAGGTCCACCCTGACCAGGGGTGGTAGCACCTGTTAGGGTCCCAGCTATGCACAATTAGTTAACCCGCAAACTGGGATCAAAACACGATGAAAGTATAAACATTTTTATAGTAAAAATACCAGCAATACATTCTCATAGTAAAAAAATTACCAGCAATACACGGAAATTATGAATGCTTCCAATCAAATTTCTGCATTAAATAACCAATGAAGAGTTGGCATGCTGCTAAATAAACAAATTCTCTTAAAAAGAAAAACTTCAAATCTCTGGAAGCCTGGAAATACCAAATAGACCAATCCATCATCCAGAAAAACGCCAAGTTCTTGGAGGATAAAACCATGAAGATGCTTAAAAAATAGCGAAAGATTTCGAACAAAATGGAACCTATGCGGCTTAATAAATCTCCGTACAAATATCTAAGTTTTTCTCTTTGAAATTCACTTAGAAACTTTACGAACTTTTGTTCGGACTCAATGAAAATGGGATACAGGTTCAATTCCTGGCGGGAGGCACACGTTGATATTACGTTTAAGATAAAAAAAACAAAAAAAAAAAAAAAAAAACACCATTGTCAACTCAACCAGGTTTACTAAAGATAACGTTTATAGTACTAAGAAATGATGAGATTTTAAATGTTGCTTCCGTCAGAGTCAAGTTATGCGAAACTGCTGGGTATCTAGAATCTTGACAAAATCCCAGAACTTTTGCGAGAACCATTGATTTTAAACAATCTCATAGCATTTTAACATGCGTAATAAAAACGAGTTTACATTATTCATTTTCAGTGACACTTGTGGATATATATATATATATATATATATATATATATATATATATATATATATATATATATATATATATAGAGAGAGAGAGAGAGAGAGAGAGAGAGAGAGAGAGAGACATAGATAGATAGATAGATAGATAGATAGATAGATAGATAGATAGATAGATAGATAGATAGATATTAGTCGTCGATATATATACATAATATATATATATATATATATATATATATATATATATATATATATATATATATATTATAAATTAATTGATTTAAAATATTTTTTCGCTACACAGTTCTAACCATGTTTCAAAAATAGAAGCTGAAAGCTCCGAATTTAATTTTGTAATTAAATTAAAGATATTAGTTCTATTTCATCCTCAAGCGAATTTTGGAGTAACTTTTAAAATTACTGGGTTTTAAAGACACAGCTAAAATCATAATTCACGTTTCCAAGGATACAGAGAAATCCATTCAACCAGACTAGGGGTGTTTGCGTGTTCATTATCGCTGTATTTTGATGTATCAGTTATTAGTTACGTTTTGGTAGGGGTAGGGATGTATTTTTCAATGAAATCTGACATCCGTTAAATGCATATCGTCTGGATTTTTTTTTAAATTTTATTGTTAACGGCAAAAATTCTTACGGCATTTTTTTCTATTTGTATATTTAAAAATTTTGGGGGGGGTGTTTAGGTTAGAATACATTTTATTTAATTACGATTTGAAAAATATTTTCACTTTTAATTTTTAATATACTATATTTCTTTTATGAACAAATAAATGTATTAATAACTTAAAGTATGTAGAATTATTTTCTGATCAAGTATAAGTATGTATATAAATTAGGTCACAATTCTTTTTTATTAAATTTATATTTAAATATTATCTAAGTAAAATTTATGACAATGACGGCAAAAATAGCTAATTAATTTCAATGATTTAGTAATTTTTTTTTAAACAAGTAAATGTAATAGAATTCTGTTACATTTACTTGTTTAAAAACAAAAGTAAAAAGTCTATTAAAATAACAGTGAAAATATTTTAAAGTTGTATTTAAAATTGTAGTTAAAACGAATTCTAGCCTAAACATCTTTTAAAATTGTAGTTAAATAAAACGTATTCTAACCTGAACACCTCTCTCAAAGTAATACCGGCACTTAAATGAATCCAATAAAACACCTACAGAAAAATGAAATTATGATGAAAAGCTAGAAGATGTAGGCCATTGAATGACCCATGTCCTTTGTACATACATGAAGAACTACAAATTACTAAGTTTATAAAAAATAAAGTTTACTAAATCAGAGAAATTAATTAACTATTTTACCGTAATTGTCATAAATTTTACTTATTCCAATACATTTACTTCTTTTAAAAAGAAATATAGTCTATTAAAACTAACAGTAAAAATATTTTAAAGTTGTATTTAAAATTGTAATTAAATAAAACGTATTCTAAACTAAAGACCACCCTCAAAGTACTACAAGTACTTGAAAGAATCCAATAAAACACCTACAGTAAAATGAAATTAATATGAAAAGCTAGAAGATGTAAGCCATTGAATGACCCATGTCCTTTGTACTTACACGAGAAACAATAAATTACTAGGTTTATATAAAAAAAAAGTTTACTAAATCAATGAAATTAATTAGCTATTTTTGCCGTCATTGTCATAAATTTTACTTAAATAATATTTAAATATAAATTTAATAAAAAAAATTGTGACCTAATTTATATACATAAATCGTAGTTAAATAAAACGTATTCTAACCTAAACTTTAAATATGCTAACAGAAAAAATGCCATAAGAATTTTTGTCGTTAACAATAATTTTGTAAAAAAAAAATGCAGACGACATGCATTTAACGGATGTCAGATTTCATTGAAAAATACATCCCTACCCCTACCAAAACGTAACTAATAACTGATACATCAAAATACAGCGATAATGAACACGAAAACACCCCTTGTCTGGTTGAATGGATTTCTATGTATCCTTGGAAACGTGAATTATGATTTTAGCTGTGTCTTTAAAACCCAGTATTAAAAGTTACTCCAAAATTCGCTTGAGGATGAAATGGAAGTAATGGCTATAATTTAATTACAAACTTAAATTCGGAGCTTTCAGCTTTCATTTTTGAAACATGGTTAGAACTGTGTATCGAAAAAAATATTTTAAATCAATTAATTTATAATATTAATGCTCTGTAAATTTACATTGAGCACTATTTTGCAAAAATAAAAATATCTATAAGAACACCGGATTATATATCTTACTGTTCATAGTTTTATAATTTATTACATTGAAATCGTAATCACGATCCAATTCATTAGACCTTGTTTAAACTCTTCTTTAGTGTTGTTGAATTTATTAAATGTTTATCTATTAGCTTCAGAAAAATTCTAGTGACATTAGTTTTTTGCATTGCGACTATGACTTGTCATATATATATATATATATATATATATATATATATATAGAGAGAGAGAGAGAGAGAGAGAGACAGAGAGAAAGAGATAAATGAACAGATATAATATATATGTAATTACTTAGTATCCGTTGGTATCGAGAGACCAAAGATCTGCGCCAGAACAATTACGCCCTTTAGCTTTTATGAGAGATCGACGGTTGGCCATGTAGCACGTCTCCCCTGCGCCACCGATATTGCCAAAGGGAAAGGCAGCTTGGCACCACCGTCGACGCAGGATTTGACAGAACGAAACTGAAGATAACATTAAACTTTCTTTGGGAAGCTGGCCACGGATTTGAATTCACAGTTTTCCTTTTCCTAGTCTAGTTACGGATCATGGCTAAAGAACCCAGACTTCCCTACTATTTAGGTATTGAATTCAGTCTTTCCTCCTCCCAGAAAAAAACTATAGAACCCAGTCTGTCCTACTATTTACCCATAGCTGATGGGGGCAGAAATTGATCAGTATCTTTCCCAAGGGTAATAGCACGGAAATGAATGTAATGAAGTCGACTGAAATTCGAACTCGGCTTTCTGATTCCACAGTCAGAGCCGCAATCCATTACTCCACCAAGCCTCCACATTATATATACATCAAGAGCACTTGATTGGGCCTTCATCACAATAGGTAGGAAGAAGTAGATCCAGTAGGCAACAATAAATTACAGAAGTACTCAAAATTGATAACTTCATTTAAGTATTGGATTAATATTTAAAATTACCTTTTAAAAGTCCAATGATAATTTTTCTGCCGCCACAGACAATTTGATGTACGTAGGTCCTTATTTTCCTCACAGAAAAATTAATTTTATTTCAAGGGTGACTTTCGTTGGATTTCGCAATTAATTTTGATTATTCCCAAATTTCAAGATATAAAAATTGTTATCGTACAAAAAAAAAGGCCGAAAACAAGTACATTAATGGAAACTTGATAGCAAAAGTTTCAGGACTGCGAGTCCGTAACCGGTCCGGAATGTTTTTTTAATTTGCTTACGGAGTTGGCTTCATTCCAAAATGGCATGATATCTTGGACTACGACCACTAAGAGTAAAATTGAAAAACGTGACACACTTTATTTTATGTATATAACCTATATGAGCCATATATATATATATATATATATATATATATATATATATATATATATATATATATATATATATATATATATATAGAGAGAGAGAGAGAGAGAGAGAGAGAAAGAGAGAAAGAACTTAATATATTTTAATGTATATATATATTATATAGGTAACTAAATATAAAATATATATATATTATATATATAACTTAGTTTATTACATATATATATAACGTAATATATGATATATAAATATCTTAGTATATATAATATGTATATTATATATATATAAATTACTATATATAATATATATGTATATTATATGTAACTTGGTACATATAATATATATTACATGTAACTTAGGATTTATTACATATGGACAAGCATATCATATATACATGTATACATATATATATATATGTAAGTTCATGCGTAATGTATTTTATATATATATATATATATATATATATATATATATATGAATATTATATATATAATTCAACATATATATGTAACATAGTATATATAATATGTATATATATATTATATATATAAATTAGTATATATAATAAATATATTATATATATAATTAAGCATATATATGTACATTATATATATATAAATCTTAGCATATATAATATATATAAACTAGAATATAATATACATATATGTATTATATATGTGATTTAGCATAAAATTATATATAAATTAGCATGATATATATATATGCACACATACTTAGCATATATATATATATATATATATATATATATATATATATATATATATATATATATATATATAACATATACCTATATGTGTGTGCGCGTGCGCGTGCGCATGTGTCATGTGTTTTCATTCGAAATGCTTCCAAAAATTCAGGAGAATTTTAATCGAGCGCGTCACCCAAATGTCGTATTGACATTTATTGCTACCTTTTATATACCGTACCTTTTCTGCTAGATTTTTGTCTTTCCAAATGAACTACTTCGAATAAAGACAGAGACTGGTATTAGTTTGTTTTTGTTTTTGTTTTTGTTTTGTTTTTTTGTTTCTTTTCCGTGCTCACTTTCTCGCACACAGAAAAACGTAAATTGCCAAAATAAAACCACCTTTTAAAAACATGTGTGTAAATCCTATTTAATCTGTGGTCTGAACATGAAAACGACAATATACATAATATTGTTATGAAATCACTCTGTTTCGTGTAACCAGGAAGAGAAGAAACAACTTACCAACTGGGTTTCGCCTGCCTCTCTCGCTGTAATGCTGCTACATTTGTAAAGAAGACGCACATGGTCACAAATGAGGTCGTTGAGATGGTAACACTACAACAAGTAATCGGTTCAATGCTTTTAGGTACGACAACGTTTAAGTTATGCATATGCTCATCGGTGAGGTCACGTGAAACAGACTTCCTTAACAATGTTTTCCATCTATAAATATGACAATAGTTAACTAAAATGTTGGTATTTATTTTCAAAAGCTATAAGTTACTATTCCAACAATGGTACGTTTAATTATTTCAATACAAATTATAAGTACGTAATATGTTCATTCATATTTTGTTTCCGATTATAGTCGATAAAATGGTGACATATTTATTTCAGATTGTTCTAGAACAATCTGAAATAAATTGTCTCAGTCATCCAGAAATATAAATTAATGCCGATATTTAGGTGTTTTTACAAGTAGCCATTCTGTCCTAGGGGTTTTCCTAGTGAACTGATTTACCTGACCTACCTGCATGTTTGAAACCCCCGTGCCCGAGCGCCTGCTCAAATGAGTAGAGAACAGATACTAGTCTTTGATTCCGGAACGAAACAAAAAAAAAAACAGATGATTTACCTGATGACCTCCCCACTAAGGTAGGATGTGACATAAGGTTATTTTTTATGTTGAGTGCCCGTAGAGACAAAAATTGCCCGGTTCCTGCGACAACTGTCACGCTGATCTCTCTTAGTGCAATGAAGATGCTGCCACAGGGGTTGAAATTCTTCGGGACCGGATGTCTTCTTCAATGAGCAGAGAACAAATACTACGCTTTGTTGCCGATCAAAAACCGATTATGAGCCTTGGATGAGACAACTGAATATCATGTAGAACTGTAATTTAACATTTGCTTTGAGGCAATACTTTTTCGATGAAATGGTTATAGAAATGTCATCACTAAAAGCAACCATGTAACTTAAGTACATAGATAACGCCTTCATACTCTAAATCCCACCACGAAAATATGCAAATACGACTGGACTCTGTGAACTACGTAAAACCTTTCGTAGAAGAAGTAGAACATCAACTGGCCTTCATAATGACTCGAACAGCGTATGGATTGAAAACAGCCGTATATGATAAACCAACATTCACCGGACAATATATTAACCTTATTTCCCATCCTCCGGGCTTAAGGCTGCATCACGTAGAAAAAAAAACGGTTCAGGTACGATCACTGAAGTTAAGCAACGTCGAACTTGGCCAGTACCTAGATGGGTAACCGCTTAGGAATACCAGGTGCTGTAAACTTGGATGTGTGGGTGGTGTAAAGGATAATGGCAGACCCAAGTTCCAATTCCAGTTGGGGCCGTTATGAACTAATACTCTTGGGAAAGGTATGAATACACCTTTTGCGTGCCCATCTATGGGTTAATTAGTAATATTTGTATCCATTATTATCTCCAAAATAAAAAATTCTTACAATGTAAAAAAAAATCTGGCTTTAAATAGACGTAAGGGTTGACAAACCGTAGAAAATGAATAGATCAACGCATTATCCATAAAAGGGGGAGGTGTTGCTTACAATATATGGTCAAATGATCAGGATGGTAATAGCTACCTTGAAAGTATAAAATTAACTTCCACTAGAAGGGACATAAGAGTTACGGATAACAATCAACCACGGTCATATCAAGTTGAAACATCAGTTCTCGTTCGATCACCGAAGTTAAGCAACGTTTAGCCAGATCAGTACTCAGATGGGGGACCGCTGGGGCATATCAGGCGCCGCAAGCTACCCGACTAGACTAGCAAGCCGGCAATGAATACAATCTCGCTACTTACGCTAACAGAATACCTCGATATGTGGCAAGACCTACCTGGAGTTTGGTGAGTAATAGGTGAGTGTATAGATAAAAATAAAAATCTACGATGGTTATACATACGGGCATATTTGAAAAGATTCAAAGGATCTTCTGTTCATACAACATCAAGACTGTATTGAAAATGCCAACCCTTCGTTATAGAAACGTCATCACTAAAACCAATCATGTAACTTAGGTACATAGATAACGCGTTCATACTCTAAATCCCACCACGAAAATGTGCAAATACGACTGGACTCTGTGAACTTTATTATTATCCCCTGTTCACAAATTACCCCATCTATTGAACAGGAGTAGAGCTTTATCGCTTATTTTCTGTTTAGGATTGGGTTTCCAGTTCCTTCTAAAGTCTTCTCATTCTCTTTTATTCCCAGTAACTCCTTGTGACTTATTGGCATTACTGCCTTGCTTGGGATACAATGATTAAAAAGCATATCTCTTACAAACCAAACGCCCGTTTCCAACCGGAAGTAAACATGTCCAATAACTGGGCATATTCCAACTCATTTAGTTGTGCCAAAGAATACAAAAGACAAACTAACCACTCTCTAAAAATAAAGGCGAAAGAACATCGAAAAGCTATTGTCCAGTGAGTGACAATGAAATCAACTATATGATATTAGGTTGGTGCAAAAATAATGTCGGTTTTAACGTTAAAAAATACGTCAAAAACCAACATTATTTTTGCACCAACCTAATACATGTCTGCAAACGTGTGCTCATCAACCATTATTGGATGAAGTGCAGTTTGAATAACGTTGGGAGATAAGACGACCGAAAAAAATCAACGCACCTGTTAGGCATAAAGATGAATACTATTTGGGAGTCTTTGATTAAGAAAGAAATGACACTAAAAATATTTACCACATAAGATTCTCATACATGAGTACAAAACATTAGGTTTAAGATGCCGGGTTTTCTTTATTTTTATTTTTTATTTTATTTTATTTTATTTATTTTTTTCAATATACATAATCTTGGACTGAAGCGTTGGTTAAGATATATCTGGTCCCCTGGTAGTTGTGACATTAATCTGGGTATGGTAGTGCTGAAAAGTGATATACTCTGGATCAGTGGAAGCAACAAAATAAACAAGCAACATAAAGGTGAATATGAGTTATCTCTCTTTAATATAGAGAGTGGGATAAAAACTATATACTCCTGTATATTCAGTAAAGGGTTCTGTTTGAAATTTCAAGAAAGTTACTAAGTAAGAAGACATATGCCTGAAGAAGGCCAGAGAGTACAACACCTGAAACTTCGTGAGTGTAACAGTCAAGATGAGCATCCTGGTCCGAATAACAAAGTATATTATAACTTTTATCACCTGTTTGTCTTAACACCGGTATGTCTATTATTTGTACATAAAATCCTATCGTCCGGTTTTTTATTTATACATAAACTCCTCTACGGTTTTTTTTTAATAGTAGTAGAGGCCTATCACTTGTTTTCTGTTTAGGATTGGGGATTCGGTTCCTTCTAAAATCTTCTCATTCTCTTCCACTACCAGGTAACCCTGCGTCTTAGTGGCATTATCGCTTTGCTTGAAACGATTCCAAATAAAAACTATCTACAGAATGTTTATCCTTATGAAGGAATCTATTCAACGTAAGGTTTCAGTCTGCTTACGGATACTTTATAATCTAGATCAGTAATTTTCAACCGGTATACCGTGAAAGGATCGTAGCTGTGCTGCAAGTTTTTTTTAAAAAGGTCATTAATTAAATTATTTTCGAAAGAATCCCAGAGCACAATAAGTGTATATTGTATGCCGCGAAAGTTAAACGATAGGTGTGCCGTGAGATTAAAAAAAAAAAGGTTGAAAAACATTTCATTTATCTATATTATCATTCTTCTCAATAAGGAAATCTTTTAGTGTCTTCTGTAAAACTTGCACGTCGGAAAGGCCCAGAATAAGCCGAGTGAATAATCAATATAGAAGGATAACACTCTCCCAGTTGAGACATCTACCTGGTGGATATTTGCAAACTGGAGTATGGACAACTTATGTCTATAGATTTAAATATAATCTGCCTATAGAATAAAATGATATAAAATATAATAGGTTATAAAATATGATATAAAATAAAATATAAAACTTACTATAGAATAAAATATTACTTTTTTAAAATATCAAAAACAGATTTCGATATTATGGGGTGTTTTGTTAACCAAAAATTTTTAAAGTACTTATAATTCCTAGTTGATAACTTGTATTTTTTGCTCCCTCCCACCACTCTCCTGTCTCAATAGTGGTTAGTGGGGAGGTGCATGCGGTGTGGAACAATTGTCGTGGGAGGTAGACGTTAAGGGACTATCTATTTTCGGAAATCCGAGGTCACTAACACAGGGTTAAATAACCCAACAGGGATTTATATATCATAAAATCCACTAAGCAACTAAATCTATAAAACTTTCTATGGTCTGCGTAAGACGCTTCAAAAATTTACCACAAAACATAAGTTTATATGGAACGTAAATCTTATTTAAAGCAAGAGAATTCCTTTTCGAAAAATCTTTGAGATCCAATTGTGCCATGCTTCAAGACGAATTCTTAATAAAATTATTACTTACTCGGCGTCTAATATAAAGGAGTCTTAATATTTCGTATGTTGGGATTTTTCTCAATATCAATAAACAGAACGGTCTTAATAAACGGGAGGGGGTCCTAAAAAGATCGGGAGTGGGGTCGGAACATTTTCTCAAAAGGAAAACTCCTCCGTATCGACTGTCTGTTAGGCTTTTACGACTCTCCATCTGCAACAGGTGATCAATACTTAAGGGTTTAAGGTTTAGGAACCAGATAAAGCACAAAACATGAAAAGACTGCGGCATTACATGTACAAGACGAATCTATATATAGAAATTTATAGTCTCTGTCTGTCTGTGCTATCGAACTCCTTCTAGGTTTTTGGAGACAGACTCACATAACCATATATATTCTGAAAATACAGGATACTTGGATAACTATGTTTCATTTTGATCAAAGGGTTCACGGATGGTGGGGGGCACAAAACCAACCTCCAGACTGGATTTTTTTTCCTTTTGATATAAATTAAATATAAATTTGAACCTAGGGTACTTGGATAAGTATATTTCATTTTTATCAAAGGGGATCAGCGATAGTAGGCATACACCCTACACACACTGAAAGAAATTCCATTTAATTTAAATTAAATTTAAATTTGAACAAGGAAACGAGTCCTATCCAAAATATAGAAGGAGAAAGCCAGATGGAAGTGACATCGGCAAGATCATTTTGATCAAAGGGAGTCCTGGAGGGCAGAAACCCCCACTGAAAATTTTTTTCCGCTTTGATTTAAATAAAATTTAAATTTAACAAGGGAATGTCTCCTGCCGTACTGGGATAAGTATATTTAATTTTGATCAAAGCGAGTCCCCAGGTTGAAGGTCACTAACCGCCTACGGAATTTTTTTCCCCCTTTGATTTAAATTAAATTTAAATTTGAACAAGGGAATGACTCCTATCCAAAATATAGGAGGAGAAAGCCAGAAGATATAGGTCATATCGGCAAGATGAAAGTGACCCAATATGGACATCAAGTTGAGCAAATCACCAATCAGTGAGTAGTGCCTTACAATACATATTTGTTGCGACATTTCCACTGAAATCTGCTCATCACTTCATTCAATCAAGTATTATATCAAATACATACGAAAGGGAAGAGACCAATCTATTTTTGCACAGAACCCTAGTTTTTTCCCTTTGATTTAAATTAAATATAAATTTGAACAAGAGAATGACTCCTATCCAAAATATAGAAGGAGAAAGCCAGAAGAAGGAGGTCATCATTAAGTAATATTGAAAGTCATTATTTTTCTCCACAAATTATAACAATGATTTAAAATTAATCATCATTTTCTTATAGAAAATATATGTGACACGCAGCAAGGCGCGGGTAATTCGGCTAGTTCTTAATAAAATTAGTACTTAATTACTCTTGGGTGTCTAATATACCAGAGTCTTAATAATTGGGGTGTCTGGATTGTTCACAATAAGCAATAAATAGGAGTGTCTTAATAAACGGGGTGTCTTAATAGGATCGGGAGTGAGGGCGGCAAATGTCCTCAAAAGGATAAAATCCTCCCTCTCCGCTGTCTGTTAGACTCCTAATAGTCTCCATCTGCATCAGATGATCTCTATTTAAGGATTTAATGTTGAGAAGCCAGTTGAGAAGTCAGCGTACGTACGCTGAGCAGAACAATTAGCACTGCCGAGAGCCATATTTATTGACGATATATAATTGCTGTTTTAATTGTTCCATGTTCTCTTTCGATCAAAGCATTACACTATCAGTGATAAACTATTGTTCTCAATCGATGAAAACAACAATTTTTATTACTTCTATAAACCACACATTTTCAGATTGACTTCCCGTCATAACAAAGCACTAAAGTTCAAAAACGCGAATTCAATTATTTACAAAAACTTCGGATACTGGTTGTGCCACAATCGAACGAGCTGGACAATTTAGATGCTTATAAAGACTTAAATATATATTTGGCTCAGATTGTAGCACTGGTTCCCGTACGATCGCCAAAGTTAAGCAACGTCAGTACCTAGATGGGTAACTGCTTGGGAATACCAGGTGCTGAAACCTTGGATGTGCGGGTGGCGTAATGGATAATGGCTTGCTTTGTTAATTAGAGAGCCGAGTTCCAGTTTCCGTTGAGTTCGTAATTTGGAAAAGGTATTAATCCACCTATTGTGTCCCCAGCAGTAGGTTAGTTATTAAGACTTGTATCACTAAACCATTATTATCTCCCCCAAAATTCTTCCAGTTTTAGAATATTTTCTGGCTTTAAATAGCTTCTGAAAGGGTTGATAAACCGTAGAAAACGAATCAGTTAATTAAATATAGATCTGTATCATCAGGAACTAAACAGGATGGTCTGACAATGTCTAGAAAAACGGAAGTCGTAATGGCTACAATTGAAAGAAAAGAGCGGAAAATAGAAAAAGGTAAAAAAAAAAAACAACAATAAGGAGTAAGTGTAAAGTGAAAAATACGACGAAAAGGACAAATAAATACGGCATTCTACACGTACGCAAATATGCGCAGACAGGAGCATGGGCACACACACGCAAACGCACACACACACATGCACTATGAAAAAAAAAACTTGCATCAATAAAAAGTGAATATAAAAAAGGAAAATCAAGAAGTATAAGTAGTCAATTGCTGATAACCCATGACGAGTGGACGGAGTGATTCCTGGAGAGTCCGTCTATGAAGCTTTGAAGTTGGGATGTAGGTTACATCAATCAACTGACAAACCTTTTACTTGTATGAATTCTCTCGTTCTCTCTTTCTCTCTCTCTCTCTCTCTCTCTCTCTCTCACCCCGTTATACAGTCAAATGCTCGCATACTCATTCACACTTCACCTATCTATATCTATATACTCACTCCCAACTCTCTTTGTCCATAAGAAAAATCACTGTAGATAACGCAGGCGTTTTAAGAAGTATACTGAATTGTTTTTCTTATATGGCAGTGAATGACGGATAATTTCCTCAGAGATTAAGAAGAATCTTGAGGCAACAGAAATGTGGTTCTATAGAAGGACGCTGAGAATACTATGGACATAGTAACAAGGAATTTTAGGGGAAATTGAAAAGATAAAAGACACTTATGCGTAAAATCAAAAAGAAGCACAATGGGTAGACAATTAGAAAAGTAAGCTTAGGAAATTTGATACTCAAAGGAAAGCAGGCGCATATATTGGTTATCAGAATAGGGATTAGGAGAGATAGAAAAAGACAAAATATACTAAGAGCTACAAAAGACAGGAAATTATGGAGAGACATGATCACCCACTTCTTGTTGAGACACGGCACATAGAAGAAGACTTGTAAAAAAATGTTTGAATAGATGATCAGTGGCGTAGCTAAGGGGGGGGGGACCGCTCCGGGTGCCAGCACAGGAGGGATGACACAATCTCACCCCCCAACAAAATTTTTCAACCAGGCTAAGGTGCCGAAAATAGTCTGAGAACAGTGGTGGAGACACAGGGTTTCGTAGGCGGGCATATGACCCCCCAGAAATAACTTATGACCCCCCAGTTTTGTCGCCCCATCAGAAATTTTCTAATAAATTGTCGGGAAATTTGTGAGTAGGAAAAATAGCAATGTTTTTAGCTTTCCTATGTTTCAATTGCTACAATCTTGGTTACTAACAAGAGACATTGTTGTAACATTTTATCGGATGATATGGTGTTTTAACTCTGCATCGTTAATAACAACAAAGCGAAATACGAAGCCAAAAGTGCAACAATTTCAGTCTTGCCTGTGTATCAATTCGCTGAGATACAATTTTCCATTGAGTGAGCGATATACTTTTGAATATATCTACTAGTGTTGGGACGATTAATCGGAATCAGAATCGAGAATCGGAAAAATCGGAACTTTCTTTTAAATTTTTAACTTAATTTTCCATTATTGGTGCTAATGATAAATATTTATGGTTTTTAAATTATCACTAAAACTAAAATCATAATAACATCAAAATACGATGTAAATTTAAAAGAAAAACAAGAAAATAAACTTTGCATAAATTCTCTAGGTAACCTTTAAAAGAATGCAGTTGATTTACAATGTTCCGAAAAATGCTTAAAAATTAAATAGAACATTTTTGTCAAGAAAAATACTTTCAAACATCATTGATAATTAAATGGTACCCAGAAAATGATGCAACGGAAAATTGGACACCGGAAAATTAGCAACAGAAAATTACGTCAACCATGAGCCAGTCGAGACTGTCGGATCTGGCTGTGCTGTCCATTGAAAACGAGCTTACAAGACAAAGAGATTTTGACAATGTCATTGACCAGTTTGCCACAATGAAAACAGGAAAACATTCATTCTAAGACCATAGTATCGAATGTCATTGTTTTGTGTTTTGTATTTAGTTGTTCTGAAAGTGAACAGTTGCATTTTAAAAATCTTTTGATTTGAACTATTTTGTGGTATTGAATTTTGTCTTGGATCATACATGTAAACAGTAACGTACCGGTCAGTAGAGTAAAGTAGAGGTAGAGCATGTATGAAAATTTAGCTACAGATAACCATTCAGCATAGTGTGAATCGGGGTCATTGGGATGACATTTGAGCGGACCTCCCCGGGTGACGTTTACTCTAGCTACGCCACTGGATAAAAATAACTTATAATTAAATAAACAGAGCTGCCCTTAACAGCACTTGGCCGTGTTTATAAATTCAGAAAAGTTTCACAGGTTTCATGTACGATTTCATTTTCAAGTATTTTCCACTTCTCTTTGAACTGTCATAGGTGAAACTCCTCTCTCACGTGTCAAACGTCTTATGGATTGAGTTGGATCTTTTCCTATTGATTTCTTTAGCTCTAAGCTGAAATTATGATCCCTTTTCCTGTTGTGACCTCCTGATCCAATTTCCTCTCTATTGTTCCCTTTTTTAAATTTATTCACCGTTCTCTGGATGGTTTTTGAATGGACTTTGAAAATGGTAGCCAGAGTATGACTGTTGGTACCATTAATGAAGGCCTGAGTGATCTTTTTCCTCTCACCATTGCTCATTTAAAAAGAGAGTGAGGCTGACACAAAACGATTTTAACCTGTTCTTTTTCTAATTGAATAATTCAAGGGGATTTTCAGTAATTCTTGCGAAAAATGGTATCAAGATAGCTAAACATCTTATCTGAAAACCTGGAAAAAGTAGCTCAATTAGTTTAGTGTTTTTTTTTTTTTTAGATATTAAACATTTTGTGGGATGGGTAGATATGCCGTTAAATGATTTGAACAATTTTGCTGTTACACCCGGTATAGTGTTTCACGTAATAAAAATCTATGCATTACATGTGACGCACAGAACGTACATATCAAGTTATTTACACTACTCTCTGGGTATTACATGTGATGCAAAGGTTATAATTTCAATAAAGTGGAAAATAGATGTCTTTCATTTGAGTCCTTATATTATCAGTCAAGCGTCCTGTGGCCATATATGATGAACTAAATATTACATTAGGCCTTTCCTTAGACGTCTTGCTCAATAATAGACTCTTTTCTTAAGCGTCCTTAGTTTTACCGCTCTTTTAAAATCATAGCTCGCGTGCACCTGTAGGAATCCTTCTACTCGGTTTTTCGTTGAATGTTAAAATTTGGAGTGTCGGGATTCAATACATTAACAAAATATCGTTACAGGGTCGCTCGTAATTTGGCCGTCTAGAATAATCAAACTCTTTTCATTGAAGGAATAAAATTCAGTAGAAAAGACGGCGTAGTTTCAACAAATAAATATTAATTTAATATAACGATAAGAATACAAACAGTTGATAATAGATTGGAAAGTAATGTCTTTTGTTTGGTTTGACAAAGTTCTGAAATAAGATATAAACTGTCTTTGTGTACGTGTGTGAGAAAAAATAAAATGTTGTAATATGTGTGTTTGTATGAAAAAGTCAACATGTGTGTGCGTGATTCATAGTAAAAACGTATACGAGAGATACGAATTGTTTCTTACTGTTGGCGGTGTTGTCGTGGTCTGGAGTTTGTCAACACTGTCGTTTTTAACACGAGGTCATGAAGGTCATCAGCGAGAGGTGTGTGTAGCTTGGTGACAGCCGCGTGTATATTTGTTTTGGGGACGGATTTCGTATGTTTTTATACACTTTTTCCGAACAAAATCGGCTCCAGAATTAAATTATTTATTTATTCCTAATTGACCCTAAGAAGTCACGTAGTATGTCTTCTACTACGTCCGTACGATATTTGGTCGGTATCTACCTAAAAATAATGATGACTAATACAACAAACATTCTGATTTGTAATCTATGATTTTATTGGTGTGTTTTAAGATGTAGTGTTTTCTTGAGTGTGATTGGTTTATAAATATTGTATTTGATATTTTAGTGGACACGACAAATCCTCTTTTGCAATAAAAATCACTATGCGATATAATGTCCTCAGAAAAGGTAAAAAAAAATAAATGAAAAAAGCGGAAAAATACTTATCTGAATAATGTTCAAATTATATGTACAATGTTCAAAGCTGATAAAATTGAAGAACAGAACAATCACACCAGTCGAAGAATTTTTTTTCGTGTGGGAGCGACATTGATGTTCTTTTCAAATTCTCGTCTGGTGACCGACAAGTTTCTTCTGTGCTGTTTTTTCCTTGACCGGGCCGACCTGGGTTCCTGTAGCAGCTGTTCATCGACTCCTTTTATTCACAAAGATAGGTTCCAGATTTGTTTTTCGAAACTTGGAGGGAAACCTTTTGATTGGTTCCGAATTAAAACCAAACGCAGTTATTTTCCCACAAATCGAAATGTACCAAGATACTTTTAAATTCAAAAGTTTAGTTTAAGCAAGAGACCAACACTGCGTCTGTTTTCTCTCAGAAAAGAAGACGATACACGCTCGAGCAGCTTAAATTTCTTACAACGAGTAACATCAAATATTCAGCGGGCAGTAAACGCAAAAGATGACACAACAGTGAAATACAACACAACCTCTGCTGGTATTTGAACATGTGTTGCTGATTTCGTTTCCATTTTTGTAACCGTTAAGTTAATTTGTATTTGAAGGGAAATAATTCAATATTATCAAATATATTTTTGAGATTTATGTCCCTTGTTATAGGTTTTAAAATATTTTCATCGACTTGCATTCAAGGAAAATTCTCGTGGTATCTAAATAAATTGAATGTTTTACAAATTACAAGAATTTTTCTTCCAACCAGATAAATATTTAAGTCCTTTAGCATAAGAGAAAGTCCTTGTAATGTTAATATATATGTATGTATTTATGTGTGTGTATTTCGTCAGTAGTAGTCATCGTTTCGATTCTCTGTGGATTTTAAGTGTTCAGATAATGTAGGGCATAGGAGAACGGCCGAAATTATTTCATCGACTCTCTGGTTCCTTTATCTGATCATCTCTGTCTTTATACACTTTTCCGAGACAAAGGAATTCATATCAGAATTGTCTTTTACTTCCTGATTGGTTCACAGGTGTGATCAATTTGACAATTCTTAAATAGAGAGTTTTATACGCAAAAAAAAAACAAAATTCCAACAAAATTCGGTCAACCATAGTTCACTCCTGAATGCGCTGCAACCATAACTCAACGAAAGCACTACTTCACTAACTACCGCAAAGAGCGATATAGTTCGCCCCTCACAGCATTCGGAACAGCAATCGCTGCAAAAAAAATTTTAGAAAACGCCAAGTGCAACTACGTACGACAAATCCAGACCAAGGTTGAAAAGAAACAGATTGGATCCCGTGAACTGTGGAATATCACCAACCAAATCATGAACAGAGGCAAAGCGGCTGTACCCACAATTATAACTGGCTTTGAGGTCATGTCTTCCTTGACAGATAAGGCGAAGTTCTTCGCCTCTATATTTGCCTCTAACTCGACATTAGACGACAAAGACCATCCCTTCCCAACTTCTGACGTCTCACGGAGCACAATCTCAGTAATAATACTATTACAACACGAGAAGTCTAGAGACTTATCAAAGGCCTTGATTCTAAGAAAGCTACTGGCCCAGACAAAATTCCAATGGCTGTTCTTAAGAATATCAGTCCAGAGTTATCCCCAATTCGAACAAAGTTATTCAACTGCTGCTTGAAGGGAAATCCTTCCCAAGTCTGTGGAAGGTGTCAAGCGTATGCCCGCTTTGCAAGAACACGGGCGTGCGATCTTCCCCCTCGCCGATCTGACTCCGGACTACCAACAATCAGGATGTACAGAGGACCTCTCGGAGAAGCACAGTGCCTTGAAAGACTGTTGGGCCTCAAACTCACACTCGATCTCAAGTGGAACTCGTACATATGGCCCATTGCTAAGGATGCAGGTAAAATGGTCGACTCTTTGTACCGCACTAGTAAGTACCTGACTCCTGCTGCTATCTTTCACATTTACAAGCGCCAGATCAGGCCCAAAATGGAGTACTATTGTCATATTTGGCGGGAGCTGTCCAAACCCTACTTTCTAACCTTGATAGAGTCCAAATGTGTCTCTGAACCCTTGTGGATGACGGATTAGTCTCCACTTTTTAATCTCTCTCCCACAGGCGGGATGTGGCAAGCCTCTCGCTGCTTGACCGTTACTTCCACGGAAAGTGCTCGGACGATCTACGTTCTCTGGTCCCGCCAACACAAACCTTCACGGCAAAAAACACGCCAAGCCACTGACATCGTAACAAACCATCCACATTCCCTCCATAGGAAGTAAGTTCCACTCAAGCAGATTCTTCCTGCGAACTACTGCCCTGTGGAACCGAGTACCAACATCATTACAATCTTAACTTAATCAAAGCTAGGGTTAACCGTTATCTTCCACTCCTATACACACACATGGTCTTCTAATGTAAACCATTACCTCCAGTGCCCCCCCACCCGGGACTTGTAAAGAGTGAACCTTACTAAATTTTTTTAAAATCCGTTTTTATTTCGTGCTTCCCAGATGAGTCTTTGGTTGAAACAACTAAATTTGAATTATTGATCAGTCATATTGCCTCAAGATAAATGAGTTCATTTCTAAGTCTTCTATGATGACATGTTAGTATTCAAAAATGTGTTGATCATTCCCAACAATGAAGTGTTTGCTGTTAGCTCTGGGTACCCAGAAACAGCAAAGTTCCAGCTTCTTAACATTGTGTTAGCATGCTGATTCACTTTCTTGTTTTTCATCATTTCATCCCAAACAAAGCTATCACACCACTAAGAAGGAAATGAAAAAGAAGGCTTTAGTGAGGAGGAGAGGAAAATAAAAGAACTGGATTCAGGAAGACAAAAATGGCAATTAGCATTGCATTTAAATGTTTGAACATTGTCGGTGGCAGAGAAGCAAGAAATCAAAAGGGAGTTTCACTGATGAGAAGTGTGAGTAAAGTAACTATTAGAAAAGAACATATTTAGTGTCTAGCTCGTTCAAAAGTAAAACAGTTAAAACTTAGTTACCAATCTAATAGCACATTTAAATTTATGCACTCAAGGGAGCAAGGAGGAAAGCTCATCAGAAATTTTGCCATGAAAATATTTATAGACAGATTGATTAGTTTTTTATGGCTTATCAACCCATTGTAGATTATTTAAAGCCAGAAAATATTTTTAGATTATATATATTTAGAAAATCTCATTAGCTATATTTTTTTTACCTCCACAAATTAACCATGGTTTTGTCAAAAGAAAGAAATGAATTGTTTTTCTAGGGTATGCTAAAGAAGGTGTAGTCAATGAAAATCACAGGTGTAACATACTTGATTGAACATATAGAGTGAATATGATATTAGGTTGGTGCAAAAATAATGACGTAATAATGTCGTTTTTTGACGTATTTTTAACGTCAAAAAACGACATTATTACGTCATTATTTTTGCACCAACCTAATATATATATATATATATATATATATATCTGCAAACAAGATCCGAGGAAGAGAAATATTAGGTTGGTGCAAAAATAATGACGTAATAATGTCGTTTTTTGACGTATTTTTTTTTAAATCTTCAGACACACCAGGTTGTAGATTAATATTCTTCTGTTTTTTTTTTATTATTATTTCATTTAGATTCCTCGACTAGTTTCAGCAAAAATGGCCATCATCGGGAGAAGAAATATTTCTGCTTGCTGGTAGGAGTAAACTACAGAAATGAATCATATTATATATATATATATATATATATATATATATATATATATATATATACATACATATATGTATGTATGTATGTATGTATGTATGTATGTATATTTCTAAAGTGATGGATTTTATTTATTAATCCAACATATCACTTTAAACCTTTAATTGTGGAAGCTTGATAAAGATCATATAAAAATAAAAACTTATTTTGTTATTTTTAGTGGATATCCATACTTGAGTAGATGTTCCATTTATTTATTAAAGAGTATATTAATTTATTTTCATCTACTGATCTGTATATTCAAGAAATCTAAGAAAAATATGTGCTCTACTATTTAATAAATAAACAGTGAATCTACTCAAATATGGATATTCACTAAAAATAACGTTTAAGTAATAAAATGTCAGATTAATAAATGAAAAACCTATTCTGAAAATTGTTATCTATCTCAATCTGTTCATTATCATTAATGAAACGTTATTTTTAGTGAATAACCATATTTGAGTAGATGTTCTATTTATTTATTAAACAGTATATTAATTTATTTTTACCTCCGGCCTGAATATTTGAAAACTATTATTAAAGAAAAATATGTGCTCACTGGCAGGATTCAAACTCGTGTCCCTCTTGGCTGGAGAAACCATTGTTAGATAAATAAAAAACAGACATACATCTTAAGCAGTCATCACTGCAAACATATGAATCAGCATGTGTTATTTTTCCCAGTTTAAACCTGCTGAGGTTTTTTAATCTTTATGTCCTTTTTTAAACTTCCAGAAATTTGTTTGAAAATGAAAAGTGAAGAATGAACACAGTTTTATAAAATATAACATTTTTATATGTAGAAAATTTACAAAGTTTTACAAGTTGTCCTTGATAAATTCTTTGGGTGTTTGAAATAATCATTTTTTTTTTTGTTTCATAATAGGAAAAGGCAATTTTTTAAGGGAAATTCTAAGGAATAAGTTCTATTCAGCTTCTTCCCTATAATTATTGCAATATGTACCAGACTCAATAGATGCTACTTCACCAACTGTTAAAATCTTAACCTGTTCAAGTCAAGTGTCAACTAGTATCTATCCTACATATCTTCATAATATGCAACACTTGCTCCCTCCTTATACACCTTTATAACATCCTCATTCACTAACGCTCTACTTTGAGTAGCACTTAGGAACGTGTACTGGGTAATAGTGAAAAAAAAATAATAATAATAATTAATAAAGATGATGCTATTAATAAAGGAACCAGAATCTGCGCAATTTATGACCCTGTTTCTGATAAGGGACAGGACCGCATTCCAACAGATTATTTGGTCATGTTTGCAGAAACTCTGCTGGTGAAGTAAGTACAATGATTATTTTTGGTCGTTCCAACTCAACACAAAGCTGACTCAAGCTCAACCATTATAACCATTGTTATCATTACTTACTCTAACTTACTATAGGACCAGAAAAAGTAAACAGACATACACTAGAGACATTGAGAACTTGGTTTCCCTACAATTTAAAAAAATGAAAAAAAAAAATGATGAAACAGTCTGTAGTAGAAACCCAGGCTTTAGTTGCTTCTTTAATTGCTTATATGTGAACACACACACACCTACAATGTGCCAACATGCAATCTTAACATTTCCGCTGCTAATTACAGAGATCTTCGTTTTTCTTATCTTGCTCCAGCTGGCTAAGTACGGAAACCTACGTTTTTTGCATACCGCTGGTATGAGTGTCCCATTGCGCCATCTATCGTAAAATCACAAAGGACAATGCTTCAAAAGATATCATGTGTATACCCATTACTGATCTGGTGAGTCATTCCCAGGTATATCCATGAAAATGGAATGCTGTAAAACACACTGGTGCCAGTTTTCTGTGTAATAAAATATGTAGGTTGAAATTTGGCATTTTCTTTAAAAATGGCTGGATGGATGGGGGCAGCACTGGGCAAATGAGTAGCAGTGAAAGTGTTAAATCTCATAGTAGTATTGATTTCGAGATGGTTTTGAATTTTGGGGGGATGATTCTGGAATGTTTGTGAAAAACGTTCATCTGGAGCCCTGGATTCAAAATTACATAAGCAGTTTGTCACCACAAGATGAATTTTAAGGCACATTTTCAAGGCACAGCAATAAAGACAGTACTACCAAATATTTTTTTAAATACAGATAAAATTTAATCATGTCCAGTGAAATCATTTTCATAAGATATCTGTAGAAAGAAACAAAATATATTTTCACACAGGCTTTTTGAAATATGTTCGCATATGCCGTAATGAACAGTTTCGAAATTTACTAATCTTGCGTATTTTCTTCAAGCCCTCAATATTTTTGACCTGACAATCCAACATTGGGCAAGTTTCTTCAATGACCAAACTGCAGATATATAAAAGCCAAAGGTAAGTAAATGGTATATTTTTCTGCTTGATAGCATCAGGTGGGATTGTCTTGTCAGGCAATTTCACGTAATTCTTGTAAGAGGACAGCAGTAATCGTTGAAGTTTTTTCTGGGAAGCAAGATCGATCTTTTGGCGCTTAGCCCCATGAAGCCTTCTCACCACAACATGCCTGATTCTACCCCACTTTTTCTTGCCAGAGCTACAAGAGTCTTCAGCAGAAGAGGCTGAAATTAAAGAGGTGAAAGGATCCTCATCATCAGATCCTTCACTGTGTGAATATATTGACTGGATGGTTGAGTCTGAAATGTTAAAAGGGTTCATGTGGAGGAAGGTTTCTGGATGGGTAATGAATCTGACACTAGCTTTTCGAAACTGGATTCCTTGGGACTCATTCGGTTGAGAAGTGGAATTATTAAACAAGTTGGTAGACTCCAAAGGTGTGGAGGGTAAGTTCTCTTCCAAATTGGGATTAGATTCTTTCAGACGATCCGTTATAAGGTTAAAAATACTTTTAATTGAATTACAAAGGTCTTCTTTACGCACTGAAATTAAAGAAAGAAGTAAAAATCAACATCAATAAATATAATCATTTTTCTTGTTATAAGAATATTTATAGTACTTTTTTTAATCATTTCACCTCAAGGAAAGGCAATAATGCCACTAAGACTCAATGGGTTATGGGGAGTGAAAGAGAATGAGAAGACTTTAGTGATGAGAAAGGACAACAAAAGAACAGGATTCAGGATGACAGAAGATGGTGATTTAATTTTTGAAGAGTGCCAGTGGCAGGGAAACAGGTAACCAGAAGTGTTTCACAAGAGATACGTGCAAGAAAAGAAACTATTAGAAAAGAACATGCTGTTGCATCTATATAGTTCAACAGTATTATGGTGGGACCAAGTTGCCAATCTAGTAGCATGCTTAAATTCATGCAGTCAAGGCAGCAAGGAAAAAAGTTCACCAGAACAGCTGCCATGAAAATATTTATAGAAAAGACAGAGAGAAGCCATGTTACAGCAGTTATAAAGTGCCAGGTTAGGGTCGATTACATTACAGACAGTTCTTTGAATTTTGTCAAGAATCTCGAGATATATAGGAGTACCTGACCAGATATGGCAGTAATATTCAATGTGTGTAGAGAGTAGCCACAGTCAAATGCAAAATAAATAACAGAATTGATAAAGTTTGCAATAAGCAATATCAAGAAAATGAAAAGAAAAGAACAGATGAAAAAAATAATAAAACAAGCAAACAATATATGCAAAGGAAAGCAACAGTAATATGGCAAAAAGGTCACAAACTAAGAATCAAGTCTGGACAGGCAAATAGTGTTCTGACTTCAGGACAAGACAGATTGGGACTGAGTCAGATAAAACTGTGAACCGGCCTATTTTATTGACTAGGAAAAAATCCCAGCATGCATTTGTGTGTTTCTGCCTATAAAAGGGAGGAGAAAGTGTTTTGCACTCATTCCTACAGACTGAAACCAACACAATGCATGGATGAATAGTAAATTTATAAATGTGCAAGATTGAATCTCAGTGAAATTTTTAGAAGAAAAGAATCATGCTTGGATGTATACTAATATGGAGAGGTGGTGAATTTTACAACAAATTATAAAAAAAAACTTTAAACAACTGAAGATATGGTTCAACTAACAAATCTTGATAATCCAATGTAAAAAAAAAAAAGTTTTATGCAAAATACAATCTATTAAGAAACTTAAGAATCAAAAAAGAGAAAGGTGAAATTTCGGGGGACAGCTGAAGAAGACTTGGAGAATTTAATCTGATCAGACATTAAGAGATGTCAATTGTTAAATGCCCGGAGTCCTGACTAAACTTTTTAAAAATCTGAATATGTGATGCTAGTACAATTAAATAAAGATATCTGAAAAAAAAATAACTGTTAAAAAACAAGTACCACAAGTTGATTTTATATCAATGTAAATTGATTTCTCTTTCAAATGATTTAAAATTTAGCCACCTTGGTATAACTGTCTATGAGATATGGTTTTTGGGAGTCTACAACTTTGTCAATGTTTTTTTTTTTTTTTTTTATGTTTATAGAGTGATGGGAATGTTTTTAATTTCTGGTCGGCCTATTGTGGCTGTGTTCATTACTGATATTACCGAGAGAATGCTTCTTTTTTATTAATAACGCTTACATTATTTTTAACCTTTTTTTTTTGCATGCTGCAGACAGAGATTGGTATGTATGTGTATTTATATGGGTCCTAATGAAGCTATGATCTGAGAGATGCAAAATAAATCTTAATAGGCATGTAGTTGTATGTCAAATCTAAGTATTATCCATGAATTTATTTATGTCAGGAACACACTTCCATAAAGGGGCATGTAAATGTATAACAGTGTTGGTTCTATGAAGTTTGGATCTTATTGACAAGTTGTTATTGTTCACTATGAGGGTTGGGTGTTTTAAAAGAAATCCCTTGAATGAATGCAAAAGAATTAAATAGAAAGTTTAATTGCAGTTGTCAGTAGTCTTCAATGAAACACACACACACATATATATATATATATTATATAAAAATAAATAAATAAATAAACGTGAAAAATTCGTTAGTATATCATCCAAATGGATTTCTAGTGTTCAAATGTCAACATAAAAAATTCAAATTTCCATGGGATAGTTTTGCTTTAATTAGCTATCCAAAATCACTGACTCCCATCTACTATAGCACTTCAAACATCAACGTAAAAAATCAAAAACTAATTCTAATTCCATAGTGGAATTTTGCCTTAAGTAGCTACACTAAGTCACTCCCCTCTCCCTCTAAAACTTTTTGTACTCTATGAATTATAATTTATAAACTTTCTTTTATTTAGAATATATAACTAACTTTCTATTAATACACTGTCTTTTTATTTATATATATATATATATATATATATATATATATATTTTTTAAATTTATTTTTGAGTCCATTTTTAATTCCTTGTTTAATTTTAAATAAATATATATATATATATATATATATATATATATATATAGATAGATAGATAGATAGATAGATATATGAAGAAATATAGTCTTAAGATGTGCTATATTTATGGGATAAAATGCTCAACATCAGAGATGGAGCGTGTGTAAATATAAAAGTCAACACTTAGAGGTGACAGTCTGTTGCCTCTAAGTGTTGACTTCTATGTTCACTTTATATATATATATATATATATAATGGTTTGGTTTGTGGCATATTAACCTCAATGGGTTATTTAATGCTGACAACATTTTTTTTCCTGGTAATATGTTGTTTTGTCAAAAATCTATTTCTGGTAATATTTTTCTTTCTCAAAAATGTATAGCTGGTAATATTATTTTAAAAAAGCTTTGCTGGTAATATTTGTTTTTTCAAAAACATATTGCTGGTAATAGTTTTTTCTTAAGAAATTTATTTCTGTTAATAATTTTTTACAAAGTATTTCTGGTATTAAAACCTATTTTTACACTTTCATAGTGTTTTGATCCAAGTTTGGGGGTTAACTATTTACTCATAGCTGGAACTCTAACAGGAGCTACCACCCCAGGTCATGGTGGACCTGGGAACACCAGCAATTAACAGGTAGTTCCATGCTCCTCAAAACCTCCTGATCAGAGGCTTTGCTGTTGGACGTAATTTATCGTCTTACCCTGAATGCAAATGTAGTTTATCGCCTTACCCAGGACGGGTATGTATAATGAATGGATGTGCAAGTGGTGTAAAGGATTGTAACTTGGAATAAGAAATTGGAAGGCCGAGTTCAAATTCCAGTTGAGGTTGTTATATTCACTTATATGCAAATACCCTTAGGAAAAGTATGAATCTATCTCTCCCTCACCTGCAAAACTAGCTTTGCATATATAGCAGTACAGACTAGGCCCTATAGACTTGATAGGCAACCAGTCTAGGAAAAGGACCACTCTGAATTCAAAACCTGAGGAAGGCAATTTGGATACCTTCTGGTGGCACATAATGTACTCAGTTCTTCCAAAATGTTTGGCTGGTTCTGCACAAGCCTTCATCACTATATTCCAATTATATGTGCATGTAGTTATTCTGGTTATTCAGTTCTAAAACTGAGCTACTCTACTAGACCCTTATATGCTGAAAATGATGGAAGAGATTCCATATATATATATATATATATATATAATCTCCTACTTTCTATTACTTTTGTCATATCTCTCTTTTTATCTACTATTTTGAAAGTAAATCTGAAAAAATCTGACCAAATAAAAATTATTGATAATTTTTTTAAGTTACATTCAACAATACTTTTTTTGCATCCACTAATTTTTATTATAACCAACACCCAGAACAATCAACTTTGAAAATTTTGGAGGTTACTTACTTGCACGTTCTTTCAAAATCGAGATTCGTGTGTTACTGCGTGACATTTTTTCACAGTAACTCAAAAATTGCTGTAAGTCTTGGACAATGAAAGGTTGACTAAATAAAAAAAAAAATTTTCACAATTAGCTTCAACATATTAATGTTAATGCTTCACCTAAGAAATACATAAATTATTATATCTAATACTATTAATGTATATAAACATGATAATTAAATAGCAGAAATCAGAGGAAGATATATGGGGTTGTAAAGATAGAACAAAAGGATAAAAATTTAGATATAAAACAAACAAAAACCAATTCAAAAATGGTTGCACAAAATACGTTTTTTTCCCTTTTACCATCTTCTCCAACTCATAAACCGTAAATAATTATCATGACATAGCAGAGAAAGTAGCTAAGCTAAAACTGTCAAGAGACACACCTCAGCAAAGAAAGGAACATAAAAGTGGATGATGACAAAATCAATTAACAGCATTAGTAACTGCATGCACCCACTATAAAAGTATTCACACTGGAACACAAGTCTCTCTTTTCCTCTGGTTAGCCTGTTAATGACTTGCATTAACTGCCCCCAAAGCAGGTTAGAGTTTTATTATGAAGAAATGGGTGACATGCATGTTAATGAAATGAACTAAGGTTTCACATCCACTTTTCAGGAAGGGGAAAAAATTAGCTTATTCATGTCCAGAGGTCTGATGTAAATGTCTTATTCCCTTTCACAACCATTTATCCATTATTACCAAGCTCTTCATTCAGGTACTATCAGCAGCTACGACCACCACTAAGAGAAAACAGTGTGTATATCAACCACATGTAAGCAGAAATGACCTTCCTAAATTATTGTAACAACTAACATGTACAGCAAAAGTATCATAACCACTACTTGGCAATATCCAACCAATCAAAAAGTTTGATAAAGACATACTGCAGCATGTGGTTGGTTGTTGGTTGGTTGTTGGATTTAACGGCATGTCAACTCCTATTTGGGTCAATTTATGCCGAAGCCTTATTAATTTATGAATTTAAGTTGGTTATTTTGTATAAAAGGTTGAGAGGCTGTTGGGTTTCATAATCTGTGTTTTTTGGGATTACTTTTTCTTGTGACTATTTCTGATTGTGTATTTTAATATTTACATTCGTACATGCATATATATGTCTATAAGCACATACATATACATTATTTGAAAGGATTATATTTTATTGAGGATCTTTATTTCCCTGAGAAAACTATATATTTTCTGTGTCTGTATTTTTGAATATTTCTTTTAACCCTTTTCCATTGAGATATTTTTGTCTTGTTCCGGTTATGATTTTGCATTCCAATAGAATATGTTTAATTGTGATTAAGCTTCCACATCTACATTTTGGTGGATTTGTCTTTTTTAATATATAAGAATGGGTTAAGTATGTGTGTCCTATATGTATTCTGGTTATGACGACTTGTTTTTTCCGAGTATTTCCAATATTATTTCCCCATTTTCCTATTTTAGGTTTAATTTGAAATAGTTTATTTCCGGTTTGGTTTTTCCATGAATTTTGCCACTTGTTTCTTATGTATTTATTTATTTTAGATTTTAAGTCTGTATATGGAATTTGAAGATTTTCGTCTATTGTCATTTTTAAAGATGATTTAGCAGCAATATCTGCCCTATCTCCTCCTCGGATGCCGACATGGCTAGGAATCCAGCAGAAGATGATATTTTTGCTTTTTTCCATTGAATGTAGTTTATATAGAAGACTTTGTATTAATGGATTTTCCAGTCTTTTCCCTTTTAGGGATGTTAATACAGATAATGAATCTGAGAAAATAATGTAGTTTTCTCCTTTGTTTTTTGATATGAAATTTAGTGCTAGTTTTATTGCGTAGGCTTTTGCACTGAAAATAGATGCTTCATTTGGCAATCGTTTTTTGATAATTGTTTTTTTTATTATTGCTGCGCTGCCTGTTTTTTCTTCGTCTTTTGAGCCGTCCGTGTAAATACTTTCGTAGTTTTGATATTTTTCTTTTATTTTTGAGAATTTTTCAGTGTATATTGTGGGGTGTGTTTTTGATTTTGATAATTTGTTTAAACTTAATATTATGTTTGGATTTTTGATTATCCATGGTGGTATGTTTGATTGGTTGGTTTTAAGTATTTGATTAGATTGTATATTATTTTCTTGGATGATTCCTTCTATTCGGAATCCTAATGTTTTGATTTTATTTGTGTTAAGATTAAATTTCTCTTTGTGATTTGGTGTAAGTACACAATCGTGTGTGGGGTTAGAAGGACAGGAAGAGAGTTTTAGATAGTATTGAGTTGCTAGTTTCTCCATTCTTAGTTGTAATGGGGGTTCGTTTGCCTCTACATGTAGACTCTCTATAGGTGAGGTGGGATAGGCTCCTAGAGCTATCCGAAGGCCTTCATGGTGTATTGTGTTTATTGTTTTCAGATAAGACTTTCTAGTTGATTGGTAGACCATGCTGCCATAGTCCAGTTTGGAGCGGATCAATGTTCTATAAAGTTTAAGAAGGGTTTCTTTGCTAGCTCCCCATTCTGTATGGGCTACTGTTCGCAGTAGTTGGAGAGCTTTAAAACATTTTATTTTTAGGTAATTGATATGTGGTCTGAAGGTCAGTTTGCTGTCAAAGATCATTCCTAGAAATTTATATTGCTGAACTACTGGTATTTCTTCATTTCCGAGTTTTAGAGTTGGGTTATTGTGTAATTTTTTCATTTGGCAGAAGTGTACAGATTTTGTTTTTGTTTCTGATATTTTAAAACCGTTTTCGAGTGTCCATTTGTTTATTTGATGTAAGCATTGTTGAAGTTGTCTTTCTGCTGTGTTGAGGTTTCTCGATCTGTAATATATTGTAAAATCATCAACATAAAGGCTACAGTGTATTCCTGATTTGATGTTTTTTATTATGTCATTTATTTTTACTTTGAAAAGTGTAGGGGAGAGTACACTTCCCTGTGGTACTCCCTCTTCTTGCTTTTGATAATCAGAACGTGTAGCATCTATTTGTACTTGGAAGAGTCTGTTAAAAATCCTTTTACAAAGTTTGGTAGTCGACCTCTTAATCCTAGTTTATGCAGATCTTTCATTATACCATGTTTCCAGGTTTGATCAAATGCTTTTTCTATATCAAAGAATATAGCTATTAGATGTTGTTTGTTTAAATTGGCCTCTCTTATGGCTGTTTCTAGTCTTATTATGTGATCTATTGTACTTCTTCCTTTATTATATCCGCATTGATATTTTGATATGTGTTTTCCTTCTTCTAGAAACCAACTCAATCTGGCGTTGACCATTCGCTCCATTGTCTTACATAGACAGCTTGTTAATGCTATTGGTCGGTAACTTTGTGGGTTGTTTCCCTCTCTTCCTTCTTTGAGTATGGGAATAATTACTGATTCTCTCCATATTTTGGGAAATTTCCCAGTAGTCCAAATATTGTTAAAAATATTCAAAAGGTATTTCAGCGATTCTTGTGGTAGTTGTTTAATAAATTCATAGTGGATTTGGTCTGGGCCTACTGCTGTATTATGGGATTTTTTTAAGGCTTCTATTAGTTCTGCTTCGGTGAATAGATTGTTGTAGGCTTCTGTATTTTTAGATGTAAAATTTAGTTGGTTATTTATATCTTTTTGTTTACACTTTTGTAGGTTTTGATTTTTGCTCATTTTAGAGTTTTCTGCAAATGTCTCTGCTAGTAGATTTGCTATCTCTTTTTTGCTAGTTACTTTAGTGTTGTCCTTTTTAAGATGTATTATTGGGTATATTTGATTTTTCCCAGCTATTTTTCTCATCATTTCCCATATTGTCTTGGTTTTGGAATGTGTATTTAGGCTATTTACATATTTTTTCCAACATTCCCTTTTTGCTTCTTTAACAGTTTTCCGTGCTACTGCTTTGAGTTTTTTCATTTCAATCAAATTTTGGGTTGTGGGTTCCTTTTTGAATTTTCGCAATGCTGCTTCCCGGTTTCTGACTGCTTTTTGGCAGTTTTTGTCAAACCAGGGTTTAGTTTTTTTATAATTATTTTGCTTTTTTGGTATATTTTCTGAGGCAATGGTTATTAATGTTTTGGTAAAATATTCTATCGAGTTGTCTGTGTCTTTTGACTGTATCAGTAATTGTTTACATTTGTTTTTGAAACCCTCCCAGTTGGCTCTTTTCAGTTTCCATCTGACGGGGCCTATCTTTTCTTCCTTGGCAGGCTTTTGATTTTCTAGAATGATCGGGTAATGATCACTGCCACATGTGTCGCTATGTGTTTTCCATGTATAATCCATACAAATTTCTGGATCGCATATACTTAAGTCTATTGACGATTCTGTTCCATTGGAGGGATTAAGGTAGGTTGAGGATTTATGATTTAATAGACATAAGTTATGGGTGTTAATTATTTCTTCCATTATTTTACCTTTAGTATCTATTTTTTTGCTATTCCATATAGGATTATGACTGTTAAAGTCTCCTAGTAAGATTCTGGGTTTAGGGAGTTGCTCCATCAAGTTGTTTATTTCTGTTGTATTTATTGGTTCCTGTGGGGGTATATAAATGGAAAGAATTGTGATGGTTTTATCTAGTGTCACTTGTGTTGCTATTGCTTGTAATTTAGTTTTAATGTGTACTTTACTTTGCGGTATGTCATTTCTAATCAATATTGACACTCCTCCATTAGCTCTATGTCCTGTATTGTGGTTATAGTGGTATTATTTTTAATTTTTAAGTTGGCATTTTCTTGTAAAAAAGTTTCCTGTAAGCAGATGACAGCTGGATACAGTAGTGACATAAGTATGAGTAGGTCATTGTAATTAGATTTTATTCCACGACAGTTCCATTGCAGGATCTTATGTGCCATGATTATACTTTCATTTTTTGGGGGTAAAGTTACCTGCTAGGTTTATATCATTTGTCCTCTCTAGTTTTTTTCCATCTCTTGAGTTTTTAGAAGCTTTGTCTTCAACTGCTTGTGGTATCCTTCGGTCAGATTTTTGGTTTTGTTTTGAATTTTGTTTGTTTTCTTTCTCTTCTATTTCCATATATTCCATAGGCTCAAATTTATTTTCATTTGATATATTGATTCTTGATTTTGAATTAGATCTTGATCGGGTGCTTTCTTGCTCTGTTGTCATTTTTTTTTCTTTTTGTTTATTTTTCATTTTCTTAGTTTGGGAAGAAGAGGGTTCGCTGGAGTTTTGTTCTATGTTTTCTTTCCAAAGTTTTTTGCCTTCTTCTGGGTTTATTCCATTTGATCTGGATTGTTGAGTTTTATTTTGATCCAATTTAAGTTCAATTAAAAAGGTTTTTAATTCTTCGAGGAAAGCTTTTAATTCTTTGCATAAATTTGTTATTTCAACTGAACCTTTTATTTTATCTTCATTGTTTATTTTATTTGCTTTTTGTGCCATGGAAGCATAGGTGTTTTCTTTTATGTTATTTTTAACTTCCTTTCGTGCTTCTATGAAAGATATATTTTTTTTGTATTTTATTCTAATTATTTCTTTCTCCTGTTTATATATACTGCATTGTTTTGAAAGAGCAGAGTGGTTTCCCAAACAGTTTGAGCATAGGCTCTCATTTGGGCAGTTCTCTTCTTTATGTTCAGGTTCTTTTTCATTACATTTTCCACATATTCTTTTATTTCTACAGGAATCTCTGTGATGCCCAAATTTGTGGCATCTATAGCATTGAAGAGGGTTTGGTACGTATTGTTCTACTTTTATACTTTCATATCCAATTTTAATTGTTGTTGGAATTTGGGGGGAGTTGAAAGTTATAATGTAGGTATTAGTTTGTATCTCTACTTCATTTTTCTTTATTGTTATTCGTTTGACATTTGTAACTCCTTGAGTTTGGAGTTCTGTTTTTATCTCCTCTAGAGTGCACAGGGAGAGCTCCTTGCTTTTTACTACTCCCTTTGAGAAATTTAGGGTTTGGTGTGGGTAGGATTTTATTTCTATTTCTTGTAGTTTTTTTTGTCTTATTAATGTGTCCGCATATATCTTTTTTTCTACTTCTACTAGTAGTGTTCCATTTTGCAATTTTTTTACATTTTTTGGTATAATGATATTTGATATTGCTTTTTGTATTTTAAATGGTGAAATTTCTGTTAATGCTTTTTTGCTTATTGCTTCAAGTACAATAAATCGTGGAAAGTTTTCGCTGTCATTTTCTGTTTCAGAGTCGTTATCCACATGTGGTCTCTTGGAAGATTTCTTTTTTTCCATTGATTGTTTTTATTTTTTTTTCATCATTCTCGCTCCCTACCCACCGCGGAGTCCAGTATTGGGACATGACAAGGGGGAAACCCATTCGCCTTGCCATGTCGGGGCTACGTAAATGTTATACTCTCTTTGGGAGGAGTCTATGAGCACGCGTGTTCCTTTGTTTCCGTTTTCCAAGTATTACGGCTGTGAAGGTTTAGCAAGTGTGTCAGATCCTTTTTTTCTCCCAAATTGATTGACCCTCAGCCACCACCTTCCATCACATATTTAGGGTTAAGTGTTAGTTTTGGTTGGGAAGAGGAGTGTAAGTTATAGGTTTGGGATGGATTATATATGATGGGGCTTGACATGACCAGCCGATTGATCGGATCGGGCCCCTCCGACCGCCCGTCTAGCCCAGGTAAGGGCCAAAGTGGTGTGTTACAGGATTGTGACCGCTTTACACCTGGGTTACAACCTGCTCAACCACCAGGATCCCGTCCCCAGACATTACGGGTCGCCACCCACCTGCAGCATGTGATCTGTTTCTAATTTATAAGATAACCAAAAAAGTCCTTGCTGTTTTTCACGCCGTATGGGAAGAAGTGATCATTGATTTACAAAAGATAGTGTCACGTGCTGATACACATAGGTTGTCAAGCCATTGCTCTTGACCAATACTAGACACACACACACACAAAGCAGTGATGAAGAAATATGGTGATGTCAAAGCAGCTCGTTCGAGGTTGTCTGGTTTATGACTTTAAGGTGCACTTGTCGCCACATCAAGTTGCTGAATACATCAAGCCTTTGGAGATAATGCTGTGAGTGAACACCCAACCAGACACTGGTTCCAGAAGTTAAGGTCAAGAGATCTGTCCTCTTGTGATGAACACTGTAGTGGCTGGACACAGTCCTGGGCTGAGGCCCTGTAGGTGGTGATAGAAGTGAACAACAGCCAAACCTGCCAAGGCATACAACTTGAGTAAGTGGATACCCAACACACTGTTGAACACCAACAGGCAACAATGAGTGACAGCCTTTTACTCAATGCTTTCTTGGCACTGCAATGTACCCATATTTGAAACTCACTTATAGTGATAAAAAGAGGATCCTGTTTAACACTCCTCAGTGTGCCAGACATTGGTTGTCACCATGGGACCCTATGGTTCACACCACAAGACCACCGAAGCAGAAGGAGCCAGAATTGGATAATTGCAAGTGTGTACAGTTCCTCTATGACAATGCCAGACCTCATCTGGCTTGGCTGGCCAGAGGTATCATACAGAAATTTAGCTGAGAGACACTGCGCTATCCACCTTACATCCCAGGCCTTGAATCAACAGTACAACCTCTTCCATTCCATGGACAACCACCTTTATAGGAAATGCTTTGCAAATGAGGCAGACTTACAGTAAATACTCACAGACTTTTTTGCATGCAAGACACCTGATTTTTACTGCCAGGGCATTGTGTAGCTGGAGACATGTTGGAAAAAAGTTCTGGATGCCAATTACTTTGGGGAGACTGCATGTCAAATTTTCTGTATACATTTTTTTTTTCTAATAAATCAAAAATAGTAAGGACTTTTTTGGTTACTATGTCATTATCAAAGATGAGAGTGAGATTTAAGACGTGCCGTGGCATGTCATTTGTTTCTAATTTATTCATTTACAAAAAGAATTTTTTTTAAAAGAAAAAAGATTATAAGCATTTTCTGTCTCTAAAATAAAAGATGTGCACTTAGGATCTTCCCCCCCCACTTGGTAAAAACTTTTCAGTGGGTCTGAAATGCTGAAAATGTTATTGTCAATAAAAGGCTACAAAATTCAAGAAACATTGTACTTAATCACCATTTAACTAGTTATGTAGATTTTTTTATGGATTATCAACCCTCTGTGGGTTATTTAAATCTGAAACATATTTTTGATTGTAAGAATAATTCTTTTTTGGTTTTTTGCAAGTAAACTTTTTTTTAATAATTTCGTCCCAAGCAAGATAATAAAGCCACTAAGATGGTAAGGGTAGTTGAGTATGAAAGAATAAGAGAAAAAGAAAAATATAATTAAGGAGAAAGAACAATAAAAGAACAGGACAAAAAATAAAGATTGACATTGCATTTAAATTCTTGAGGAAAGCAAGAGGCAAAAAGTGTGAGAGAAGAAACTGTTAGTGGTTAGAAACTTATGATTACACATCGTCATTTCAACTGTAAAATGATGAGACCTAACTGCCAATTTAGTACTGCACTTAAATTGGAGGTACCAAAGAGGTAAACTCATTAGAACAATCATTATGAAAATATTTATAGAAAAGGCATGGGGAAGCTATTTTAGAGCGATGAGAAAGTGACTGACCAATAACATAGCAGATTCTGCTTTAGATTTTATCAAGAATCACTAAATACACACCAAAAGTACCAAACCAGACACGAGATCAATATTCTATGCATAGATGAATGGTAGACTTATAAATGTCTAAGATAGATTCTGGTGAGAAAAACATGTAAGAGTGAATAAACTTTCCAAGCAGCATAACATTAGGCCTAGCAATTGATTCAATATTTCATATCAGTGGAAAATATAAATTAAAAATTATTTTGGAATAACAATTTGATTCCTCTTCAATGTATAAAACAGTTACTGTTATCATTTCATACGTTTCTACCACAAATATTGCACAAATATTATGACAAAAATCAGAAACTCCCTGGAGTTACTTGACAGAGGTATTCAGAAAGCTACATGACTAATCCTTAAAATTTGATTTGTCTCTTGCTAAATATTAAGGAAAATATTTTGCACAGTTTCAAACACTTAAAAGAGGGCTAAAAACAGATATTATGTAAAAAATAATGAAACTGTAAAGGACCCTCATAAGAAATTAAAGGAAGTGGCCAATCGAAAGGTTTCTTTAACAGAATTGCTGTAATTGGCACGTGATGAGCCAATGACACCTCTTAACAATTAAGAAACTTTCTCTCTTTTTGACCACTTACAGTCAACCAGTAAAAATGTACCCAGCTGGCTTCTGACCAACAACCACGTTGAAACTTCACAAACCTGTATATACCATTTCAATAAATATCTCGTACACACACACACAGTGACATGCATAAGTATTGGATACATGTTATTTTCTGTTATAACTCTAGTTTATGTTCACCATTTTGCCTGATATTTGGTAAGTAATATCTACTAAAGTAGTTTTAGTTGTATGTGGAAGGAAAATTAAAAACTCATGGTTGAATGCCTAGAAATAACCCTAAGTTCTATGCTAACAGTTTCTTCTATCGCACATCTCATTTGCGGAACTCTCTTCTGGCTTCTTGCTTTCCAGCCAACTTTGATTTTCAAAAATTTAAATGCAATAATCATTATCTACTGTCATCTTGATTACTCTTCTTTTATTCTTCTCACAACTTAATAATGTTTTTCTTTTTCTTATATTCTTTCATGTTTAGTAACCATTTGTGTTAGGGTCTTTATTAACTTGCTTGGGATGAAATGAATAAAACAAAAATATAATACAAGATTTTATTTATTTACTTGGTAAATAGAAGTGAAATAGCATTTAGTTTTTAATTCTAGTTTTATTGTAGTAATTGCAATTATTGATTGTAAATGATATGCGAGACCGACTTACTTCTGTTCAAGGGCTTCACGATAACGTTTCATGTTTGCGACTTTCCTACTAATATGGGCAACCCAGTCATCCCAGATAAACATTTTCTGCTCTGAAAAGAAATGAAAACAGAGTTTATTAAATAAATCAAGTGCCAATTTCTATTAATCACAACTGCAATGTGTCTCTTCAACAATACACAGCTATAAGGAATTGTTTTTTGTTTTTGTTTTGTTTTCACTAGAATGAAGTCTCTAAGTCGGGTAAGGCTATAATTCAGTGGTTCCCAGACTTTTTTTTCTTTGATCTGCATTTTCGGAATGAAAATTTGTTTGTGCCTCATATCAAAGGGAAGTACCGGTGGAAAGGCACAAACAGCCTTACAGCAAAGAAGATCCAGAGAGAGCGTTAAAGGGAGATAATCGCGGATTCGAAGTCAGAACATTATCATTGATAACTCTCTCCACCAATTTGCAGATCCTAGTTGTTATAAAATTATAAAATCGTTCTATAATTATTTACAGCTAATTATACTGGAACTCATGCATGCAATTACAAATAATCCATGATAATATTTTAAATTTTGAAATCATATTTATTTTTGGCATATGAACTTTTTGAAACAGTTTCTAAGTCTTTGATTGTCTTTCAATCATTCCACCGCACCTATAAGGCTCGCCACACTGTTTGGGAACCACTTCTCTAATTAATTAAAGAATTAAGCTTATTTTAAGCATGAAGCAAGGTTTGAAAAAAAAGGTGGAGGGGACCTGGCTTCATATAAATAAATAGATAAAAATTTCCACTTTTTTAACTTTTGAAATAAATTGTTTTGCAATAAATATCTAAATTGTATTTTGAATTTATTCATCCCATGCATAAAAACTACAAATGAGAAATGCATTTTATAGAGCCATGACAGCAAAAATATAAAGAGAACCTAATAACCCCACCACCACCATTTACAGAGAATAACTAAAATTTCTCATATTAGGGTTTTTATTTTAAGCATGAAATAAGGCTCAAAATTGAGAATTTACAAAGCATGACCAAACTTAACTAAAATTACCTTGATTTTATTTTGGTCTCTATGCTGATTATGTCAAATTAGAGGCTTTCTCCTAGAAACTGTAACTAAGGCCTGCTCAGCCATCTTTTCTTTTTTTTTTTTTTTGTGTCATGTCCTTTCAGGACATAGGTGATCATGGCTCTCAATCCTCCTCTATCCCTTTCAGCCTTCAGCAATTTCTTTCCCTCTGCTGCCTCCCACAGAGCACATTCTGTCATCCACTTGCTCAAGCTTGTCAGGTATGTCATGCACTGCTTTCTCTTTATTTGACCCATAAGTATCAGGTTCTCCAGGCCCTCCTTCCTCATTATGTGTCCCAGAAACTTCAGCTGCCTCTTTGATGATGTTAACTTTAAGCCTTTTCCTTGTTTGTAACCTATCTAAGACCTCATCATTGCTGACGGGCTTGGTCCATGAAATCCTCAGCATCCTTCTGTAGAACCACATCCCCGAGTTTCTTCATCAAGTAAATCGTCCAACATTTGACTGCTGTAAAGAAAGACAGATGTCATGTAATAGTTCAGTATTCTTTTCTTTGTTACGAAAGAAATCCACCTGTCTCGCAATACACTGCTCAGCTTTCAGAAGGTGTCCTTAGCCATCCCAATAAGTCTACGCATCACAGTGTCACACTTGCCGTCCTCTGTCAAGATGCTTCTAGATATTTAAATTTTTGCATCTGCTTGATTCTAGTGTTCCCATCCTGCAAATCGCATTTCTCTTACTGATGACCATGCATTCTGTCTTCTTGTAGTTTATGCTTCGTCCTTCCTTCTCACTCTCCGTTGCTACCTTCTGTAGAAGATTTTGTAATTTTTATTCTGTGTCGGTTATCAGTACTGTGTCATCCGCGTATCTTATGTTGTTAATGTTGTGGCCGCCAATGTTAAATCCCAGTAGGGTTTCCAATTCTCTGAGAATTGCCTCACTGTATAGGTTAAACAGGTTGGGTGAGAAAACACATTTTTGCCTTACACCCCTTTCTATTTTTGTATATTTGCTGAACTCGTTCTCTATGCGTATACATGCTGTTTGCTGCCAGTATAGGTTCTTGATTATTCTGATATCCCTCCTGAATAATTCAAGGTTACTGAGCAGTTCTATCAGATCCAAAACTGACAGATGTCTACTTACTTTTCTATAAATTGCCATGACTTCTTGGGGAATATATGAGCAATTATCCATTGTGTTCTCTATGATTTTAAGTTCAGAGTTGTCTTTCTCCTACACTGGTTTCTAGCAAGGGCTGGAGAGTTTGGTCTACTCTGCTATTTAACTCATTGTTTTTTTGTTAAATCATTTTGCTGCAAACAAGGTAATAAACCCACTAAGATACAAGGAGTTACTGAATGTGAAAGAATATGAGAAAAAAAAAAAACATTATTAAAGACTGAGGACAATATAAAAAACCCAAATCAAGAAGACAGATTATGATTGATATGGTGTTTAAATTTTTGAAAATCCAAGATGATTGGAAAGAAAGTTCCACAAGCAAGAAGGGTGAGAGAGGAAACTGTTAGTATACAGCTTATGGTTAAATTGAGCAATTTTCAACTGTAAAATGAGGAGACCTAGCTGCCAATCAAGTACTGCACTTAAATTCATAAAGCCCAGGTACCAAAGAGGAAAGCTCATCAGAACAAATACCATAAAAGGCACAACAAAGCCATATTACGTTGGTGGGAAAGTGACTGAAGTCTAGATGCCAGGTCAGGACCAATAACATTACAGATTTTTCTTTGGATTTTGTCAGCTATATCTAAATATATAGCAGAAGCACCAGACCAGATGTGACAGCCAGGGAAGGGGTGGATTCATGCCATTCCCAAGGGCATTATTTCAAAAGTGAATGTAACAGACGAGGTGAGAATTTGAACTTGGCTTGATGATTCCATTTTGAGCACTGATAACTGTTAGGCTACAAGCACCTACAGGATTTTTTTTTAAAATAGCAGCTTGTAAAATGAAAAAGGACTTAAAAATTTAAGGATATTTACCTCCAGCAGTATATGAAGAATACACTCTAGCAAAATTGGACAGGTTCCTGTAAGATAATAGATTATACATATTTTAAGCATGTACACATATAAAGTTGGCATAACAACAAAGATTGTAATTTACTAAAGAAAAGAGTTAACGTTTTTAAGGCAATCAGTTTTTGTAATTAGAGTGCACAATATAAAGAGAGAGAACATTAATACAGGTTGAGAATACTTTATCGAAAATTCTTGGGACCATGAAGTGCTTCAGTTTTCAGATTTTGGAATATAGGCCATTTAATTTGTATATAGCATCTATAAAATGGGGCAGCTTGGGAATGAGACCCAAGCATCAGGTGTCCACTGTTTTGGCTGATGTGAGATATCTGTTGATCATGATGTTATTTTATCATTGTGATACCAGTTATTGTTCATTTATGTCAAACCAGTTTCAATACCTGATCCTTGAATTGACCATTAGATGACCATAACATGTTTAACCAACTCCAAAATTCACTAAGCCACTGAAATATATCAGTGATGTGTTTTTGGAGACTTTATATTCAATCTCAGATGTTTTTGACATTTGATTATTATGGCAAGTTAATACGAATAATTTTGTATTACATTTTTGAGAAAAACCCAATACAATGCCTAAGAGTCACTCAAGGTAGAGGGTTACTGTGTGGTGTTATATGAGCATAAGAAAATGCAAGAAATACAGTTTATGAGGTTATGTAAGAAAAATAATAGCCAACTCGAAAAGAGGTGAAGATTGTAGTGAATATCAAGATCATCCTGTTCCACAAAGCAATTCTTGAGAAGAAGCTATCCAAGTGCAACTTAGTTCTTATTAATGAAATACAAAAAGAATAAGGAGGATTTATCCTCATGTATGTCGTATGGTGGATACCAGCCACAAAGGCTGCTAGAAGGCCTTATGTCTGGTAACAAGACTCTGTACCAGGCCACACAAGCAGGAGAACCCAGTCATGGGTGTTAAAATTTCTGCAACCACATCACTCCTTACATTTGACCACCTAACTACTTGATTACTATGTGTCAGGCACAGTTGAGCAAGAGACCAACAAAACTTCTTGCAACACCAAAGATGAACTGAAGGTAAGGATTATGACAGCATTCACCAACTAATATAAAGAGAACATTTAGAGGAGATGCAGGAGATTCGAAGTCATCTGGAGGGCGTGATTGAAGCCATTGGTGATTTTATTGAATAAATTTACTCTTTTGTATTTCAAGATATTTTTGTGTAATTTTAGTAAATATATCTGTTAAAATGAGATGTCAAGTGTTTTCATAATTTCGATGACAATTTATTCATTGCAACCTGTATATGTGTAACTATTCTCAAATAGAGTGTAGATTTATTCATTGCAACCTGTATATGTGTAACTATTCTCAAATAGAGTGTGTCTATAGAGAAGACAAAATTAATAAAGAGACAAGAGGAAAACTATTCTTTGAAAACTATTGCCTTGATAAAGTCCCTCAGAGGATGAAATGTGTCAGCTAAGAATATATTTCCTCGTCTCTTTTATACATCTCTGAATACAAGGTTGGTATAGATGGAATAAAATTCCAGTAACCAAAAACCCTACTTTTTAAAAAAGTGCTCAATACAAAGTAGAGCGAATAATATTTATTTAAAAATTATAAACACAAGTATGTTATAACATCACTACAAAAATAGCCATTTTGTTTCAACACTTTCTTTTGTCTTGTCAAGTGATGGTGTTAATTGTAAAATAAAAAGGTTTTAAAGAGTTCAAAACCAACCACTACCCCCACTAGGTGGAATATTTTTACATAAGACGTGATGGCCAATCAAATTACAAGTATATGGTAATTCAAATAACACAACAATGGACCCTAGATACAATTTATTATGTAATTAAAAAATAAAAGTTACAAATATTAAACTCTAAAAATAATAATCATGTATCAAGTGTAGAAACTTAGAAAATTATTCAAAGAAAAGCAGCAGAGAAAATATGCTTAAATTTTCATGCATTGTTCTTATTAATATTAAATCTCTAATCACAACCCTGTCAATGTAACTAATTTTGCATAATATATTGCAATAATATATTGCACCTTTTACTTTGCTCAAATTTGGTCTGTAAAGCATATTAATAAGAACGATACATGAAAATTTAGGCATATTTGAGTCTATAAGAATTTTTTTTAAATCATTTCACCACAAGCAAGGCAATAAAGTCACAAAGATACAAGGAGTTACTGAGAGTGAAGGAAACTGAAAAAAGTTTATTGAGGGGAAAAAGAACAATTAAAGAACAAGATACAAAAGAACAAGATACCAAAAAAAAAAAAAAAAAAAAAAGAATGACATTGGATATAAATTTTTGAAGATGGTAGTTGACAGGCAAGCAAAAAGTTGAAAGAGTTCTGCAGGTGAGAAATGCAAGAGAAGAAACTTTACTGGTTCGGGATAGGTAAATATTGGTCATTTAGATTTGAGTCTATAAGAATTTACTTGTTTGGGGATAGATAAACATTCGTTACATATATTTAAGTCTATAAGCTTTTTTGCTCAGTCTAACATTTTCCACTGATATGAAGTGGAAAGACTTATATCGAATCAGTTGCTAGGTCAGCTGCAAGAAAAGTTAGTTCAATGTTTCATACTAGACTTTTTCTCACTAGAATATATCTTACATATTTATAAGTATACCATTAATCTAGCATCCTGGCTTCAGTCACTTTCCCATCACTATAACTTGTATCTTTTCTATAAATATTTTCATGGTAATACTTCTGATGTGTTTTCCTCTTTGGTACATTGACTTTATGAATTTAATCACAGTACATCATTTTATTGTTGAAATTGCTAGATGTAACTGTAAATTCTATGCTAACAGTTTCTTTTCTAACACATCTCAAGTTATGGAACTCTCTTCTGGCTTCTTATTTTCCTGTCAACTTCAATATTCAAAAGTTTAAATACAATGTCAATTGTCATCTTCTGTTTTCTTGAATCTCGTTCATTTATTGTCCTCTCTTCTCAATAATGATTTTCACATATTCTTTCACTCTCAGGAATCCATTAGATCTTTGTGGCTTTATCACCTTACATGGGGTGAAATGATTAAAAAAAATACTTGGTGTGGGAATAGTTAAATATTGGCTGAATATATTTGAGCCTATAAACATTTAATTGGTTTGAGAATATGTAAATATTGGTCATTTATATTTGAGTTTATAAGTATTACTTAGTTCAAGAATAGGTACAAAATTTATATTTGAATCTAAGCATTTATTCGAGAAGTTGACCCCCTTTGGCAGGATTTTAATCCCCTGCAATAGATGCAGTTGCCATACCCTAGGCTCCTTGTTCCCACCAATCTATTTCAAGCACTCAACTATAGAGAAAAAGGAAAGGAAAAAAAATCACCTTTCAGTTACGTCATCAAGTCCAAAAAGCATTTTCAGCAAAACAACAATATAGGCCATAGCAATGCATTCATAAGGGGGAAGAATTCGATTTCTTTTTGCATTTACCCATATTTCTGGGGTATTACTGGTCAGGTTATTCAGGATGCCATGGAGTTCTCCTAAAAATAAGAAAAGGAAACCCAAAATACGTTAGAAAGTTTTTACTTCTAAACTGGTAAACTCAGGGGATGCATACAAGTTTTGTTAGATAAAATGATGAAAGATACTGTTTTTTAATGAAGCCAATAATAAAGGACACAGCAGAAATTCCTCCCACATAATGCTGAGACATTATTGGCAATGGTGTCTTCATCTAGCTAATGTCTTAACATTATGTGGAAGGTATTTAAGCCGCACCCTGTATGACAAATTACATATGGAAACTGATATTTGCACTCAAAAAGGGACAGTTGAAATTTCTGGAACATAAAGAGAGAAGACCTTAAAATTTTAGGGACTCATTTTTAAGGACTCTTTAAACATCACAGTCATCAATTTTGCAATAGAACTTGCACTTCTGTGTCAATGATCAATGGTGAAAAAAAAAAAAAAAGCCCAAATTTTTTGCACCATACACTTTAGATTGCTAGATGTGCAGTAAACGGCCAATGTTAAGTGTTATTGCCAAAATTCTCAACAGACAGAATTGACAAAGCTCACAATAAACAATAAAAAGAAGAAAAAAAAACAGGGTAAAATAATATGAAGCAAACATTATATATGCAAGTCAAAACTAGGCAAAGCAACAGTAATAAGGCAAAAAGTTCACAAAGTTAAGGGCCTTCCCCAAGTATCAGAATAGAAACAAAATCATGAATGCACTTATAGAAGTCAAAGAAGAATGTTCAGCTTACCAGGTAAATCTAATTGGCACAGATACTTGTTGGCCAAGTCCGTTATTGGTACACTTGGGAGGTCACTGAGATCCAAGAATTTTACAAGTAATCCACAGATTTTACGAATGTTCCTGCAGCTGGGGACATTCTACAAAACAGAAAAAAAGAAAAGGTCATTGAAATCAACATGTTAAAAAAATGCAAAATAAATGAAACATTGGCTTCTAAAAATAACATTTTTCTTTGTTTAAGAATAAGACAAAGTGAATATAGAATTCTAAATTTTAGGCTGGATAACATCAGTTATGATCTTATTTTCTGCAGCATTCATAGTAACCACTGTTGTTGTCTGACATTGCCTATTACTACAAATTAGTCAAAATGAGCTAAAAATTTTGTTTATAAAGAATTATCTAAATAAGTCAAAATAATTTATTGAATTAAATTTTCTTGAAATGATATGAAAATTTTGACAAAAAAATATCAATTTGGCTGAATTATCAGATCATCCCATAAGTTCTTTCTGAATTTTGAATAAAGAAAACAAGTGACCAAATGTTACATTTAATTACAGATTCAATCAACAATGTATTTTCCCTGATTATCTATGACTTCCTTCCATCTACCAACAAGCTTACCAATTCCATTACTGTAAAATTTTTTTGGCTTTGATTCGAAGAACTCACAAATGTCAGTTTTAACCTCTTCCTGTGTTACAAAAGCTGTTTGTTCCAAATGATCCTGTAAGCTACGAAACAAATGGTAGTCTGAAGGAGCAAGATCGGGAGAATAAGGTGGATAAGGAATTTTCTCCCAACCAAGTTCTTCGATCTTTTGTGACATGATTCTTGCTGTGTGGGGTTGCGCATTGTCCTGATGAAACATCACCTCTTTTCGATTCACTAGAGCAGGTCTTTTTTACCTCAAAGCTTGGTTCAAATGCTCTAATTGCTGACAGTATATTTGAGCATTAATTGTTGCATTAGGTGGTAAGAATTCAAAGTGTATTATTCCTTGGCGATTCCACCAGATTGAAAGAAGAACCTTTTCCCCATGAAGTTCCCTTCTCGGCTGTGGCTGGGGTCCTTTCCTTTTACCAAGCCACTGTCTACGACCCTTAACATTTCAATAAAAGATCCATTTTTCATCGCCAGTCACAAGTCTATCCAAAAAAAGTGAAACAAGTTGGTGAGAATGGAGAGAAGAGCAGATGTCAACTCAGGATTTGAGGTGGTTTTCAGACAATTCATGAGGCACCCATTTTCCAAGTTTAGGAACTTTTCCAAGTTGTTGAAGATGATGATGAACAGTTGTATGGTTTGAACTGAGAACCACTGCCAATTCCTCAACTGATAAAGCAGGATTTTCTTCAAGGGCTGCTTCAAGAAGCTTTTCTTCAAACTCAACTGGATGTCCGGTTCAATCTTCATCTTCAAGGGTGAAATCTCCACCTCTGAATTCTGCAAACTATCTTCTGCAAGTTCTTTCATTCACACATTCCTCTCCATAAACTGAGTGAATGTCTGCTGAGTTTCCTTTCTTGAGGCATTATGTGCCTCAATTGATTCTTGGGTACTTCCATGTTAGCATTTTAAATTTAAATTTCGTTCATTTTAACAAAAAGTTAAAATTCGGACAGAAATGGGATGACCTGATACTTTTTAATATTATAAAAGGTGGTTATTATTTTTATCATTATTATTGTTGGATTAACCAATTCATTTTTTATGATTTATCAACCCTTTGCAAGTGATTTAAATCCAGAAAATATTTTTAGATTGTAAATTTTTTTTTGAGATAATAACGGTTTAGTGATACAAGTCTTACTAATTAACTCATAGCTGGGGGAAAAAAGAGGTGGATTCATACCTCTCCAAAGGGTATTTGCACATAAGTGAATATAACAAACCCAACGGGAATTGGAACTCAGCTCTCTGATTAATAATTCCAAGCCATTTTCCATTACACCACCTGGTATTTCCAAGCAGTTGCCCATTTGTTACTGACTAGGCTCAATGTTGCTTAACTTTGATGATCATATGGGAACTGGTGTTTCAACGTGATATGGCCATAACTCCATTATTATTATTATTATTATTATAAACATTAGAAAATTATTCAACTTTTTCTCTCATGGTCAGCTAGATGTAGCTATGTCCAGAGTGGGAAATTCAAATGGACTTAGCAAAATGCAAAAACAAACATTATGAAATAAATGTCTTGCTGGAAAATTTTTGTACAGAAAGTTTATAGAGATAAAGAGAACATCCATTATAAATGTGCTTTATCTGTTTAGAAAAGAAAGTGAAAGAATGTCATTGACATTTGCTACTCAATGAAAATGTAAAAATCAAAGCAACCCACTTACAGGAGAATTAAATGTTAACGTATCCTCAGCAAAAAATTTGATGTTTTCTGGAAACAAATTAGAGGCATTCATATATGGAATTTTTTCCATATTAATCCATCTGGAAAAGAGAAGTATCATGCAGCAAAGGATATAATAAAATGATTTCAATGACTTTGTTAATTTACAAGACAATTTTAATATCACAGATCCACTTTTAATAAAGCAGAGTAGAAGAGAAAGTAAACTTACTGTCCCTTTCCTTCAAACAAAACATTGCAAGTCTATCACTATCTACGTGTCCAAATGTTCACAAGCTACATTGTGTACTGCCACCAGTCCAGACCCCTTATAGCTAAGACCAACCATGCCACATACACAGGATTAAAATCATCTTCATTCCCTTCATATGTTGATAAAAAGGAAGCACCCCTTAGCTTCTTCCTGAGAACTTCTACTTAGTAAAACAAACTTACTAGAGGATGCTTTCCCAATCACTATAATCTTAACCTCTTCGAATCTAGAGTCAACTGTTAACTATCCCACATATGCTCATAATCTGAACTTACTTCCTACTCTTAAGTCCATATATCATTTAGTAATTCTGTACATTGAGTGGCGCTTGGGCCTTACATTGGGTGGATAGTAACAAAGAAAAAAATATGATTCATTTTTATTAGTATCTTTATTTTATTACAACAATAAAAACAGACATAATTAAAAAAAAAAAAAAAAAGAGTCAAAAGTAATAAAAACTCAGTTAGCATGATTCATAAAATAAACAAAATATGAGCAAAATAAATAAAATAAAAATAAACCTCCCCCACCCACCACCTAAAAAGAAAAAAAAATGGAATGAGCTAACTGGTTATCGCTTGTCATTCATCAGAGGTCAACCCAGGTAAATAAATAAAATTGCTGTACAAAGGGATTAAAAACCAACAACTTACCTGATAATATCTGAGAGTGTTGTTAGGTTGTTAGTGTATAAAAGACCCAAGTAGCAAAATGAAATGGTTTTCACCATTGACATTCGCTCTAAATGTCTGTACTGACTGACAGCTGCCCGTCGATTGCCATAAAGATTTTTGGTAAGATCTTGAACCTCTTTGTGTCGCATCAAGGGCTTTATAAATGGGTCCTTGGAAGTAGCAATATGGGCATCTCTGTGAATGCAACGAATTTGTAATCATTTTCGGAAAGTTTACAAAAAGCATAACATGCAATAAAATATGATAATCTTGAGTTTCTTTCAGTGAATTTAAAAGACAATTTTTAGTTTTAAAATCACCCGAAAAAATTAGTTTATAAGTTACATCAAAGTTACTTCCCTTGACATCTAAAACACGTAGTTACCTCCCTTGGCATCTGGAATGCGTTTGATAAATATTTTGCATAAGTACAGAGAAAAATTGAAATCATACGAACTTTATTCAATTATCTAACTAAACCCGTTCTAATATTACATCTCAAGCAGTCGTTTTGAGCCTTTAGAAAACCATAATCAAGGTTTGTTAAAAATTGACAAATGTCTAAGATGCTTGGACGCACAACCCAGAAGCAAACCTTACAAATAAATCTATTTTATTTTTAATTCCGTTTCAAGAGTTAGCGATAGAAAAACATGAAGCCAACCAGAAACAGGCAAAAATAAACTGAAAAAAAGCTTGAACAATATGTCTGAAAATATTATTTGATGATATAAATGCGAAATTCTTTTAGAAAAGGAATTTTTCTTGATGCTCTTTGAATAATTTACGTTTCCAATCATTCAGAATTTTTAATTATCTAAACATATTTTTTCAATCCTTGTCTAGAAAATCGTGGAAGTACTATAATATAATTAAAATACACTTGCTTGAATTGATAGGAGATATGATGTGAGAAATGAAAGAGAGAAGAAAAAAGGAAGGTAAGATGAGGGTGAGAGTTCACAGGTTTGATTTGAGAGCGGTAATAAGTTTGAAACCTTTGACAAATATAAAAAAATATCAAGTTAAAATATGGATATTGTTTTATTCCTAATTTTTTTGGTCCATTTTTTCTCTCTTTCCCTCCTTCACTTCACTTCAATCTTTTCTTTCTTCTTAAATTCAAACTCCAGAAAAAGTTAAGACTGATTTGCAATGGTCAAGTTGTACAAGCAATATTTCAATTCAACCAGCTCAGTGTCTACTTCATTTACTGCATGTGTTTCAGTTGCATAACTGAACAAGAAACATGGCTCAAAGAACTGTGATGTGAAAAAAGAAAGAAAAAGGGAAAAAAGAAAGAAAAGGAAAAAGAAAAAAGGAAAAAGAAAGAAAAAGTGGAAAAAAGAAAGAAAAAAAGAAAAAAAAAGAGAAGAGAAAAGAAAAAAGAGAAGAGAAAAGAATGAAAAGAAGAAAAAGAAAGAAGAGGGAGCATTACATCTTCTCTCCCACTGGCAACCTTTCTAGAGGAAATAAAAGGGAGAAAATGAAAACCATTTAGGGATGTGTATTTATTAGGTAAAGGAATAAGGTGTAGTGGTTGTGTTTGATTATGTCTTGTACAGCAGCCAACATCAAGTAAGGAAGAGAAGAAAAGAAAGAAGAGAATAAGAATGAATGGGATTGGTTTGAGAGAGGTAACTTTTTTTCTTTTTTTTTTAAATTTATTCACCCCAAGCAAAACAATAATGCCACTACGGCACAAGGGGTTACTTGAATTGAAAGAGTAAACTTTAGAAGGAACAGAAACCCAATCAAACAGGCATCAAGGGATAAACCTCTACTCCTGTTCAAAAAAGAGGAGAGAAGTGTAATCTGGATGATAGGCAGACATCTGCCTTTGACTCAGTAGAAATAGGGATATATTTTCTTATTTCTTTTTGCCCATTTTGATTTTCTCTTCCTCTTTTTGTTTAAAAAAGAAACAGTTTTTCAATACAATAAACGACACAACACTGATGAGTATCAGTGATATTTTTTTTCTTTCTTAAGCTCAAATTTACCATAATTTCCAAGCCTCACACCTGAATTGTTTCTAAAAATTATTATAGAATTTATCTTATATACCTTTGAATTTGAATGGAGGGGTAATTCTTTTTATGAAGAAAAAGTCCACCAAGACATCTTTCTTCCAACCAGTCCTTTTATTAAATGTTCAAATAAAACACTTTGTATTAGAATACTTGTTGTTCATCATGACGGTCGTCTTTGAGTATAGAATCCAGAGGTCAGCAGTGAATATTTCGAAGACAGTAGGGAAACGTTGTTCAGGTTAGCAGTGGATATCCCGGTAAAGTAGCAGAGCGTAGTTCAGTAGTTCTTCCTTCTGTTCCTCTTCGCCTGACAAGTTAGCACTAGACATTCAGAGAGAGTAAACAACATGGCCGCCTTTATACACGAGGGATTGAATATTTTACGTCTTCTGATTGGTTAACCTTCTATTGGTGGACTATAAAGTGAGTCAAGTCATTTGGGCTAGCTCACTAGTAAACATAATACCCAAAAAACTGCAACAATACTCACAGTCTAAATTAAGGAGTTGGGGGAAATTTCCTGAATGTTTATTAAAAGAAATGATTGGAATAAAGATGTTTCGGGTGGATTTTTCTCTGGAAAATGAATAATTGTCCCAGCCCATTTATTTGAAATGCAAACGTAACTGTCTTCATGACACAACACTTCTAAAGCTCCAGAACTAATACAAAAAAGAAAAAAAAAAAATGAATACCAATCCCTTACATCACCAGGACATATTCATCGAACTGGGATTTATAGCCTACAAGGGATAAAGAATATAACTTGAACACTGACTTCAGCAAAACTCTATTCTCTGGATGTCGTACTACGGGAGAAGACTGCTTTACAAACACAGTAGCCTTTATTTATTTTTTTTTTTTTTTTTTTTTTTTTTTTTTATTATTATTATTATTATGCTACTGCTGCTGCTAGTAGTAGTAGTAGTAGTAGTAGCAGTTGCAGCAGCCTACTCACATCTGAGCATCATGATTGTTATCCACTCTCCTTATTCCTTTTCTTCACTCTGGTAATGGAGATGGCTGTGAAGACCCAGCTTGCTTCAGAAGAGTGGTCAATGAGAGTTTGACAAGGTCATTTGAATGAATTTGATTTTGTTGGACAACTTGGCATGGAAGAGGATCCCACACACTTGGCCAGAAGCACCTTATAGATCACACACTTAACAAAACATGTATTCAAAAGAAATTCTATTATTTCCAAGAAAATTATTTTTTTAAATATATTCCTTTAAGAAATAGGCACAAATTCCTTTAATTTATTATCTGTAAATTGTCATGACTTTTTCAGTGGAGTGGTTTCCAGTTGCCTTCTCTATCGTTTTGATTTTAGTGCAGTCTTTCTCCTAGACTGGCTAGAGAGCAGAGTCTACTTTGTTATTTAACCCCTAGCTGTGGGGGGATTCATGTCTTCCCTCAATGACATTTGTGCAAAAATGAATTCAAGAGTTGAGGCTGAAATTTGAACCCTGATTGCCAATTCCATTCCTTTACACTACATGCTCATTTATGTTATAAGCAATTTGAAATATAGAATGCAAGTATTAAAATATTTTATCCAAGAAAAATAAATATAAAATATTTCCCCCAAAGAATTCTCCAACTTTAACAAATGGACAGAATTCATGGTATAAAAAAAAAATGTATTATGTACACTATTTACATTATTTGGACGATTGTCTTCATCTTTGCCGCCATATTTATTACAACGTTTTGGCCGTTGTACACTCCGGCCTTCTTCAGGTGGTTGGAATGTCGAACTGAACCCTTTATTTTGCTTAGTGAACCGGGTATTGAACTCATACTCTTTGGGTCCTGTCACTGGATCTAACCAACGCATTTATCCACTGTGCCATGTGTGTCCTTGAGGACACACATGGCACAGTGGATAAAACAGTGGAGAACTTGGAGAGGGGAATTAACAGGAGATAAACTGACATCCATTAGACATGGTACGTGGAACTAGAACAGTCTACCCCAGTGAGCAAAATAAAGGGTTCAGTTTGACATTCCAACCAACTGAAGAAGGCCAGAGCATACAAAAGCTGAAACGTTGTAATAAATATGGTGACAAAGATGAGGACATATAATCCGAATAATGTAAATAGTATAAAAAAATGTTTATTTACATTATTTTCAACTCCTTAATGGCCACCAATGGCAATGAGGAGGAGGGATCAGACTGAATGCAACCAACTCCAAAAACGGAATAGACAAAGATCTACACAATCTCAAAAACCAAACCCGCAGAAGAGGATCAGTGCCAGTCGGCCTGGCGTAAGGTGAACCCCAACAGATTAAGCATCAGACAAGCCTGCTGCAACCAGGTTTGCCAAATCTCACCAGTTTCAATTCCCCTTTGAGCCACGATGGATGTGCTTCTGGTCAAATGCATGGGCTTCTACTTCACAGATTTGTCCACCAAAGTCAAATTCATGTGAATGGCCTCATCAAATAATATTTAACGAGACTTCAGGAGTAGCCTGGGACTTCAGCCATCTCCACCGGAAGAGAGAAAGGGTATAAGGAAAGAGAGTGGTGATCACAATGCTCAGATATAAGCAGGTGCTGACGACTAGCTGTGGATGACTGTCCTCATCTATGTTACTGTTATCATAATACTTCAACTGTTGTGTCCACTGGCCTTCATCAGGTGCTTGTCAATCCAGGTAACCTACAGGGAATTCCAAACTGAACACTTTATTCAATCTATAGGAGTAGATTGTTCTCATTCCACTCTCCATGTCTGGGGAACATTTAATCCAGTTCTTATTCAAGTGCTGCTCAGTTATTGCTCCCCACCCATTTCCCCTGAGCCTAAGTCTGCACTAACAGTGATTGTACTCACAATTAGTATGTCACCAAATTCATAAACTGACACCAACTCCTCACCCACAAAATTCTGACAGAAAATAATAGTTCATTTGTTTTTAATGTTTCTGATTATTCAGATGGCTCATTGCTCAAGATTTATCATTAGCAAATATACCAGGAGTTTCAACAGTTCTACAAAAATTCACAAAGAAAAAAAATCAAAGGACAAAAGACAAACAATTTAAAATTATAGACATTCATAATACTTACCGAGATCTTGTAAAACATGTATGAATTTGTGGTTTCTTTGATGCATCTTCAGAGCAAAATGCAACACCAGTTTTATTGAGATATCTTGCCCAAATGTCAAACACAATATCCTACAGAAAACAAAAAACAAATTTGAAATTATATTTCCAAATAAATGATAACTGTATTTTTTTTTAATATAAGATGCAACGGTGTAGAAGGCAAACTTATTTTAATGGCAAAAGTTTTGGAAAAAAAAAAAAAAAATACTCATATTTTAAAAAAATTTAAAAATAGCATTTACTTAAATAAATTGTATTTATTAAAATAACATATAAACAGAATATATATATATACATATATATATATATGTATGTATGTATGTATGTATGTAATTTTTATGTATCAAGAACAATTTTATATATATCACTCACACACACACATTCAAGAAACAGTATATATATATATATATATATATATATATACACACACACAGAGATAGTGCTCAATATTACAAATATTAATAAACATTAATAATATTACATGAAAAGATTCTGTCAGTTATGTGGCATGCTTAGGTGATCATATATCTTTCAATACATGACTGACTAGGCAGATTTTTCCTCGCAGTAGGTTGCTATTTCTTTCTGCGGTAGACCAGTCGCCATCCAAAGCTATAGAACCCTGTCTTTCCTGCTATTTACCCATAACTGGAAGGAGGAAGAGGATTCATACCTTTCCCAAAGATATTAGCATGTAAAATTTGAATTCAGCTCTCCGATTCCTCTATCCGAGCTGCTATCCATTACTCCACTGTGTCACCTGAAAAGATTACTTAACTTTTATATTAAATTGATATTTAAAAGTTAAATAATCTTTTCATATATATATATATATATATATATATATATATATATATATATATATATATAAAACTTTCAATTTTGACATCAAATTTTGTGGGTAAACAACTACAGGGTGCACTGAATAAATTGTCAGCTAAATTATGCAAAAATAAAAATAACAGACATCTCATTTTAACAGATATATTTAACAAAATCACACCAAAATATCTTGAAATGCTGTGACAGAGAGAGTCTTGGACACACACACACACACACACACATGTATATTTTTTTTTTTTTTTTTTTTTTTTAGTGAAATTGGGTGGATTTGAACAGCAAAATTAGATCAGAGCATTTTTGTTTACTGATGAAGAAATTTGATGTAGGCCAGAAGTTGTACCCATTGAATCTGAATCATTAGTAGACAATGGAAATGGTTGAAATATTTTTTATCGATTAAAAATTGAAATAGAGCTGAGTAAGCTGGAAGGAATTTTTGAATTCACATGATTTTGGTTGAAGCAGCCAAAACCCTGTGATAATCATGTGTGAAGCAGTAGGGCCAAGGTTCAGTTGTAAGCAGCCGAATTTTTCTATATAAACATGTAGTTATGCTGAAGACAGGCGAGCGTTGAGACAGAAGAGGCAGATGGAAGAGAATTAGCCTGGGCAAGAGACAGTGGAGAGTCGAGTTGGAGACTAAAGAAGGAGAGAACGTGATGTCAGAGATTGGAACGAAGTGTCCGCTAACATGTGGCGTTGATATAAGTATCGCTGCTTCTGCTACCACGAATAGTACTAATACTGTTACTACAGCTAAGGAGGAATGCCACTATAAACAACTTTAAACCGCACACAGAAATCTTATTCCCCCATTGCAGGAGTCTTATATCGTTCTGAGATGATTTAACAACAAGTTAATCATAACACACACACTCTCTCTCTCTCTCTCTCTCTGTCCAGAATCCAGTGAATGCATTTTTACGTCAATTACTTTTCTTTTCTGTAACCCGTTTCTTTTCTATACTATTCTTTTCTGATATATAAAAGACATTAACAATTCAATCATTGAATAGTTGCTTGTCCGGCTTTTTTAAAGATATTGATTTTTTTTTTTGCTGCATTCTAAATTTCTTAGCGTAGACTCTCCAGCCGTGTCTACATCTTCAGTCGACCGTGAATCGATGAACATCACTTCTGCTTTCTGGATCAAACCAAACACAACATGGGCAGGAAGCAGGATTAAACCAGTGGACCGGTCGAATAATCTACGGATGCTCAGGGGACCTACGGCCACTCCCTTAAGTTTGGTTCGGACTGAGTAGACACCTCAACCCAGAGAGTAAGTCATTGGAGGATGAGCGGCTGGGGCAAAAGTGTTAGAATACTAAGGAGTAAACTTATCAACATTGGTTTCAACCACGGAGTGGGTGGTGCAGTCTGGGGAGTTAGGTAGCCAGATGTAAGGAGTGTTGTTGTCTGACAGCCATCACTGGGTTCTCCTGATTGTGTAGCATGGTGCAGAGTCCTGTTACCAGACATAGGGTCTTCCAGCAGCCACCCACTTGACCCAAGGCAGTACTACCTCCTCAAGGCACTTGATATAGGCCTGTGTTGAATCTGAGGCCCTGTGGGAAGATAAATAGGGGCATAATGTCGCCATCACTAGTGATCACTCCAAACACCATGATGTTGACTGGATATATTATCCGACTTTTTCTGAATCCTCTACACTCTCCTCAAATTGACACCCAAGCATTCTGAAATGTGCGTATAGGAGCATCTGGCACAAATGCCAAGCAGTGCTGCATGCTGATTCTGGCAGAATGAACTGCATCATGGAGCTCTTTTTCTCAGACAGTGCCCAACTGATCTTACTATACTGTACAGTTGACAAAAATCAAATAATGTGCATGCAGAAAATTAAAAATATAAAATGGTGGCAAGTTACCCATCCCACCCCTATATGTCTTATAATTGAATGCAACCGAGATTTGACTCTCACCAGGGTTGATTTGTCAGGAAGGTGTCTTCTTGATGTTATCGGTCTGGGGGAGGTGATCCTAGCATACAGCACCTTCAGAAAGTGCCTGAAAAATCATACTAGAGGTTGGCCCAAGCCTTGTGAGTGAAATTGGATAGACAAAACTATATGAGAACCAATGATGCCAAGTCTACGTAACCAAGAGTTTGGGAATGCCGGCCTTGTTCAGGCTGTTGATCACACCAGATAATGCACTCTCTCCCAAAAAACTGTAACTAAAGTCTACTCAGCATAGTTTCAGTATAAACCACAGGTGGGCTCTGTGGCTGTTGAACAAGCACAAATGTGCCTGAATAGATGTCTGCATTAGGGATTGGTTAGCCTCACTACTAGACAGGTTCCTTGGATGTAAGTAACCAGATAAGCCAAAAAATATGGTCATATTAGTGTAGAGACACTAGAAAGAAAAGCAGTCATTATATAAATCATAGTGTAAATACTTGATTATCAACAACAATACGCAACTTTACAACACATAATTCTTCTGTTTTTTTATTCTCATCAGCAGCAACCCCATGAAACACTTTAGACCGAGATAAAAATTGCACACCCTATCCTTCAGCAGAAGAGGGTCCTGTCATGGTGTCACAATAATATATTTAAGAAACAGCTAGGAAGATATATTCATCATTACAATTGATCCCCAATACTTATGGGATAATCTAATAATTATACATAGTTTATAAAAAATTAAGAAAACGATTTATTTTTACCTTCAGTTTTGGATTTGCACCCAGATCAATCAAAGCTTTCACCTGCTCTTTGATAATAAATTGGAAACCCTCAGAAGTTGTCCACAGGCGGCCATATTTCTCAGCTAAGAAGAAAAGATAAAGTCTATAGACAAAGTACAAAAAACCTACTTATAATCAAAGCAATAAGACCACTAAAACAACACAAATGGTTACTGAGGATGAAAGGAAATGGTGTAAAGGAAACATTACTCAGAAAAAAAAAAAAAAACATTGCTTTTAAATTTTTTGAAGATCATAGTTGAAAGGAAATCAAGAGGAATTCATGAAAGCTTCCTTGCTTTCACATGTTCAGCACCCTTCTGTAGAACCCCACTTCTGTTGCCTTAAGTCTCTTCTTCACCAGTGAGGAGATTATCTAATATCTAGGATGTTTCCCTGTCAACTACAACCTTGGTTTTCTTAATCCAGGGTCAATTGGTATCTATCCTACACTGTTATGTCATAAATGCAATGAATGTTATGTTAATGAATGAAGATAACCCAATCAAGAAGTAATGTGTCACTTGGTGTCAACGTAGTCTTGCTGAAATAGGTAATAAGCACATAAGCTTGATCACTAATTCTCTACTTGTTTACTGCTAGAATTTATTGTACAAAAGTACAAATAAGCCACATTACAGGGGAGGCTGGTCTTCACTTCTCCTATTGATATCTTAACTAGCCTCAGTCACTGACCCACTAATTCATACATTGTTCCTTTCACCAAAACATTTCATCTGCACAACATTGTCATACACAGACACATAATACCGCATTTACTCTAAGAATTTGCCGTTGCATGGAGTATTGCTGCCATATATGGTCTGGAGCCCCTTCTGTTTGCTTTGTGGTTCTTGATAAGCTCCAGAGGCAGATATGCAATATAATTGGCCCTGCTCTGTCATCTCGTCTACAGTCACTTCCTCACAGACGCGTCATCGCCTCTCCCTGTCTGTTTTTGTTGTAGTGGAACACATCTATTCTATAGTTAACAGACTCTCCCTCCTATAATAAGTAGTAGTAAGAGTAACGAGGAAGTCGCTCAGTAAGTTGGTCAGTCAGTCGATGCCGGACAACCGTTAGTCGTATATTAAAGTATCAGCCTCCCCAACTAGATTACTGTGTTATACCTATTATATCAAGTTCCTAACGTTTTGTACGTTGAACCTATTTTAGGACCGACTTAGTACAAATACAAGCCTCCACTATGAAACCACTACATAACAGTTTTACAAATACTTTCATGGTAATTGCTCTGAGGAGCTGCATTTGCTGGTTCTCAGACTTCATGAGTTCAAGCGCCCTACGAGGCTGGCATCCCACTCTCACTGTTGAAACTCCTAAATGTAGCCATCTCTTCTACTCCAATAGCTTCATGTCTTGCACCTCTCGCCTGTGGAACTCCCTTCCCTATTCCAGTTTCCCTGAGAGCTATAATCTCCAGCTATTCAAATGTAATGTCAATCGACATCTCCAGTTGCCTTGATCTATCCACTACCCTTCTCCTCATCCTTTCTTCTATCACTCCTATCTGATCTTGCTCCAAATTTTCTGTAACCTCTTGTGTCCTAGTGGCTTCCCGCCTTGTTTGGGGTGAAACGCTTAAAAAAAAAGAAAAAAAGAAGAAGAGAATTCCTACCTAGTCCCATATATACAATCTTTGTGAAAGGCTGGGTTAATAAAATAATTCCCCAATGTTCATGATGTAAAATATATATACACTAATAAACAAAAATAGTGTTAGTAAGAGGGGCACCACAGCAGTCTAAACGTGCTCAAGATGAGTTAACTGGACAAAAAAAAAAAAATACTTTTCATGTGCCCATTCTAAAATCATTTATGCTGATACACATTTAGACACAAAAAACTCACCCTCAAAACCAAAGAACTGGTGACTGCGAGATGTCTTTTGTTTCGAGAGTGATATTTTGTGTCTAAATGTGCGAGCATGAACATAAGTGATAGCAGAATGGGCACACGAAAAGTTTTTTTTTTTTTTTTTATCAAGTTAACTTATCTTGAGCACGTTTAGACTGCCATGGTGCCCCTTACTAACACAATTTTTGTTTATTTTTATATATATATATATATATATATATATATATATATATATATATATATATATATAAACTTGCTAAGTTAAATTCAGCAAGAAAAACTTACACTAACCTAACACTCGGCTAGGATGACAAATGTTCAAATAAGTATACTAATATCCTCAATCCTAGGTCACCTTTAGATGTCACTCTGTTGTTACCTAGGGAAGGTTACTGAATAGAATAATCAAATGAAAGTTGGTAATAAATGATAATACTTAGGATACATATAAGATTCACCAGCATAATGTGTATAAAGTAGTCAACTGCTAGAAGCGAGTCAAGTGAATTCCACAATGAATCCCCAATTGCAGGATATCTACCAACTGCCCCATGCAGTCAGATGTGGCCCAAGGCCAAATTTAATGTGGGGTATCATGTAGGCTCAGCCAAAAATTCCCTGTAGACCCCATATAAAACGGAGTTGGGTAGCTGTTTCCCCAAGATGAAACTCTGCCCTTTGACATATCCTCATCTGGGGATCCCCTTTGCCCAGAGACACAGAGTTTGACCAGCACAGCTGGAGATGAATCTCCGACTGCAGACCAACATATAGTATTTACTACTGTATTAATGTAGATGGGGACATACCCATTATCATCCGTAAATATGCTACAACACACTCTAAATTAGAGCCTCTCAAGAACCAAAGATAAAAAATTCAACCACCTGTCACTGAATTTCAATGAAGAGAGTCACCTACTTTCCGGCCTAATTTTGACTAAGCTAGTACTTAAAGAACAAAATCAGTTAAGAAGAGGAAAACTTCTTGCTTCCATAAAACTCATTCTACTGCATCACCCAAATCATGACTCTCATAATGCCAAGTAAACACAAGAACACAGTGTTCATTCTTCTTTAGTTGCAACACAACATTGCTACAGACAGAACTGGCTTTGAGGTCTAAAAGCTTTCTGCCCAGGATACAAACCATGTAACCTTCAATCGGTTCACACAATGGCTGTTACATTGAAAGAAGATGTGCCCCAAGGACTCAACATCCCCACTGCAGCACACACAATTTGGCATAATTGCCAGGCCTGATGATGTACAGAGCTCTTTGCTGACCCAGAAGGCCTCTCGTAACACCTGTGTATATATATAACTAGTGAGTTAGTCCAAATGCCTGGACTCACTTTATAGTCCACCAATAGAAGGTTAACCAATCAGAAGACATAGAACATTCAATTCGTCATGTATAAAGGCGGCCATTTTGTTCACTCTACCCGAATGACCAGTACCAACTTGTCAGGCGAAGATGAACAGAAGGAAGTACTATGCTCTGCTACTTTGCTGCGATATCCACTGCTAACCTGAACTACGCTTTCCTACTGTCTCCAAAATATTCACTGCTAACCTCTGGATTCTATACTTGAAGACGACCCTCATCTGAATAACAACACCGGCTAGGTGAGTGATGCCTCATAGTTATTGAGACACCTCACCCAGACGTCCAAGGCCAGAGAGTGAAACTCCTCATTTGTCAACCCAAACTCAACCCTCTGAATATCTTGAGCACCTCCACTCACCGTATTAATGCACAATATACTGCCTTAAGAGATGACAGAGAGGGCTTCTTTTACTTGTGTGAAGTCCTTCGGAGCAAGTTGACACTTGCAGTAAAAAGAGCCTACCTGCCAATTTTCTTTTTTTAGCCTTAAAGTTTTTAAAGAAAAAATTTATTACCAAAATTCCTAAATTATCCACAGTAAGTTGAAATTGTCAAAGTTTTCCCCTGCTAGTAATTTGTCAAAAATAGATTCCAAAGCTTTGTTCATTAATAATGGTAATACTGCTAACAGTGTCCAATTGAAATCTCACCATAGCATTATTCATTTTTACAATCATGAATTTTCTATTATTTGAACTTTCCAGTTTTTTAGCTGGAAGCATTACTTTGAACAAGTTATTAGGTTGGTGCAAAAATAATGACGTTTTCTCACATAGTAACATATGCGAGAAAACGGCATTATTTTTGCACCAACCTAATAATTCATGTATTTCTTTTGCTTTTTGACTTGCAGTAGCTTTCTTTTTGACCTATTTTTTCCACACTTAAAAAGATTTTTTTGGTTTTAAATGGACAGCCCTTTCTGAGATGAAGCATAAAACAGTCATAGCATGGCTTAAGTTTTACAGTATTTTTATTCTGTATCTTTTGGTACCACTGTCCTTTTCCAAACTATTTGTACTTTTGTCATGCCATTTTGCTTGATTTTCGCTGTTATGTGGCTTAAATTAACAATATTTTGGCACTCTGCTGCAATACTCTGTATTATTAGGTAGGTGCAAAAATAATGACGTAATAATGTCGTTTTTCAACGTTACGTCAAAAAACGACATTATTATGTCATTATTTTTGCACCAACCTAATATTAACTTTCAATCCTGTTCAAGTTTTGCAAGTATTTGAGAGTATATTTCCACTTCATTGCTTCATGTCAGACCTTTAATAATATTTGGATATTAAGATCTGTCTGGGGATAATTCATCCAGTTTAAATTTCTCACAGTTGACTACCAGTATAGGTCACGAAATTTTCATGTTCATCCTTAGTAAGTTTCATGCACTTCCAATGTGTATAAAATTCACCAAAGATTTTCAATAATATCGTCAGTTTCATGAAATGATACTTTCTCTGCAGTATTCGGTAAAATGAAATTCAGATATTTTTCATGTTCAGCGGAGTACAATTTTCACAACAGTATGTTCTTTTCATCTGACCATCCTTGACATTCTTCTCTGAAAATGGCCTTGTACCTTCTGAAGTATGATAGGAATGTAACGTTTACTTCTGGGACATAATGAAATTCACTAATCGAGTTAGCAACTGAGTCCAGCAAAAATAAAATTGACACATTGTCTGTTTCTTGCTTTTCCAAGATTGCTTTTATCTGTTCTTGATATTCAATCCATTCTCATTACATTTATTGTAGTTGCTGAATAAATATCTTCAATTCTTCCATAGTGTATTTTCTTCATCCTTTCTTACCTAAGAAGAAAAAGGTTTTTGTTTTTTTCTTCTTAATAGCTGTATATCATATATTGCGCTATGAATATACACAAATTTTTTTTCCTTAAATTTTGAATTTCACCAGCTATTTATGCTAAGTAAGAAGAAAACAAAAAAAATGTTTTGAGGAAACAAAAAAAATGTTTTTGTGTAAATTTATATTCTCGTCACCACTTATGTGTTCATTGTGTTGAATGAAGTTAACACAATCAAGAAGTAGTAGGTTGCTTGGAGTCAATGTAGTCTTGCTGAAATAGGTAGTAAACAGATAAGCTAGATCTCTCTCTACTTGTTTACTCCTCCTGATGATTCTTGACGCCTGTATTTATGTACTTGGACAAGTCCAAGTCCTCTTCTAAAGAAGTGTGTTCATCTCCACAACATACATGTTCTCATAATATACATTTCTTAATTCCATCTTCCCCTTCCCTTACAACAATCTCATTCAGTAACCCTCTACCTAGAGGTGCCCTTGGGCCTTGTATTGGGTGAACTAACAGAAAAAAAATTCCCTGCTAAATAGGAGGATTGATATTACATAGTACTTTAGTATTTTTTTTCTTAGTTTTGCATGAAATTTCTCACTTTCTTAATACTTTGCTTAGCTTTTAGAAGGCAGCTTCCACTATTCCAATATGCCTTTGGATTTCAGTGTCACCCTCTGTTAGTACACTTCTTAGGTGAATAAGGTAGGAACTCCAAAATCTGTGCAACTTTTGAATGGTAGACCATGAAATAGAAGAGCATGCAACCAGAATCAAACCATCTCTATTCACATGTCTATGCTGTTCTTGCTTTTGTCTTTTTTTTTTTTTCCAAGGCATCCTGAAAGTTTCCTAAACTGATGCTTTGGGATTTTGTCTAATTAATGCATTCAATTGATCATATTTTATAACTGAATTTGGTATTACAATCGGTTCATTTTCATACCAACAAAATATCCGAAACCATCTCTATATAATTCCAACATTAACATTACTACAAATGCCAAGGTGATTTTTCCTTGAGATTTTGGGGTACTGTGGCCTAATTTTAATTTTTTTTTTTTTTTAATCATTTAACCCCAAGCAAGGTGGGAATGCAACTAATACACAGCAGGTTATAAGCAATGAGAGTGAAAGAGAAGACTGAGAATAGAGAGGATTGAGGAAAGGATAAAAGATGTACAGGATTCAAGACAGAAGATGGCGATTAATGTTGTATTTAAATTTTTGAAGATTGTAGTTATCAGGGAAGAAAGTAAACAGAAGGGAGTTCCACAGGCAGGAAGTGCAAGAAAAGAAACTGTTGTAGTAGAAGTGGTGATTGCATTTACCTATTTCAACAGTAAAAGGGTGGGACCTAGATGCCAATCTAGTAGCATGCTTAAATTTATGTATTTGGAGCACCAGGATAAAAAAGCCTGTCAGAGCAGTTGCCATGAAAATATTTGTAGAAATAGACGGAAGCCATGCCATGTCAGTGAGAAAGTGACTGAAGTCAAGATGCCTGGTTAGGATCGATTGCTGATCCTTCTTTGGATTTTGTCAAGAATCTCTAGATGTACAGCAAGAACACCAGACAAGATATGGCAGCAGCATTTAATGCATGGATGAATGGTAAATTTGTAAATGTGCAAGATGGATTCTGACAAGAAAAGTTTTCTGATATGATACAATCACCCAACCTTCCTTGCAGTGGATATAGCTATTGATTTGATGTAGGCTCTCCACTCCATGTCTGTTGAGTCCAAGAAGGCATAGTGTGTGGGTCTCCTTGAGTCTAGAGTCAGCCATGCTGATGGCAAGCTGAAATGGTTCTCTATGATGGTTAACTCATATATCAACAGTTAACATTGTTTAGTTGCTACAATTTGTTAACATTATACACAACCAAATATCAATTTGATGTTTTCTTGAGCTTTTGCAGAATTGTAGCTAAATTTCATATATGAGCAGTTGAGATTGCATAATTGTTACAATTTTCTAGAGGCTAAGAATAATATTTTTTATGCAAATTACTGCCTGGAAACAAAACAACAAAGAGATTAGAAAGAAATAAACACTAAAATAACAACATCTGCCTCTAAACTTCTATCAATTTTTGTGAAAAGTTAGCAAATAGTCCTGGGTATGACGATAAACTACATCCAGTAGCAAGGCATATGATTAGGAGATTGGAGATTCTGAAGAGAATGGAACCACCTCTTAATTGTTATTGTTCCCAGGTCCACCCTGACCCGAAATGGTAGCAGCACCTGCTAGGGTCCCAGCTATAGGAAAATATTGAAAGAAAAGCAATATGAATGTATAAAAATACCAGCAGTACATTTTTATATAAAAATGTTCCCAACAATACATATTTATAGTAAAATGACCAACAATACATTCTATCTATAGTTGAAGGCATACAATTGCATTCAAAATATATTCAATTGAAGCAAAAGAATTGTGTTCAGAATATTTATATTTAGGCATTAAATAACCCATAGAGGTTGAAATGCTGCTAAACAAAATCAAACAAAATTTGGAAATCAGAAAATACATTTCCTATGAGATAACCTATCAGGTTCAGTTATAAAATAATATGTATTTTTGCTTATCAACTTAATTCTTCGAAAAATATAGTACAATTACATTTTTATTCAGTTATATATTCACCATTATTTGCAATGACTTGTTACCATTTATCAGATAACTCTTCGAGACCTTTTGAGCAAAATTCTGCAGGTTTTAATTTTAAAAGGTTTTCAGGGTACTCCCGAATCAGGTTTTTATTAGAGAAAATTTTCCTAGTCAAAGTGTCTCGCAGTAATAGAAAAAAAAGTAACAATCAGTTGGTGCATGGACAGGTGAATATGGTGGGTAAGGCAGAACAGACCAATCAGGTTCCAAACTTTGTTCTGTGTAATTCTTACCATAAGCAAGCTTGAGTCATCACAGAGGAGAACGGCATTTTTCATTTAATCCACTGCATACACTGTCACTGCTGTGAAGAACTAAGGTATGTTAGTTTACTCCAAATTTATCCTTAATTGCTATGTATCAGTAGTTAAGATCTTACATTAGTTATTACAGTCTTAGGCCTGTTACCGGTAATATGTAACCCAATACAACTTGCGACATGGTGGTTGATGTCTAAGCCAGCTCCCCCAGTAGCTTTTCTGTTGATGAGGCTGAATAATGCTCACTAGTTATAGAAAACTCAGCATTTGTCTCTACCTGTCCAGATGATGGCTTAAGAAAGTTGAAAGCCTGGACCATATTTCTTCAGAAATGAACTCTGGACAATTTCTGAGAGAATCTCCTCTTTATCTGAGAAGGATTATTCATAATTTTAGAAAAGTCAATTAATAAAATTAATCGACACAAAATTTTTCTGTTAATGTCTTTAATGACATCTGCCTTAAAGAAAATTTGCTGCCTAAATACACACACACACACACATAATGAGGTTAGAACGGGGTCTTAATGGCAACCTCCCTACAGATGGGGTTTCAATAAATACACTCAGTGTATTTGGACTATCGTGAGTGTCAGAGTTGGCTGTCATGAAAAACATCCAGCTTTGTAAAACCTTGCCTCAACTCATTATAATAAATTCTTTTGACAGGCTGAACCCACCTTGCTTTGTACGAGATTAATACAAATCCTGCCACAAAAAAAAACAAAAACGAAACACAGCTATGTACGTATATATGTAGAGGGTTTCCAAAAATGGAGATTGGTTATAATTCATCCTAATAATATATACAGATTTTTCAGGTTATTTTTGTTATATAAGAATAAAGTGTCACTGACAACACTGGAGTTTGAACATAGATCACCAGAGAGCAAACATAGGCAATACCATTTTGAATAAGTAGATCACACGATGGTAAAGGAAATGTATATATGGGAATTAGCGTGGGGTCTAGGTGATCACTATATAGATCACTATTTGGATCACTATCCGGTGGTTACTTTTCAAGCGAATATTATCAAGCAAGTACTATTAGTACAAATGTTATTCATAGACACCTGACACCAGTATTGTTCAACAGTGTTACTATAATTGTATCTTTGATTACAAAGTCTCTACTACAATGCGCATTATGAAAGTGGCAACGAGTGTTGACATCACAAAAATTTTCTTACCTTCAACCAAAATTTCTTTTTTCTTCTTTCTTGCATATTTATATTTACGAGCAGAAAAGTCATCTATATCCATTCCAATGATATCCTGTGAAAAGAAAAGAAATCTGCTTGAAAAGCATATTTTCAGCCTGACACACACAAATAAAATAACAAACCACATGCAGAATTAAAATGTAGACAAATCCATTTTTGTTGGAGAAAATTTATGTGAAAACAGCCTTTGGAAAGTGTATGAATCCACCTCTTTTTCTGCCCCTCCCCACGAAATTTTATCGGCACATTTGTCTTGCCGTTAAATTTGTATTTGTTCTTTATGTATACAAGTACAAATTTAACGGTGAAACAAAGGTGTTGATAAACTTTCTGTTGTTGAAAAAGACCATACGACATGCGTTGAACAGATGTCATCATTCATTTGAAAAAGGCATTGACTTAACCTCTTTTCCAAAGTAACTATTATGTTTATACAATAGTTGTCAGTAAAAAAGAATACCCTACTGCCACCTGTTAAAATGATAGGTTTTCCCCATATCCATAGAAATGAATATTATGAATGTATGTGTTTATGAAACTCAGTAAATTTCAAAATAAGTTATTCCAAAATTCACTTGAAAATGAAACACAACAAGGGACCTTAATTTAATTCTATAATTGAATTTGAAGTTTTTAGCTTCTGTTTTTGAAACATGATAATTCCTGTGTAGCGATGGAACATATTTTCAAATAAGTAAATTTATAATATTTATGCTCTGTATATTTGCATTGAGCACTGTTTTGTTAAAATAAAAGTATTAATAAGAACACCAGATTATATAACTTACTCTTCTTTTGCTTCATTATAAGATATATATATATATATATATATATATATATATATATATATATATATATATATATACATGAAGAAATATAGTCTTAAGTTGTGCTATATTTATGGGATAAAGTGCTCAATATCAGAGATAGAGCGTGTGTAAATATAAAATTGAACATAGAAGTCAACACTTAGAGGCGACAGTCTGTTTCATGCTATATGCAATCGTCAGGCCTGACGATTGCATATAGCATGAAACAGACTGTCGCCTCTAAGTATTGACTTCTATGTTCACTTTCCTATTCATATTCTGCTGTTGTCAAGAAGAATGACATGGCCTAGTCAGTGAAGCCCGTGGCAATGAATGTGCACTTCGATTACATTGACCCTTTTTTGAGGACCACAAATACTAATGTTTTGATATAAGGTGAACCCTAGACAGATTGTGATGACCACTCAGGGTTCCCATTCTTTTTAGGAAATCATTTTCCAGACTATTTTCTAAATTTTCCAGGACAGCACTTGTTCATGGAAGTTTCATAATTTACCATTATGTCTAATATTGACACATTTCAGTCAGTCATGTGCCACTCATGATACATGCTTAGGCAATCATGTATCTTTCAATTATTCATGATGAAAACGTGAATATTACTGATAAAGTCGAATCTAAAGAAACAATTTTTTTCTTTGAATTTGTTTTTTTTTTTTTGAGAAAAGCCAAATGAAAAATGAACTTACCTGAGATTGTGTCTGACAGGTTGTGCAATAATACAAACCTGAGATACATTCATAATCTGTATCTCCACAAACAGGACAGGCAAACATAGCTTAAAAACAAAGAGGAAATAAATTATTTTTTAAATAATTAAAAATTAATAAATCTAGTCATATTCAGTTATTCAAATTAAAATAAATTTTGTTTTCTTTATTGATGTTTTACCTTTACATTTGAAAAATGGTAGGAAAATTGAAATCGCCAAAGAAGATAATCTCATCTATGTTAAGATAATACATTCAAAGCTAAACAAAAAAAATGTCAAAAAATTTCAATAAGAAATTTATGCACTATCAAATATGAACATAGAGAAAATTTGCCATGAACCTTACCAAAAATAGTTCAATAAAACTAAAAAAAATAATTTTTTTCTGAGAGATCATGCTTACACAATTTAATTTTAAAACATGATTTTCTTTTAAATAGAAAAAATCTACATTTAATATTTTTTTAAATTTTTCAGTGCAATTTTGAAATTCATCTGGTTTCTGTTTATGATAAATATTTTAAATTGCTGACTTTCCATCTGATTTACATGCAAAGAAAAAAAAAAGGCTAAGTAAAAATTTAATTTCCACAGGAAAAAAAAGCTAAAAGAATGATGTCTAAAAAGCGAACAAGTCCATAAGCAATTTGAAGATAACAAATAAAAAGATAAAAAAGGTGTCTGCAAGAAAGAAAATTAGAATAAAAATGGTTACTTACTTTTTTTTAAAACAAAAAAATTAAAATAATATGCAACGATTTTTTTCTTTCACAAGCCACGAGGGCACTATTTACTTGTGTATTATATTTTTTCTTTAGAGTTGACTGTTCAAATGTCCATAAAGAAAATGAATAAAGTTTGTATTTCCAATTTTTTCTCCAGATAGCTGAATAAAAGACGTTCAAACTTCTTTACTGAAGGTAATTCCCTTAGCAATATTCAGCAACCCTGTGGAGATTGGCCTAATTTACTGGTGATGTTGTCTTCTCTCTGGTGTCTCCTTCACTTTCAATTGAACCAGCTTGGAGATAACCATTTTGTCTGTACTTCTCATTTAAACATAGGATATTTTCAATGTTGTTTCAAAAGGATAAACATATCTGTAACTTTGTTCTTTGTTAAAATTCAGGCATCTATAGCTAAGTTTAAAATCTTGAGTTGATGTCAGCAACATATGCCAACTTCAAGGAGTGAAAAACTTCTTCAAATCAACTTCTCATAAAATATGGAGAAGCTACAAAATAAGCAGCAACATTTAGTCTTAAACTAAATATATTCAGAATATAAAAATTCCTTCTTATTACCACTTAATGGTATAAATAATAAAATGCTTTTTAGCTCAGAACTTGTCTCAAGTTCTTGAAAAAATTTCTTCTATTTCAAAATAAAAAAATATATGTTGTTCAAAATGAGCGAGAATCGTCTTGGGCAACCAACTCCCATGAACCCCCAATCCTTTCTGTACTCTCTAAAATCACGTGTATTTCCCCAGATACCCAAGGGACACTTGCACAATCAAAACAAACAGTAACATTCAAATTTAACCAATCAGAGGATGACATGACCACATAGTAACATCAAATAACCATTAAAACTAAAATTCTTTTATAAAATAAAAAAAAACATTTTTTTCACATTTTAAAAAAGAAACTAATTTTTAACTCAATTTCTTAAAAATAAATTATCGATCTGTTTTCAACGTATTTTTCTTAAATTAATTTCTTAAAGTAAGTTTTTTCTTTTAATCGAAAAATATGAAGTTCAATTAATTAATTAATACCACTCTTGTGCGTGAAATTTTTTAAAAGAATTTTTTAGCAACTGTTAGAATTTTTGCTTAAAATTGCTTTTTAACACCCACGCTAAAAATATCTATTAAAATGTTCGCAAATCGTCATAATTCCGTGTAAACGTCCATGCTGAACTCGAATTAACAGTTAAATTATGAAGAAACCTACCGTTTTGGAGTTATCGACAATAAAAGTTCGACCTCAGTTCAGCTGTCGGCCATTACTAGCCTTCTTTAACTACATTCAACGCGGAACATTTAGCGCGCGGAGGTTGAATTAAGAGCCTTTTTACTGCTCTTAACTGAATTTACTCGTTTAAAATTACTCCGCATTCAAGTTTACGCCGTAAAGCGATGACAAGTTGTGTTTTTTTTTTTTTTTTTATAGTAAATCTTTTTTTTTTTTAAATTGATAAAATAAAGCTTTTCTATTACATTAAAAATAAACAAATAATAATTGATGCGCAAAGTTTGCACGAACTTTGAAAAAGAGCATGATTATTTACAAAATAAAAAGAAATAATAATACTAATACTCCTTCCTGGTATTTTTTTTTTATTTTGTAAATAAAAAAACACGCTCTTTCCAAAGTTTGCACATTAATTATCATTTCCTTTCTAACATTTTTTTTAAAATTTTATTTTGAAGATAATCATGCTCTTTCTTTACATAAACAAACATTATTTTCTTTGTTTTGTAGACAAAAAAAAATAAGCATTTTTAGCTTACAAAATCCAATTATTTAATTTCTAAATTTATTAACTGACTTTGAAATGCATACAAATAGTGGAATTTTAAGAAACTTTTCTTTTTTTTACATTAGCGGTGCGGTTCGATGGGTGGCGAGCGAACGTTCCAATGTTTTTAAAATACCGAAAAATTATTTAGATACGAAAATTAATTTTTCTTTTAATACGGATTTACTTTTAGGATATTAGTATTATTTCAAATAAAACTAAGTTCAAAGAATGCATGCGTTTTTTCACTAGAAATTCGGTGCCGGTAAAAACTGGACTTTCTCTTCTTTTTTTTTAACATTTTAACGAACCCAGCATAGAATCAATGTTAAAAAATCCATTTTCTTAATGAACTTTCTATCTATTATTTTGATAAAGAGAGTCATCCTGTATATTTTTTCTGTAGACACAAAAAATTGTTTCCACGTGGTAAACAAGCGCTTCTTTTTTTTTGTATTAGCACTTGTTTCAAGAAGATTATAGTTTATAATAAAATTCACTAAGACAGATTAAAACGGAAAAAGCAGTCTTTTGTCGGAATTAAATAAAAATAAATGTTTTAAAACAACTATAAGATACTAATTTTAAAAAATAAACAAAATACTAACCTTATAATTTAATACAACAGCGATAAACGGTGTTCCTGAAGAGCATAACGACAAATTAGAGACTTCAAGGGAGATAATAAGTTTATATAGTTCTTTAGTTTTTGCTTTGATTTTCATTTCTTGCATTTTGTTACGTTTCTTGATGATTTTGTTTTTTGTTATTATTATTTTAATTATTTTTAAAATTTATTAATATCTTGTCTCCCATGGCTCTCCACAGTTTTAAAGAATTTTTCGCAATAAATGTTTTTCGATGCAAATAAAAATTTGTTTTTTTATTTTTGTTTTTGTTTTTTTTTTGTTGTTGTTTTTACCTGTGGGGCAATGGGAGAAGAAAGAATGTCTTCTCTCTCATTCTGGATCAGCTAAGGAAGGTGTATAAAATGTAAGACTCTTCTGAAATGGCGGACTCGGTATGTGAGTCCACATGAATAAATAAAAGAAACAAGAACCAATACATGTACAAACAAATGATAATGTATTAACAAAAACGATATAAAAGTGATAAAGACAGTGACGTGCGTAACAAAAGAATGTGGAAACCTTTTTTTTTTTTTTTAAATTTGTGAGTAAAAGGTGTGAAAAATTGAACATCTTTAAAGGGCTTGATGTGGGGTTAGATTAAGTGAATTTAGTGAATCCACAGTTTTTTCACACCTATGTCTTTGGCGTTAGGTTTTTGATTTTGATTTTTCCCTTTGACTGTAGATTAATTGTAATCAACCGTTTGAAGAAAGTTCTCTTGTGAGATAAATGTTCCGAAATAATCGTTAGAGCAAAGTTTGCATGTGAAGAATGAATATCATGAAGGAAGAATACAATTGGTTGAAATGTGTTGTGAATAAACAGGTTTGAATTAACAAAGTTCTGGTTGATTGTGCTTGGTGAAAGTTACAGAGAGAAAATGTAAGTTTGTAGTTACGGAATTCTGTGTCTGTGTGTGCGTTAATGTGTGATGAGCAAGATCGTGGATTTGTGTTGACGGCTGGGATCGTACTGGATCTTACTGACAACTTGCGAAAAGTCGCCCTATTAAAGGAAAAAAGGTAGGCCCCCACGGGAAAACTTGATCTTATATTAAAAATATGTGATTAGTTAAAAATTAACCAATCACTACACACGTACTAAACAGAATAGGTAAGTATGCTCAGAACCAAAAGATTCAAGGGAACGACTGCGATGGCTAAATTGTCCTATACAAAGGTAGTAGTAATTTATTAGCCAATCGTAGGCGAATAAAATGACTTGGAGTGTATGTGGGTGTGAAAAACATAGCAACCGCTATACTAACATTTATTTCGGTTTTTAAAAGAGAAATTAATTTTTTCGAACTTTTAATTCTTAGTCTACTTCTCTGCTAATAACTTCAACTATGTAAAACAAAATAATTTTAAAAGACATTGCATTCTTTTACATTGTTAAAAGAAAAACGAACCGTGTTTCTGTTAATGTGGCATTTAATTCATGACTCCTCACTTGTTAGAATTGAAATAAATATTTAAAAAACTGATAAATTATGAATTAAAAGTACAATGTGCTTTTTTGTTTTTTCTTTTTAAATAAAGCAGAGAGTATATAAAAAATAACAAGTTATCTTTTTTTAATATCGTAAAAGTTTTTAAAATTTTTCCGATTTAGAAAAAAAAGAAGTGTAAATGCTGCTTGTGTACTACGTTGAAGAGATTAATGTGGCTGCGTGTTGAAAAGCATTTAACATTTATACATTATTGAATCAAGAAAAAATAATGAGAGAACGATTTTGTTTCAACGATAAAATATAAATTAAAATCAACAAATACAAAACAATTTTGTAATGTGTGAATATTATGGAAAAGAATGTAGTTACCCTTTATCTGTTAGCTTGACTAAGATAAAATATAATTAAGAATGTTTCTTGAATAGAATGTTCAAAGTTCTATGTTGAAATAGAATTTTGCCTTCAAAAAAGCATACAGTTAATTCAGTTGTGTGTTATTTGTATAAATAACAGTGTTGGTTTGTAACTTGGCTTGTTCACAGAAAACGGATGGTGAAATGTAATTCAAGTTCTGTGTCTTTGTGTGCATTGGGAGTCTGTGTAGACGCGTGTGAGTTGCTGGATTCTACTGTCTATTTTTGGAACAAAACACTGCTTTTATAACTATTGGTGGGCTCCAGGAAACAAAGCGGGAAAATTGAACGAACACAGAAAATATATGATTGGATGAAAAATTGACCAATCGGTGATTTCTAACAAAAGCATGTTTGTGAAATTCACGACAGAAAAAATTCGGTGTGGTGACTGCGATTAGTAAATTGTCCTGTGGTAAACAATATTTATTAATTAGCCAATCACAGTTGAGAAAACTGTAGGCGTGGCAAATGTAGTAGTAGTCACTACAGAAGTAATTTTTTTACGTATCTCTAATTTATTTTAAAAAACAAACAAACACAATTGTACTTTTATTTCATAATTTATCAGTGAGGAGTTATAAATACCACGCTGACAGAAACACAGAAAACCTGGGTAACCCAGAAGAAACAGTGTTTGATTAAAGTTGAAATGGAGTTCTATTTTCGTTTTTGTCGGAAAAAAATGGTTTTATGATGTCTGTCGGTTAAGGTCAAGTCAAGGTGTAGCGGTATTGACAGCCTAAATCAACCCATACATTTTTTACTTTACGAATGTGTAAGCAAACGTAAAAGCAACAAGAGAAACAACAAGAAGGAAAACAAAACGATTTTACTTTTATAACACACAAAGAATAACTACATTTATGTCTGTAATGATGTACAAGCATAGGGGTTACTTCCCTTTGACTGAAAGAAAAGTTTTTACTAATGAAATATTTTTTTATCTGAGCTCATAAGGAGTTGAATGAATTTGCCTCTCAAAATGTTCACTGTGTGAATGTGTTTGGTAAAATAGAACTTTGAATATTGATGTTTCAGGAAGTTTCTGTTTGATACTAAATAAAATTTAATTTTTGTATTTCTGAAAATAATTACAATAAATCTTGCCGTTAAAAGAAAGTGTTAATGTTCATCAAGAGCATTTTTTGTCAGATAGAACTAAGTGAGAAAGTTTCTTGAATCATGTCCCGAAAAGCTGAAAATGTCTTTGATAAACTTGTAGCTCCAGGAAAAACCTTTTTCTTTAAGTAATTTCATATTGGTGAAGAATTGGGAAATACTGTAATATCCAAGTTAAATTTCTTTAGCGTGGCTGCGATGTGTCTGGTTGACTTTTCTTTTGTCTCACCGTGAAACAGTGTTTGTTCTCATATGTGTTGATTTACTTCAGAAGAGTTGAAGAAGATTGTTCTGTAATGTCTGTAATTAAGTTTCTGTTGCTTGCAAATATTATGTAATGCCCGTAATTAAGATTCGTACGTACTTTTATATGTTCGTGCGTGAATATGTTTTCATAGCGTCCGCTATAGCGGGGTCGGAACACGATATCTTATACAGCTACATTTTAGTAAACGAAAAGAAATCAAGAGACAGGAAGAACGAACTCGTGTCTGGTATTTATAATCAACGTAATCACGTGATAGGCTCCGAAAGGCATTGACAGTTTTTATGCGGAATTATTTTTTCATCAGGTCAGAAACTAGGTCGATGTTATTCGGACCTAGTTGTCAACATGATTTTAATATTAACTGACCAATGAGAAATTGAGGTTAACTGAAAATATGTATGAAGTTGGATAAGCTCTGTGATCCGCTTTTTGCACAGATTTGTACAAAAATCGACATTGATAAAAAAAAAAAAGAAATGTGGTAGCGGGATGCTAAAAGCGTAATGGCACCAGAGAGAAGAAAAGACTCAAGCAAAAAGACAGTAGGGATGAAGAGCGCGCTGCTTGTCTACTGACGGACAATAGTAGAAATTGTAAAAGCCTTTGGAGATTTTTTGTGGGGGAGGGGGTCACACGTGTTGCAAAAAAAAATCTATTTGCCGAGTCGGGGAACATCATGTGTCGTGTAGATATGTTGTAGTGTTTGAAATTTGTGATTTTGCTCTTTCATGGGATCTAATCACAAAATTTGAAGCTGTGTAAATTGTTTTGCTATAAGTTTGTAGTGTCCACCGTGCGTGGCTATGTAGGAAGTGAAGTTTGTCGATGTATTTCTTCTCTAGATTTGCAAAAGATGTGCTAATGTATATTTGAGTTTGCACACATATAGCCTTGCGTGTTTCTTGTTTTCAGGAGAAAAATAATGATCATGTCGAGGCCGCCCAACTTGTCGCGGGCGTTACATACGCCACGTGTTTGAGTTGGGAATAACACGTGTGTCTCCTGGATGGTTTAACCGACAACAATATTGGGGGACTTGCATGTATGTCCACCAAGATAAAATACAAAGAAACAACAAGAATCAATAAATGTACAAATAAATGATAATGTATTAACAAGAAAGATATACAAGTGACAAGGACAATGATGTCTGTAACAAAAGAATGTGATGACCTTTTTGGTTCAAATAATCTATAAGAACTTTACTTGAGAACCACGACTGCAATATATTACAGATTTACAATTCTTGCCTATTTTCTAATTCTCATCCCAACACCTTTCCCTTGTTTTCATATCTGGTTCTCAAAGCCTTGATTTTTATCAGAGATAAGAATATATTTTCTGACGAACGAGAGAGTTGGGAAATATAAAAAAGAATTTGACCACCATTACCCTGACCATGTTGCTATGAAGTCTGGAGGTAACGTTCACAATTTGTCGGACCCTGGCTCCCAAAAAGCAGCTTCCAAAACAATAACTCTTATCAGAGATAAGAATATATTTTTTAACAAATGAAATGGTCGGGAAATGTGTATAGCAATTTTGGAGGGAAAAGTCCCCGACATTTTCTGAGTCTCCTTATCCTCATAAATACGGATAATTTACGCCTGTTTGGCAGTGAGTATTCGACCTCCGTCCGTGAGGTCGGCCACAGAAAGGCAATCATCTTCAAAAAAGAACAACCTACTATAGGCAGTCGAGAAAGAACGTCAGCCCACTACTAAAAACCAATTGAGATCTGCCTCCTCACACCTAGAAGATATCTGTCGACAGCTTACGAATTCACTCAACTACCAAATTCATATCTTCAGACAGTTTCCACCCCTATAAGAACTCTGAACAAATCTGTGAATGTTTTAACCTTTAACAACAATCTAGTACACGCTTAAAAAAAAACTTTTTAGGCGCTCAGAAAAATATTTTGAGCAAGCCTTTTCTTTTTTATGAACATTTTTTTTTCTTCCTTTAAAGTTAAAGGAATTTTCTTCTCCCTTTCTTTCTCTCGTAATTGTGTATATCCTTACACACTTTCTTTTTGTGCATGTAAATAAACATTTTCTTCCTTTGTCACCGAGCAGGAGTTAGAGTATTTTTTTTTCTTCCGACTGAAAGAACCGCCTAAAAATAGAGAATTGTCCGCTCTAATCTTTCAAGCCGTTGTTGCTTGTTTAATTTCAATTTTGTCGCATTTTTAACCTCACCCCATTCATGTGGGAAAGCCAGGAGAAATTACCCACATTTTGCTCAAAATAGAGAATTGTCCGTTCGAATTTTTCAAGCCGTTGTTGCTTGTTTATTTTCAATTTTGTCGAATTTTTAACCTCAACCCTTTCATGTGGGAAAACCCGGTAAAATTTCCCATATTTTGCTCAAAATAGAGAATTGTCCGTTCTAATCTTTCAAGCCGTTGTTTATTTTCAATTTTGTCGAATTTTTAACCTCAACCCTTTCATGTGGGAAAACCGGGACAAATTACCCACATTTTGCTCAAAATAGAGAATTGTCCGTTCTAATCTTTCAAGCCGTTTGTCATACCTGAACGTACCTATTCTATTATTAATAGACTCTCCCACACATAATAAGTAGTAGTAGTAGTTTTAGTAGTAGTAGTAGATGCCGCCAGTTGAGCTTAGTGGAGTTCAGTGAGTCAGTCGACGTCGGACATTAAAATATCCTCACCACAACTAGATTGCTGCGTCATTAACTATTATTTTAAGTTCCTAACGTTTTGTACGTCGAACCTAATTTAGGACCGACTTAGTGAAATACAAGCCTCCACTGTGAAAATCTACTCTACAACACATTGGCGACGAGGGATTCGTTTTTCATACGGAAAAATTTTTTTTCGTTCACTCTATAACAACTTGGGCGACCAGAATTCGAAATTCATACGAAAAAAAAAAAATTCGTTTCGCCATATACAACACTGGGCGACGAACGTATTTTGGATTCACACGAAAAAAAAAATTGCGTTCACTCTACAACACTTGACGACGTGGATTCATAACTCATACAGAAGAAGAAAAAAAGTAACCCGCCATAACAAACGTGGCGTTCGTCGGATTTGGTTTCATATAGTGAAAGAAAAAAAAATTCGCTCGCGTTATTTAGTGACGAAATTCGTTTTTCATACGGAGGAAAAAAAAAAACTTGCTCGTCAAATTTTCAGCGACAACATCTCGGATTCACATTTAAAAAACAAACTTGGAAAAGATTTTAGAAAGACAAGGCGTTAACTTAGTGACGAAAAAATCAGTCGTATTCTCAACTGAGAAAAGAATTCTTTTTTCTCGATAAGACAGTTTGCTCAAATAGGTCACGAATTGCCAATTCGTTTTGGACAGCCCCCTCTACAATATTTAATCATTGTGTAAACTTTTTGCGAAGTTGGAGGAATGAAAAAATATATTCCAAGAATTTTTTCCAGACGGAACAACAAATGACAATATTGGAGCAGCAGAAAACATTCCAGATGGAACTACAGGAGGAAACTTCAATAGACAAATGCAGTTTCAACGAGAAATGGAACAAATGCATAAGGAGTTTCAAAAAAAATTCTGGAAATAACTGAGAAGAGGAAAGAGAAAAATCTACAAAACGATTCTTTCCCAGAGAATACAATATGGAATAGGATTGAAATATTCACGTACAGTCCAGACGAAGAGATAACTTTGGAAGAGTATTTTAAAAAAATATACGGACGTGTATAACGAGGACTGCCACACGTGGTCTGAAGGAAAGAAGGTCAGACTTCTTTTAAGCAAGTTAGGAACTGTTGAGCATAACAAATTGGTAAACTACATTTTACCGAAGAAAACTAGCGAGTTCACTTTTACCGAGGCGGTAAACATATTAAGTGAATTATTTAGTAAAAAGACATCTTTGTTTCACAAGAGATAAAAATGTTTGAATCTGATGAAAGAGGATGAACAAGACTTTATAACGTATGCAGCTAATGTGAACAAGCATTGTGAAGAATTCGAGCTAGCAGACTTAAGCGCTGACAACTTTAAGTGCTTAGTATTTGTTCAAGGTCTAGTATCAGAAAGAGACGCAGAATTGAGGAAATTGGCACTTTCAAAATTGGAAAACCAACAAAGTATTACGATACAGAGTTTGGCAGAAGACTGCACAAGATATGTCAGCGTAAAGAAAGACTCGAAAAAGATAGAACAGTCTGGCGTTTCGCATGTAAGGAAAATACGCTACAAAAAAGGAAGTCAGTCTCCCAAAAAGAATTCTAAAATTGGGGATTATCAAACAAAAAGTGAAATACCAGAAAAAAATAAACAAAAACTCCCGAAGCCATGTTTTGTTTGCGGTGAACTTCACTGGTACAGATATTGTAATTTTAGGAATAAAAAATGTTTCAACTGTGAAAGAGTGGGGCATAAAAGCTCGCGCTGCAGGGCAAAAAATAAAGACAATAAAATAAGAAAATTAAAGTCCGACGAAGTGAATGACGGAATAACTAGAAAATTTGTTACCGTCGAAATAAGTAATAAAAAAAATAAAAATGCAACTCGACACTGGTTCCGCCCTATCTATCATAAATTTGAATACGTGGAAGAAGTTGGGGAAACCAACTTTAATGAAAATAAATAAAATCTCGAGGTCAGTGACGGGAGAAAAAATATAATTTATTGGAGAATTTGTTACAAACGTCACGTTAAATAAAAAAACGCGAAAAGCTAAACTATTTGTCATAGAACATACCACGAACTTACTTGGTACGAATTGGATAACAGAATTTCAATTATGGGATTTACCAATAAATTCTTTCTGTTACAAGCTTGAAAATTTAAACTGCGAAGACCAAAAATTAGTTAGAAAACTTAAGAGAACTTTTCTTACTGTTTTTTCTCCAGGTTTGGGAACGTGTACCAAGATGGAAGCAAAATTACAGCCAAAACAAAACGCCCAGGCGATATTCAAAAAGAAACGGAATGTGCTGTTTGCTTCAATTGAACAGATAGATAAAGAATTGGACAGATTAGAGAAAACGGGTGTATTTAAAAAAGTTTAATCGGTAACACCGACAATATACGTAAAAAACAAGCTTCAGAAAGTAAAAATGAAGCCGACACCGAAAAAAACTGAGGAACAAGTTACACGCAACCAAGGACATGCAGTATTATTAAATGAATTAAGTCAACAAGAAGAACCTACAGAAACTGTGAATCCATCTTTAAGAAGTTCAAAGCGGAAGGTTGTTTCTGGTAACGCTTTGGAGATATAAAAAAAAAAAAAATAGAAAAGCGGATTGGCTATATGAGGTACTTGATGAAAGGGGAAAAACTCACGTGCAGTAAACAGATCAGACGACGTTTTTCTGACGTGGTTGACAGCGGTCCCGAGAAAAAAAAACAAAAAAAAAAGTTTGATCTAACAACCCCTGCAAATAATTTTACCTAAGGTACGCCGATCCAGAAGAAAAAAAAGAAAGGCAACTGATCCTTTAAAAGTGGACACAAAACGTAGGAAATACGCTACACGATGTGCTAAAAAAAAAAAAAAAAAATTTTGTTGTTTTTTCTTCATATTTTCTGTAAAAATTTGAAAAATAAATAAATAAAGAAAACTTTTGACTCCTACGAAGTAAAGTTTTGTGGGGGGGGGATGTCATACCTGAACGTACCTATTCTATTATTAATAGACTCTCCCACACATAGTAGTAGTAATAGCGGTCACCAGTTGAGCTCAGTGGAGTTCAGTGAATCAGTCGATGTCGGACATTAAAGTATCCTCACCACAACTAGATTGCTGCGTCATTAACTATTATTTTAAGTTCCTAACGTTTTGTACGTCGAACCTAATTTAGGACTGACTTAGTGAAATACAAGCCTCCACTGTAAAAAAAACTACTCTACAACACTGTTGTTGCTTGTTTATTTTCAATTTTGTTGCATTTTTAACCTCAAACCTTTCATGTGGGAAAGCCGCGTCAAATTTTCCACATTTTGCTCAAAATATAGAATTGTCCGTTCTAATCTTTCAAGCCGTCGTTGCTTGTTTATTTTCAATTTTGTCGCATTTTTAACCTCAACCCTTTCATGTGGGAAAGCCGGGACAAATTTCCCACATTTTGCTCAAAATAGAGAATTGTCAGTTCTAATCTTTCAAGTCGTTGTTGCTTGTTTATTTTCAATTTTGTCGCATTTTTAACCTCAACCCTTTGATGTGGGAAAGCCGGGACAAATTTCCCATAGATGTGAAGTGAGTGAATGTGCGTACGTACGTGTGTTGTGTGTGTGTGTGTGTGTGTGTGTGTTTGTGTGTGTGTGTGTTTGTGTGTGTGTGTGTTTGTGTGTGTTGTTTGTTCATGACGTAAAAACAGAAAAAGTAATAAGAGACTACGAAAAATTTTCGCAGAATAATTATAATGCCGGAGCGCGTCCCCTAGTGGAGGTTTCAGGAAAGTAAGTGGAGTTAACCCCACAAATTCAAAAGAATAAACATTTATTGTAAAACATATTAAATCAATAAAACAAAAACAATATTTTACAAGACGGGCTTGCACAAAAATTCCTTTTGTAAGCCTCATTTAAAAATTAACCAGGATAACGTATCAAGAAATATACGTCTGATTTTAAAAGATTTCAAAAGCAAATTAGAAAAATAAAACACACTCTGAACAGGTAATTCAAAGTTTGGATAAAGCAGAAAATACTTTTTTCAAACAAGAGGTTGTATCAGTTCATCTGAGGTTAAAACATGTTGCGCGTATGAACACTTTCGATAAGATTGTTATGCTCCAGGTATATTTGACCAGTGTGAGTCCAGAAAAAATAATACATAAGATATAGAATTTGAACAAAGAAATATTAGCAAATATATTGTTGCGGTGCTTTCTCAGGACTAGTTGATTTATGGGGTGCAGAAAGTGTTTGGTTGTTGGGGATAACTTGTATAAGTTAGTGGTAGCGATTAATAATTATTCCGGTTGCTGTCTGGAATAAAGTAATTTTAATCCAACATAAATTGATGAAGTGAATTTAAAATGAAGAAGATAAAATTTATAAGAATTGTGTGGTGAATATAATAAGTTCACATATTCACATTTAAAAGGGAAAAAGATAACATACATACGTTTAGGTGTGTTTAAATAAACCCCTGAAAATGGAAAGGTACAATGACACACGTTGAGGTGTGTTTATTAAAACTATGAAAATGGAAAAATACGAAGACACACGCTGAGGTGTGTTTAACAAAATCCATGAAAAAGTAAATGTTTCAAGACAAAACACACATTGAGGTGTGTTTAATAAAACCCCATGAAAGGTGGAAAGTTCGTGCCTTGGTTTCATTGTAGAAGTGGAATTTGTGTCAGTAGATTAGTAAACCGGTTGCGTTGACCACACGGAATCTATTCGCCAACTGCCCTTGTTTGCTTTACGGTCAGTATTTATAGCTTCCCTTAAGCAGGTGCTGGCTCACAAAAGAGATCGCTCGAAAATGAGAAGAAAACCCTATCAGTGTTCGATTAATAATTTGTGTTATATATTAAATGTTTTCAACGCTACCGGAAGCGCTACTCAGCGGCTATGCGTCAATAACTGATTTTGGTCATTCGACTCCTGATTCTTGAGATGGAAACTTCCGGTCGACCAGACAATATTGATAAGATTTTTTACAAAAGAAAAAAAATGAGAAATGAAATCAAATGTGAAAAGTTCAAAGTAACTTTCAGTGTATGTAGTTGAGGTACTTAAATATTGGCGGGAGCGAAAAAAATACGTCTTTTCGCTATGAAAAGTCACTGAGAAAGAGATGAATCTCGCGCCACCTGTAATTATCGTCAGGTGGTGGTAATTTAAAATCTTGCCGCCTGTGATAATCATCAGGTGGCGGTAATCCAACAAATACCCACCTATGAAGAAGAATCTCTTATGAAATCTGATTTGTAATGTATGTTTCTAAATGTCGTGGCCAATGTATAGTGCGATCACTTATTGTGGAAGTATTGAAATTTTTGGTGAGGGTATGTTGTCTATTGGTTTACTTTGATTTTTGTTAGGTGTTTGTGTGATTTTTTTCAGTGTAAGCAGGTTTTTAACGATCAGTTAATTTTCCTTTTTTTGAATCGTAAATTATTTTTCATGTCGTTCCAATATTTTACGTGGACCTGAATAATTTGAGAATAATGGTTCCTTAACGATGCCATTCCTGAGAAAAATATTCTCGTAGTTATGTAGATCTGCAGGTAAAAAGATTATTTAGTTACTCAAATAGTGGCTGTAAAAGATAATCTATTAATCTTGTCTTTTAGTTTGTTGACAATGTCCGTGGATGGGGTCGATATTTTGTCTACCTAAAAGTATTGATCAGGTAATGTCAATGAGATTCCAAAAACGATGTCTACTGGTGTGCAATGTAGGTTTTCTTTTTGTGGATTTTGAATTGATAAGAGGGTAATAGTTGGGTTATAAGTCCAGTTATGAGAGTCAATCCTTGCGGTTAGTGCAGTTTTTAGCTGTCTGTGGAATCTTTTCACAATCCCGTTGGCACAAGGATGGTATGCAGTAGTTCGGATATGTTTCACTCTGATTAAGTTGACAAATTCCTGTATAGAGTATAGATTGAAACTGTGATACTCTGTCAGTAGTAATTATAGATGGTACTCCAAATGTACTGATCCAGTTGTTCTGTACAACTTTTGCGAGAGTCTCTGCGCAGGTATTTGGAATAAGAAAAGCAGCACGCCATCGACTAAATCGATCCATTATGGTGAGCATATAAGTGGAATCGTGTGTGTTGGATGGGAACACAGCCAATGGTGGACTGAGTCGAAAATTTATACCGGAAAAACTTGTAAAAGAGCCCAGTTAAAAGAACCCACTTAATACCAAAACAAAGAACTGATGATATCTATTATCTACCGAAATATAGCATCAAAGAAACCTGAGTTAAATCTTCCCAGCGTCTACGCAATATGTTTTTTTTTTTTTTTTAGTTTTTACTTATACTTTTTCAGTTATTATTATGGACTATCACTTTGGGGACCACCGGAAAATTTCCCGGTATCCCGGTGGGCCAGTCCGTCACTTGGCCCCGCAATGTTTATATTCAAATGAGTGAAACTACCGCCAGTTCTTTGGAATTTACCAATGGGCGATTTTACATGTTTCCCAACTTTGTGTTTTTGACACTGAATGCATTGTTACATCAGGGTTTGTTTTTTTTTTTTTTATGTCGGTGGACATTTTCAGCAATACAAATCGATCTGTTATTACTTTGCTGGTTACTCTTCTGCCAGGATGTGATAAACCAGGAAAGTGGTTGAAAATTTTCTTACGTAACGATAGATGTATATAAGGTGGAAGGTGACCTTTTTCATGTCACATTAGAAAGTCGAATGTCCGAAAGGGAGAGGTAAACGTTCAAGTTGCAGTGAAATATCTTCCTTGACTTGCAAATGTGTAATGTCTTTCTTTTGTTCATCGGTGATATTCTCGTAGCTTAAACTTTCCCTATTTATTGAGCATATAGAAATACAGGAAAGTACGACTGCAACAATATTTTCTTCACCTTTTATATATTGTATGTCCGAAGGCACAGTGGAGTAATGGATAGCGGCTCGGACTGAGCCGAGTTCGAATTCCAGTCGAAACCATTATTTTCATCTACGTGCTAATAACCTTGGGAAAGTTATGAACCCTCTTCTTCTCCCGCCAGCTATAGGTAAATAGGATCAGGATCCATAGCCTTGGATGGTAACTGGTCTACCTCAAAAAGAAATGGCAAACTACTGCGGGAAAAATCTGCCTCGTCAGTCATGTATCGAAAGATACATGATCGCCTAAGCGTGTATCAGGCATGGCACATCACTTATGTCCGAAGTAACTTGTAAAAGATGTCCAAATGTCGAAATATGGTGAATATTTTGGGGGCTTGCTGTAGAGGGCATAGATGAGTGGTTTTGGTTTGGTTTGTTTTACGGCATATCAACCTCACCGCCAATTTTTTATTGTTGGTAATTTAAAAAAAAATATATATATTGCTGGTAGTATTTTTTCCTTTCAAAAATCTTTCTGGTAATATTTTTTTTTTTTTTTAAATGCATCGCTGGTAATTTTTTTTTCCAACAATGTACTTCTGGTAATATATATATATATATATTTTTTTTCAAAAATGTATTGATGGTAATAATTTTTTTACTAAGTATTTCTGATATTAAAACCTATTTTTACACTTTCATAGTGTTTTCACCCCAGTTTGGGGATTAACTATGTGCCCATACCTGGGTCCCTAGATGCTACCACACCGGGTCAGGGTGGACCAGGGAATACCAGCAATCGAGCAAAAAGAGGTGGTTCCACGCTCCTCAAAACCTCCTGATAAGAGGCCTTGCTGTTGGATGTAGTTTATCGTCTTACTCAGGACGCGGATGTAGTTTATTGTCATACTCAGGACGGAGATGAGTGGCTTATAGTCTGTGAATTCGCGTCCTTCTTGTAAAAAAGGCACAGACAGATTTTGAAGTCTCTGCGTGTAGAAGTCGCCCATTATCTAATAAGACCTTCCATTTCTATCTCTACACCTCTAAAGTATAAGAGAAATGTCGGATAGCTAAATAGATAAGTGAGAATTTCTCTTGAAAATGTATTGTAATTTATCTGTGAGGAATTCAGGTTTGTTTTCTCCGTTAATATTTTGCTGTAAAATGGCAACAAAAGCATTGGATTAAGTCAATCTATTGTTAAAGTAGCGCATTCTCATCATCACTTAGGATTTTTTTGCATCGTGAAAAAACGTCTAAAGCAGGACCTTGAAGTAAAACTTTTGCATTCGTTTTCTGAGTCCTTTTTAATGTTTGTTAAAAGCAAAAATCTATCATGCCAGTAAACCTTCGAAGTTGACGAGTTGGTGCTACTTGTGGGAAATTTCTATAGCAGTTGTCTTGTCAAGTAGAAGTGAAATTCCTCTTTCATTTATTTTTGTTATGGTCCAGGTTAGGACGAAGGAAGAACAACACGAACACAAGAGTAGAAATAACGATGGTATATTACACGAAATAATAATACAAGATGTGGAAGGTATTAGTATGACAGTCAGTCTGGTTTGGAGTGAACTACAATCGGTTCAACTCGATTCGATATTTACCGCCGAAGGGCAAAGTCTCGTTCAGGTTCCTCTCTGCTCAAAGGCAGAGAGTTCGACCGTCAAGCCGAAACGGCTCGACTCGATTGGATATTTACTTGCCCCCACGCCCACGAGGGAAAGATGTGGCACAAGGCCAAGTTTTACGTGGGTTTTCCGAGCCCTTAGGCTCGGCCAAAAAATGCCCGTAGAAACTGTAAAAACAGAATTGGGTTGGTCAACGTCCCCGAACGAGGCTCTACTCTTCGGCGGAGCATCGTCCGGGTTCCTCTCTGCTCTGACGCAGAGTGTCCGACCGTCAAGCCGAAACGGCTCGATTCGATTCGATATTTACTTGCCTCTCCCCGCCCACGAGGGAAAGATGTGGCACAAGGCCGAGTTTTACGTGGGTTTTCCGAGCCCTTAGTCTCGGCCAAAAAATGCCCGTAGAAACTGTAAAAACAGAATCGTTTTGGTCAACCTCCCCGAACGAGACTCTACCCTTCGGCCGAACCTCGTCCGGGTTCCTCTTTGCTCAGAGGTAGAGAGTTCGACCGTCAAGCTGAGCTTCTCGGCTTAATTCGGTATCTAACCACCCCTCCACGAGGGTTGCATGTGGCACAAGGTCGAGTTTAACGTGGGTTTCCTGAGCCCATAGGCTCGGCCAAAAAATGCCCGTAGAACCCGTATAAACGGGATCGGGTTGGTCAACCTCCCCGAACGAGACTCTGCCCTTCGGCGGAGCCTCGAACGGGTTCCTCTCTGCTCAGAGGCAGAGAGTTCGACCGTCAAGCCGAGAAGCTCGGCTTGATTCGGTATCTAGCCACCCTCCCGCGAGGGTTGCATGTGGCACAAGGCCGAGTTTAACGTGGGTTTCCCGAGCCCGTAGGCTCGGCCAAAAATGTCCGTAGAACCCGTATAAACGGGATAGGGTTGGTCAACCTCCCCGAACGAGACTCTGCCCTTCGGCGGAGCCTCGTCCGGGTTCCTCCCCGCCCGAAGGTAGAGAGTTCAACCGATCAGCCGATCAGCCGATCGCCCGACTTCTGGCTGAACTCCCTGCTTCCTCTTGAGGTGCCGTATTTATTACGTATGGAATAGTCCATTATGTTATTATTGGTAAGGTCCCATAACAGATAGTAACCCTTTTTTAACATATCAGAAATTGTTATCCTGCTTTAATAGGCACACAAAAGGAAATTTTTGTGCAAATTTTGTATTTGTTTCCCTTTTTCTTTTTCTTTTTTTACTGTAATAAATGTCTTTACTTTAAGATTTTCCGCAGTGGTTGAGTCTTATTATTTGCGCCTATTTCAACGTTAGGGATAAGAGATGCACGTGTTCATTTTTTCAGTACTGTTCCTAATAACTAGTGCTTTGTGTTTGGCACAAGAATTTAGGATTTAGTAGGGAGTTAATTTTTTATACTTTACTACCCGTTCTCTCTACCATTTACATAAATTCGCCCAGTAGTTTATTCGCTGTTCCCCTCCCTCGCTGCTAACCTTCAATATCCCCTGAGTGTTAAATTCTACAAACCCACCTTCCTAATTAGATGTCCCGGAAATTTTGTTTCATTTTGGTCCTAAGTATGTGTCCTTTTATGCTGGTGGCGTGGTTAATAGACAATAGCACGGAATGTGAAATCAGAGAGCCGAGTTCAAATTCCAGCCGAGTTTGTTACATTTATTCAGGCGCAGATACTCTTGGAAATGGTATGAACCAAACTCTCCCCGACCCATTCCCGGTTAAATAGCAGTGCATGACTAGGTTCTATAGCCTTGATTGGGAACCATTCTAGAGAAGTTGGTTAGATGTAATCACCCATCTCCCAGCAGCCTGGGCCACTCGTGGGGATGCGTCGACCAATAAAAACGCACAATGACTGAAATTCTTCAATCGTGTGTGTTATGCATTGCGCTGCAAATGGGGGAAACGTTTCTTATCATCATTTCTTTCTTTCCTACCTATTTTCCTTAAAACTTTTTCGTTGCTCACATGTTCCCTCCAGGGTATGCTTAGCAACCTTCTGTAGACCTACATCTTTGTCGTTTCAAGTCTCCTCTTTATGTGTGATGAAATTGTCCAGTATTCACAGCCATATAGAAAGACATTATATAGCAGCTCAGCACTCTTTGTTTCTAACGGAATTTCCATTTACAATATCTAATTTTTATTTTGTATAAAATATAAGAATTTTTTTTCAATGTGGAGAATGTGAGAAGAGAGAAAGTCCATTTTCTTATCTCGAATATTAAAAAGGCGCAAACAGTAACAAACTAGATTTGAAGTTATCTCGTGAAACTTGAAAGGTGCAGTTATTAATCAAACACAAAACAATATAACACAGTACAAATTTTACAAAAATGTCTTGCACGAAAATTTCCTTTCAAATACTTTATTAAGGGCAAGGCAAGATATAAAATGTATAGAAACAATTGTCTCTAAAAAAAATTCTCTACACAAATTTTCTCCAAATCATGATAGAAAAAAAAAACTTTGAGAAGGTGATAAAAAAAAACCGTTGAAATTAAGAAGAAATTACTGTTAGAAAAAAAGACGTGCAACCACTTAATAGACAAACAAACAAACAAAAACACTATGTGTAGTTCCCTCAAGATTCTCGGGGAGGTTTTAACGATATTTTTATCAATAACTTTCTGTTTTATTTTTGCTTGGGTCCCACGTGACTCACCGTGAACATTTAACGATCTTTTTGCAATGTTGTTTGGTTCTTTTTCTGATTTTGTTTTCCCGCGATAGCCTCCGGAAAGTTTTATGTTATTGTGAAATGTATTTTCTCAGCGTAATTTTTAAGAATGCCAATATTTTTCTGTCTTTTGATCTGCTGCGGACTTTCACACAAGGAAGTCTAAAAACTTTTTCCGCAAACATCCGGCTTTGCCCCTGTGCAGTGCATCACACCCTCTGCCGCAGCGAGCTGGCTTCTTCCCGTCGACCTTCTTACGCTATCCGCTGACTCGTGTTCTTAAATACTCTCGAAAGTGGCTCAACAAGCCTCGATTTTATTTTACGAGGGCGAAAGCTACCCTTTTCATTGGACAAAAAAATACGAGGGTCATATATTTTTTTCAAAATTTGAAAAAGTTATCCCCAACACGACAGTTATTTCTGGTGGTCCGTTTTAGAGTAAATTCTAAATAAAAAACGACTTTTACACACGATAAAACTTTTTAATAAACCGTTTGGCTCCCTTTTAATACACTTCTCCCAAAAGTAAATGTATAAGACAAACTCAGTCTATTTAACATCTATTTGCTTACACTTTTTAATTAATTATTATTTTTAGTCATTTTATACTACTAATAGTATTGTTTAATTAGTCAGTTAGGTACCATGCGTGATACACGCTTAGGCGATCATATATCTTTCGATACATGACTGACGAGACAGATTTTTTACCGCAAGAGGCTGCCATTTCTTTCTGCGGTAGACCAGTTGCCATCCAAGGCTATAGAACCCGGTCTGTCCTGCTATCTACCCATATCTAGGCGGGGAGATGAAGAGGGTTCATACCTTTTCCAAGGGTATTAGCACGTAACTGAATGTAATGGATTCGACTGGAATTCGAACTCGGCTCTCCGATTCCTCAATTTCGACCCTGCCTTCTCGAATTAATAATATCTCTTAATACTTTGCTTTGATTGTAGAAGCTATCTTTCACTATTCCTAAGCACCTTCGGTTTTCGTTGTCAAACTCTCCATCGTATGTTATGACACTATTAAGACACTGTTAAATTCTCTATCTGTTTGATTCTGACGTCTACAAACCGTAGCTCGAATCTCGTGTTGTCTTTTTTGTTTGACGACCACACACTGTCTTCTTGCAGTTGATGGTCCGTCATTTCTTCGCGTTTTACTACATGGCCTTGAAGTTCCAGCAGTTTCCTTTCTGTGTCTGCTATCAATATAATGTACAACGCGTATCTTATGTTGTTAAGATTGTGTCCGGCGAGATAATAAATCTCTGGTAGGGCTTCTAGATTTTTTAGACTAACCTTGCTTCATAAGTTGAATAAAACCAGTGAGAAAACGAATCCTTTTGTTTTGCTTCATTCTATTTTTGTATACTTACTCAACTCATTTTTTGAGATCTGTTTCTTCTTCGGTAAATATTTCCGATGATTCTAATTTGCTTTTTTAAACTTTTCACCCCAAGGAGTGCTGTAAGGGATTACAGAAAGTGGGAGCAAGAGTAAAGAGGCATGAAAGAAGAAAGGATGAAGAGAAGGACTGGGAATAGATCAAGACATCTGGAGATATCGATTGACATTATTATAGTTATCAGAGAAGCAAGTTACAGGAAGGGAGTTCCACAGACGGGAAGTGTGAGACATGAAGCTATTGGAGTAAAAGTGACGGCTACATTTAACCGTTTCGACAGTGAAAGGGTGTGACTGAGATGCCGATCTAGTGGCATGTTTGAATCCATGCAGTTTGGGAACTAGCAAAAATAGCTCGTCAGAGCAGTTACTGTGAAAGTATTTGTAGAAAAGACTGAGGAAGGCGACGGCACGTCTGTGAGAGAGCGACTGTAAACGAGATGCCAGATCAGGGCCAACCACATTGCATATCTGTTTCTGGATTTTGTCGAGGACCCTAAGACGAACAGCGGGGGCTTCAGGCCATATATGACAGCAGTGGTTGATTTATAGATTTGAACGATGGACTTTTATTAAATAAACCAAGTTTCTCTTGTAGTTCAAATACATGTTCGTGCCGTACATTTTCTGTAATCTATGAAACATAGGTAGAAGCATTTGTATTGCTCGCTCTGATAGCATTCTAATCATAATGATATATTTCTTGTTTCAGTGTTTTGAACGAAACTGTACAGTCCTTGTTACATTTCTGGTTTAATCCTGCTACGAGTTCTCTTCTCCAGGATCCGAATAAGCTTAGCTATGCTACTCTCAAAGATGATTGTCTGATGGAGCTCATACATTTGCACCTGGTTTCTTAGGTATCGCTATGAAGATATATATATTAAGATCTTCTGGTATTTCACTAATATCATATACTAGCAGTAGAGCCAGGCGTTGCCCGGGGATGTAATAGTAAGAAATAGATCAAGTATCGACCATCATAAAGACTGAAAAATAAAAAAGATTATTGTTTAACGTTGACGGACACGCATGTCTTAATTAGTTTTATTTTTTGTTTTGTTTTGTTTTTTACGAATTGGTCAAACTCAAACAAAAACATTATTTTCAATCGTTATGAGTCTACCGATTGAATAGAATTTTATTATAAACAATTGTCTTGTAAATAGTTTAAAGCATTCTGAATGTAAAAATAAAGAAAAAAGTGTGCAAGACAATAAGAAACACTACCTGCCAAAAAAAAAAGTGAAGTTTTGTTGAAACCGGTTGAAAAATGTAGGAAATCCGATCCCATATATAAACGAACACACACACACACACATACGCACACACACACAACCAAGCTGGGTTTTATAATAAGTATAACTCGATGTGAGTTGTCCCCCTTTCATTAATGCTTCTTAATCGTGTTTTCAAATTGATTTCGTGCAAAAACAATTGTGTTTTTCCAATTTTTGGCGCTGTCAGAACCACCGCAAGGTAATTTTACGTAGTCCTGTGAAGTTTTGTTGAAATCGGTTGCAAAATGTAGGAAATCCGATCCAATATATAAACGTACAGACACACACATACACACAACCTGGGTTTTATAATAAGTATGATTTTATTTATTTTAGTAATCTTCTCAATCCAGAAATCGTATAAGGCTGACAGAATCTCTATTATGATTCTATCTGGTCCTGTCGGTTTGTTTCCGTTCATCTTGGTCAATGTCGATCTCATGTTTTTATGAATGTAAGTTTCTCTTCGGCGTTGTAAAAGTTCCTCTGCCGTGTTCGCTCCATCTTTTACGCGTCTTTTCTTTTTCTATTGTAAGCATTTCTCTTTTTAGAGTCAATGCATCATATCCTGTTATTCCTTTTAAATTTTTATCCATGCCTGCCGTATTTGTGTTCTTTATTCTCTGTGCTTTTCTAGCTGAGCTGTTCCATCTGTTGCTTTCCTGAATTTGTATCTTATGTTCATGTTTAAAATGTTGTTTCAAAGTTCTTTGGCGTTCACTGATATCTCAGAACATAGTTGTCCTCTTTCTCAACTCGCTGCTTCACCGATTAACATCTCGCCCTGATTACTCACTCACCAACAAAATCATGTCGAATAGTGATTTTCTTTTAATTGTTCCAACCGGCTCAATAAAATAGTTTATAAAATTGTACTCAGATTTCAAATTCTGTCCTTTCGATTGGTTGAAAATAATCTCGAGGACGTATTTTTTCTCCCGACCTTTTCCGAATATCATATATATTTTTAATTAATTTGCACCAGACATTGTGTCACCATCATCACTCAGAAGCAAATCTTTTCAAGGAGGCTCCGACAGAACACCTCATTGGTTGGAAATTTCTTCGTTTAAGATACTGGAAAGAAGGAGACGGTCTTTTTTTATTTTATTTTATTTATTTATTTTTTCACATAAATTTTCAAACGACCACTGCACCATTTTCTGCTTATAGTTCCTGTCCATACAATCTATGAAAAAAATGTATTTTTCCGTTTATGATATAATGTAATGCACAATTTAATACTTAAATATTGTATATTTGAGTAACAACCCTTTTTTTTACATGTTTCATTGAATATAACAAGAAAGGAATATTTTGTAAATTTTTATCCAGCTTTTTAGAATCCTTACAGTTTTTTTATTTTAACGTATATGTGGACTATGTAATAAAAGGATAATAAACGCATCGGAGTTAACTCAATGAAAAGGGAATTAATATATAATTAACCTACCAATTAATAACATATGTTATTATCGGATCAAACTAAATGAAGGGAATACAAAGGTGGCGAATGAAGGTGTATATGTAAAGTAAAACAGGAAATAAAAAAAAGGAAGGCGCAAACGAAAAACACAAGACTCTTATCCCGATGAGCAATTTGGAAAAAAAAAATCATTTATTAAATGATATAAAAAATAGTAAAGGCACAGAATTAAAATTTTACGAACAAGCTTGCAAAAAAATTTATTTGTGTGCCACACAATCAGGCAAGATAACAAGTTCTAAATACAATTATGTTAAGCTCATGAAAAAAATTATAATTATTATCATCAAGAAAATGTCCACTCACTTCGATGTATCCGACTGTCGAAAGAAGTTGAAGGGGTGGCAAATTCACAGGCGTCGCTGTTTTTTTTTGCAAAACTGAGATGAGATGCATCACTTAATTTTATAAAATGTTCAAAATCTGGGTTACTACCTCTAATTTAGAGATAAATCGGATGATAATCGGATGTCTCTCTAAATTTATAAAAACGACTTTCTACTTTTTCTTTTTTTTTTCTTTCTGCAATGTGTTACGGGTCCTCAGCAATTTTCAACCAGTTAACCCGGGGTGCAAGTGCGTAGCAAAAGATTTCCTTCAGGCGCAAAGAATAGTAAGCGTTGTGCGCATTGGTCCGGGTACACGGCAAATATGTTTGGGGAAGTGAATAAACATTAAAATGTCCCCTCTACTGACAACTTTTGAAGATTAAAAAATTCTGAATTAAAACCATTTTTCTATATGAGGGTCCATGTAATCAAATTAACCTTCCCGAAAACAATCGGCCGACTGTCCCAAGATGGCTCTATAAAAACTGAAATGGGCCTAGGTTCTATGGGACATATCATCGGTGTCCTGAGACCTGGCATGTTGGTCTCGGAGGTTCAACATGGTTCGATTATGGCTCGCTGATTAGCAACTATAAATGGATGAAGGATGAGGCGCTAGTTGAAAAAAAAAAGCCGCAGCGTGAATATACTAAAACATATTATCATTGTTCATAATTATCATTTCAGTTATGAGGTTTGTTTCTGAGGTTCGTCTATCGCCAGGTTCACACTCCATCCCCCGTCTTTCGAACAGGAGTAGATGCTTATCCCTTGTTTCCTCTTTAGGATTGGGTTCCCATTTCCTTCTAAAGTCTTCTCATTTTTTTTTTAGTCCCGGTAAGCCCTTGCATCTTAGTAGATATCGCCTTGCTCTGCGTGAAATGATTCAAAGTAACGTATTTGACGGCATATAAGACGCACACCAATTTCAGCAGGGCAAACCGAGAAAAAAACGGTAATTAGTAAAATTATTAGTAAACTTTACAGCCTATGCTATATTTATGTGTTATTATTTTGGTTAAACAAGCCATTATTACAATTAAACGAAAAATAATAGGAAAAAATAATACGAGCCAATAAAAACTTTATTATATCCTTTATATAATCTGTACAGCCTGCGTCTTGTAAACGTTTTGAAATAATTAGGATATAAAAATTCTGATTGTATCTATGCCAATGCATTCGGAACTTATCGCAAGAAAAATATTAATGAAGCAAATATATTTTACAAATATTAGGTTGGTGCAAAAATAATGTCGTTTTCTCACTTAGTAACCTATGTGAGAAAACGACATTATTTTTGCACCAACCTAATATATAATTTGAATTTATTGCATATAATTTTAGTGAAACAAAGTACTAATATTAAACGTGATGAAATTAATATAATGAAAAGTATCAATGATAACACTTTTAATCTGCATAATAGCCTTTTAAATAGTGACAATAGATATATGAAATTTACTCTAAATTCTAAACCAATAGGAGTTCCCAAGTAGCTAATTTCGGACGACTAATTTCGAATTTTAAGCCTACATATGGCATATAAGACGCAGTGGAATTTTAAAAGATATTTTTTAGTCAAAAAAAGTGAGACTTATATGCCGTCAAATACGGTAATTAAATAAACGAAAATCATGATTCATTCTATCCCCAACTTGTTTGTAAGTATTATTGTAAATATGAGGTATTATCTTAGAATTTAATGAAGAACCAGCGTTGTTTTGGGGATTGTAGTATGTATGTATTTGTTTGTTGTTTTTTCTTATTATTAAAAATGTGTTAGGAATATTTAAAAAATGGGTCAGTGAATGTGACTATCTAAATTCCCCATTTTTGGCTTTGTGTCGGATTTTGTATTATTACAAATAAATATTAATTCTGATTAGATTGGGGCACGTAGATGTGGTGTAATAACAACTCTGTATCGCTTGAATATATGACTGAGTAGCGAGTTCAATCCTCACTGGGTGTCCCATAATTTCGGCTATGTGCCACATATAAACTAAGTTTATTAAATTATTTCCCCTCCCTCTGAAATTCTACATATGAGTCTAGTTAAGAAATTCATAGAGTAATGAGGTATTTTGACCAGGAAGTAAAAATGCGGTTTTGTGGTATCGGGAATATTTGTACAGATGGGTCAATAAGTGTGACAAGCTAGGTTAAAGGTGGGGCAGGAGAAAACCAGCCTCCTCACCCCACCCTTTGGCCATGTAAGACACTTGTAGTTATCGGTGCAATCATCATATAATAATTCTGCTTGTCCCTCCCTCCAACCCTTCGTTAGTTAGTGCCTTAGTTCACACGACCGTTACGCTTTGCCGTTATTGTTGTATTCAGGTGATAACACGGAGTAAAAATGTATGTTGGCATTTGTATACTGCACGGTGTCATGGAAATTTCTATATATTTCCAATCGAGCAAGAAAATGACTTTTAACTTTGCAAGATTTTACTGTTTAAAACATCAACACATTTAGGGCCTCGAAGAAAATACGTATAAAGACCTATCCTCCAATGTATGTATTAATACAAACATTAGAAAATTATTCAAATATGTAAAATAGCATCGTCTGTCGGATTATAATCTCTCAGGCAGGATACCAAAAAATAAAGGGAGCTAACTAAGTCGGAGATGTGGTAAATAAGATATTAAAAGTCAGTGTGCGCGGGGATATAAAGTTATAAAGACTCCAGGACATATTCTGGATTTTGTCGATGACCCTAAGACGAACAGCGGGGGCTTCAGGCCATATAATTGAGAACAAGATAATCTCCTCAAAGATGAAGAAGAGACTTGAAGTAACAAAAATTTGGTTTTACAGAAAGCTGATGAGCATACCATGGACCGAATATGTGAGCAACAACGAGGTTTTGGAGAGAATGGAAACAAAAAGGAAACGTATGCTTAACATCAGGAAGAGGCAGTTGAAATTTCTAGTGCACGTAATGAGGAAGGAGGACAAGACAAATTGAAGAAAAGTAGGACAGAGGAAAGCAGCGCGTAATGTACTTGATGAAATTGAGCAAATCGATGGTAGGACAGGGTTTGGGAGAAATAACAAAAAAGATAAAACTTATTAAAAGCTACAAGAGACAGGAAGATGTGGGGGCCATGATCACCTACGTCCTATAGGGACATGTCACTTAAAAGAAGATTCTGTGAATACTATGGACTGAACATGTGAGGAACGACAAAGTTTTAGAGAAACTGAAAAAAAAAAAGACATTTATACTTAACATCAGACATTTCCAGGACGCATAATGAGGAAAGAGTGCTTGGAGAATTTGATACTCACGGGACAGATTGAAAGCAAGGGAGACGGAAGAAAACAACGCAGGCCCACAATTTGAATTTTTGTGCAAATTTTGTATTTTTACTTTTTTTTTGTCTTTTCTTGTGTAATAAATGTTTTTTCTTTAAAATTTTACGCAGTGATTGAATCTTATTTTGTTATTTTCGCTTATGTTGACCTCAAAGAAAAGAGAATCACGTGTTCTCTTTTACATTTAACCGTTTTGACAGTGAAAGGGTGAGACTAAGATGTCAGCCTGGAAAGCTTAAATTCATGTAGTCCGGGAACCAGCGAAAGTAGATCGTCGGAACAGTTGCCGCGAAAATACTTGTAGAAGAGACAGAGGGAGGTAACGATAGCGATTTTAGACTAGATGCCAGATCAGGGTCTATCATCTTGCATATTCGTCTCTGGATTTTGTTGGGGACCTCGAGACGTACAGCGGGAGCACCAGACCATATATAATAACAATATTCTATTCAAGGACGGATGGTTGATTTATCTATTTGAAGGATGGACTCAGACGAGAAAAACTTTCTGGCACGACAGAGCGAACCATTTCCACGCATATTTACACGTAAATGAGTATAACGAACTGAACTGAAATTGGAACTCGTCTCTCCGATTAACAAGCCATCTTCCAGCTGTTACACCATCTGCACATTCAAGCACCTGGCATTCCTTTAGAGGCTAATGTTTCGCGGAAAAAAACAGATAATGATGCTCTCTGATTTAATACAAAAATTAATAGCAGTAATGAGTTTAAACAAATGATACAGTTCAAATCAATAACAAATTGTTCAGATCAATAATAATTGAGGCAAAGAAGTCAAATTTAGTTTTCTGTTTAGTTCTCAGTCTGGGCAATTATGGGAGAAGCCAACCCCTCTCATCAGCTCCTTTTGGCACCCTTCGTGTCACTATGTAAAGAAAAAGAGTCTACACTATATTGTTCGTCATTTATATATATCTTTTCAGGATGTGGTCGTTCAGATATCTCCACAATTTACTCTTGTCACTATTTACTATCCTTTTTTAACCTCTGGTAGTGAATGCTGAAAAATCTCTTTAAAGATGAAGAAGAGATTTGAGGCAACAGATATTTGGTCATACAGAGGAATGCTGGTGATACCATGAGCACCGACGAAGATTTAGAGAAAATGGAAAGAAAAAGTAAACTTTTACATCAGGAAGAGACAGTTGATATTTCTAGTACATGTAATGAGGAAAGAGGGTTTTCTCTTTCTCTTTTTTTTTTTTATTAATAATGCAAAAATAAAAGATAAAGTAAAAATAAAAATGCCGTTTAAGTGATATTCGTTCTTTGCTCTGCAGTTAAACGTGGGTTTGATTTGTGCGGCTTCTTTGTTAGTTCTTTTCTTGTTTTAAATTTCCCACATATGTTTAGAAAGCATTGTGCTGTTCGCGTATTTACTATTTGTAAAGGATGTTTTGTGTGCGTAGTTTCTTTGTTACCAGGGTCGTTCAATTATCCTATCTATATTTTTCTCCGTTATATGCTGATTTTATTTACTGACAGAATAATGTAATATATTACATTATTCTGTAAGCAATTACCGTTTAAGGGACACTCGTTTTTTGCTCTGCAGTTACATGTGGGTTTGATTTGTGCGGTTGCTTTGTTAGTTGTTTTCTTGTCGCGAATAATTCTTTTTTTCTTTTGCGAGTGAATATTGCATGAACATTTTTTTTTACATAATTTGCATTACTTTTATTATTCGGACTATTGTTCTCATCTTTATTACCATATTCAAGACGTTTCGGCCGTTGTACGCCCCGGCCATACTCAGGTGATTGGAATTTTCAAACTAATCTCTTTATTTCGTCCACCGGGGTAAATTGTTCTAGTTCAAGGACACATGGTCCAGTGGATAAAAGACTTGGTTGGATCCAGTAACTGAACCCAAAGAGTTGTGAGTTCAAAAATTTGGAGAGTTGAGTTAAAGGGAGATAACTGCGACATCCGGAAGAGACATGGAACGTAGAAATAGAACAATCTAACTTGGAGGAAGAAAAAAGGGTTCAGTTTGAAAGTCAAATCACCTGAAGAAGACGACGCGTAAACGGCTGAAACGTTGTGAATATGTCAATGAAGATGAAGACATCAGTTTGAACAATGGAAATAAGTACAATATCATCTCAGAAATACAGATGAACCTCGTGAACTGGCGCTAGATGTTTGGTTGATTTTTTTTTTTTAATTTATAGATTAGGGTTAATTTATTACACTTATTTATTTTTTATTATTTTAATTTTTTGTTCCTTTTTAGTTTTTGATTTTTAAGTAAAAAATTGTTTTCGCGTTTGCATTTTGAGATGAGTTTTGATTGTTTTTTAGTAATTTAAGTGGGTCTGGGAAGGCAATTATAGCCATTTTCTCCTACAGACAGAGTTTACTCTTTTAGAATTTATTGTTGTAGGCTGATGCTGTTTTCCTAATTTTCATTATATTTTGGTGTGATTTGGTTTTTGTTATAAATTTCCCACATATGTTTAAAAACCATTGCGCTCTTCGCGTATTTACTATTTATAAAGGAATTTTTGTGTGCGTAGTTTCTTTGTTTCCAGGGTCGTTCAGTTATCCTATATATTTCTTCGTTATCTACTGATTTTACAGTGCCTTCGTATATTACATTATTCTGTAAGCTATTACCGTTTAAGGGACATTCGTTCTTTGCTCCGCAGTTACACGTGGGTTTTATTTGTGCTAGTGGTTTGTTGGTTGTTTTCTTGTTGCGAATAATTCTTTTTTCTTTTGCAAGTTAATATTGCATGAGGATTTTTTTTTTTTTTTAAGAATAGCAATGATTTTCCAGATATAAGTCGTACTATTTAACTCATAGCTGAAGTAGGAGATAGGTCCTTTCCCAATGGTATTTGTGCTTAAATGATTGTAACGAACCAGACTGGAATTAGAACTCGGCTCTCCGATTTCTCATTCCGAGAATCAGAGAGAAAAATAAGGAGAGAAGAGACACAAGATGGAAGAAAGAGAAGAAAAATGAAAAAAAGGATCAGTGATTAAAATTTATTATTATCGTTTTCTCACATAAAGTTGAACGTCAAAAAACGACATTATTTTTGCACCAACCTATTAATTAAAAATAAAGCAAAAAAATGAAAGAAAGAGACAGGGAGGAAAGAAAGCGAACAAAATTGGGTTATAACAAAAGAGAAAGAAATGCATAAAAGGATGGTTGTCTTGGTGAAATAAATGACGTAAAAACTAAGTGAACATAGAATGGGAATGGCAAGTCAGCTCACTCAAGTAAAACTACGTCTCAGAAAAATAATAGGAATCTTGAAATAAAAATACATTATTCGTTTTAGTTTTTGTACACATAGGGTTTTTTTTTCACCACTACTGCTTTCTTTAAAAAAAAATGTAAAAATGTATTAGATATCAAAAGCAGCAAGTTTCACTACACAGTATTTAACCTGATGTTGTAGCAGCCTACAGACGTGGTCGCTTTTTGAATAATCAAACAAAAATTGTCACTAAAAACTAAGTTACAACAAACACCGAGTTCTTAATAAAGTTTTTATTATTGGCAAACAATCAACAACTTAAGTACAATTATATACATTTGTTTATTTGTAAGAACAGAAAGGAGTCACCACCGGGTAAGCGGGGGTGAAATATTAAAAACATATATAATAAAAATTCACTTGAATAAAGTGACTTGGGAATTCCAAAATGGCGGCATGCTGAATAAAATGTCGCACGTGGTATATGGAGACGTAAATCCAGAAATTTGGCAGGAAGCCAAATGAAGATGCCATGACGATAATTCAAAATGGCGATATGCCGATGAAAAAGGCACCAAACTGGTGTGGTTGCTAGGTAACCAAACATTATAGCACAGGCCATCATGATGGTGTTTTTGCGAATGAACGTTAAGAGAATTAACATGCAAAAGCAATTAATTAAACAACAAGAAAGTATTCAAATAAAGCAAGACTTGGGTTTGTTGAACGAAGTTAAAAACGGGATAACTCAACTGCCCAACTCCGGAGTAGAAAGCAATGACAAAGAAAGGAAAAGCAGATTTACTGCATCTCTCCCAGAGAAAGGGTATGCAGAGAAGAGGAGGAAAAGCAGTGTTCTGCGTCCTTTCAAGAGGAAAGTGGTGAAAAGGATAACGAAACCGAAAATGAACAAGAAAAAAACAAGAAAAAGGATTTTCAACACCAAAAGGCAGAAATCCCTTCTATTTCCTTCAGACAACTTTTCCGTTCAGGGAGACGATCATATCCGTCATGGCGACAAGATCAGCAACTAACACTTGGTGTGAGGGAAGAGAGCCGGTATTAATCTTGGACCCCCACTGGAACAAGGATTTGACACAAGGACATTTTTTAATGTGGGTAACCTGAATATTTTCACTCAAGGCACTTGTCTATTTCCGGTACTAACTGGTCATAGCCAGTCGGGTGAGGGAGAGAAGAGGCTTCAGCATGGAGAAGCCGCAACATCAGCGTCCAATCCACACTAAAATATTCTCCTTCTGGCGATCGAGATGGAGCTTTCTGCACATATATAAGATTGTTATGGCAACATATTTTAGTTTGTCTTTCCTATTTGTTTTTCCTAAGAAAGTGAATAGACGTTTAGAAAACATCTTTTCTTAAAGCGAAGTTTCCTACTAGTATTCTTGAAGTCCTCGTTAAATTTTTATGTATTATAAATCCATAATTTTTGAAACAGAAAGTTTTGTTCGAAATGTGAAAGCTTGGTACACAGAAATCTGTAAAAAAAAAAAAAAAAAAAGGGTTATCAGTCAAGGGAGCTAATCCACTTTCAGTTGTTGAACCGGTAGATGAGGCAATCTCATTATTAGCCACTGACCCGAGAATGCCTTTGTAAACTGTTAGATGTATGCAATCGCTTTTCTCAGATCAATGATTAAAAATTGCTTTGAGCGATTAGTCCTGTACAACCATCTCCCTTTAAACCGAGGGAACTGGCGCAACAGAATCACAATCAAAGAACCGCATCAAATAACAGAAACCCAATCAGTTGAGGACTTTCAACAGCAACAACAACTAAAATAGATAGCACATGCAAATCAAAGAGAAAATAATTACATAATCAAAATGTTGATGCTCCTCAAACAAAAACTTAGGAAGGAAACTGCCATCAATACTGGAAAGTGTAAGCTAGTAGACTTGAGAAACGTATTGTGTTGAATAATAGTTTTAATTGAAAATTTTTGTAAATTTCAATCGAATGCCGAAGGTTTGCTTATAATAAAGAAACGGCCTATATTGTCATTACTACTAGTACAGGCTTTGTCTGAATGAACTTCATTCTTTTTATAGTTTCTCGTTCTTTCAGTCTCTTTGTTAGAATCTTCGGGATCTGTACATTGGATTCTGACTACGACTGCCACTACTGTCATCGACATGTTCCAGAATTTTTTGAGTTCTCTGGCAAAATAGAGATATTTATCCGGATTTTTGCTTTCTTTAATTTTTGCTCTGTAGTAATTCGTAACAATGGAATTCCCGATCTGTTACATTCTTGTGCATTGCAATTAGATCTTGTTTTCTGACCTATTCCGTTTCAGTTACAAATTCCCAAAGGATTCCATGTGTTTCATTCAATATTATATGGTTTGTATGTACAGTTCGTCTTGAGTTATCATGTAAATCACATAAACCTCAATAACTCGAATTTGTTTTTTGAATATTTTTTCTCAAATTTTAGCGGTTCATTTAGACGTCAAACTGAAGCTTTATTTAAATTTTAAAGAAGTTTCAATAGGCTTTATTAAAGTTATTGTATTTATTATAAAAACAGTAGTCTGAAAATATTATGCAAATTGAAGTAATATTAGTGAAATCTAATAAAAACTAATTTTTTTCTCATAATATATGTTGAAACATTTGTAATGGAAAGGATTTAACAAACGCTGAAAGCCAGAAAATAACAATAAGTTATTGAGTGAAGAAATATCCACAATGGAGATGTCAAAGGTGTTTCTCAGAGACAATCGATCACTAAAGAGGGCTGTTGAAAATATCACTAAGTTGAGAATTAGAAGCAAAAGAAAAACTTAAACAACTTGATTCCTCGTGGGGAACGTAAATATTTTTTTTTAAATAAAAAATGTAATATTGGTAATATGTTTTAATAAAAATGTATTGCTAGCAATTTCACTAAAAATATATGGTTGATAATTTTTTATAGAAATGTATTACTGTTATATTTACTATAAAAACGTTTTGATTTTTGTTTGGGGGTTCACTGTTTGCGCATAGTTGCGACACTTACTGGTTCTACCACCCCGGATCAAGGTAGACCTGAGAACAACAGCAATTAAGAGGTGGTTCCACGCTTCTCAAAACCTCCAATCTCCCGATCAGAGACTTTGCTGCCGGATGTAGTTAATCGTCATACCCAGGAATACGTAGCTATATCGATGTCGTTTTATCTGTCATACGTTTGATTTGTCGTATGTAGTGTCTATATAATTATTTTATTTCCATCATTTGAATTCACTTCATTTTGTTTCTTAGCCTTCTCTTCATTCTTGATTATTTTAACGTGGTTTGCTTGCTCTGTCTTGTGTACTCTTTGAATTCCTTCATTGCTGTGTCGACACTGCTTCTCGGCTTTAACGCCTTATGCATTGTCATTACTTACCTTGTTCTTGGTACAGATTTATTTCGTGGCTCTCTTGTCCAGTTTACGAAGTATCCAGAGTATCTCATAATGGAAACTGGCAATGTAGTTTCCGCTGAAGAATTTTATTTCAGGATTCGTGTTTTCTTTCCTCGCCTTGGCGATGTCTCCCATTCCGTTCCCCTATGAACTTATACCTGGCCTTTTTCTAGTTCCGACGCAGACGGGAATCAAAATGCTGCAATCTTTCTCTTAAAATAATTTTTCTCATGTCCAGTAAATGTTATAGCTCTTTCCGGTATTGATGGGGGCTTCTTTGATGCAGTCTAGTCAGTGAAAAACTGACCGAGGAATCAGGTCGTATGTTCACATTGTAACTACGGATGTATTTCTTTAATATATAGTTCAACGGGATTAGGTCAACTATAATAAGTAGGTAGGAAGTGAGTGTCTTCAGAAGATACGAGGGTTGTTCAAAAATTTCTATGCCTCACTCGGAAGGAGTTGGAGAAACTAGACAATTTTTCATTATTTTTCAATAAAGTCCCCTTTGACTTCAATGCAGTTGGTCCAACGATGCTTAAGCATTGTAATCTCGTCACGGAAGAAGGTGACGTTCTTGTCCACCAAAAAATCCTCCACAGCACATATGATCTCATCATTGTTTCAAAAACCCCGATCAAGCATGTAAGATTTGATTTTAGAAAACAGGAAGAAGTCAGATGGAGCCAAGTCTGGGTTAGTAAGGGAGATGAGTTAGCCATTCTCTCTCTCTTTCTCTCTTCTCCTCCTCCTCCTCCTCCTCCTCTACTCCTAGAGTGTTGTATCGCATACTTTATATAGTCCTGGAAGAGTCCATGTTGTAGGTATGTTACGTCTCACAACAGTTACTCATTTTTTCCTCCTGTTAATCTTACCTTTATTATGTCCTGTGAGTTTTAAATTCTCTTAGTTTTCTTTTCTCATTGTGCCTCAAACATTTCAATTGTTCGCTTTTGATCCCCCCCAAAAAAGTTTCTTTGTAATTCTTATATTTTTAAAACTTTATAGTTATTTACATGTTTCATTCATGTCATGCTGTCATCGGCATATCTTATGCTATTAAGTTTATGGAGGCTGACAAGAAATCCTGGATCGACTCGCTGAATAGATTGAATAAATCCTGTGTGAACACGCAGCTTTCCCTTACTCTTCTTTCTACATCATCCGGTTTGCGTTCCTCGCCGTTTTTTTTTTTTGAAAGGAGTGGAGGTTTGTTCCTTGTTTCCTGTTTGGGATATGGGTTTCCGGTTGCTTCTGGGAATCACTATTTCTTTCATTTTATTTTTTTCTCTCCTCCACCAATAGGAGTAGATAGGTTCACCTACCATCCTGTTCAAACTCCTCCCTGGTTTTTTAAACAGGAGTAGAGGTCCCTTGTTTACTGCTTAGGATTGGATTTCCGGTTCCTTCGCAAGTCTACCTCAACTGTATACTTCTAATGCTTGTCTTTTCATACACTAAGCAGTGGTTGGTAGGAAGAAGCTATTCGAGTGGAACTTACATCTCCCCAAAGAAATACGAAGGGAATGAAGGTTGTCCGCTACAATGTGCGTGGCATTGCAAGTCTTAGTCGTGAAGGTTAGAACTGATGGAACTATGAAATGTTGTTAATCTGAACACTCGCCATGGAAATAGCGATAGAGTAGAGAGAGACTTACCACGTTTCGTCTGTAAGAAATGGTTTTTAGGGTGGAAAATAATTGCTCGACGACAAGGACGTGGAGACGCTTTTGGACTTAGTCCAGAGCGGATAGGGAAGACTGGACACCTCGTTTCCAGATATGACAGCAGTGCTCTACTTTCTGCTTAATATGTCTCTTGTAAAGGTAGAAGATAGTAGGAGCTGTCAGATACTTGCTGGAAACAGACCATTTCTTTTTTTTTTGTCAAGACTTATTAAACGCACTTTGTCTAAACTATGTACTGAAAATATTTGTTTAATAAATACAGTTACGTTCATAAGGAATTTATGGTAACTCCACATTTCATTTTCTTGCGATTAGAGGAATTGCACTTTTTTCTGAAATGAGCAAAACTCAAATAACCCCCCAAAATAGTAATAGCATTATTGGTAATATCACTTGGTTCAATAAGTAGTTTTTTGTTTTATTGCAGTGGCGATAAGTCTATGTATGTATAAGAATTAAATCCTATATATATATATATATATATATATATATATATATATTTCAACCATATCAAACAATGATTGATAAATAATCATTACACGAACAAATACCGCCAAAATACTTGCGGTAATAGTTGTAGACCTACCACGTGTTATTTTGGGACCATTTAGAAAATATTAAATCTTTTCACCATCCCCGAAAATTCGAGAAAAATATTTTCGTGAGCCAGTATGAAATTATTTTCTAACCAATGAAAACCTTGTATTCGAAATGTTTACACCTCGAAATGAAATTAGATTTTGAATCCCCCTCGTGGATATAAAAATAAAAACATACTACTTCTAAAGGCTCAAAACACGAAAGCTAGTTTGATCTACAAGTGGGTACACGCACACAATAGAAGAGAGAGCCAGCAGCCGCCGACTAAGGCCTTGTCTACGCAGACAATAGAAGGAATAAAAAGCAACCGCTTACTAAGCTTTTGTCTATGAATTCACAAACACATTAGGCTGATCGTCGTAAAGTAAGTCTGTCCACACATTTCGCTCCGGGGTAAGAAAACTTAATAAAACATACTTTATTGCAAGGGATATTGAACAATTTAATTGTCATTCTATAATTCTGAAAATAATATATAAATGTTATTTCAACTGATGTTCTACTTTTCTTTCAGAAAATAACTTTTTATGCATCAGTTATTATGTTGGTGCAAAAATAATGACGTAATAATGTTGTTTTTTGACGTATTTTTTAACGTCAAAAAACGACATTATTACGTCATTATTTTTGCACAAACCTAATAAAAGATATGTTGTTGTTGTTAAATGTTTGGAATCCCGACACTCAGATAGCAACAAAAATGGGTAGATGCATCCCAACACATGCAACGTATGCACTGAATTCTTTAGGGTTTTTTTCCTAAAATACATAATTTTTGTATAATAAAAAATCGAATTATTGATAATTTTTACTATGCTCATTGCACTCATATATTTAAAAGCTATCCCTTCATTTCTTCCTTGTGGAAAAAAAAAGTTCGTTTATTAAAGTAGCTTGAGCAGAGTAGCATTTAATTGTTAATATTTAATTAATTTAATTTAATTAGTAGTTTAATCAATATTAATTAGTATTTTAATTAGTCTTAATTAGTATTTAATTAATAGCAAGTAGTAAAGTAGTTTGAGCAGAGTAGCATTTAATTGTTAATATTTAATTCATTTAATTTAATTAGTAGTTTAATCAATATTAATTAGTATTTTAATTAGTCTTAATTAGTATTTAATTAATAGCAAGTAGTAAAGTAGTTTGAGCAGAGTAGCATTTAATTGTTAATATTTAATTCATTTAATTTAATAAGTAGTTTAATCAATATTAATTAGTATTTTAATTAGTCTTAATTAGTATTTAATTAATAGCAAGTAGTAAAGTAGTTTGAGCAGAGTAGCATTTAATTGTTAATATTTAATTAATTTAATTTAATTAGTAGTTTAATCAATATTAATTAGTATTTTAATTAGTCTTAATTAGTATTTAATTAATAGCAAGTAGTAAAGTAGTTTGAGCAGAGTTGTATTTAATTGTACGGCCATTTTGCAAAAAATGTTACAGAAAGTCGGGTTTAATGTAGGATGGTGAAAAGCTGTTCAAATTTACTCATGCCTCCTCGGCAATTCCTCTTTCGGGAGACACCTCAGGCGCCGAGTAATGACCTCAGTCCTTTTCCGAAGGAAAATTAATACCTCGTGAGGTGGATGGCACCCTGTATCTCGAACCTAGTATTTAACTGTCACCCCCCCGCCTCAGCTATGTCACAGGTAACCGACGAAAAGAGATGCACTGAATTATGACATCAGCAGTATATATATATATATATATATATATATATATATATATATATATATATATATATATATATATATATATATATTTTGAACAATAAAAAAAAAAAAAAATTTAAAATCCTCAGACACACTGGGTTGTAGATTAATATTCTTTCGTTTTTTTTATTATTATTCCATTTAGATACCTCGACTAGTTTCGGCCGAAATGGCCATCATCGGGAGGAGAAATATATATATATATATATATATATATATATATATATATATATATATATATATATATATATATATATATATATATATATACGCGTCAAGTCCTTCAATCTTCGTAAGAACCGTGAGATTTTTTGTCGTCTTAATTTTTCCTCTTTAACTTAAGTAATTTCGTTATTTTTTCTGTTAATAATCTCCTTTCCCCCACCCAAAAAAAATTAAAAAATAACTCAGAAGCATGATAGGTGGATTTAAAATAAACTCTCGAATATCTAAGGATTTTACATCAATATGGCCAGCTTGAAAATATAAAACAGGAAATTAATAGGTTAAATTAATATTCTCAGGGTGGGTGCAAAGGTTTCGTTAACCCCTGCCCCACCGGACCTATGATACGCACTCCCTACTACATCTCAGTGTTCATAAGGTAGTATTCATATAAAATGCATATGTTTTTATAACCTAATGATGCACAATAATGGATCATATGAAATATAGGTGAAAAATTCAACTAGAACAAATTGAAAATGAATACAATGTATCTAAATACAATATCTGTCTATATTTCTGAGATGAGGTATTATGTACACTATTTACATTATTCGGACTATTGTCCTCATCTTTGTTGCCATATTTATTACAACGTTTCGGCCTTTCAGTATCTGTCTATATTTCTGAGATGAGGTATTATGTACACTATTTACATTATTCGGACTATTGTCCTCATCTTTGTTGCCATATTTATCACAACGTATCGGCCGCTGTACGCTCCGGCCTTCTTCAGGTGGTTGGAATGTCGAACTGAACCTTTTCGCTGGGGTAGACTGTTCTAGTCACACGTGTCATGTCAGGTATCAGTTATCTGCTGTTAATCCCCCTCTCCAAGTTCTCCACCGCCTTAACCAGGTATTGAACTCATACCCTTTGGGTCCTCTCACTGGATCTAAAGGCTTTAGTATGATCTCAAGGAGATGAAAAGCACTTACTTTCTTTTTCCTTTCTATTCCTACTAAGTTTTGTGTTTAGCACAAGAATTTAGATTTAATGGAGAATTAAGTGTTTTCCATTTTACACAAAATACGAATGTGGTCTTTGTGTAAATTTTTATAATTTTTATAAATAATTGGATTTTGTCAGCGACTCATATATAGATATTATACATGCAGACGCAGATTAAAATGAAATATTGGACAAAGACATGAATCAATGTGTTATGGAATACTATCCGACAGAATTCTTCTAGACGTAAATGGATGACAGAAAATTGCTAAGAGTTACAAAAGATAAGATCAAAATCCTATTTCGCGCCTAATTTTGGGATTGTGCCCATTATCATCAGTTTAAAAGTCTCTTCTCATTATCAGCTGGCGCCATCTACTAAAGGGAGATTACCTATATTTTTATACTCTCCCAACACACGGGAAAACATTTAATTCAGAGTTCCATTGCATGTTGCTAGTAATATAGTTTATATGATTATAATACAGTTCTTCTTTATTATACAATGTTTATTACATAATCAGATCAATTATTAATATAAAAGCATTTTCATCAATTCAACAGATCAAACAAATAAAAGAGAAATCGATATGTAGAAAATGCTAGTGTAAACATGATAGTCGGTGTCTACTTGACAATTATAATTTTTAGAGCTATTCAATAAGAATAACTTCACTGTGTGAAATACGACTGCTCTTGATATATTACCACTGATATATCCTTCGGCATTATTATAGCCGATTTCTATCTGAATTACTTCGATAGTGTGCTTGTCAAACTCTCTGACACTGTGCAGAGAGGAACCCAGACGTGGCTATGCCAAAGGGCAGATTCTCGTCTGGGGTGGTAGACAGTTACCCGACCTCGATTTTACGGGGTCTACGGGGAATTTTTGGCTGGGCATACGAGCTCGGATATCACACAATAAACTCGGCCTTGTGCCACATCCGACTGCGTGAGGCGGTTAGTGAATATCATTACTATGGCCGATTATCAGTGATTGCATGTATAGTGTCTTCCCCTTTTTTTGGACACTTGTAAATTTGTTAATTCAATTCGTATTATGCCCCTTTTAGTGGCTAGGTATAAATTATTAGTGTATGTGTTATGGCCACTATTATATTTATTGTTTAATAAATTTATATTTTGTACCTTTGTCATGTTATTTCAAGTATAAGTTATAACAATTAAAAAATGATATTACTAATTCTTTTGTCACTTGTATTTATTTCCATGGCACTATCTTTTATTATTTATATATTGCATAGTTTAATTGTATTGTCCCAAATTAATTTTTTTTGAGAGTGTACATATTTAAAAAAAGGATACTTTTGTGGTTACTTCAGCTGAACAATATCATCTACCCACGGTAGACGGTCATCATGAAGCGGATCAAATGTTCAAGAGTAGTTTGAAGTGCACTTTGCTTGGCTCTTCTTTTGATAAGTGTTTTCTTCAACTAGAATGATTATTTGGGCTATGCCCTGTTGATGTCGTTCATACATCTTGGATCATTTCTTTAAGGTATTGATAAACATCAGCCGTGATGATAAATACAGCGCGGTGAAGAAATTCTATTGTTAGGGATTTTCCAATGGATTGCATGTAAACAGTTTAATGTATTATCCAGGACCAGATTATCAGGTACTACCACTGCAGGTCAGAATGGATCTGAGTGTAATGACAATCAAGGACTGACTCCACAATCTCCAAATCTCGAAGCGGGCCACGTCACTGAATTTAGTTTAAAGTCTTAACCAGGACAAGATTGATTTATGAATAGATGTGGTTTAAATGTTTAATCCAGGACTGGACTGAAGTATAAATGGATGCAGTTTAAAGTCTTAGCCAGGAGAATACTGAAGTATAAATAGATGCAGTTTAAAGTTTTACCCTGGACATGATGAATTCCAGATAGGATCCTTGGCTCGGAAATACTGATGAACAGGACAAACTGTTGTTATGACACCATGACTGATATCAAAGGTTGACTGGCAATCTACTTTTTATTTCTAAAGAAATAAAAATATTTTCATGTTAAATCAATGCAATACCATGAATTATCTGAGTTGTTTTACTAATGGAGTATAGTAAGAGAGGTGAAATTGTAATCTTGGGTGGGATTGGTTATTAGGTACAATCTTAGGTCTTAGGTCTGTTTAACTTAAGTGTTAAATTTGATAAAGAATTTGTTCGCTGAAATGAGTGACACAACGCAGATCTTAATAGGTTAAGTTTTGTTCTGATCAGGGACATAACACACTTTCAGAATAGAGTTGGAGATGACACCTGTAATAATCAGATCAAATGAAGCTGAGATTCTGGATCATGGAAAATGTTCCAGTGAATATGGGCGATACAAGACCACCGTTTTTGATTGGCCCGCCAATGAGAGAAGTGACGGGTTCGAGCTTCTCGTATCCCCCCGACACTTACGACACAGGGCCATTATTTTGATTGGGCAACCAATCATATTGGGTTCTTAGGAGCTTTTCTTCTTCCCCTTCGAGACGTATGGCACAATACCATACGTCAAGCATTATTATTGGTTGGCCAATCAGAGCAGTGCAATTGGGGTTTGCGTTCCCTTAAAAAAACAGTCGCTGAAAGACCAGAGAAGTAAGATTGAACAGGTATCGCTGCTAGTAGGCCAAAAGGGGCAATTCCATTCGGCATTTTCCACGCAAAGCCATTCATATATTTAACAATTTTGGTATCTTCCATATGTTGGAAAATGTTCACTCCCAGAATTATTATTATGGTCAAATTCGTTAAAACTTGTCTGAAATCATCAATCTTGAATTGAATATCAAATTTATCGTCCAACAAAACGGTAGTAGGAAGTAGGCTCCATTTGCCCATATTTACCCATAAAATGACATTTTTTTTATTGGAATCACTTGTATAAGTTTTTACTTGTTAATCGGCAGGACTTAGACTCCAATGAGGACATTTTAACCATTTTATCATTCCTTTAGAGAAATACAATCGCTGGCTACCTGTGTCCAATAAGCTAAGCAGTTTATAGAAACTTTCTTGATGCCCCAATACAATGTGAAGTCCATGATAGGTAATATCAAATCGTTTTCTTCATCCGAAATGAGTAAAAAGAGATATCCCCTTCTTACGATTATCGCATAGTGGCGTTATATGTCCCTTTGATGAACATCGTTTACAGGGAAAGAATAATTTATTCTGAAATCCAGAGCAATATTCGTTTATATATTTGTTATTGGTGCATTTAATACATAATTTTAAATATCTGCATCTCATCATCTCATCTGCATCAGTTCGCGAATCATAGGTAACATATCGAGTACACCTCCCACGTGATGTACAAAATTTACATGACGTCCAATTAGAGCTAATGGCGAGATTCTCTAACGTCGCACCATTATTTTCCTTATCATCGGTTTTATTATTTTTTAATATCCTTTTCGTATACATGGAAGGGCTTCTTATTTTTCGTCAGTATGTAGATAGCTTCATTATATTAGGTTGGTGCAAAAATAATGACGTAATAATGTTGTTTTTTGACGTTACGTCAAATAACGACATTATTACGTCATTATTTTTGCACCAACCTAATAATTCTCAAATACATCCTTTAAGGAAAGGTAACTGCTACCTACCCTGCGAATGATTTCCTGCGTTAAATTATGGGGTAGTTTATCAAATATCATGTGACTTACGAGTTTGAATAGAGGGGAATCTTCTTAAAAAAAAACATACCATACGCAGTTCTTAACTCTGACAAATTAGCCCTCACTTCGACAAGATAATGATTAGCAGTCACAAAATTGGGGTTGTATTTAGGATAACTATTTTTTTTTATTTGTTTGAAGATCTCATGAATTATAAAAGACACATCCCAAAATTATTTCGTTAACAAATTAATAGCCACTTCGTATTTATCCTCTTCTAAGGTAAGATGAGATATTAGCTGTATAACGAGTTTAACGAGCTGTATAACGAGCGAAATAACTCTTTAAGAGGGCTAGATTTGCTTTATTAGAATTGATGGAATTAGTACAATTATTAAACTGTGCTATAAAATTCTTAAATTCAAACTTAGACGGATTGATGACGCTAAAAGTAGCACACTGTAATTTGGGAGTTGAGTTCGATACGGAACCGGCTTCGCTTCCTTGGGAAATACTCGTTTCTCGAAGAGATTCTTCAATATCAGCAAGCCGATTATTAATACTGACTCGAAAACCAAATTTGTTTCTTTGTTTAGTCATAAAACCACTTTCATTTAAATCCAGGTTGGCTTTGATACAAATCTCCTGGATTTTACCATCCAAGACTCGAATTTCTACTTGAAGATTTTTGACGATGGAAGCCATCTCTGCTTTAAAAGATTTTTCCTTTAAGTTTTTATTTTTCTCCAGCAATTCCAAACTAAAATTATTATTATTATTTTTTAAAATGCTCTTAGAGTCTATAAGGGCTTTAACCCTTTTTTAACTCCTTGAAGTTATCCATCTTGAAATAGACAATGAATTATTTTTTTTAAATCATTTTTTGGAATCCACTTGTCTGAAAATTGTTACTGAACGGTGAAGCTTGGCAAAATTATTATATATATATATTTGGACACACGTTTACATAATAAGCTCACTGAGTTCTGAAGCAAAAATTATCTTTATATCCTTGTGTTTGGATGTATCTCAGTGAAAGATGAAAGCAAAAACTTACTTTTACATTATTTATATATATATATATATATATATATATATATATATATATATATATATATATATATATATATATATATATAGTAGGTATATTTGGACGCCACGCTGGATCAATAACAAATTCACTGAACTGGTTAGGCAAAATTAATTTATTTATATATTTGAACACACATATCCATAATCTCACTTAACTATGAAGACAAAAATTATATATATATATATATATATATATATATATATATATATATATATATATATATATATATATATATATATATATATATATAAACAGTAGGTTAGGAGATATCTTCGTTTATATAAAGGATAGAAGTTTATTAAATATCTTCTCTCTCGTCGTTTTTATGGTCATATCTGTCTCGTTTTTTTTTTAATTCTCTGTCATCATGCCAACAAAATTGTTTTGCATTCAGCAAATTGCTTACAAATACATATAGCAAACGCTTTTTTTGTTTAGCGAAATTGTGTTTATGTTGGGCAAAATTGCTTATTGCAAATACATTTTTATCAAAATGTGAGAAATTTAATGACCCTGCCACCCGCATCTCCGCAAAAACAAACTGAGCCGTGGCTTGATGAACAAAGTGAGACAGATGAACGTTGTAAGAACGTACTTTATACAAGAAACATAATACATTAGGAGAAAACGAATTGCTAAAACCGTATTCTTTTAGCAGTTAAAAGTCAAAGCATCGAGTATGAAATCCAAATACATATCTGTTTGAAATAGATAATACACATATCTGTATGGTGTTCATATCCTGCTTGTATTATCTGCATTGTGGCTAGTATGCCTGATATGGAAGTGGGCAGAAAACACGTCGCCGAGCTCCATATTCTTCTTGGCGTCTATCGTTGGCGTTCGAAAACCTATTTCGCACCTAATTTTGGGGTCATGCCCATTATCGTCAGTTTAATAGACTCTTTTCATTATCAGCTGGCGCAATCTATCAATGGAGGATGGCCGATATTTTTTTAGAAGACAGACACGCCATATAGAAGACGATATCAAGAGGCAAAACTGAGACAACGTAAGCGTTTTATTTATATTTATGTTTATTTTATGACTGGGAATTAATCTCATCTTTATTCAAAAGCGGCCTCTAAATAAACAATTTACTGGGTTCTTGCGAATTAAATCTGCACTATAATTCATTAACTGAAAAAAGTTGTGTGAACTGATTGACAAGGCAACCTTGAACAGTAGTAAACACAATGGCATTTCTCTTGGTTAGGCGGTAAATTGTTGCTTACAAGCTGGGATAAAAGTAAGATAAATGATTTCAAGTGACGTGACATGAGGCTCGCGCGGAATCTGAATTCAGGTCATGACACGAGCGGCTATACTAAGTCAGAAAACCACGTCAAAGAAACTGGGTCTCGCTAACCTGAAAACGAAACATTTTTTAATAACATATTTTTTTCAGGACAAAGGAGATCATGGGTTTTCACAAATCTCTTTCTCTTTATAACCTGGGAATTACAATGCCTTTCTTGCAAAATTGGACCCTCGTGCCCACAATAACACGGAGCTTCAAAAGGACGGTTTTTCCCATGACACTACGTTTTTTAACTACCGTCGATCTTCGGCAATGTTTGTTTTAAAAAGCTATGATTAGAATTCTAATAAAACTTAAACATATGAAAGTGAATCTATACATTTTCTTTGTTTTTGCGTATTAGCAACAAAAATAATGAACAGTAAACACTATTTATTCATTATATTGTTTATTTACATTATCTTTATTATATTATTTATTGGAATTGTTGACAAAATATCAACTAATTATCAACTGATTCAAAATTAACCCTAGAAAACCAACCATGGGTATATAGTACCCAATGTAAATTTTCCTATTTTTAATTACAATTTTCAGTACCTGAAATATGTTTTTCAGTTCCTTTTAATGTTAACTCAAAGTACAAAGTTTGAAGTTCCTGCATGTAAAATATTTCAAATAAAGATTTATATTTAATATTTTTTTTGATATTTTCAAAATCGGGAATTATATACCCATGGTTAGTAGTGGTGTAACTTTAATTCATGGTTAGTGTTCTAGGGTTAAAATGGTAAATAAGGATTTCCTTATAATTGGATCAATAATTTAGTAAATGCGAATAAATTTATGAATAAAATTTTTTTATATTTATTTCTTTATAAATTGGTAGATGATAAATCTTGCATTATTAGTTCCAACTGTATTAGTTTTAGAATGTTGTAAATATAAAATTGTTCTAGTAAATAAACAATCTAATACATACATAGTGCTTAATTTTTTGTTGTAAATTCTCAAGAATAATAATATGTATAAATTCACTTTCATCATGTTTAAGTTTTATTACAATTTTAATAATTTATTTGTTTTTAAACAATAAACATGGCGGAAGAGTGAATGTAGTTAAAATAAAAGCGGTATTATGGGAAATGCCATCCTATTGACAGTTCTCTCATATTGTGGACAGGAATGTCCATGTTTGCCACTTTTTTCTTTTTTTTTTTTTGTTAATATTATCATAAAAACTCGATTAATGTTCTTTAAGAGCCTTGTCAATTCGAGATTTTGATGTGGATCTCGTACATAGCCCCAGACTCGTTCAGAAATATCTAAACTGTCAGCTGTATACAATCGTTTTCTGAGATCAATGGTCAAAAGAGCGTAGACCGAATGTAGGTGTGTTATCGAGAACAATCTTCCTTCGAACCTCATGAACTGTCGCTAGTTGGTTGGTTGATTTTATTTCTATTTATAGATTAGGATTAATTTATTTTATTTATTTCTCTTTTATTTATTTATTTTGTTCCTTTTTAGTTTTTGATTTTTAAGTAAAAAATTGTTTTCGCGTCTGCATTTTGAGATGAGTTCTGATCCGGAAGAGACATGGAACGTAGAAATAGAACAATCTAACTTGGAGGAAGAAAAAAGAAAAAAGGGTTCAGTTTGAAATTCAAATCACCTGAAGAAGACGACGCGTAAACGGCTGAAACGTTGTGAATATGTCAATGAAGATGAAGACATCAGTTTGAACAATGGAAATAAGTACAATATCATCTCAGAAATACAGATGAACCTCGTGAACTGGCGCTAGATGTTTGGTTGATTTTTTTTTTTTAATTTATAGATTAGGGTTAATTTATTACACTTATTTATTTTTTATTATTTTAATTTTTTGTTCCTTTTTAGTTTTTGATTTTTAAGTAAAACGTTGTTTTTGCGTCTGCATTTTGAGATGAGTTTTGATCGTTTTTTAGTAATTTAAGTGGGTCTGGGAAGGCAATTATAGCCATTTTCTCCTACAGACAGAGTTTACTCTTTTAGAATTTATTGTTGTAGGCTGATGCTGTTTTCCTAATTTTCATTATATTTTGGTGTGATTTGGTTTTTGTTATAAATTTCCCACATATGTTTAAAAACCATTGCGCTCTTTGCGCATTTACTATTTATAAAGGAATTTTTGTGTGCGTAGTTTCTTTGTTTCCAGGGTCGTTCAGTTATCCTATATTTTTCTTCGTTATCTACTGATTTTACAGTGCCTTCGTATATTACATTATTCTGTAAGCTATTACCGTTTAAGGGACATTCGTTCTTTGCTCTGCAGTTACACGTGGGTTTTATTTGTGCTAGTGGTTTGTTGGTTGTTTTCTTGTTGCGAATAATTCTTTTTTCTTTTGCAAGTTAATATTGCATGAGGATTTTTCTTTTTTTTTTTTAAGAATAGCAATGATTTTCCAGATATAAGTCGTACTATTTAACTCATAGCTGAAGTAAGAGATAGGTCCTTTCCCAATGGTATTTGTGCTTAAATGATTGTAACGAACCAGACTGGAATTAGAACTCGGCTCTCCGATTTCTCATTCCGAGAATCAGAGAGAAAAATAAGGAGAGAAGAGACACAAGATGGAAGAAAGAGAAGAAAAATGAAAAAAGTATCAGTGATGAAAATTTATTATTATCGTTTTCTCACATAAAGTTGAACGTCAAAAAACGACATTATTTTTGCACCAACCTATTAATTAAAAATAAAGCAAAAAAATGAAAGAAAGAGACAGGGAGGAAAGAAAGCGAACAAAATTGGGTTATAACAAAAGAGAAAGAAATGCATAAAAGGATGGTTGTCTTGGTGAAATAAATGACGTAAAAACTAAGTGAACATAGAATGGGAATGGCAAGTCAGCTCACTCAAGTAAAACTACGTCTCAGAAAAATAATAGGAATCTTGAAATAAAAATACATTATTCGTTTTAGTTTTTGTACACATAGGGTTTTTTTTTTCACCAGTACTGCTTTCTTTAAAAAAAAAAAATGTATTAGATATCAAAAGCAGCAAGTTTCACTACTCAGTATTTAACCTGATGTTGTAGCAGCCTACAGACGTGGTCGCTTTTTGAATAATCAAACAAAAATTGACACTAAAAACTAAGTTACAACAAACACCGAGTTCTTAATAAAGTTTTTATTATTGGCAAACAATCAACAACTTAAGTACAATTATATACATTTGTTTATTTGTAAGAACAGAAAGAAGTCACCACCGGGTAAGGCGGGGGGGGGGGTTGAAATATTAAAAACATATATAAATATTCCAAAATGTAAGCGTGTGGATATGCAAATCCAGTTAACCTAGTAGTCCATAAAAATGGAGTATGGTAAAGCAAGTAAAACTGCGTCTCAGAAAAATAATAGAAATCTTGAATTGAAAATATATCATTTGTAGTTTTTGTACTCGTTGGGTTTTTCACAGCAGTGTGGTTTTAAAAAATATTAGAGATCAAAAGCATCAAGTCTTGCTACTCAGTATTTAAACTGATTACCTCATTATTAACCACTTATCCGAGAATCGCTTTGTAAACTGTTAGATGTATACAAGCGCTTTTCTCAGATCAATGATTAAAATTGCTTCGAGCGATTAATCCTGTACGACCATTTCTGTTTGAACCAAATGGACTGGCGCAACAGAATCACAAAGAACCGCATCAAATAACAGAAACCCAATCAATTGAGGACTTTCAACCACAACAACAACTAAAATAGATAGCACATGCAAATCAAAGAGAAAATAATTATATAATTAAAATGTTGATGTTCCTCAAACAAAAACTTAGGAAGGAAACTCCCATCAATACTGGAAAGTGTAAGCTAGTAGACTTGAGAAACGTATTGTGTTGAATAATTGTTTTAATTGAAAATTTTTGTAAATTTCAACCGAATGCCGAAGGTTTGCTTATAATAAAGAAACGGCCTATATTGCCATTATTACTAGTACAGGCTTTGTCTGAATGAACTTCATTCTTTTTATAATTTCCCGTTCTTTCAGACTCTTTTCTAGAATCTTCGGGATCTGTCCATTGGACTCTGACTACGACTGTCACTACTGTCACTACTGTCATCGACATGTTCCAGAATTTTTTGAGTTCTCTGGCAAAATAGAGATATTTATCCGGATTTTTGCTTTCTGTACTAATTCGTAACAATGGAATTCCCGATCTGTCACATTCAAGTGCATTGCAATTAGATCTTGTTTTCTGACCTATTCCGTTTCAGTTACAAATTCCCAAAGGATTCCATGTGTTTCATTCAATATTATATGGTTTGTATGTACAGTTCGTCTTGAGTTATCATATAAATCACACAAACCTCAATAACTCGAATTTGTTTTTTGAATATTTTTTCTCAAATTTTAAGCGGTTCATTTAGACGTCAAACTAAAGCTTGATTAAAATTTTTAAGAAGTTTCAATAGGTTTTATTAAAGTTATTGTATTTATTATAAAAACAGTAGTCTGAAAATATTATGCAAATTGAAGTAATATTAGTGAAATCAAATAAAAACTAATTTTTTTTCTCATAATATATGTTGAAACATTTGTAATGGAAAGGATTTAACAAATGCTGAAAGCCAGAAAATAACAATAAGTTACTGAGTGAAGAAATATCCACAATGGAGATGTCAAAGGTGTTTCTCAGAGACAATCGATCACTAAAGAGGGTTGTTGAAAATATCACTAAGTTGAGAATTAGAAGCAAAAGAAAAACTTAAACAACTTGATTCCTCGTGGAATTTTTTTTTTTAAATAAAAAATGTAATATTGGTAATATGTTTTAATAAAAATGTATTGCTAGCAATTTCACTAAAAATATATGGTTGATAATTTTTTATAGAAATGTATTACTGTTATATTTACTATAAAAATGTTTTGATTTTTGTTTGGGGGTTCACTATTTGGACCTGAGAACAACAGCAATTTGGAGGTTTCTTAAAACCTCCAATCTCCCGATCAGAGAGCTTGCTGCCGGATTTAGTTTATCGTCATACCCAGGAATACATAGCTATATCGATGTCGTTTTATCTGTCATACGTTTGATTTGTCGTATGTAGTGTCTATATAATTATTTTATTCCCATCATTTGTGTTCACTTCATTTTGTTTCTTAGCCTTCTCTTCATTCTTGATTATTTTAACGTGGTTTGCTTGCTCTGTCTTGTGTACTCTTTGAATTCCTTCATTGCTGTGTCGACACTGCTTCTCGGCTTTAACGCCTTATGCATTGTCATCAGTTACCTTGTTTGTGGTACAACCCATAACATACTTAGTGAGCTTCAGTAAATAGATGGCGGAACAAGGATTTAGAAGAAATAACAAAATACAAAATTTATTAAGAGCTACGAAAGACGGGACATTGTGGAGAGCGATGATCGCCAACGTCCTAAATGGACACGGCACATAAAGAAGAAAGACTGTATAAACGCGTTAAGTATGTTACTGATGTTTTGATTTTTGTTTGGGGGTTCACTGTTTGTGCATAGTTGCGACCCTTACTGGTTCTACCACCCAGGATCAAGGTAGACCTGAGAACAACAGCACTTAAGAGGTGGTTCCACGCTTCTCAAAACCTCCAGTCATCCGATCAGAGACTTTGCTGCCGGATGTAGTTAATCGTCATACCCAGGAATACGTAGCTATATCGATGTCGTTTTATCTGTCATACGTTTGATTTGTCGTATGTAGTGTCTATATAATTATTTTATTTCCATCATTTGAATTCACTTCATTTTGTTTCTTAGCCTTCTCTTCATTCTTGATTATTTTAACGTGGTTTGCTTGCTCTGTCTTGTGTACTCTTTGAATTCCTTCATTGCTGTGTCGACACTGCTTCTCGGCTTTAACGCCTTATGCATTGTCATTACTTACCTTGTTCTTGGTACAGATTTCTTTCGTGGCTCTCTTGTCCAGTTTACGAAGTATCCAGAGTATCTCATAATGGAAACTGGCAATGTAGTTTCCGCTGAAGAATTTTATTTCAGGATTCGTGTTTTCTTTCCTCGCCTTGGCGATGTCTCCCATTCCGTTCCCCTATGAACTTATACCTGGCCTTTTTCTAGTTCCGACGCAGACGGGAATCAAAATGCTGCAATCTTTCTCTTAAAATAATTTTTCTCATGTCCAGTAAATGTTATAGCTCTTTCCGGTATTGATGGGGGCTTCTTTGATGCAGTCTAGTCAGTGAAAAACTGACCGAGGAATCAGGTCGTATGTTCACATTGTAACTACGGATGTATTTCTTTAATATATAGTTCAACGGGATTAGGTCAACTATAATAAGTAGGTAGGAAGTGAGTGTCTTCAGAAGATACGAGGGTTGTTCAAAAATTTCTATGCCTCACTCGGAAGGAGTTGGAGAAACTAGACTATTTTTCATTATTTTTCAATAAAGTCCTCTTTGATTTCAATGCAGTTGGTCCAACGATGCTTAAGCATTGTAATCTCGTCACGGAAGAAGGTGACGTTCTTGTCCACCAAAAAATCCTCCACAGCACATATGATCTCATCATTGTTTCAAAAACCCCGATCAAGCATTGATTTTAGAAAACAGGAAGAAGTCAGATGGAGCCAAGTCTGGGTTAGTAAGGGAGATGAGTTAGCCATTCATTTACTGTAACCTGAACAGTATGAACGAACGCGTTAGCAAGATCACACCTGTCTCCAGCTTCCCTCAGCGTTTCAACTTGATTGCTTCCTTCAGTTGTCTTAATTCTGGTGTATGGTACTTTCAATTAATATTTTTTCCATTTTCCAGGTAACCAACCTATCATGATTATACTTCAGAATAAAAAAAACAGAAGCCATCAGCTTGCTAACTAACGCTGCCTACTTGAACTTCTTTGGGGGTAGAGTATTCACTGTTTGTTTTAAATCTTTCATTCATGTTTGAAGTGGTGAATCCAGGTTTCATCTTGAGTTAATCTTGGTGGAAATTAACAGAGTCAGCCCGGAAGCGAGGCTGAAATATCCTGGAAATGTCAACCTTTTCAGCTCTCTGCTCAGGTGATAGCATTATTGGGAGCCATCTTTTAGACAGCGAGATCTCAGTTAAAATATTAGGTTGGTGCAAAAATAATGTCGTTTTCTCACATAACGTTGAACGTCAAAAAACATTATTTTTGCACCAACCTAATAGTATGGACCGAACCAGAACTAATGCCCGTGGAATTAGCTATCTGCTGGACAGGTGTGTCATACCAAATCATTCGGTGAATGGCGGTTGAGGTTTTTGGTCTACCTGACCAAAGATCATCTTCTGTGCTGTCCCGCCCTGCTTCAATTTCACAGCCTACTTTTTCACAGTTTCATAGAAAAAGAAGCCCTCAGCAAGTGTCAGTACCATAGACTCGTGTATTTCCTAGGGTGTTATACGTTTATTTTCTACATACTTTATAACTGCTCGGGCCTCTGTTTTGCCCACTTCACACCTTTGTATGGGCCTCACCTGCACAGAAATTAAGACAGAAATCTGAATTAATTCTTCTAATGTTATAAAAAGTGGTTGTGTGTTGCCATAACAAAAATGTTCAGCTTTGGCTCTTCTTTCTGGGTGAGGCTTAGAACTTTTTGAACGACCATCGTACCCTTTTTTTTACTTGTTTATTCGTATTATCCGTTGGTTAGTTTTATTTTCCAAATTTTCATTTTCTTTCTTATGAAGTTTATTACTTTTCTTCGGATTTTGAATATCTTTAGACATTATCCATTGCGATGGATTTATTGTAGTAAAGAACATTTTATTCTAATCACGGCATGTGATCAGACTATACTTCTTTGTTTTAACTTATCTCACAGTAATTTGATCAATGATACTGGGCACTCCATACATTCGGCCTCGTGCTGCATTTAAGCCACGCTTAGTAAATCGCTATAATGTGATCAATGTATAATAAATATATTGTTACTCGTTATTGTTGTCCTTATCATCATGTTTATTAATATCAAGAGTGGAGGTTTGTTATTACTCCCTGTGGTTTACATCGTAAGTAGGTTTTTACCTGGTGCAGTTGCTAGCACTTCATCCGGCACAATGGTTTTGAATTCAAAGTTGTCTTTTTTCTAGACTGGTTGACAACAAAAGCTAGAGATCCGGACAAGAAGAAACGGATTCATATTTTTCTCAAATGGAGTTGTGCGAAAGTAAATGCAACGACCTCAACTGGAGTCTGAACTCGGTATGGCGAATCCATTTTCCATGTCGATAATCATAAAATTATTCCATGAATTAATTTACTCTCGTGATTCACGCCAATAAATAGTATACAATCAAAATATAATAAAACAGCGACAACTTTTTAAAAGCTTTATATATATATGTGTGTGTGTGTGTGTGTATGTTTGTGTGTTAGATTGTGCAGTATATATATTATATTATAAAGAGGTAATCATACAAAGAATTAATCAGCAATGTCAATGTAATTAATGACGAAATCTCTTCGCTAACACACTTAATATGGCATTAACTTACTAATAATTCATTGAATGACGCGATCCTCACGTTTAAAATTGTAAGATGGATTTGGTGTTGCAGGGCAGGTAGTACTTTCGAAAATATCATATTCTTATCCTCAAACCGTAATTTTTCCATTTCCAGGTAAACTCCAAGACGAAATAAATGTATTGTAGACCGAAAGATGTTTTTTAAGAATATATTATTTATTGACTGTTATACAATTTCAGAACGTGCGGTGTCTCAACGCTTGATTTCTAGTTTAAATATTTCAAGTGAGAATTTTTTGTTTGAATAAATAAAACATTCTTGCAACACCAAATCCATCTGCCAATTTTAAACTTTTAAAATTTTAAGAATCGCATCATTCAATGAATTGTAAGTTAATGCCTAATTAAGTCTGTTAGCGAAGAGATTTCATCGTTAATTACATTAACATTACTGATTAATTCTTTGTATGATTACCTCTTTCATTAATTCTTCATATATATATATATATATATATATATATATATAGAGAGAGAGAGAGAGAGAGAGAGATAGGGAGAGAGAGAGGATGTTCAAGAAATACCTTCCGCATATCATATACCGGCCATATAAGGGTAAGACATTAGTGTCTTCTTCTCGCTAATGTCTTACTATTATCTGGGAGGTATTTTGAGATGTATATGTGGGAGGTATCTTTGCCGCACCCTATATATATATATATATATATATATATATATATATACACATAAACATATATATATATATATATATATATATATATATATATATATACACATAAACATATATATATATATATATATATACACATAAACATATATATATATATATATATATATATATATATACATAAACATATATATATATATATATACACATAAACATATATATATATATATATATATATACACATAAACATATATATATATACACACATAAACATATATATATATATACACATAAACATATATATATATATATATACGCATAAACATATATATATATGTATATATATATACACATAAACATATATATATATATATATATATATATATATATACACACACATAAACATAACTTTTTAAGAACTTTTTAACAATCCAATAAAACCAAGAGTGATGTAAGAAAAATATTTTATTCATAGTAATGAAAACCTTAAAACATGCCATTTAAGAAACAATGATGGAATTTTCATTTTTTAAAAATTACGTCCTGTAGATGGTGTTCTCCTGTACGAATGCATTCATGAAATCTGCTGTTGAGATTCCTCATTGACTGCTGCAACATCTCAGTTGGGATACTGTGAATTTCATCTTGAATTCTAAATGGTGAAATGTTTACTTGCTTAAGGTCTCGCAGTGTTGCCTCTTGCTCATGTCTGGCAATACGCACTTCAAAAATTCCCGTTTTTTGGGGTCACCCTGTATATATATATGAATCGATTTTGTGGTCCTTTCCCAGTACTGTTTTCGATTTTTAATATATACTGTCATGTCTCTACAGGACATGGTTGATCAAGACTTTCCACAGATGCCTTACTTTTATTATTTATGAACTGTTGTGAATTCTTGGCAAATTTAGTGGAATGGCTTACTGTTGACTTCTTCACAGTTTCCTAGTCTTAGACTGATAGCTACTCAAGGCTAGAAAGCCCAATTTATGCTTCTATTTAAACCATTTAATGCTTCTAAATTATCCAAAGAATATCCTAAGCAACCGACACTTCTCAAGTCTTACGATGTTTAATTCGTTAAAGAACAATATAGTTTGAAATCTCGCATAGTCAATGCATATTTTGTATACCCCAAATCCCCTTGCATTTAATTGGTACATACATACATGATGACTGTGACTCGATTTCGAGTAATGCCATCGCTTCAGCGCCTCTTCTAGTAGGGGTCAGTGGTTATTTTAATGGATTTTCATATAGCTTTTTAGGCCACCAACTGAGGCACATTTTTTCTACACTCGCTACAAGTAGAAATTTCATCATTTACATTATTTACTCTCATATTCTTCGCCTCATTTTTGCCGCTATTATCACAACGTTTAGGTCGTTGTTCCCTCCGGAATTCATACTTGTCAATCCGTGTCACTTTCAGAGAATCTTGAACTTAACCCTTTATTTAATCTACGAGAGTAGATTGTTCTCGTTCCGTTTGACATGTCTGAGGATATCTCGTTTAATTCTTATTTTAGTACATATTGCAGATGGCAAAATGGATAATTGGTGTCTATTATATAAGTGCATGTGCAGCAGAAGAGTGTCATTGAATCCCTTTACTTATTTGTTTACTACTTACTAACTCAATAATGACTACAACCGAAAAGAATTTTTGTCGCGTCTACTTGAAATATATTAAGAGATTTAATCAACACAAAACAAAAATAGAACTAATAATAACATTAAACCAGAAGCAGGAATTTACGGAGAAACGATCTAAAACTGAAAAAAATAAAAATCAATCGAAATCGTTCAATGGGAAGAAGAGAGTCTACTGCAAATATGGGAATGATCACCAATGTATGAACAATAAAGAATTATTATATTTTTGGGATCAGGAAAAACAATAAAGGTTGTGACAAAAGTAACGTCATTTTTTTTTTTTTTGAAAAAGTTAAGCAAGTTTAAACACATAGCGACATCGGTGATTCTACAGAATGATGCTGAGAATACCATGGACCAGACATGTGAGAAACGGCAAAGTTTTAGAAAAAATAGAAACAAAAAACTGACGCTTACATTTCATATCAGAAAGTGACATTTGAAATCTCTAGGACAGGGTTTAGGAGAGATAAACCCCCCCCCCAAAAAAAAACAACAAAAAAACGAAATTTGCCAAGAGCTACAAAGGAAAGGAAATTGTGGAGAGCCATGATCGTTAATATTCTGAAGGGACGAGGTACATGGAAGAAAAAATGACCTTGAGTAAATGAATGACGGAACAAGGTTTAGGAGTGATGACAAAACGTCAAAATTTATTAAGAACTACAAAGGATAGGAAATAGTGGAGAGCCATGATCGCCAACATCCTGAAGGAGCACGGCACATAGAAGAAGAAGAAACTTGAGTAAATGGATAGCAGGACAAGGTTTGGGAGAGATAACAAATAGGCGAATTTTGCCAAGAGCTACAAAGGACAGGAAATTGTGGAGAGCCATGATCGTTAACGACCTGAAGGGACACGGTAGATGAAATAAGAAAATCGAGCTTGAGTAAATGGATGGCGGAAAAGGTTTTAGGGGAAATAAAAAGACGAAATTTGCCAAGAGCTACAAAGGACAGGAAATTGTGGAGAGCCATGATCGTTAATGTCCTGAGTGGACACAGCACATGGAAGAAGATACATTGGATGTCAAAATGTCGTGCTTTTTTTTTTTTTTTTTTTTTGTATTTTTAGAGTTTCGATGTAAACTGTAACGGGTGTTCTGCTGTATTTCACCCCGTTCACCACAAACACACACACTTTTATAGATAAGATTGACTATGACTCAAGCAATGAAACCATTTTAGTTTCAAGAAATTCCTTTCGGAGAAAAAAATAAATAAATAACTAAAAAGGTTTTTCCATTTTGTTATTCACTTATCCACGATTTGTCATATATATTTTTAACTCATACGATTCTCATATATATATATATATATATATATATATATATATATATATATATATATATATATATATATATATATATACATATATGTGTGTGCGTGTAATCAGTGTTTGTGTTTGTGGGGGCGAAAGTATTAGCCACTTAGTGCTCTGCAGAGTCAGGATATTAAACCTTATGTGACAAGCCGCAGTTTCCGACAAATCCTATCGGATTGGTTTTGGAGAGTCACTTGTAAACCATCCTAAGTGTCAAGCACCTTACCACCTTTTCCCAATAGAAATCGTTCAACGGGAATAAGAGAGTCTACTGCAAATATGGGAATGATCGCCAATGTATGAACAATAAAGAATTATTATATTTTTCGGATCAGGGAAAACAATAAAGGGTGCAGCAAAAGTAATGCCTTTTTCATTTGCTAATTTTGTTGAACAAAAACAAATGACACTAGTTTAAGTAAATTTATAATTATTGTCACATCAAAACAACATAATTTGTTATGATTAACAAACTATTTAACATGTTCAAAATACCCCCGTTCATGTCCAATACAACGCTGAATATTATCAACAACACTTCTACAAAGCATTTGACACGTTCCTACATTAATTTCAGAAAATTTACCAGAAATTGCTTGTTTTAATTCAGGAATTATTTTCGGTTTGAACATATAAACACAATCTTTCGTTACACCCCACAATAAAAACTCTGATGGTGTTAGATCTGGTGATCGTGAGGGACACTCAATTGCTCCGCACGTTCTGTCCGCCTCAATTAAAAAAAAGGGATTTACTTTTGCCGCATCCTGTATATACATAACATTACATAACATCTTTATTTTGCATGCAGTAGTGATTCAAGTAGAGTTTTACAACTTGTACAATTTATTTGAAGTACTCCAAAGTACTACATATTCTGGATAAGAAAAACTTATTCAAAATATTAAAAGCGTGCGTGTGTCCAATATGGTACTTCAAACATTCTTTGTCTTCTGTATGCCGTGTCCCTTCATAGCTCTCCACAATCTCCTGTCCTTTGTAGCACTGAGTAAAATTTGTCTTTTTGTTATCTCTCCTAAATCCAGTTCTGTCATCTCAGTTACACATTAGGTAGGTTATGCGATGTTTTCCTCTCTCTCTCTCTCTCTCTTGCCTTCAATATGCTTTTAATATGAGTGTCAAATTTTCCAAACCCTCTTTCCTCATTATATGCCATAGAAATATCAAGCTCAGGATACGTTTTATCACTCCCATTTTTTCTGCGCGTTCTGTATAATACATCATTGGCGCTTTTTAAACCACTTTCACTTTTACAACAAAAAAATTAAACATTATTGTTTACTACATTGTTTATTTAAAAGAATAATGTTATATTTACAACATTCTAAAAAAACTAATATAATTAGAACTAATGCAATGCAATATTTATAATTTACCAATTTAAAAAGAATAAACCCCAAAACAATTTTTATTCATAAATTTATAAACATTTACTGAATTATTAAATTATGTCAAACAACTATAATCCGTATTATTTACCATTTTATAAAGTCTGAATTTAATTGGCATTTGACCAACCATTCCAATAAATAATAAACAATTAATGTAAATAAACAATTTAATAAATAAATAGTTTATTATTTTTTTTTTGTCAATTCTTAAGAACAAAGACAGTGCATAAATTCACTTTCACATCTTTAGGAAATATTCCAATTTTAATAATCGCTTTTTAAAACAATTAACGCCCGTGAAGTGAAGGTCGTTAAAATAAAAACGGTGTCACGGGAAAAACTGTCCTTTTGACAATAGGGCATACTGCAGGCACAAAGCTCCATGTTTGCCATGTTTGATCGCAATAAAAAAGTGAAGTTAGAAAAAGGGATTATTTTAACTCACGTTTGACTCAGTGGGTTTGGGAATAATGTGATCACGTCTGCTCATCACAAGCTGGACTGAAATAACCCATGATGAATCAGGTACGGGCCATCAAATTGAATATAATGGTTATCATCGACGGCATGATTTGATTGGTACCTCGTGTCATAAGTAATGTAAGAAGAAATTTGTTCTTACCAGGCATTGGATGGGCACAGAGCATAAAAACACCAGACAAAATATACAAAATAAATTTTCTTGGTAAGCAGTTTAATAGAGAATTTAAAAGTCTTTCTAATTTTAATAACCACTGAGAAGCCTATGGTTTTCTTCGTAATTGAGAGCACAGTCACTCTCAGTCACTCTCTCTCTCTCTCTCTCTCTCTCTCTCTCTCTCTCTCTCTCTCTCTATCTATCTATCTATCTCAGTCTGTATGTATATATGTTTGTATGAAAGTATCTATATATCGCAGATTGTTGATCTCTTTCTACCTTTCTCCTAGTCTATCATGCGTCTATTCCAGTCTTCATATCTATCTATCTATCTATCTATCTATCTATCTATCTATCTATCTATCTATCTAATATTCATTATTAATAGCTACCAGTTTAAGAAGTTGCAATTTATAACACGTGCTCGATATAAAGGTATTTATTGATCACTCTAAACACTTCAACGTTAACCTTTTCAAGTCAAGGATAAAACGCTACCTTCCTCATCTTCATAGTCAGGCTAAAAACACCAGTTCCCTTTCGATTACCGAAGCAGCTTTGAGGCTAGTTAGTACTTAGAGTGGGCGAGGGGACATTTGGGGACGCCGGGTACTGTAAGCAACCACTTATAATCCGAAAAACTTTCAAATAACTAACAAAAAACAAATCGCTCAATATCCTCATAATCAGCACTTCCTTCAGCCTCCTTTTACATTCATAAATACGACTCATTCAGTATCCCGCTACCATGAGTGGCTCTTGAGCCTTGTATCGATTGAATGCAAGTAAATATTTTTTTAGCTAAAATGATACGTTCTTTTGATTTTTTTGAGCTGTTTGATTAATAGGAACATACATTTTGTGGTGTCATTAATGAGAGGGAGAGTAAGACAGAGAGACATTGAGGGAGAAGTGGGCAGGCATAGTGTAATGTTATTAGAGTGAGAGAGGGAGAGAGAGAGAGGGCGAGAAAAATAAATGTGTGTACAAAAGGGAAAGGGTGAGAGGCTATAAATGATTGGGATCAACGATATATTAGCTGTCATGAGACAGGTCATAGCTCCTGACAGGCCCTGAATGGCTTCATTTCGGTCAATCTCTAGCAAATCATTTCAACGGTCAAAGACAGAAACACCTTTTTCCGATCGAAATAGTCCAAGGACTAAGAGGGTTAAGAAAGTTCACTGCGAACATTTCTTGGGCTTGACCACCAGTTTCTGAGTAGAGATAAATTACTTCAAATCCGGGAAAACAATGAGGCAATGACATCAAGGTTTTCCATTCAAGTAGAGTTTTACACTCCATCCCAACTACGACAACGTCAATTCTTCAGTTTTCTCCCATGATTTCTGTAGATAAAACACACTTATTCAAAATTGAAACAGACAGAGCATCTAATTTGTAATTAACAGAAACTGAACTTAATTTAGGGATATATTAGCGATCACAGTCTTATCAATGAATGTTGAAATCAGGTACAGAAAGGAAACTAAGGAACTCCGACAGAATGTAATAAAGGAAAACGAGAAAAAAAAGGGACTAAACACCATTTGTTTAGAAGACAGTCTGTATGGTTGTCAGCACAAGGAACAGTCCAACATGCGAATTACAAATTGGAGCAAGTACAAACAAGTAAATATCTAGGAAATGTTTTAACAGAAGACAAAAAAATGCAACACCGAAATCCGAAACTGCATTGGTATAGCGAAAGATGCCTTCCAAAAGTTAATCAAAGTACGTATTAAGAAGCAGGAAAATTTCGTTAGAAACAAAGAGCACCTAATTGTTATGCAATATCGGTCCTGTATACTAATGCATGCTGATAATATCTTCACAAACGAAGACGAGACTTTGGGCGATAAAAATGTGTTTCTACAGTAGGATGCTGAGAATACTATGGACTGAATATCAGATATTTTAAAGAAAATGGAAGCAAAAAAAAAAACTTATACATCGCATCAGAACGAGGCAGTTTAAATTTCTAGGGCACATAATGAAAAAAAGAGTGCTTGGAAAATTTGACACTCTCAGGACATATTGAAGTCAAGAATGACAAAAAAGAATCGCATAACGTACGTAAGGAGCTTATGTAAATGATTGGTAGAACAGCGATTGGGCAAGATAGCAAAACGACAAACTTTATTAAGGACTACAAAGGAGAAGTAATTGTGGAGAGCCATGGTCGTCCACGTCTTGAAGAGACAGCACATACGAAGAAGAAGAAGTCTGTCAACAGAAACGGAAAATATTGTGCAGTTTCATGAGCTTTAGTAGTTACTATCCGAAGTTGGATATTCTGTAATGTTATAACTGGGCATAAAAGAAAGAAATAAGGTGGTTTTCTTAGCGTAGCTTAAATGTGGCACAAGGCCGAAAGTATGGGGCAACCAGTGAGGATCGAACTCACTATTCAGTCGTAAGTGATCTAGTGAGACAAGCTTGCTAAACAATACATCGCATCGATTTCATATTCAGATTACTGAAATAATAAATAAAATATACAACAGCGGTGAAATACTAGAAGATCTCAAGAGATCTATCTTTATAGCGATACCAAATAAACCAGGGACAAATGGGAACTCCATCTGACAATCAGCTCAATGAGACACATAAATAAACTTATAATTAGTATTTGAATGAACGGAGCACAGTAGACTTAAATCGGAAATAGGCCAAGAACAATGTGACACTGTGAAAGACACTTTAAAATGTTGAAATACGTTGAAACACTGGTTCTCGAACGATCATCGAAGTTAAGCAATGGCGATCTTGGTAAGTACCTAGATGTGTGACCTCTTGAGAATATCAGGTGCTGTGAGCTTGGGTGTGCGGGTGCTGTAATGGATAACGACTCGGAATTTGAAATCGGAAAACTGTGTCGCAATTCCAGTCGCCTTCATTATAGTCACTTACGCGTAACTATCCTTGGGAAAGGTATGAATCCATCTCTTCTCCTCCAGATATTGGTTAATTAGTAGAACTTGTATCGGTAAAATCATTATAATCTTTCAAACATTGATTGACGTAATCCTATTGTATGGATCAGAAATTTGGATATTATCTGTTCGTCTTGAAAGACAACTGGATGGAACATGTGCAAATCTACTAAGAAATATCCAAAACATCAGTTGGAGATCCCATGCAACGCATAACACAATTTACGGAGAAGTGAGACCAATCTCTGTTAAGCACAAACAAAAACGATTACAGTTTGCCGGTCACCGAGCGGTCACGGAAATTGACTTTCCCAGACACCCGGGACTCAGGGTTGGACATTGGGGATCAGGGGACAGCAATACAGGAGCAAACAGTGTGGAAAGAGATTGCCAATGGAGTTCCGACCAACCATAGGGAGGTCGAAGGATGATGATGTTGAAAATCATTATTATCTCACAAAAATTCTTACAATCTAAAAATATGTTTTTGGCTTTAAATAATATGAAGAGAGCTGATAAGCCGTAATAAAAAAAAAACAAAAAAAAAAACAATCTAATCCAAAGGCCTAGAAGGAAAATTGGAAGAACAAGACGAAAGATCATGTTTTTAAGCATTTCACGACCGAGTAAGGCAATGGTGCCACTAAGAAGCAATGGGCTATTGAGAGTGAAAGAGAATGAGAGGACTTTAAAAGAAACCAGAAACCCAATCCTAAACAAGTGACAAGGGATAAAGCTGTACTCCTGATCAAAAGACTGTGAAGTAGTGTGAACCGGACGATAGTCAAACCTATCTACACCTATAAAACTAACTATTAATTGTAAGCAAACAGAATTCAGGGTTATCAGCAAAAAATACAGCCTAAAATAAGAACTACATTTTGGTGACGTCAGAATTAAGTCGGTATAGATATTTAACCCTATCCGAATAATGTAGTAACAGACAGTGAAAAATGTGACATGGAAATGTCATAAATGTCGAAAGTTTATAGGAATAACAAAAGAAGCATTTTTTTTAAATCATATCACCCCAAGCAAGGTAATAAAGCCACTAAGACACGAGGAGTTACTGAATGTCAAAGAATAAAAAAAAAATAAGAGAAAAATTATTAAGAATCGAGAACAATAGAAGAGTAATCAAGAAAAAAGTCGATGACGATTGACATTGCATTTAAATTTTTGAAGATTAAAGTTGGTTGGAAAGCACGGAACCTGAAGAGAGCTCCACAAGCGAGAAGTGAGAGAAAAGAAGTTGCTAGCTTAGAACTTACGGTTACATCTAACCAATTCAACTGTGAATTGACGAGACCTTGCCGCCAATCTAGTACTGCGCTTAAATTCATAAGGTCTAGATACCATTGCGAAAAGTTCATCCGAACAATTACCATGAATTATAGAAAAGGCAGAGGAAAGCTACATTATGGCGGTGGAAAATTGACCGAAGCCGAGACGCCAGGCGAGGACCAATAGTATTGCTGATTCTTCTTTAGATTTTATCAAGGAGTTCTATATAGATAAATAGCAGGAGCACTGGACCACATATGGCAGCGATATTCAAAGAATGTACGCAAAAAAGGAACGTATTAAGAGGGATGAAAATATCGTTAGAAAGAAAAGACTTTTGCATAGCATTACGATAATGCGGAAAGACGGCATTGAGAATATATTAGTAGTACTAAAAAATAATTTTCTTCTCTGCAAACCATTTCATACATCCGAAACGTCGCAAACTTTAAAAATGTTCTGATGAGCTACATTCACTAGTTCCACCAGTTCAGACATTCACAGCTAAGGCCCGGCATGCCATGTACACTGGAACAAATTATCCCCATTCACTTTGTATTCTATTAATAAGACGCAAGTTTCATTCGGGCAGCTTCTTCCCCCACATTGTGGAACAGACTCCCGACTGAATGCTTCCTCAATCGATACAATCTTAACCTCTTCAAGTCTAATGGCAAGCCTTATCTTTATGTATTTCTGACATTTTATATTCATAAAACAACCTTATTCAGAAGCCCTATACCTTGAGTGGCTTTTAGGCCTTCTGCTGGGTGATCAATTATTGAAGAAACATTGAAGAAAGAGGAAACAGTAATTTACTTAACGAGTTTGTGTGAATGAATGGCAATGAGTACAACAAGATAGTAAATTATTAGGTTGGTGCAAAAATAATGACGCAATAATGTCGTTTTTTGACGTATTTTTTAACGTCAAAAAACGACATTACTACGTCATTATTTTTGCACCAACCTAATATTAAAAGTTACTTCAAGCAATAAAAGACAGGAAGTTGTGGATAGCCAGAGTCCAATACGTCTTGAAGGGACATGACATAAAAGAAAACGAATCCAAGTAAAAAACGTCACAGGAAAAATGTCACGGTAAAAAAAGTCACAGGAAAAAAAAAAAAAACAGGACAAGGTTAGAAGACGGCGGACAAAAACCCGGCGGGCAAAATGCCAGCCTCTTATCCCAAAAGTGAATAAAATGCCAGCCTTTTATCCCAAAAGTGGATAAAATGCCAGCCTCTTAACCCAAAAGTGGACGAAATCCCAGTTTCATAAATGAATTGAAAATTGAAGGAATTTTAATTTAAATTTTAATGTCAAATTAAGACGTTCTTTATTTAAAATCACATCTTATGGGATACTAGAACTCCTTAACTATGAAATATATCGGATATGTAACTGTAATATTGTAGAAAACGTATTTTAGAGACTGAATTGATTTACTATAAATTTTTGTTGCAAATAGATCTCTATAGGAGTTATAACTACGAATAAATAATTATAAACCACCTCAAACTTATATATATATATATATATATATATATATATATATATATATATATAGCATAAAAAGCAAGAAATCTTATATTATATGCCATGATAGATTTAAAATAAAAACAAAAACACACACACTAGTCGACCGGTTTCGTCCCCTCTCATCAGAATTGTTAACGGGGAACACAAATTATGAAGAGAAAAAAAAAGAAAGTCTGTCATGGAGGACGTGAATGAATGTACAGGAAGAAGAAAAAAAAATTATAATTATAAAAATTATACCAACAAAGATGCTAGAAGCGCAGCACAGCAAGTCCAAGCAAACAATCTCTTTGTTTACAAAGAGCAAGTCGCCTGGACCTGATGTGCAACGTCTCCAACACCTTAAGATGGAATAATGAGTGTGCTCTGGCCAAAACGGAAAACCAGTTCAGAATGAAATTTATCGCACAAGTGGGATTCTTTATAAAGTGATCCGCAATCGAAGAACCATACGTGTTACGAATGGTATCGACCAACGAAAATTTTTTATTCAGTATTATAGCAGGTACGTGTTGTTTAATTCTAACGTCCAACCGCTGTGTCGTTCTACCTATGTAATCGCATCCACAACTACATTTGAAATGGTAAATAACAGAATTAATATGGTGTGGGGTGGGGGTAGAACATCTTTACACATAGATGAAAGTACGGACTTAGTTTGAAAGACAACACGAACGTTCGCTGCAAAATAACACTCACGTGAAGTACATGAAATACGCTTGGCGAAGGATTCACTAATCCTACCCAACCACAGTAAACGAAGATAGACCGGACATTTACCCTTTACTCTTTTATTACCTCTGTTTATAGGAAGTTTACCTTTACAGGTCTTTGTACTCAATGGGACTGTTTTTGTCCTAAACAACAAAAGATCAATTTGATTAGGACCTTGACCCATAGGGCGTTAATGATTTGTTCAAATAACACCTTGAAAGATGAAATCAGTTGTTTAACTGAGATCTTTGTGAAAAATGGTTATCCGTTGAACATTGTTCAATCGGTTATTCGAGATAAGACTGCCAGGTTCAATAAAATCAAACCTGCTATAGTGGGTAAATTTTTTATAATTATATTTTTTTCTTCTCCCTGTCCATTCATTCACGTCATCCATGACAGACTTTCTTTTTTTCTCTTCATAATTTGTGTTCCCCGTTAACAGTTCTGATGAGAGGGGACGAAACCGGTCGAGTGGTGTGTGTGTTTTTGTTTTTATTTTAAATCTATCATGGCCTATAATAAAAAATTTCTTTCTTTTTATGCCATAATACATTGCTGTACTGTTTCAAACATATATATATATATATATATATATATATATATATATATATATACACAAAAAAATACTCGTAATTTTGAGTTTGGATTCAAATGTAGATCAAATATCGATCGAAAACCGACAGAATGATAAGATAACGAATACGTAAAGCGTATACAGCTTTTCTCGTATGTTTTCATATATATATATAGATGTGTGCAATTTCTGTCCAGATAGTTTAGTTGGAAAATGCAAGAAGTGCCTGGGGTTTTCTTACCTCGAATATTTGTTGAATGCTAAGAGATAAATGTTACTATTATGACTTGAAAAAGGAAAACGAGCCGAAATTTTCGTTGACGCACGTGTTGACGGCCTGTCCGTGTTGACTGCCTGTCCGATAGTCATAATGTTACGTGTTTGTGTGTGTACAGAGGGAAAATGGGGCCGATTAAAATTGATTTAGAAAGTGTAAATTAGTGATAATTATAATTGTTATAATTATTTTATGATAATTATTTTTGACATTATAATTTATTTTATTTACTTTATTGACACGACAGAGCGGACCCATAAACTCATGAAGTATCCGACAGATAGAGATGACTTTATTACCTGATACCATAAATTAATTGTGACTTTTTTCCTGTCACTATATTACCGGCCATGTGTTTTCATACCTTTTATGGGGAAATACATTTACTTTCTGAGTATTTCCCTTTTTACTACGTAGTATCTGAGTTGCGCCTTGTTTTTCAGTATTTGAGTCTTTTTTTTCTTGCTCTTTGTTTATCACATAGCTAGTATTGGAGTCTTATTTTTTGCGCTGTGTTTTTCGCCACGTAGTATTTAAGTCTTATTATATTGCGCCTTGATTTTTAGTAATATTTGAGACTTATTTTTTGCGCTTAATTTTCGCATGGTATTTAAGTCTAATTTTTTGCGCTTTGTTTTTCATGTAGTATTTGAGCCTTTTTTTGCGTTTTGTTTTTTACGTCGTATTAAAGTATTATTTTTTGCGCTTTGTTTTTCATATGGTATTTAAGTCTTATTTTTTGAGCATTGTTTTTTACGTAGTGCTTGAACCTTATTTTTTTTCCTTGTTTAACATTCAGGATAAGAAAGATTTCCTGCTCTCTTTTCCCATTCCATCCCAACAAAAACGAATTCTTATATTTTGCACAAAAAATTTATAAGAAGTTTTTTTTCATACAATATAACATTTAATATTTTAACTTTAATGTTTTCTTAAGTCTACGAAATTGACTCTTTTATATATTTATTTATTCTAATTCAATCTTTACTTATCAACAACTTTTTAAAGAGTGTCTGTTACTTCAATTTCTGTAAAGGCTACTAAGAAACAATGCTTGACTTTCTCAAATTGATCTACTTTAACATTGACTGAAAACAATGAAAGCAAAGACACACCGATGAATCCAGCAAAGCATAGCATTTTGCTAATTACATAAAATGCACTTTCAGACCTCGGATTGGTAAAACAAAAGGATCAATAACGCAATCTGTGCGTTATGTGCTTATGCCAATTTCGGAAATATTTGAACTGCATGAATTTAAGCGTACTACTAGATTGGCAACTAGGTCTCACCGTTTTAATTTTGAACTCACTAGATGCAACAGTCTTTTCTATTCTAACAGTTTTGTCTCGTATTTCTCACTTGTGGAGCTCCTTTCCGATTTCTTGCTTCCCTGCCAACTACAATCTTCAAAAAATTATATGCAACGCTAATCGCCATCTACTGTCTTCCTAACCTCTGCTCCTTTATTGTGTCTTCCTTACTTCTCGTCACTAAAGTTTTTTCATTCTCTTTCACTCCTTGTAATCTAACGCGTCCTAGTGGCATTATCTTCTTGCTTGGAATGAAATGGTTAAAAAACTAGAATTTACACTAGGTGGAAAATGCGTCCATACGGAGAAAAATGAACTTAGTAGCAATACAAAAATAGAAAAAGGTGTGAGACAAGGATGTGCCTTCTCCCCAGATTTATTCAAACTCTACAGCGACGCAATCCTAAGGGAACTGGAGACCCTACCAGGATTTATTATCGGTTGGTGTAATCTTAACTATATAAGATACGCAAATGACACTATGTTAATGGTCGAATCGGAAAGAAAACTACAAGACCTATTAGACAAGACAGCTTGGTAAAAGAAAGATAGAAAAAAGGACTAGCCATTAACTACAAGAAGACAGAAAGTATGATCATCTGCAAAATAAAAAGCCTCAGATACAAGTTACGAATTGGAGATGAAAACATCATGCAGGTGCAGAAGTTTAACTATCTGGGAAGCATTTTAACAGTGGATGGAAGATGCGATATGAAGACCCAAACGCGCATTGAGCTAACAAATGAAGCATTCCAAAAGGTAAGCAAAGGTGCTGAAAAACGGAAAAAAAATTCGTTTGGAGCAAAGAAAAGAATGCTGGATTGCTATATGATATTCATCTTCTTACATGACAATGAATGCTGCAGTATCTCCCCACTCCAGACGATGGAAAAACTGGAGGCAGTAGAATTGCGGTTTTACAGAAGGATACTGAAAATTCCATGGGTGGAACGAGTAAGCAACAAGGATGTCTTGAAGAAAATGGCAACATCAAGAACACGAATACTCATAATCAGGAAAATATAGCTTGGATTCCTTGGACACATGATGAAAAAGGAGGGATTGGAAAAACTTAACCCTCACAAGCCATATTGAGGGCAGGAGAGATAGAGAAGGCAGCGAGTCACTAACCTGACGAGTTTCTGTAAATGGATGTCGGAACACGGGGAGGAATCCTTAGTAAAGAGAGAAAACAGCTAAGAAATACACAAGATAGGAAGTTGTGAGAAGCCATGATCTCCTATGTTCTAAAGGGACTCGGCACAAAGAAGAAGAAGAAGAAGAAGAGGTTTTATCAGCCAGTAGTGATAAGAGGACTCAGAGAGACCCCATCGAATTTCAAATCAACAGTCTGCGTTGTCGCAGTTTTGCCATATCCTGGTCGTATGTCTCTTTTTATTGGCTAACCTGAAAGACATTTCTGAAATAAAAGATTCTTTTTAATTTCCCGATACGCAGATTTATTTGAGCATGCTCCGCCCTTCCCATTCTATATTCAGTAAGTTTTAGCGTCATTTATTTCGCCGTGGCAATTTTTCTTTGGATATTTCTTTCTCTTTTGTTATTGTTCATTTCTTATTCACATTCTTTTTCATCTCTTTGTTTCCAATTTCTTTTTCGGCTTCTTCTATACTGTTAAAAATCCGCTATTTTTGCTAACAATGCTTTATGTTGTAAGATGATTTAGAGATGGCAGATTTCATTATCTTTGTACTTTCGCGGTGTATGCAAATGGCCATTAAGCAGAGTGTAGATTTGCATTCCGGTTTAGATAAAATGGAAAGACTATACTGAATCCATTGTTAGGTTAGCAGTTAGGAAATTTTGTTCACTGTGTCGTGCGAGACAATTTTTCTCTTATGAATCTATCCTACATATCCATAAGTCTACCATTCCTCCATACTTAGAATATTGCTGTCACATAGGGTCCGGTGCTCCTGATTTTTAGCTTTCCCACCGCCTAAAGTTTCCTTCCCCCTGCCTTTTCTATAAGTACTTTTATAGTAATTGTTCGGAAGGGTCCTTTGCTACTGTACCCAGACCTTTTGAATTTAAGACTTGCGTCGAGGTCTCATCAATTTACAGTTGAGTTGGACAGATGCAGCTGTAAATTCTATATCAGCAGTTTCTTTTCTCGCTTGTGGAACTTCTTTCCGGTTTCATGCTTTCCAACCCACTTTAAATTTAAATGAAATGTCAATCGCTATCTAATGTCCTTCTGATTACTTTTCTTTTGTTCTTTGTTTTTGTTAGTAACGTTTCTGTTTTCTAATTTTTCTACACTCGGTAACGTCCACGTGCCTAATTGGCTTTACTGCATTGCTTGCGATGAAATCGATTAAAAAAAGAAAATGCAAACATCTGAAATTGGAGTGCCAGTTACTTTTGTGGCCCGTTCATCGTTAATTCTGGAGGCAATCATAAAAGGAATACATTCAACACATATATGAATGTTATATAAACATTTATATACAGTGTGATGTGTAACATAGTCCAGAAAAGAGAGAAAAATGTATTCTTCAAGAAAGAAACTGCGAGTGAGAAATTAAATGGCAATATGTTTTTTTAAATAATTGCAATGAAGTTATGGTACCAGTTTGTTGCAGTAATTATCACCTTGTTGCTGTGTTCATTCGTTTATGGAACTGGAAGATTCTTTGTGTTGGAGACACACACACACATATATATATATATATATATATATATATATATATATATATATATATATATATATATATATATATTTGTGTGATAGGTTGTAGTGAAGATATTATTATGCTACAAGAGGTTTCTTAGAACAAGAGATGGAGTGGTGATAATACGGGGTGTCCATAAAGTCCGTGTGCTATATTTAGCACTTTGTAGGTGACTCTTTTCACCAAGCAAAAGGTTACTCCTACCAATACAAGTTGAATTTGGTTGTGTAGTCATATCCTTCTATAGCAACACCTCAAACAATCTTGACTGAAATTGAGAGCAAGAATACTGCAATTTCAAATATATTTTGAAGAGATTCCCTATATAATAAGAAGGAAAGTATTATTTATAAATGTGCAGGGTGGTAAATATTAAAATATTGTATCTTTGTAAATCTACATTGATAGAAACAATCTGTATAAAGGACAAAAAAAAATAAGTATTTAAAATTATTAAAAGGGATTCTTAATTTTCAACATGTCCTCCATCATCACGGATTTTGTAGTTCAGGGAAAATATTTTGAGCTGATTTTCATCAATACCTTTAATCACATCAATTATCCCAGCTTGCAATTCCTCTAAAGAGCGAGATTTTGTTGAATACGCATTACTTTTCATATTTCCACATAAAAAGAAATCCAAAGTCAAATTTACTGATCGTGGAGGCCAAGATAATGGTCCACATCTTCCAAACCACTTGTTACAGAATATTTCATTTAGAAACTGTCTACTTATAGAACAAATGACAAAGTGCGCCATCTTGCTGAAACATTCTATCCTCTAACAATTCTAATTGATCAAGCTTAGAAATAAAGTAATTTTGCAGCATTTCTAAATAGCGATCACTATTAACAAGACACCCTTCAAAAAAGAATGGCTATATGATTCGATTTTTCTCAAAGCACCCAAGACATTAACTTTAGGTGAATCTCTTTCATATTCAACAGATTCCTGTAGCTTTTCAGTCTCTCAGATATGGTAATTACGCCTGTTGATCTTGCCAGTAATGTGGAATGTTGCTTCATCGGAAAACATTAAATTATTCAAAAATGAATATTCGATATACTTTCATTAAATTTGTGGTGAATACGAAATAAAGATAACTCACATTTCTCCACTGTTTTCAAATTCGCAAACTTATGAGAAAATTTATTTTGACCAATAGAAAAAGGGACTGGGTTTAGGCTGAAGAAAAGACCAAGGCAAAATTTAACGTGCCTATGTGAAAATGTATTTTAACCAATAAGAAAAAAGCAACGAGCCGATGTGAAATCGCTTTTTGATATAAATAGACAGGGAAAGATGAATCAAGGCAGAGAGAAAGAGAGAAAAAACAGAAAGAAGCAGGTGGCAGAAAGCCAGTGTTCAACGCGCCTGAATAACGCCAGTGTCAAATTACACGCTGATACATCATCCTCTAATGAGAGCAGGGTAATTTCAATGAATTCCATTTAATGGGGTAGATTAAGTCAGTATCCCATAAGAATCTTTCACTTGATGGTACAAGCTCCAAATTCGGTAAACAAGTGCTCTAGAACCCATTATCTACGTTGAAAAACAAAATGGGCGCATACATTTTTCAAGATGGCCATCTCATAAAATAGGAAAAAGGATTTTCAGAGCTAAACGTATATAAATAGGATCCAAATGTTAAATTGTATTTTGACTAGAGAAATACATTTTGGCACTAATATTCGAAAATGGTTACCAGTTTTGAAGATGGTGACCATTATATGACTTAAAATCAGTACTTTTGTAGATGTCTTACAAAATTATCACAGATATTGTTGGGAAACATTTGTGATCATGTATTGAAGTGATGCGGTGGTCAATCTCTATTACATTATGTGGATAATAGCGATGCTAAAGCACAAACAGGGCATACTAGTGGCATCACTGCTGTGAGACTCAGCATAGGGTTCAATGTCAGATTATAGTGCAATACTTGTAGCTGGAGTTTATTAACCTAAACTGTATTTGTAGTATACTTGAGTCTCCCAAATGCTATCTAATATGCCCCTGTATATATTTCAGCTTGAAGTATATCTAGTTGTTATTACACTATCAGATAGCCGCGCCTGAATTTACAGGATGTTACAGTGCAGGTGAGCCGAGCCAAGGGCAACGGGGCTTCAGTTATCCGGAAGGTGTACAGATCGCACAGGACTTAAATGACAGTAGATGCACAATCGGGCTAGGTGTAGGGCGTTTGTATGTATGAACTTAATTGTATCCCGTATCTCAATGTGCTTATGTACCTTGTACAGTTAGGTGGTAAAAGTATAAACCCTCGACCTTAATCTGTTCAGTAAGTCCACTAATAATCTGTTGAGTTGTACTCCTAAAACTCACTGTAGGAATTGTTGCCTCTGTCAGACTGATACAAAAGAAGAGTTGAAGTCCCCCCAACCCGTTATGAGGGTAGTTCTGATGGTTATTCCATGATAGAAGAAAAACTACCACAATTTCAGGCAATCCGCCAGTTACCGATCAGGTAAGACCCATCCAGATTGGATGAAGGAGGTGAAATAGTGCCAAGTACCAGCAAAATTGTCGCAAAATGTTTGACAGCTATAAACTTGAGCATGCCACTAAAAGAGCATCTGAAATTCAAAATGATCCCGGAGAAGGGCAAAACAAAAATGCAAAGAACTATCATGGAAGTGCAACGGTGTTTCCTGTGCGAAAAGATACAACCAAAGTTAAAGTTACAAGCCATGACCAAGCAGCTAAATGAGAGGCTTAATAAATGTGCTCGCAATCTTAATGATGGCAAGCTTTTGGCTGTCTTGAGCGATGTAGATGTGGCTTTCCTGGAACCGAAATAGCACTATTGCTTAACAGCTCTGTATCATAGACAGAAGACACACATTACAGCCAAGAACAAAGAAAAAATCTGGTCATCCCAATAAAAAGAAGTTGTTTTGGTGTTCTCTGAACTTCTTACCTATGTCAATGAGACAAGAAACAAAAGTGATGGGCCTGTTTCATTTTGAATTGTTAACTTGGTGAGTCTTTACAAGGAAAGACTTGACCAATTTGGAACAGTTATACCTGATGTGAATTCTACCAGACTGAAAGAAAAGCTTTTGGCAAAGATACCTACGTTGGAAACCTACAAAGATGATCGTGATGCTTATCTGACATTCAAGAAGGATGCAGGTCCTATCATGTCAGAATCATCAACCTACTATGATGCCATCATTCTTGTCAAAGCTGCTAAGATATTGCGTAGGCACTTGCTTGATCACAAATGTAAATATAAGGGCAATCTTCATTAGACTTCAGTATATGATTTATTACCTCCAGCTTTGCTCCAATTTGTCTGTATGATTGAGCATGGAGCAGATATAAAGTCTCAACTGAGGTTTGGAACAACTACAACAAACCTGGCTATGGATCAGCTCCTTCAATACAACTACTTTGCCAAATATAAAGAAGGAGCTGCCACACACAAGCATTCAAGAGACAGAAAAACCCCATTTCGATAATGCTAAGACAAGAAAAAAACACCTAGTAGAAATGCTCCATAACCATGGTCGCAGTATTCCATATGATCGAGTACTCAGCTGGGAGATGCAGCTGTAGCCAGATATATAGAGGAAGGTGTGGTTTGTTCTCCCAAACTGAGGAAAGGTCATTTCAGCACATCTGCAATAGATAACACCGACCATAATCCCTCTTCCACAACGGCGACCACATCATTCCATGGAACCACCACATCCATCTTTCAACAGACATCAGGAAATCAAGGAGAAGTACGGGAACCAATTCTAATTAAGAATACCAAAATAAAGAAAGTCCCAGAAATCCCCGACACATATACAAATGTCTATCTTGCGTTCTTTACAACAAAGGAACCTTCTCCTTCCAAGGGCAAAATGTTACATATGAATCGCTGCCAAGTTTCCCCACTAACCATTGAATATAAGTGGTTGCAGAAGGTTAGCCTCACACAATAAGTACATGACAATATTAACATCACTTGGTCAATCCATCATGCAGAGAAAAAGAGATGTCTAGCATTTGAAGTGCGTATTACAGCACTTCCACCACTCTTTTGTGATGAAGCTCACTCAGTTTCCACTCTCAGGGATACTATTGCACACCTCAACCCAGAACAGGTCCCTGTAATAGACCAGCTTATTTATGCACTTATCAAACACGTCCAGTAGCACTGGCCTGACCTATATAGTGAGGATAAATTTGTTGTCATGTTTGGGGCCTCCACATAGAGATGGTTGCTTTATGGTCTATTGGAACCCTACTTCAAAGAAGTGGGTGAGATGGTGCTCTTGTGAAGTCTGGGGCGACTTCTTCTGGAATGGCAATGTCCTTTCTTTCTGCCTCAGGTGTCACAAGAACACACCACAAGTTATGGCGTGTTGCCTCTATATGCTCCAAAAGGAAGCATATGAGCATCAGCTCTCGTTGATCAGGTCTTTCAGAGAGGCCAACTTCGATTTGTATTGCGAAGCACTGGCTGCTCTAATCTCCTTGTTCGTTGCAAACGGCAATGCCAGATGGCTTCCCATCCATCTTAGAGACATGGTCACTTTGGAACACACTCACCATGAGGTCTTTAATGAATTTCAACTGGTAAATTTTGTGGTACACAAAACTAACAGGGGGTTTTCTGGCTTGGCCATTGACCAAGCACATGAACAGGCCAATTCAGTCGTAAAAGGTGATGGTGGTGCCATTGGACTTCCTGAGGATCCAGCTTCACTGAATAGGTAGGTGGATGGTGTCTGGACCAGAAGTTAGTGTGCTAATATCACAGTATGAGTTGGCGTCACTAGCTAAAGTGGCAAATGAACATATTACGCACCATGAGCAAACCACCTCAGATATCATTGTCTGACAAGGCCCAGAAATTGTTTGGTGAAATGAAGGATCTGTGTAGTCCTTTTCAGGAAGAACCAATAGACCTGCTCACATTGGACTCAAAAACCATCGTTCATCCCAGCATTGCTGAACTTGTAAGGACTTACCTTGAGAAAGGTAAAGTTGCCTTCCGAGAATTTTTCAATGGTCTGGGTGACGGAGCTTTCTTCTGTAAGTCCATCAAAAAGAACAAAGCAGAATTCTGTTGTGGGTTCCGAGATGAAATTCGGTCTCCAATGAATGACAAATGAATGAAAGACAAGAAATTAAATGTATTTACACAATAATACAAAGGGTAATACTGTTAGTAAATCCAGGAACGCGGTTAGTAGCAATAACATATAGATATATACAGTCTCGAAGTAGGACTTCCTTAGAGTCTACGTGCTTGTAACTGACTTCTACAGGCGTTTACCTCACACTATTACTCTACCTCCAACTCAATCACAATCTCAGTCTTCTTACGATCTCTACTCACTCTCTCCCTGACTGTCTAAATCTGGGTATTTATTGGCAGCAGTCCAAGTAACACTGGGAGGACCCTATAACAAATTATTTCGCCAAGAGGCAGCTGCAACTTCTGGCGACATGAAGCAGCAGGTACTCAAAGATGATTGCCGTCTGTTCTCGCAAATCTTTATACCCTGCCAAGCCCGAGAGTGTGACCTGCTTGAGTTTTTCCAACATGAAAACCAGTCTTTCCCTGAGTGACAGTGGGAAACTACACACTGGTCAGAAGTCGCAACAATTCTGGAAGTTACAGTTAATCCTCCTGACACTAGTCCAGGATGTGATGTTGTTATCATTGATGTGTCCTCTCTTGTGTATTCATTGCCGCCAAAGACATTAAAGACCTTTGAGGAATATGTTGTCCTAGATGTGATTCCAAAGATACAGATGTAAGAACCTCCAATCGGTTGTTGACTGGGGCAGGAAATGGCTGGTTAACTTTAATGCTTCAAAAACAAAACTGATATTACCCACCACAGAGAACCCTCCCGGCTTCCCATTAGAATCAATTCATGACATGGTGGCGCAGACAAATCCAGTGGCATGTTGTTCTTTCACACCTTTACTGGCTGTGATATTCTGTCAGCTTTTCGTGGAAAAGCAAAAACTGCATGACAGGCATGGGAGCTTTACCCTCAAGTAACTCGCATCTTCAAGAAGTTCAGTCAGTACCCACTAGTCATAGAAATTGCAGACTACAACGTCCTTGAGAAGTTTGTCATCACCATGTATGACAAGAATAGCACTATGGACAAAGTTGATGAAGCAAGACTGGACTTGTTCTCTCGGAAGCAAATGTCTTACGATGCCATTCCACCGACTAGCACAACGCTCATGCAACATGTCAAACGGCCGGCCTACCAAGTAGGCTGCGTATGAGGCCAAGTAACAGTGTGCAAAATACAAACTGAAAGCCCTGCAAACTGGGAGTGACAGAAAGATGAAGAGTTCTGTTAAGTCTTTTGTATGACAATTCCACCCATTGCCCAGAGTTGTCAGCAGTTAACAAAATGTGGCTGTGACGGAATGCCGAGGGCGATGTAAATGCATTCGCTTCAGTCTGAAGTCTACACAGCTGTGTGCATGTAAATGAGAACTAAATGATTGACTAATCCACCACGTGAATCAAAATATAATAATTTCCTGCTATATATGTTATTTTTCATTTTTCTTTTTGCATGTAGCGCTAAAAGAGCCACTCATCATTTAATTCCAGCCATATCATTCTAGTTTTCAATAATTACGATTTTTTTAAGTGCAGAAATGGATCTCTCGAACTCAAAAACATATATTTCGACGCACAGAACGTTAAAATAGCATTATTCCATTAAAATTTAGCTCAAACACAGATTCATACCACTTCAAATGGCGGCCATCTTGAAAAATGGTGGCCATTTTGTTTTTCAACGTGGCTAAATTACTTTTCTGAGAGAATAGGTCCTGGGGTACATTTGATGTTGTACCACCAACTGAAAGATTATTTCAGTGATCTGCTGCACTAATTCAACCTCAAAGCTATGTATTTTAAAATATATCTTTTCATTCATGTTGAATAAAACCGTATAATTTTTATGTGAAAAACGAACTCTCTCAATTTGTTTTAAACATTTTTGAATATTACTTTGATTTAATATGAACATTTTCTCTTCTTGACAATTCATCGAAACTACGAACTTTAAATATTTTATTCCTTTTCCTGAAACAAGTTATTGACAACTTCAGATGTGTAAATTTGTAAATAAATTCCTTATCTTGTTTCGTTAAATACAACACGTGTTTCCTCGCCATTTTCCTTCAATATTTCAAATTGATGGTAGAAAGTTAGTCATGCATGATACTCTTCTTCTAAGAACATGTTTATGTATTTGTATTTTGTACACTTTCAGGTGACATTTTGACCGTAGAATATTAAGCACAGTAGATTTTAAAAGCCTCACCTCTAAAGATACCCGTCATAATGTTTTTTTGAACTTACGGATGTTACAGTTTCTTCACTAACACATGGTCTACCTAATCGTCGCCTATCATTAACAGAACTTTTCTTTAATGTTTATCATGCAGTTAGATATGGAATTCCTGTGCGGTGATTATTACAAATAGATCTAAATCTTCTTTGGACAACGGTGGTACATAAAACCAAAGAACGCAGTTTACTTGAAGCCATGAGTCAACAACAATTCTGAGAAAAAATTAATTTCGAAGTTTCAAGAAACTGAAAAATAATACGTAAAAGAAATAATGAATAAATTTTCCGAAGACATGAAAAAACTAGGCATATAAAGATTTCTCATCCTTTTTACAGATTGTTTATATTAGGTTGGTGCAAAAATAATGACGTAATAATGTCGTTTTTGACGTTAAAAATATGTCAAGAAACGACATTATTAAGTCATTATTTTTGCACCAACCTAATATCATGTATAGATACAAACGGTGAAGTAATGGCGGCACGGTGGAGTAATGGCGGCTTGGACTGAGGAATCGGAGAGTCGAGTTCGAATTCCAGTCAAAATCCATTACATTCACTTACGTGCTAATACCCTTGGGAAAGGTATGAATGTTCTCCTATCCAAGGTAAATAGCAGGACAGAGCGGGTTCTATAGCCTTGGACGGCAATTGGTCTACCGCAGAAAGAAATGGCAACCTACTGAATGGAAAAAAATTTGCCTCGTCAGTCATGTATCGAAAGATATATGATAGCCTAAGCGTGTATCACGTATGGCGCATAACTGACTGATGGTTACAAAGCTATAAATATATTAAATTGAGCACGAACTTTATGGACACCCTGTATTGTGTTGTATGCAACAGAGGAGAAAAGAGACAGATCTTATCACTACGAGGGTGTGTCTCTTTTCCTTTTATACTGTTTTATACAACGCTATTTAGCACGCGTTACAAGTTCCCTGACAAACAAGTTGAGATAATCCCACACTGGCTCCATCGACACTGTTAAATCCAATTTTCAACTTGTCGAACTGAAAGGAAAGCAACTGTTATATTAAAATAATGCTATTTCATTAATTAAAGATACCTGTACTTAGTCAAAGTTGAAATTTCTGGAGCACATAAGGTAAGAGGGCTTGGAGAATTTGATACTCACAGGACATAATGAAGGCAAGAAGAGCAGAGGATAGCAGCGAATAACCTACATAACATGCTTTGTAAATGGTTGGCAGAACAGAGATTAGGAGAGATAGCAAAAAGACAAAGAAGAAAAAGAATATCTGAAGTCACAGATTAGACACACTCACGGTGTTGATGGTTTGAGTAATACTTTTTCTTTTTCAGGAAATGTAGTACTTTTTGTTGACATATCGACACCTATATGGGTCATTTAATGCCGAAATCTAAATATTTTAAACCAAATTTATTATGCCTTCAACTACAAATAAAATGTTGGTCATTTTGCCATAAAATGTAATGTTGGTAATTCTACTATGAATAGTTATAGTTTCTCATTTTATTATAAATAGGTATTCTTGGTTATTTTACTACAAATAGGTATTGTTGGTAATTTTCCTATGAAAATGTATTTTTATATTTCCATGGTGTTTTGTTTTTGCTTGGGGGTTCACTATTTGCCTATGTCTGGTACTCTAACAGGACGAACCTGAAAATAACAGCAATTAACAGATGGTTCCACGCTCCTCAAAACCTCCAACCTCCAGATCAGAGGCCTTGCTGTCGGATGTTGTAGAACTTTATAAAAAAAACTTGTCAAACTCTACTTTGAATATTGCTCTCATCTGGTCTGGTGCTTCTGCTATGCCTTTAAATCGGACAGGGAGATATAGCAAATGGATAAACATTGCTTACAAAAAAATAGGACACTTTTTACATTATTCGGACTGTTGTCTTCATCTTTGTTGCCATATTTATTACAACGTTTCGAATGTCGAACTGGGCCCTTTATTTCGCTCACTGGGGTAGACTGTTCTAGTTCCACGTGCCATGTCTAATGGATGTCAGTTATCAGAACTGATAACTGACATCCATAATGGCCCGTGGAACTAGAACAGTCTACCCCAGTGAGCAAAATAAAGGGTTCAGTTCAACATTTCAACCACCTGAAGAAGGCCGGAGCGTACAACGGCCGAAACGTTGTAATAAATATGGCGCCAAAGATGAGAACAATAGTCCGAATAATGTAAATAGTGTACATAATACCTCATCCCAGAAATATAGACAGATAAAAGGACATTGTGGAGAGTCATGATTGTAAACGTCTTGAATGGGCACGGTAAATTTCCTTATGATAATGAATATTTCGTTTATTTTGCTTAAGAGACAGGAAAATGATTGACAAGAACAAGTCGGTTTGTTTGATTGAATTATTTAATGTTAAACTCAGTTAAAGCCAGGAAATTAATTATGTTTTTATCGTTACAGGCAATGAAAATAAAAATTAATAAAATGATTAAAATATAAATTTCAAAATAAATAAATAAATGAGTAATAGGAATTCATGCAGAAAACTGTTTTTAATTTAAACTATCTATGCATATATATCAGATAAGGTCAAATATTCCATTGCGTTTATTTTCAGCCATTTTGTTTTTACTCGTTTGTAAATGTCCATAAAATAAAACAAAATATATAAAAAGGTTTTTACAAGAATTAAAATTTCAGTCATAACTTTCTGGAAAAAGATAAGATAAGATAAACCTTAAATTACTTCTTTAAATATAAATATAAAATTTTCATCATAATAAGAAAAAATCGAACGTTAATATTATTAATATCTGCAGTGAAAAGCAATCTTCTCACCCGTTTTAATACACTACTGTTCCGTTTTATTATTAGTTCTTCTTCTATATGACGTGTCCCTGCTGGTCGTGGGCGATCATGACTCTCCGCAATTCCCTGTCCCTTGCAGCTCTTAGCAATGTTTTTTTTTTTTTTAATTATTTTTGTTATCTCTTCTAATCCCCGTTCTGCCAACCATTGGCACAAAGTCGTTAGGTTGGTTATTCGCTACTTTCCTCTGTCCCTCTTGCCTCTGTGTGACATGTGAGTGTCAAATTCTCCACACTCACTTTCCTCATGATGTGTCCTAGAAATTTCAACTGCCTTTTTCTGATTCTAAGTATAGGTATCTTTTTTTGTTTGCTTTTTCTTTAAAACTTCGTCGATGCTCACATATTCAGTCAATATCCTTCTGTGGAACACCATTTTTGTTATAATATTGTCCTGCATTTACTACCATTAAGGAGAAACGATATTACATAACAATCCAGTATTCCTTACTTTGCTCCTAACGAAATTTCCTGTTTCTTAATATTTTGCTTAATTTGCTTAATTTGCCTGTTTCTTAATATTTTGCTTTATTTGCTTAAAGTATAATGATTATTTTAATCCCCCAGAGTGTATATATATATATATATATATATATATATATATATATAATACACAATACACTCTGATGTCGATATTACGGACCTCTCTTTTACGGATATTAGAAACAAAGGATAAAATCTGGACCAGCCGACTCTGATAACCATACAACTGTTGTTTAGTCCTTTCTTTTTTGTTAATCTCATATTGTTCATCATTAATAAATACAAATTTATCACAGATATGTGGAAGAAAAACCGTGTATATACATAGGAGGTCCGTGCTATCGGTACTTTCAGAGAGCCGATGGAGATAAGGGAGCGTTATAATAAACACATATATGAAATATAAATAAACACATATTAAATGTTTTACATATATCATTTTCGTTATGCATGCATATACATAGGCGCACGAGGTGAGGCACTTCGACGTGGTGTAATGATCAGCAAGCATGTATCGCTAGATTAAATACGACTGAGTAGTGAATTCGATACTCACTGGGTACGTCATACTTTCGACCATGTGCCACACCTGAATTACGATTAGAAAACCATCATCAACGTACGAGGTGGGCTCGTTTAGATGATGCTGTCCAACCACAGTGCAAGCTGAATGTACATTTTCAAGATAAAGTTGGTTATTTTCATGCCAACTTAGAAGATTTTCAGGACAAATTCCTTCTGCGCACCTACACCGTATATATATATATATATATATATATATATATATATATATATATATATATTATATTTATTATTATTATTATTATTAATAGAAATTATTACATAGATTAATAGAATTATTATTATTAATAGAAATCTTATAATATATATATATATATTATTATTATTATTATTATTATTATTATTATTATTATTATTATTAATAGAAATCTTATAAGTATAAGAAACTATACTCGCTCGGAAAACCTTCGGTGTATTGATTTGCAAATAAACAGGCCAATACCGAAAGATAAAAAAGGTATAAAAAAGAAAGAACCAAGAACATATACTTTAACCAAAAATAATCGTTCAGCATATGAGTTCAAGGCCCAAAGAAAAAAAACCCGATGCGAGTACCCAAAACAACTAAATAAAGTGCTCAATACAATGAGTAGAGCAGACCTAGTTTAACCTAGAGTGCCAGACGAACCTACCAAGGTTTCACCTAAGCGATCGTCAGGGAAGGCCGGCTACACGCTCCATATTAGTCGATTTTAAACAGTGCTCAATAGGTTAGCCTATAGCTGGATTATTATTAATAGAAATCTTATAAGTATAAGAAACTATACTCGCTCGGAAAACCTTCGGTGTATGGATTTGCAAATAAACAAGCCAATACCAAAGGGGGAAAAAGTCTAAAAAAGAAAGAACCAAGAACCTTCCCTAACGATCCGCTTAGGTGAAATCTTGGTAGGTTTGTCTTTTACGGATATTGGAAACAAAGGACAAAATCTGCCGACTCAGTTTGTAAGTCTCGTTCGCTGCGGATAGAGCTGTGGTAACAAGCCTCTGTTTCGCGAGCTGAACGCTAGTTGGCGGGCTGTCATTTTGTTTACATCAGTGTAACCATACGTGTAGCTTATTGCTCCGTGGGCTTTCCCATATTTTAAATACCAGTATGCTTAAGTGGTTTTATAGTCATCATTTCCTAAAATCATGTCGTGTGGGGGAAGAACAGAAAAGTGGAAAAGGGCGAATTTAACAGGAGCACAAAGGTTTGATTTAATCAGATTTAGTGACATTAATTACGGACAATCGGCATTATATATATGCTTGTAAATTGTTTAGTCGGATCTAGACTTTCATATGGATCTCATGCATGGCAGCAAGTCGTTCAGGAATATCTCAGCTCTTAGTTGTATACGACCATTTTCAAAGATCAATGATTAAAAATGGATTCAAGCAATTAAATCATTTTGGTTTTAATGAAGGCAATATTTGATGAGATATCATAGACTGGCGCTACAGAATCACGAACAAAGAAATTCCCAAAATAACAAAACCCCATCACTTGAAGACTTCAATCATTAGCAAAAACTGAAACGGATCGCACTTGTAACAAGAAGGGAAAATAGTAATATAATCGAGTCGTTGACTTCTCACACTAACTTAAACTAAATGTCCGGAAAGAAACTCTCATCAGTAGTAGAAAGAACGATAACAGAGGATTTAAAAAAAAACTATTTTCCTGAAAAATGTTTTAAAAGAAGTATATATATATATATATATATATTATAATTGTTTTTTTAAATATTATTCCTTCGCTTGAATATATCCTATACATGAAAACTCTTATGTATAAGAGTTTTCATGTTTCAAAAACGAGAGCCGAAACCATCAATATAATTATTAAAATTAAATTGAATTAAAGTAACAAAACCTGTTTCATCCTCAAGCGAAAATTTAGGAATTCATATATATATATATATATATATATATATATATATATATATATATATATATATATATATATATATATAGTGTGTGTGTGTGTGTGCGCACGTGCGTGTTTGTGTGTGTGTTATTTTGGTTTTCTTGTCTAACGACTGGACTAAATTTTGTCACACTGACATGCACGGGGCATAAAAGTATGTCACAACAGATTAAAAGCTTCTTACCTTGAAAACTTCTGCGTATGAAAATACATTATGCATTCTATTGTGCTCTTTTTGTAAGGGAATAAAAAAAAGAAGAAAGAATGAAAAATTAAATGTTTGAAAAAAACAATTAAATGGTTATGAAAGAGAAAAAAAAAAACAACAAACAAACAAACAAATCAACAAAGTTTCTGTTGCCATAACCAATGGCAATAGTTAAAAGAAAAACGATGAAACTAGCATTATGGTTTCGTGACCAAGTATCGCTAATGGGCTCTTCACTAAATATTTTTTGTGAAGACATGAAGCTCAAACTACATACATACATACATACATACATACATACATTTATAAATATTAGCATGAAACAATCTGTCCCCTCTGAGTGTTGACGTCAATGTTCGCTGTTATATTACATTACGCTCTAACTATTAGGTTGGTGCAAAAATAATGACGTAATAATGTCGTTTTTTGACGTTAACGTCAAAAAACGACATTATTACGTCATTATTTTTGCGCCAACCTAATAACATTGAGCACTTTATTCCATAAACACAGCATAACTTAAAACTATATTTCTTCATACATATATATATATATATATATATATATATATATATATATATATATATATATATAATTATTTATTTAAAAAAAAATTTATAACATAAATATGTTATAAAATCACTACAAAAATAATCAAGTGACGTTGAATGTAAAAAAAAAAAAAACGATTTTTTTTTTTACATTCAACGTCACTTGATAAGACATCGAGGGTTTTGAAACAAAATGGCTATTTTTGTAGTGATTTTATAACATATTTATGTTATAATTTTTTTTTTTTAAATAAATAATTATATCTGCTCTACTTTGTATTGAGCACTCTTTTAAGAATAGTAATTGTTGGTTATTGGAATTCATTCCATATACACCAATCATATACTTGGGTATATATATATATATATATATATATATATATATATATATATATATATATATATATATGCCTATTGTCATATATATTCCGCATCCACTGCCAATGCGCATCCACTATTTTCGGTAGGACGAAACAGCTGTCCAGTGCTTTCTGCATTCTGTTGAGGATTCTTCTAGACTCGATGAATTACTATAATGATTATTTTAATCCCCCAAAATTATATCACTTGTATATCCTTACTAGATCCTGCTAATGCTCTGCGATGGAGCGGCCAAGGTGAAGGAAAACTTTGCTCTTGAGACAGAACCCGTTGGGTTTTAATACTTGGATGAGTATCAACACGAAATTTGTGAGTAGCGGCGCTCTATCGAGTCTAGAATGTTTCTTCTTCGTCACCGAAGCCCGTAGGTCTAGTGGTATGACGCTTGCGTTGGATAGTAACAGTCCGGGTTTGATACTCGGTAGTGGATGCGCACTGCTGATGAGTCCCAAATGGGGCAAAACAGCTGCTTAGTGATTTCTCCATTCTGTTGAGGTTTCTTTTTTAAACTTGATGAATTATCATAATTATATATATATATATATATATATATATATATATATATATATATATATATATATATATATATATATATATCCAAATGTAAAAGAACGAAGAGTAAGATTTCAGCGTTCAAAACATTAATTTAAAACATGGCTCGATACAAAAGTAGAGCAATAATTATTTATTTATTATGCACTGTTACATTAGAACATCTACATACCCACTACAAAACTGCGCATCTTGCTTCAACATTAGCATCGTGATTTCCCAATTTATGAACGTTAAAAAAATTTACGTTAAAACTAGATGTACAGTTTTGTAGTGGGTGTGTACATGTTCTAATGTAACAGTGCATAATATATATATATATATATATATATATATATATATATATAAATTATGAAAAAGAAGTCCTACGCGCAGAAGGAGCTATTGCCATGGAAGAATGGAGAAAGATATCTATCAATTTTTAGTGACCTTGTAAGGAACTATAAAATATGATTAAAGGCAATAATCAAGAATAAAGATTACACAATTGATTATTGAGGCAAGAGGGCCAATAATTTTGTCCCATGTAATTTTTTTTTTCATTATTGTTTGACATTAAAATAAAATAAATTGTGGACATCACTGCACATTCTTTCAAATCCATTATTTCATCATTTGTTTAAAAAAAATGAACATGAAGTGTGCATGAAATTTGATGTATTACTGCTTTATTTGTAAATATGGAAAGGAATAATTTTCTCCACAGCTGTATATCACCTGAAAAAGGACGAAGCGTAGAACGGACGAAACGTTGTGAATATGGTAAATAAAAATAAGGAAAACGGCTCGAATGATGTAAATAGTGTAATAACTGTTCGAAGTTCATAATTTGTTATTTTTGTTCAAGTACTTTCGACATTCGCAGTCATTATCAAGAATCGATGTGGTGTTTGTCTGATAGAATTCCTTCCCAGATAATAAGAGCATGCAGCTCTTATTATCTGGGAAGTTAGGCGTTTGAAATTGTTTATATATATATCTATATATATATATATATATATATATATATATATATATATATATATATATATATGGAGAGAGAGAGAGAGAGAGAGAGAGAGAGAGAGAGAGAGAGAATGAGAATTAATACAATTAAAAGGTTTTTCACTTAGCTATTTGATGTTACTTTCACATCCCAACTCCAGAGTTTCGTAGACGGATCCTCCAGAAATCACTTCATTCATTCATCAGGGTATATATATATATATATATATATATATATATATATATATATATATATATCTTAGAAATCTTTTTCATGTTTCTCTTTATTTTCTGCGCGTAGTTGTTTATTGCCCTCGGATCCGGTTTGCTAAAGATATATTTAAAATTAAATTATAATTTGTATATATACATTCGCTCTGCTCTGTTATTATTTTGAAAGTCAAGATATTATATAAAGTATTTCTTCTGGTGCCCATTAGCCGAATTTTGAATAAAAGTTTAAATTGGCTTTGATTTAAATTGTTTACATTCAGACTAATATCCTTACAGTTGTTGTTATTATCACAACGTTCTGGCCGTTGTGCCGTCCGGCCTTTTTCAGGTGTCTGTCAATCCGAGTAATCTTCCGGGAATTTAGAATTCAACCATTTATTTATATGAGCGTAAGTTGTTCTCGTTCTATTTCTCAATGACGAGATTTCCCGAGACATACAGAGTAGAAATTTAAAGTATTAGTTCTGTTTCAAAATTCTCTTGAAGATGAAACAACTAATGCTTTTAATTTAATTATATAATTAAATTTGAAGTTTTTAGCTTCGGTTTTTGAAACATGGTAATTCTTGTGTAGCGAAGGAACCATATTTTTAAATCAGTTAATATATATATATATATATATATATATATATATATATATATATATATATATATATTATATAATTATATATATAATCATATATATAATTATATATCAATATGACTTGCTGAAATGGCTTGATGTAACTGTAAGTTTTACGCTAATACTTTCTTCTATCGCACTTTTTCCATTGTCGAAAACTATTCCGGACTCTATTCCGGTGTTTCAGTCAACTTTGATCTTCAAAAATTTAAATTCCATGTTATCGTCTGTTCCATTTTTTTTTTTTAATGACTGTTCTTTTATTGTTCTCTCTCCTTAATAACATTTTCCTCATATCTTTCATACTCAGTAATCCTTTGCGTCTTAATGGCTTGACTTGCTTGGTATGAAATGATTAAAAAAATCTTCTGACGATCTACATTTCATAGTTCCACCAGTTCTGTCGTTCACTGCTAGAACCCGCCATGCCATGTACACAGGCTTGAATCACCCTCATCACTTTCGTATTCCATTCATAAGAAGTTCCATTCGGACATCTTCTTCCTAAGAACTGCTATTTCATGGAATAGACTAGTGAGAGGATGTTTTCCCGATGACTGAGATCTTAGCCTGTTCAAGTTTAAGGTCAATCTATCCTACAAATAAACTTCCTAAGAACTGCTATTTCATGGAATAGACTAGTGAGAGGATGTTTTCCCGATGACTGAGATCTTAGCCTGTTCAAGTTTAAGGTCAATCTATCCTACAAATAAACTTCCTAAGAACTGCTATTTCATGGAATAGACTAGTGAGAGGATGTTTTCCCGATGACTGAGATCTTAGCCTGTTCAAGTTTAAGGTCAATCTATCCTACAAATAAACTACACTTCTTGCCCGCTCATACAACAACCTCATTCGGTAACCATCTACCTTGAGTAGCTTTTGGGACTTATACTGTGTGAAAAATCAGTAAACAAAAAAAAACAACATAGGAACAAACCTAATCAGAGTTTAAAGGTCTGTAATGAAGTAGAGTTGACTAATGAATAACACAATTTGATTCTAATATTTAATATTTCCATCGGCCCGGGTTTAGAACTCTGACCTTACATTCTTGTATTTGATGTCTCAGAGACGACCCTTCGCCTAATACGGTTTTTCCCACGCTTGCAACTGGCATAATCACATGAGTCAGCACTTAGTGGCTGGGAAGTTACTTCAGGTCAACTCTTCGCTTGGTTCTCTTGATTGCAAATTCCATTCTGGTATGATCTCGTCTGAATTACACACTATGTTTATTTAATATAAGGCATTCCTTTTTTTTACTTTACACACCTCATAAATGTAATCAGATTTCATTTTGTAAAAAGACGTTAAACTATATTAAAAAAACATTTCATCTAACATAATTTTGATCAAATGGGAGTTAAGGTGTGTGATCGTTTGAAAATTAATTCTGCCAGTTCTACACCTTATTTATCAACCTGTCAAAATTCAGCGAAAGTAATTTCGTTAGATACAAATCTATTATTAATGCAGCCTTATTTAAATGCGCGGATTTTTGAAGATGAAATCAGATTAATATCTTCAGAGATATTACTTTCATTACTACTTCAATAATTAAGTTACATTCACCCCAAGCGTTTCCCACAATACGTAGATCGTATCATCACATGTCAGGTCTTTTACGTAAAGTCAGGATTTATTATTGGCGACTACAATCTACAACATTAGATATACAGATGGCACAGTTTTAATAACAGACACAGAAAGGAAACTACAGGAATTCTTACAGAGCATAGTAAATGGAAGTAAGAGAAAACGATTAAAAAAAAAACAGTGTGTATGATTGTCAGTAAAAAGAACACACGAATTAGAAACTGGAAACACCAAAATCAAGCAAATACAAAAATTTAAATATCTAGCAAATATTTAACAGAGAATGTGTGACATAGAAATCCGAAGGCGCATTTGGATAGCAAAAGTGCCTTCCAATAGCTAAGCAAAGTATTAAGAAACAGGAAAAATTTACACTATTTACATTATTCGTACTATTGTCCTCATCTTTGTTGCCATATTTATTACAACGTTTCGGCCGTTGTACATTCCGGCACTTGTCAGGTGGCTGGAATGTCGAAATGAACCCTTTATTTTGCTCACTGGGGTAGATTGTTCTAGTTCCACGTGCCTTGTCTAATGGATGTCAGTTATCAGTTATCTCCTGTTAATTCAACTCTACAAGTTCTCCACTGCCTTAACCAGTCATTGAACTTTGGGTCCTGTCACTGGACCTCACCAACACTGTTATCCACTGTTCCATGTGTCCTTAAGGACATCTGTGTATGAATTTCTGGGACTTATAAACTTAATGTCTTCAGCAACCATTTTTTAACAGAAATACAGACAGATACAGGAAAATTTGTTAGAAACAAAGAAAAGAGTACTGAATTATTATTTAATATTAGTCCTTCCATATAGTAGTGAATGCTGGATAATTTTCTCGCAGATAAAGAAGAGACTTGCGGCAACAGAAATGTGTTTCTACAGAAGGATGCTGAGGATAGTATGGATTGAACATGTGAGCAACGTCGAAATTTTAAGGTAAATGGAAACAAAATGGACACATAATTAGCATCAGAAAGAGAGAGATGAAATTTCTCTGGCACGTAATGAGGAAAGAGGGCTTGTAAAATTTTACACTGACATGACATATTGAAGGCAAAAGGGACAGGAGCAAGCATCGCATAACCTACCTAACTTGGATAGATATAAAAAAAAAACTGACTTTATTAAGCGCTACAAAGCGCAGGAAAATGTGGAGAGCCGTGACATACCACTTCCTGAAACTGCGATATATGTCGATAAAGCTGTATTTGTATTCACACATATGCAAGTACACAGGCGCACAGATACTTATTTGTTTGAGTCATAAATAATTTGCGTTTTTGTTTATCAACTTTTTTCTTAAAAACTAAAGTACTATTACATTTTATTCAATTAATCTGTCGCCATTATTTATAAAAACTTGATCCTACTTATCAGTCAGCTATCTGGGTCAAGGTATGGCTTGTAAATTTGAACGCCTTCAAAACGAAACTTCTCTCTGTTAATCTGCCTCCCATCAGCGTGGCTAATGCTAACCTCCAGGAAAGGGACTTGCTGAGCCTTCTCAGGCTAACATTTTCCATTGACATGAAGTAGAAAGATTATATTGAATCAATTATTAGGTTCACTGTGCTGTGTTAGACAATTTTTCTCTCTAGAATCTATCTTACTCATTTACAAGCCTGCCATTCGTCCAAGCTTTGAATATTGCTGTTACATACGGTCCAGTGCTCCTGCTATATATTTAGAGATTCTTGATAAAATCCAAAAAAAGAATCTGCAATATTATTGGTCTTGCCCTGGCATCTCGCTTCAGTCACTTTCCCACCTCCGTAATGTAGCTTTCCCGTGACTTTTATATAGATACTTTCATGTTAATTATTCTAATGAACATTCCTCTATGGTATGTAGACTTTATGAACTTAAGTACAGCACTAGGTTGGCAACAAATTCAATTGGCTTGATACAACCGTAAGTTCTATGCTAACAGTTTCTTATCTCGCTTGCGGAACTCTCTACTAGCATCATGCTTTTTGGCCAACTTTGATCTTCAAAAATTTATATGCAACGTCATCGTTATCTACTGTGTTCTTGATTTCTCATCTTTATTTGCTCTCGCTCCTTAATAAGGTTCCTTTTTTTCTCTTATTCTTTTACAGTCAGTAAATACTTGTGTCCTATTGCCTCCACAGGTTTTGATGTGAAACGTTTTCCACTCAATCTGCAATTATATGTCCCAGAAATGTCCACTGTCTCTTTCAGTTGCTAAGCAAAAGTGTCATTTTCGTTTCTATTTCCTTTAAACTTCCTCATTGTGCACATGTTCTTCCCATGGTATTCTCAGTATTCATCTTTAGAAACACATCTGTCTAGCATCCACTGCTATATAAGAGAAATTACACTGCACTTTTTTTTTGTTTCCAACGAAATTTCCCCGTTTTTTTTTTATTATAGATCATCTCTTCTGTAAGACCTCTATCATTAACCCAATGTCTCTTCGGATTTCCGTCTCACATTTTTCATCCTATGGTATAACACTTTCCAGATAATTAAATTTCTGTATTTGCCTTATTTTGACGTCTCTAATTTGTAATTCGTATCTTGGGTTGTCCCTTTTGCTAATGACCATGCATTCCGTCTTCCTATGGTTGATAATTGATGGTTAGTCCTTCCTTCTCGGTTTCCTTTGCTACTTTGTTGAAAAATAAATATACTCGAATATAATTTCAATTTGATTTTTTATTTGTCTGTTTTTTCTTAAGATTTGCATATTGTCCCCAAACAAATCTAAATGTAATCCTATCGCGATCATGTATCTTTCGATACATGACTGATGAGGCAGATTTTTTCCCGCAGTGGGTTGTCATTTCTTTCTGCGGTAGATCAGTTTTCTTCCAAGGCTATAGAACCCGATCTGTCCTGCTATTTACCCATAACTGGGGGTGGGGGAGAAGAAGATTAATACCTTTCCCATTCATGTAAGTGAATGTAAAGGATTCGGGTGGAATTACTCAATTTGAGCCGCTATTCATTACTCCACCGTGCCCCTACGAAATTTTACAAAGGTCACAGGCTACAGAAAAATCAGGATTTCCACTATTTTGAAAGCATAAATTGGGTTCATTTGTTGTCACTTCCAAAAAGTAACGAAATATTTTGGGGTCAGTCGATAGCTAAGGTTTCAAGTTTTATACCAATAAGATTTACCATTACAGTTTCAATGGGAAATATACAAACAGTGCGAACGGTGTAGTAAACGTATTACTTGACACCAAACAAAGAGTTTACAACTAATAAATAAATAAATTTACTCCAACTTTCCTTCATTTTTATCTTCTTTTTTCCAATACAATGGCACATGCAAAAACCAGTTAACACCCACAGGGCAAATTACAGCCTTGACACGCCGAAAATCACTATGATACCCGGATGTCAGACAGTCTTCGCGGTAGGTCAAAGACACCTACCAAATTAAGCCTTGTGGCAGTAACTATCATATATATATATATATATATATATATATATATATATATATATATATATATATATATATATATATATGTATATATAGATATAGATATATAGATATAGATATATAAATAAAATAGTTCTGTAAAAAACAATTTGCATAGTTTATATATATATATATATATATATATATATATATATATATATATATATATATATTCGGAGGCACCTACATACATATATATATATATATATATATATATATATATATATATATATAGGTGCATCCACATAAACACGATGCCTGAGTATCAAAATGACTTTTTAAAAATGAAAAATCTTTGTTGAAGCTTTTATTTTAGTTTTAATTTCAAGCTGATTGATTCAATTTAATATTTCTAATAATCAAAATACTGTATTTCAAACTAATTTAAAATGACTGAAATGATTTTTCATTTTGAAAATGCAAAAATCTCTGATTTTAGCGCCATCTTTATTTTCTGTCATCACGATGTAATTCTCTTTATTAAAAAATCTTTCAAAAACAAAACATACTTTTGTTAAACTTTATTTGAGGAATATTAGCTGATTTAAAGTTTAATTAATCTGATTTGAAAGACATATTACTATATGTTCCAAATGCATTTTTCACACGGTTTTGCCTGTTCATTTAAGGTACTGACAGCTTGTTAGCTTGACTGACAGACGGAAGTTTATCTTTTTTTTTTCTACGGTAGATTATATAAATTACTTGGGGAATATAACGTCCGCGCCTTTTTTATATAATTTATATAATTTTTAACTGCCCAGTAATCTTTAAAAATTAGGAAAGTATTCTTAATGTAATTTTTTATTGAATTTTAGTTACTTTGGCTTTAAATTTACTATAGTTATGGACATCTGTATTTCCAAAAACCGGGACGTTTATAAACATTCAAAATTATTTTTAATATATTGGTGGTCGCTAAATTGTAATACTCTTTTCCATTTATGATTAGTAAATATTGTTGTTGCTTAATAATAATATCACCTCACACCTTTGCAGAGTAAGACAGATTTAAAACTTTATAAATTATTATAATTGAAATTTTAAAAAATGAAATAATTCTTGCAAAAATACAATATTCATCGAAAAAAAAATTCTTTAGACAATAGTGCCTATAATATATCTTATTCATGCAAGCAATTTAAAAAAAAAATGTCTTATTTATATTGCGTTTTTTATTTTACGATTCAGAGCAGATTTTCGGTAACTGAGGGTCCTGTTTGATAAAAAACAAATTGATGATTTAAATTCTCCAAGGAGTTCTGCTTTAAACTAATATAAACATTACACTCTACAAAATTTAATTTCTCGAAATTTCATAAAATTAAATAAATGTGTGTAGGGGGTGTAAAAGATGTCAAAAGAATATTTTTACAAATATTTTCTAAAAAGAAGCATTTCTAAAATAATTTAACTGATTTGTGAATAAATTCTAAAAGTTTCATTAAAATCCGACAATTATTTCATTTTTGCAAAAATTTCTAAATCAAGGTGTTTGTCGCAGCCGCCGCCGGCCGCTCTTAAACAAAAATTAATAGGACGACATTGACCTTCGCAATCTTCCTACTCGCAGAACTGAAATCAGCGGTTAATTAGCAATTGAACAACTATCCTGATATATTTTGAGTTAGAAGCATCCCGTTAAGATAAGGGAGTGTTAACCAACATTCGAACAGTCAAATATTTTGACTGGAGAAAATTTCCAATCCACCATGAACTTTTGAAATTTTTGTAATTTTCTGTATTGATGATATTTCTTCGTTTCAAGTAACCTTGACAGTGATTTTACATACTAAAATTTTGGAATCAACAATAACGCGAGGATATAACAGTAACCACTCGGTATAAGAGTGCTATTTCTTTTTTGTTACTAATGAACCGACAAGAAAAACCAACTTCAAAGAACATTTTATCTCCATTATAATATTTTATAATTTTTCTTCTTTTCATGGTATATCTTCAGTGGGAACGTATCAGGAACAAATATCTATTTTGTTTTTCTTTTACGCCACTGTTATACATACACACACACATGCGCGCGCACACACACACACACACATATATATATATATATATATATATATATATATATAGATAGATAGATAGATAGATAAACGAACAAGCATACACACATATATATGAAAAATTAATTGATCTGTAATTACAGTTAAATGTAGTTTATCGTTGATTTTGTTGACTGTATTGCTCACTATGCTGAGGATAGGGCCACATATTGACTTTATTTTAAACTAGCTTAAAAGCCGCACAACGTGCAGTCTTTTAGGCTAGCTCCTGACCTGAATTTTGCAAGATGTTTTCCATCCAAAGTAGCATCTTTGGCTCCAAATGAGATCATTGCAAAACAATTATTGATGTGCTAGATGAAGTGCTTTGATTCAGCTGAATTCCCATCCAGAAGTGATATTAATGGCTCTGAAGGAACTGATAGATCTTCCAGTTGTATTTTCCCATTGTTACAGCACATTTGGTTTATCCTTGAATCTGAGAGCATTACAATGCACTCTTTTTAGCATGATTGTCATTATAAGTAACCTAATCTAATATGTCTTTCATCAGGTTTTTCCAAAGATATTGTTCTTCCATGGTTTACAGCATCTGTTTCTCTCCTTGATAAAATCTGACTGTAATTCTCTGTAGCTCTTGACATCATCTTCCTTGCAGCATTTGCTTCTCTCTTGGCTTGTAACTCTTTTGATGTTTCAGGTGATCTTGATCTTCTAGGTTTGCAGCATCTGCTTAATTCTTATCTTCTGTCTCCTCTGGTGTTTCTTCTACTCTTCTCTCCCTTTGTCTTGGAGCTCTGATCTTTGAATTTTTCCATGGCAATTTGAAGAAATAACTTTGAATTCTTCAATTCACTCCACGGAACTTCAAAACCTCACTTTAACTCAGATTCGGACTATAAGTTCAATTCCGACCAAAAGACTGATTTGGGCCGAAAGTCCGATCTGGACCAATACACCGATTAGGACCGAACTTTCATTTCGGGTCGAAAATGAGTTCTTCAAATCCCAAACTCTACGAAACTTCAAAACCTCACGTCAAGATACCTTTTCCTTTAACTCCGATTCATTGGAACTTTGATGAAATAAAAATTGATTTCCTCAATTCACAAAGTTTTGGAGATATTTTTAACTGAATTTAAAACAGAAAAAAATTCAAATTCACAAATGTTTTGTGTTACTTTAAACACGGTATAAATTAAAAACTTTTAAAATCACTAATTTTTTTCAGTTATTTTAAAATTTGAATTTTTAACTGTTCCCTCCTCACCCGGACACAAATCCACATTGAAATCCCATTTCAATTCCAGGGTAATCCTGATTCCAAGAATGTATAATGTGTCTAGAGAGCAAATGTGGGCCAAGTCAGAGGGGTTTCAGACAAACAAACGGACGAACAGAATTTGCCGTTTATTTATTTAGATGTCTATCAAAGTGACGTATTTAATAAAATCAGTTAATTAATTAATTGAACTGTAATTCCAATTAAATACAGGTTATTGCTGATTTTGTTGAATATAATGCTCAATATCTTGAGGATAGAGCTTACATATCGACTTCCTTTCAAGCGTTTTGTGAAGCACAGACAAGTTTTATCGATTACTGTAAAGCTTTTCTTTATAAATATTCTTATCACATTTGAGCGCCGTGACGTGTTGTAATGTTTAGCAGGCTTGTCTCACTAAAACGAATTACGACTGCGAAGTCAGTTCGTTACTCTCTGCGTATTCCGCGCTTTTTGTTTGTGCCGCGTAAGATCTATACACACCTTATATAAGAGACAAAGGAAGAGAAAATCTGAATACCAAAACACTTACTTTTAAAAAAATATTTTTAAATCTAAAATTCCAAGCGCTTCTCGTTCGTACACGTGTTTGGTCGCATCATGTAAACAAACTTTGTCCGATGAAGTCATAAACGCGTCATACGAAAACTTTTTCCACATATGTATTATATATGTGTGTTTGTGTGTATGAGTGTAAAAATAAATAAATAAACAAATTAAGTGAATAAATAATAAACAAATCAGAAAACTGCGAATGAACCCACTACGACAGCTAAGTAATTTTAATAATAATAATTAACAACATATAATTAATGAATAAATACAAAATGCCCGAAGTAATCAACAAAAAATGCGTAAAAAGTTAACAAAAACACTATACATTGACTACAAATAACCGCCTTCTGGTCGTCAATTATTTTGACATTAGAAGAAAAAGAAAAGAAAAAAGAAGGTGTTGCTGAAAATGTAACTTGGTGTCCGTGAATACTGAACATAATATTTTAATTGCCAACATATTATAAAATATTTCTTCGTTTGACATTATAACTTATGTGAAGGGAATTTAATTTTACTTTTATTTTTTCATTAAGCACAAATTCTAACTCCAATAAAGATATACAGTTATTCTTTACTCGTCCTCAAAATTTAATCAGTACGAATCCCCCTAGTTCCCTAAGTATAATAATGGATGCGGGAACAATAAGCTCTCTGTTTCTTTGGTCTTCTTTTAAAGTGAGCAGTAGGAAAACCGAAGTAATGAATCGCATGGAAACTAATGAGTTCATACCAAGGATATATGTTATTTAAACAGATTTTTAATGTCATGTCCCTTCGGGAAGTAGGCGATCGTAACTCGCCACAGCTTTCTTTTCTTTATTATCTGTAAATTGCCATTCATTCTTGGGAAACGATAATGGGGTGGTTTCCCGGTTGCTTCTTTCACGGTTTGGAATTTAGAGTTTTTCTTCTCTTACACTAGCTATCTCTCAAGTTATTTAATTCTAATGCTGAAATAGATAGATAGATAGATAGATAGATAGATAGATAGATAGATAGATAAAGAAAGAAAGAAAGAAAGAAAGAAAGAAAGAAAGAAAGTAAGTTAGAGAGAGTCCGAAGAAATATGTTTACTAGTCTAATTATCAACTGTGACTCAAGTCCCGACATCGACGGATATTTTAGCAAATTAACATATAGTTCTGGGCAAAAATAACTTGAGCTTTTGATGCTCGTCACAACAAATCATTAATCCTGAAATAAATAAGAATTAAATAATCCACCTGAATAGGAGTTTTTTTATTTTTATTTCTTTGAATGTTTAAACTTTGTGGATAAAAATGTTGAGATCTTTTTGAATAAGGAAGACACGGTGGTGTTCCATTCAATGTTCATGGCTTCAGTTGAAAAATGTTTCCAGGTTATTATTAGGTTGGTGCAAAAATAATGACGTAATAATGTTGTTTTTTGACGTTTTAACGTCAAAAAACGACATTATTACGTCATTATTTTTGCACCAACCTAATATTTACATTCGGATGTTTCCAGGTTAGTTTGCGTTTAATGTGAGATGAAATGTATAGTGTTAAAATGTGGATCAAAACATGAACCTGATGGATTTGTTTTCAAGTCACTTTTGGTGGCCTTTCTCGTGTAGACGGGAACAGTGGGCTTTATAGCTGTATATGCAGCCGGTGCTGACACAGCATTGTTGGAGGGTGGCGATGGATTTCTAGACGAGATCCAAAGGCAGGGAGGATTCCCTCAGTGGAATCAGGGGCCACAAATCCGTGACCATGACCAAAGCCTTTAAGTTGGATCGACCTACTCGCCCAAAACACGTTATGCATGAATGAACACGTCTTCGGCTTTCAACCAAATATGTGAAGACGACTGGTTAGGAATCCAGGAGCACAGCAACCCTATAACCACACTCGGTCATGAAACCGATGATGATGATGATGATGATGATGATGATGATGATTGTGGGGTAATTCACGATTAACTCCCTTGTCGAGAAATGGCATCTACTTTCTCTATAAAAGCGTAGCATCAGATAGGAGGGGAACAATTTAAATTCTACTCGTTAACTAGTTTGGACGTCAAAACAAACAATCGGAGATTTCATCTTTTTTTCTTTCCCCTTCCTGTAATTTAATACACTTAAATTACGCCACATAGTGTCAGAAATAGGATCTGAACCCATGCCGTCCACATTCGTGGATCAGAACTTGCAGTCGCGTTAAATGTAAAAAGATGGCATTCAATTGACCCAGAGAAGGTCAAAGGAATAATAGACTTACCTCAACCAAAGGATGTATCCGAATTACGAAAACTAATCGGTATTATAAACTACGTATGGAAATTTGCTAGGAATTTATCAAATGTTACTAAACCTCTCAGAGATTTACTGAAGAAAGAAAACATTTGAACTTGGGAAGATCACAAGAATTTGCATTCCAAACTCTGAATAAGATGTTGAGCTCTATATCAATTCTAAACCATTATAATGCTGATAATCCAATGAAGGTCTCAGTAGATTCAGTTAATAAATGTATAAAGAAAGAAACAAAGTTGAATTTATGAACAGTTCAATACAATCATCAGTCTGTGTCTCTGAAGTACTTATATCTCTGAGTGAATAGAAACATTGTTGCTGCTCCCAAAGTCAAAGGGAAAAGAGGAAGAGTCTTTCAAATATCGTGCCATCTGTGATTATCCTCAAGGGGTGGTAAACCAACACTTGTTAACTATTATGGTAAATTATAGTTGTGTTGAGCTTTCTTATGCAATTCAAAGGCTTTTCATCATATTGCAAATAATTTAATAGTATAGGTATATATATTTTTAATTTTAGGTATATCAAATTATCATGTGTATAACATCAAAAGCAAAAGATGGCTTAGGTGGGGTTCTTCTGCAGAAGCAAGGATATGAATGGTGACCAGTGTTTTATGCATCAAGAAAAAGAGGCTTTAACTGTTACGTGCAAATTTCCTAGTCGACTTACCGAAGTTTATTAAAGAAACGGGCCTCAAACCACTGCTGAAACGTCTGGATGAATTGAACCCCTGTGATCCAGCAGTTTTGAATGAGACTAATCAGGTTCCCATACGATATCATTTAGATAGCAGAAAATGAAGTAGTAACAGCTGACAATGTATCATGTGCTCCTACTAGTAGTCCAACTAGTCAGGATATACAGAACGTATCTGAAATAGGCGCGTTTGTTAATTCGTTAATTGATAATATTTCGATAAGTAATCAATTTCTGCAAGAAATTAAGATAAAACGGTATCTGTACTCAGTTCATAAAATGTTGTAAATTAGACCACTGGCCAATGCTAGCCAGGAAAGATCCAGAACTGGAATTATATTGGTTTGTACACCAAGCCGTATCAGTTCAACAAGGATGTTTGTTGTACCAGATCAGACTCGTCATTTGAATAAAAGAAAGAAGTATTAGACCGTTGTCATGAAGGCCACCAGCACATTTCTAAGTGTCGAGCACTGGCGGGAGATACAGTATGGTAGAAGGGCCTATCAAGGCAAATAGAAAAGAAGGTAGAAGAGTGTGTCATATGTGAAAAGGACAGAAAGTATCAACCAGAGCCACACCAACCCAGAAAGTTACCAGACTACCCATGTCCAAAAGTCGCTTTGAATTTATTTCAACTGAAGAGATATCAGTATTTTTTAATTGTTGACTACTTAGATAGAGATATTACCCCTCAGACAGGCGACTCCTGTCAAAGTGTTTGAAAACTGCAAGTCAATATTTGGAAGACAGGGTATCCCAAAGGTAGTAGTATCTGATAATAGCCGTCAGTTCACCTCAAATGAATTTTTACATTTCTCAAAAGTTTATGGTTTCAGACACTTCACTAGTATCCCACATTATCTGCAAGGAAATGTAGAAGTTGAACGGGCAGTTCAAGCGACGAAGAACTTGTTTAAAAAGCTAGTGATCCATATATAGTAACTCTGAATAACAGGACTACCCACTTAAAACATGGTTTTAGTCCGGTAGAATTGTTAATGAACAGGAATCTACGTGTTCGGATTCCAGCAATTCCCAGTTTGTTCTCAAAAAGTTTGTCTAAGCAGAAATCTTACAAAGATATCGAAACAATTGATAACCAGATTAAGCTAGACAAAAGAGAGATTTCGATCTAAAAACTCGAACAAAGGTTCGTCCTAATTTAAATGAAGGACAGCCTGTGTGGGTTAAAACACAAAAACCTTCACCAGCAGTCGTTGTAAAACCTACTTCACCAATATCTTTTCTAATTAAGACAGACAGTGGAATTCAATGACGACATAGCTTTCACCTAAGGCAAAGGATTGAACAACCATTAATTAAAGTTTGCAAACCACAAACTTCCAATACACTGCAGCGTTTATCAACACCTGTTTCGAGTGTCATTTACTCGCAGAAACCGAGTCCAGGTGAATTGTCAGGGAATCAACCCGAAATCTAAATAACTGAAATTGAAAATCCGATTATCAATAGCACAAGCCCGTCAGTTTACACCATATATGGTCCCAAGGTTCGATCTCCCGATAGACTTTCATACTGAAAGAACGTTAAAATATAGGGGATGTGAAGTAATCCACAGTTATGTTCCTTGTCAAGAAATGGTATTTGCTTTCGTTATAAAAAAAGGAGTATCAAATAGGAGTGGGACGACTTTTATTCTACGCGTTAACTAGTTTGGGCGTCAAATACTTCAGCTTCTCTTCTTTCCTGCTCCTGTAATTTAATACTCTTAAATTACGACACAATGATGATGATGAGGATGATGTTTTTCAATTCAAAAATGTGTTTCTTAATAAATAGGTGAAGCATATTGTATTACTTGAAAATAAATCTTAGCATTAAATAAAAAGTCATCCATGTCAAAAATATTTTGTAAACAAGCTGAGCATCATCTTAGCGTGTTCAGTCGAATACATTATACGATATACACTTCCAGGCCTTGTCAAAATTTGTTTTGGTTATTTAAAAACTTCTGTTCCTCTACACGTCTTCTTATTGTTTTCTTTGTCATTACTGAAAGCACTTGTTCACGATACGGAAGTTCAGACAACGTGAGCAAAACAAATTTCATGTTAATAAAATTAAATTGCTAGCATGCTTTTTATAGCTATTTTGTCTATTTGGAAAAAGCCATTAAAAGTATTCGGCAATAGCTGAACAAGTGGAAAATGATTTTAATGAGAATAAGGCATCTTTAAAATGCTATACTTGAAACTAAGGGATTCGACGTTTGTCTCGGCTTGGACATTTTTATTATCTATATGACATAAAACTTTTCAGTGTTTGCCTATTATTTGGTCATGTTGGGTTACCAAATAAATGCTGAGAGGACTTGCCGATATCTAACCGTCGAAACAAATGTCTACCCAATGTTCTATCATAAGAAAAAGAAAAAAGAAGGTAACTAGAAAGAAAATGGAGTTTTATTTTCTAAAAATTAAAGTATTCCATAAAAAAGGTATACTTCTCTCAGTCCATGGAAAAGAAACTAGACAAAGTGCAAAGTATTTTATTTTCTAAAAACGAAAATATTCTAAAAAGTACAGAAATGCGTTACATGCATTTTCTCCGGGCCCTGAAAAAGAAACTAGACGAAGGTGCAAAGTGCTGTCTCTTCTCACAAGTCAGGGACATATCTTTCATTTCCGACGTCTACGAAAACATTAGATTTATATATATATAAAAAAAAAACACCCCAGAGAAAATCAGGGCTCTTCTAATTGACCGGTCAATCACAATGTATTCTAACTGAGGGACGAGGTAAGGAAGTTATTGTAACAGCCGTGTCCGGAGAGAATATTACTTAACATTAATGGTCAAACCAAGCCTTTTTACTCATATCCCATTACAGTATTTTCCTTATTATTATTCTTTAAAAATTACTCATGTTTCCTAAATATATATATATATATTAATATTAGTTACATCTATTAATATCTTCATGGAAAAAAAAGCCGGTCGAGTTTTATGACTGGAACACGTTTATTTGAGAAAACAAATTTAAGTACATTTTAAGTCTACTATTCAGCCTTGCACTAAATATATGTTGTCACATCTGGTCTGGGGGTTTTGCTAGGCATTTGGAGATTCTTTGTAAAATTCAAAGTAGAATTTGCAACGTTATTGGTTCTGACCTGACATATCAGCTTCAGTCAATTTCCCACCGCTGTAATGTAGTTTCCATATGCCTCTTCTATAAATATTTTCGTAATAAATGTTCAGATAAGATTTCTTCTTTGGTACCTCGACTTTACGAATTTAAGCGCAGTACAATATTGGTGGTAAGGTCTAATAATTTTACAGTTGAAATCTTATATATAAAGTACTGTGTATGTGTGTGCGTGCATATGTCTATCCAAGCAACTCCTCCGCTCCCACTGGTCCGATTTCAATGATTCATAGCTCATTCAAAGGCCCTAGAACAGTTAAGTGCAGGGAACGATTTCTGTTGATCTCAGATTCAGCGTTGCCAGATTATGCGAGGTTAGAATATATATATTAGTATATTATACTAGCCATTATCGTTGTTTTCATGGTTCAAGGGGAGTAACTTATTTTCCTTTTGTTTCCAAAATTGCAGTGCATGCATGTTTTATTATAAACTAGCTTAAAAGCCGTCCTATCGGGCGGCATTTAAGCTAGCTCCTGTGATCCGTTTAAGTATTGAATTAATGTTTAAGCTTACCTTTTAAATGTTCAACAATAATTCTTCTGCTGCCACTTAATTTAAAAACAACTTGATGTACGTAGATCTTTATTTTTCGTTCAAACAATTATTTTTATTTCAACAGGGAACAATTTATAAGATAAAATTAATATAGTGTAAAGATGGGAAAATAGAAATTAGTTATACATTCAACATTTGAAGTGTTAGAGAAACATAATAGTTAATTAAGTAAAACTAACATTAAGGATTCTCCCACGAATTCCGTAATTAAAAACACCCAGCTTCACTTTATAGCAATTTACGCTCTGGAAACTCAATGTCTGTATTATACATTATCGACTTCTAGGCACTATCACTCTTCAGGTTTAAATAATTTGCATATTGATTTTTTAAAAAATTATTTCCTTAATTAACTATCCTTAATTACTGTTCTTTTATTCGAGGATTGTTTTGATTTTAATATCAAAAATAGTTCTGTCTAGGAATATCGTCTTATATAGTGCAGAAAAGTGTTTTAAATTTGCATTTTACTAGACCTTCAAGAAGTTGGTATCTATTTGTGAAACTTTCCTTAACTATAACAAGCCAATTTATGAATTAAATTTTTTGTTTCAGAGATTTCAAGCAGTGAATATATAGTGAGTGAAGCGAAGCCTGCTCGTGGTTAGATATAATTGTAAATTCTATATTAAGTTTTTTTCTCTCGCACTTCTCGCTTGTGAACTCGCTTCAGGCTTCAGGTTTTCCAGTCAACTCTAAACTTCAAAAATTTAAATGCAATGTCATCCGTTATCTTCTGTCTTCTTAATTCTTTCATTGTTCTCTCACCTTAATAATGTTTTCTCTTTCTCCCGTTTTCAGTCACACCTTCCGTCTTTATTGCCTTGCTTAAGGTGGAAGGTTTAAAAACAGTTCAAATTTATGGAGCCCTAGTTAGAATCGAACCAAGAAATAATACTTTTAGAATGCTTGATATTGTTTCTCAGTAAGTGTTCAAGTATTTTGATCAGGATGTAGACTTGTATTTTGTCTCTCGGACTATCCATTGCGTGTTCGGTTAATTTATCACCGGTGCGCCAAAACTTTAACCTTGCATCAGACTTAGTAAATAGCAAGTGTGGATTTATGACAAACCCATCCCTAAAAGTGACATTCCATTTCAGAACTTTTCTTCTGACGAATGAAAGGAAATTAAACAAACGGTGCATTGTTATCCAAACCAAAGTATCAATTAATCAGTTGTAAGTAAAATAGTGAGAATAAAATGAATGACTCAGCTAACAGGAAAACTAAAAACCTTGTTACTGTTTCTAAGTATTTTTTCAGAGAAATATCTTTATAAATAATTATAATTTTTCACTTTTGCTTAAGCAATATTAAGGAATATTAGTAGACGTGATGTATTTATGTTACCTTGACATTTGTTTAAAAAGGAAAATAAGTTAAAGGTCTAGAGCTACTTAAAATATTTTCCAAAAATACTGCAAGAATTAACTATAAGGAAACGTCTCACCCGGAACAAGATTATTTACCAAATCTAGTTTTGCTAATATATTACCTGCATTACAATCAGTGCTTGGTTAAATCTTACCATTATTTAATGTCATTTCGTTTGACTGACAGATCGTTTCCGAATATGTGTTTCCTAGGGAGGCTAGCTAACTCCTAGTGTAGGCGCCTGCTCAGGCATATTTGTTTTTCTTCAACACCCACAGCGACAATTAAATTCCTCAATTCTCACTCCTCATGACGCGTCCCAGCACTGGCGCTTACGGCAAATACAGAACTATCTGACTCACCAAACAGGTCTAAATAAAAATGAAAATTTTTGAATGATTAAAATATTGGGGCAGTTCTATGATAATTTTTTTTTCCGAGTTGTAGGCACCCCTCAGTTTTGGTAGGCTATGAAGCCGAATACTTTTGGAGAAGGGTTAGCTGATCCCTGTTGCGGACGCCTGCTCTGATACATACTGTGCTTCTTGAACACTCGCAACTATGCTGATCAGATCTTAATTAGAATTTCTGGGAGAAAGCGTATAATCTTACAAGATCAACAGTTTAATCAAAACTTGCACGCCCAAAACCTCGGTCACGATGACTTGTGACTTTGTACTATCACAACCATAGACGGCTTCCAAACAGTTTCTTCTACTCATTTTCATTCAGATGTCTTTCATTGTGTTAATTTTCAACACTTCCTAACTGTATCTCACGTCGGGATCGCCAGGCTGATATTATTACGAAGTCGCCTCCCTGGTAAATCGACCATGGTGGGGTTCGAACTTGGGCTTCATTGCTAGAACACTAACGTTCTAGCCACCCAGATATGCGCCAACTCTTATGTTTCTGTTACAAGTTTCTATTTCGTTTAAAATAACTTCCAAGAATGAATAAAAAATTCTTCAGAAGTGCTCCTAAATTGATGAATACAGTCGTCACAATTTTCCAAAGTTTCGGCTTCAAATAACCCATAAAGTGTTGATAAACCGTAACAAAAATTTAATCAATCAACAATTTCTGACAAGGACCATTGACTGATGTAAAATTAGTCGGATTTCGATCCCGGCTTGAAGAAACCGGACGTCTAGCCACACTGAGGAACTGTGATACAGCGAAACAGTCTGTCTGTAGATGACTATATATGCTTATGGCTTAGAGGCTATGTATGCAATGACTTAGAGGTAGGATTCTGACTGATGTCAAACACGTCGGGTTTCGACCCCGGTTTGAAGCAATCGGTTGTGGACTGCTGTGATACAGCGAAACAGTCTGTAGATGACTATATATATATATATATATATATATATATATATATATGTGTGTGTGTGTGTGTGTGTGTGTGTGTGTTAAAAAGAAGAGAGATACCGCAAAGGTTTTTGGTTGTAATGTAATAAAGCATAATTTCTTTTTTTTAATCCAAATTACAACCAAAAACCTTTACGGTATCTCTCTTTTTTTAATATACACATTTTTATCTCGTTGCAACTACTGTAACCTCTTCCTTATATATATATATATATATATATATATATATATGTATAATTTCACCCGATATAGATATATATATATATATATATATATATATATATATATATAGATGTATGTATAATTTCACCCGATATATATATATATATATATATCATTTCACCCCAAGCAAGGCGATACTGCTACTAGGATGCAGGGGGTTACAAGCAGTGAAAGAGAATGAGAAGACTTTAGCGAAGGAGAAGTGTTGGAAAGGACGATAAAGGAACGTGGTTTAAGGAAGACAGAATATAGCCATTTTTTTAATATTACAGCTTTCACTTTTTTCTTCTATTTTTGCTCGCTGGTTAGCAGTAGCCGTTAAATCCACTATATGACAGAAACAATATTCTTTTTTTGATGACAAAATATATGGGCGCTCCGAGAAGTGCTTTGTGATACTCGCTATATTACCAACATTTTCTTTTCTTTTTTTTTTTTACCTACATTTCTATACGTTATAAATCAATCTAAGCATAACTGACTATTAAAGGATTAAAACTTTCGCGGATTTTAGGTTCTTTATTTTTTTTGTCCAAACCTGATTGATTTGTTGCTGATAAGTCTTGAAAAAAAAAAAACTATATAAAATTGACTATAATGTTGAATATGTTAAAATTATTCAATTTTTAGCAAGAAAAATCTCAAGTTGATGTTAAATATTGGTGCAAAAGAAATTTAAGATGAAATGATCTATGATGACATATCTCTAATTTGTATTTAGATACATTGTATTTATTTTCAGTTTTTCTAGTTGAATTGCACACCTTTATTGCATATGATATATTATTATACATTATTATGTTACAATAAAATGTGTATTTTATATGAACACTAACGTATGACAATTGAGATACAGCAGCGTGCGGGCCCTGTATCATAGATTCGGCAAGGAGACCCTTACACCGGCCCTGATGTGTGTATATGTTTCTAATAATCGATGGGGTATAATTAATGAATCAAAGGTGTCTTATTCAACTGTTACCATGTGACAATTTTTGGCCTGGCAACACGGATAATCCGGAAAGCTCCTGTGACCAAATTTGCCGGAAAATCGTTAATCTGCCTGCAATTTTCGGTAAGAGCATTGCACCTTTATTTCAACAGTCATATTTACGTTCTCATTATTATTATAACTAAATTTATTGTTAGGGTTGTTAGGGTAAATCATTATGGTAGTCGTAGATGCAGATAATCAAGAAAGTAGGCCTAGATAATTGAGAATCATCTATGAACTTACCTTAGAAGTAAGGTGTAGTTCGGTAGTACTACAGGGACTGGGAAAGATAATAAGGGGGCAAACGTTGCCTATAGGTAAACAGGATAGGAAGTTGTGGAGAGACATGATCGCCTACGTCCTGAAGGGACATGACACATAAAAAAAGTTGTGTGTTATGTCTTTTACGCTCTTTCTTTCTCTCTCTCTCTCTCACACACACACACACACACATTCAATTATTGGGCATCTGGCGCAGTGTGGATCTTCAAAAACGAGTCTCGAAATGCGTTGATCGTGAGTTCGCTTCTCACAAGGGGTGGGGTCAAATCTCCTACCAGACTAAGTTAAAATTTTAAATTTAAATACTAAACAGTGATGACAAACAACATTCACGTTAATGATTTCAACTTGTAGGGCAAAATCAAACTTTGAAAAACTTAAAGGAAAAACCCAAACAATTAACAAAAGAACAGTACCCGAAAACACACACAAACACACACGTGTTTGTATTGAAAATAATTATGTATATGTATATAATTATTTTTTGTATGTCAACACCGAGCGCTGACAATAAATCAGATTGAAATTATGAGTTTTTGAAAAAAAATGAAAAGGAAAAAAGAAGCGTATCATGTTGCAGGTCAACTGTTTTTAATGGTCGTGCACTCTCTTTATGTCCAGGATATGGAATACTTTCATGTTGAGACGAATTTGAATTTTTTTTTTTTTTTTTTTTGTTTTATATTTTCAAAAACGCAATTTAATGTCCAGTGTCTTATTTCGGTTACGTTCACAGCAGAAACAGCCAATCAAAAAGCAAATTTATTTCACGCGAATTAGGAAGCATAAATAAAATGGTGCACACGCAAAAAGAAAATAAGTTAATAAAGGCCAAAATACAAAAAAGGAAAAAAACAGAAAAACATGGATTAAAGAATAATAGATGAACAAAAAACTTAATAAAAAAGACGCAAATAACAACTGCATGTTGCAAAGAAAAGATTTAAAAAATGTACTGCGGGCAAAAAAAAAAAAAAAAAAAAAAAGAAAACGCTACCTTGAAATGTGTGTGTGTGCGTGTGTGTCTGTGTATGTTTGTGTGTGTGCGCGCATGCGTTTGAGAGAGAGAGAGAAACAGAGACAGACAGAGTCAGAGATAGAATGCATGTTTGTGTTGTATTGTCATTGGTTTTCGTCTTTTCATTTATTTATTTATTGGTTAGTCAGTTTTTTGTAAGCCGCACCCCTAACATGTCCTTCAATTACTGGCGTAAATCCCCACCTGCCCGTCCCTGTCATTCACGAGTTGTGGAAAATACCGGTCGGCAGTACATCCGTAAACAGTTGGCCTATATATAGTGGCATCTTATTCGTCTGGAAACACAACACACTGGTGAGATCAGAAGCCGACAAGATCGAGTAAACTTGCTCTACTAAAAACTCACTTCGAAGAAAAAAAAAACAAGACCAGATATGGGGCTCTTATCATCAACTTCGCTGCTGATGTGCATTGCCATCTTTGGCCTAGCATGTAAGTTACTTGCAATTACAATCTTAAAGTTAATTTTTCCTTCCAATTCCTCTTTTAAAATTACGCGTTCCTTCCAATTCCTTTCTTAAAATTACGCGTTCCTTCCAATTCCTTTCTTAAAATTACGCGTTCCTACCAATTCTGTTTTTTCAGTTATTCGTTCCTCCCAATTACTTTATTGAAAAGTACTCATTCTTTCCAATTTCTTTCTTAAAATTACGCGTTCCTTTCAATTTCTTTCTTCAAATTATTCGTTTCTTCTAATTTGTTTCTTCTCCTTATTCGTTCCTTTCAATTCCTTATTGAAAGAACTAATTCCTTCCAATTCCTTTCTTAAAATCACTCGTTCCTTCCAATTCATTTCTTCCTAGTATTAGGTTGGTGCAAAAATAATGACGTAATAATGTCATTTTTTTGACGTATAACGTCAAAAAACGACATTATTACGTCATTATTTTTGCACCAACCTAATATTTGTTTCTTCTAATTCCTTTCTTCTACTTATTCGTTCCTGCCAATTCCTTTTTTGAAATTACTCATTCCTTCCAAATCGTTTATTAAAATTACTCATTCCTTCCAATTCCTTTCTTCCAATTATTCGTTCCCTTCCAATTCTTTTTTTTTTTTTTTTTTTTTTTAATTACATCTTCCTTCCAATTCCTTTCTTAAGATTACAGGTTCTTTCTTTAAATTACGGGTTCTTTAAAATTCCTTACTTAAAATAACTTTACTGGTTCTTTCAAAGTCCTTTCTTCAAATAACTTGTTCCTTCCAATTCCTTTCTTAAAATTACACGTTCCTTCCAATTCCTTTCTTCAAAATAATAGTTCGTTCAAATTCTTCCTCCACTTGCTAAATAATACTTGATTCTTTGTTTTTATTCATTCTTTAAACATTTATTGTATCATTTTTTTCAAAATTGTGTATCTTTTTATCAAACATTCTAATTGGTTTTACATTCCATGACAGTATAGAGGAAGCAGACGACAAGAATTGAAATCGCATTCCGTATTCATTTTATTTCTGATTCGTACTGGTTGACGTATGGTCGAAGAAATTAAAACGACCTGTACGCTGTGCTAATAAGAAGAAGCAACAAAAGCAATGTTAAAAATGAAGTTAAAGAGAAACTCCTAAAGGAAAAAATAATGATGAAATTCACACAGTGTTATAAATATTTTAAAAGAATTCCACTTGTGCTACTAAATTTCAATGTGGTACTGAAAAGTACCACTTTCCGAAATCTAATCAATCATCAAAGTTTATTTTGGAGGCTCTTCTTGTTCAGGCCGAGAATATCCTCTCATAAAAAATGAAATAAATTAGGAATTTAATTCAAACACTGCACGTAAAATTATATTACCTTTTTCTTTCCACATTAACTAGCTAGATGTTCAAATACATTAGTGAATTGACATGTGCGTAGGAATACATGTAAAAATCACATTTCAGAATTTAACTTCATTTCACTGTTGTTTTCAAGCAAGAAAAAGTTCCCATTCAACTAAAATTGAAGCAAATAAATAATGGCATATTAAATATTTCTTTTTCACTCGATACTATTTTGGAGTTCAATCATGGCCTCGCTAAAATTATGCGTTTATTTAATTATTTTTAAACAGCTGTTTTAAAAAATCAGTCACTTACAGTAATTCGAGTTAAGCTGTGCTTTTCAATTCAAGGTACTTATTATAGTAACTAATAGCGCAAGCAACTTAGATGCCTTTCCTATTTTTGACTTAGAATCCTAAATTTGAACGAAACTACTCAACGAATGACCACACGATTTCCGCCTTGCGGAAATACGGCTTAGGAAAGGAAAACTATCAGAAAATCCAGTAGCTGACATCAGTTTTTTTAAAAAAAGAAATTAATTTAAAATTTCATATAATTTGCTTTCGAGAAACATCTGACATTCTTGACAAATTGAGAATTATGAACTCCTCTGCAAAGATGGTTCTACTGCCAGTATTGATGATTATACAACTTGTAATTTAGCCAAAGATCCGTGGGAGAATGAAATAAAAACAATAAAGAAAGTAATAATAAAAAATAAAGAAAAAGAAGAAATTAATTTTCCTATTATGCAAGCCATAAAGAAACCGGAAAAGGTTTCTGATCACATACGGGATCTCATGACCTCATTTCCTGAAAGGACAGAATCTTTCTCTTTCGACTTTCCAACAACATCGTTCCAACGTGTGTTTTAGCAGTCCTACTCATAAAATAAGGGAATTGGTCACCCAACTCAGCGCAAAGCTTTATTGAGCTCTACCATTTTAACTGTTGTTATCCTAACTTACTTCTGAATAAAAAAAATAAAAATAAAAAAAAAACAAAAAACGAACGGACATTGTAGAAACTCAATTTCTTCGTATGCTTCTATCTTCTTTTTCTACATATTGAACGCGCACCGACATAAAATACGCACAAATTCTACAACCTTCTTAAATTCCACAGTTACTTCTCAACCTGTTGGCGAAAATTCGCTTACAAGCATTAATGGAATATTCATTGTAAAATTCAGGCTTCTTTTCCAGTTCTCCCGCTTCATTGACTCACGCCACTTAGATTATGCTAGCTGTATGAGTAGGGGTAGCAGAATTTTAGGCTTGTTTTTTTATGAAGATAAAAATAGGAAAAATAAATGTACAACATACAGAGAATGCATGACGAATTGTACAGTAATTTCATACAATTTTATTTATGTATTTTTGTGTGTGTTACGTTACAATTGTGATAATATTCATGTTATAAAAGGGAGTAAGTTACTCCGCAATGTCACAAGTTGTATCACGGAGGAAAGTTACACACGTATTGTCATCCCGACAGTTCTTGGGCGAAGAGATTGACTCCCACGTCTTTTGGCGGGATGTCCGTATTTCCGAAAGGAAAAGTTTTTTTTTTTTTTTGCATGCTAGGAGTGATTTTATTATTTTTTATTTTTATTTCATTTATTTTAAACAAGGTTTAAATATTCTTATTTAATTTATAATTTTCATTATTATTATTATTTTATATTTTATTTTTATTTATAATAATAACATTTCTACTACAGTAGTGACTACATCAATAATTTCCTAGATCAATTTTGCTAATTCGAAGCCAAGGAAATCATTATTCGTCCACTGATTTTATTAGGTTGGTGCAACAATAATGTCGTAATAATGTCGTTTTTTGACGTTAAAAAACGACATTGTTACGTCATTATTTTGGCACCAACCTAATACTTGAAAACGAATATTTCTTCTTAAATAAAAATGTTTTTCTTTTTTTCTTTTTTCTCTGTTGTTTATCTTATGTTTATTTTTATTTCTTTAATGTTGCAACTCGGATTATTATATTTATCATCGTTATTATTTCTATTATCGTTCAGGCGCAGAGGTGAAATTATGTGTAACTTCCCAACAAGAAATGACAAAGTGCAAGACATTTAGCAACATTGTATGCGTTTCGGGTATCGATAGTATTGACTGTGTCAATAAAATCAATAACAACGAAACTGATGTCACTGTTCTGGATGGAGGAGACATTTATTTGGCTGGCAAGTAAGTAAAACATTTTAAATATATTTTAAATGAATTTTTTCAATTAAAAAAAAAAAAAGCAAAAAATCGATACCAGTGAATATATATTGTTTCTGTTCTGGCGTAAATGGTTTTGGTGTTTCGTATTTTTGCTGAAATAGTCTTCCCTAAAATATAGTTCCGTACAAAATAAGATTTACACGAACCATAAAACCTATTTGTCAAAGTTCTTTTTCTTCAGGACGATGGCGATTATGGTTCTCCACAATTTCCTATCCTTTGCAGCTCTTAATAAATGTCTTTTTGTGATCTTCTTAAACCCAGTTTCACCATCAATTTACTCAAGCTCGTTAGGTAGTTTATGCATTGTTTTCCTCTGTACCTCTTGCCTTCAATCTGTCCTGTGAGCAGCAAATTTTTCAAACCCTTTTTCTTTATTATGTGCCTTAGAAATTTCAACTGTCTCTTTCTGTTGTTAAGTATAAGTGTCCTGTCTATTTCCATTTTCTCTAAAACTACATACTGTCCATTGTATCTTCAGCATCCTTCTATAATACCACATGTCACGCTAATTAAAAAATGAAAAAACAAAAAAAACTTATTTTACATGCATTATTCTGTTATAAGTATAGGTACCTCCACGAAAATGCTAAAAATCATTTAATTTATATTATTATTAAATTAAATTTAAAGAACCTCCAAAAAATCGCAAAAATCAACATGCCTTGATGAAAACATGCTCCAAACGTAATGAAAACATAGTTTAATCGTCAAAATATTTATGCCATTATTAACAGGAAGCAGTAGAGTATTTTTTTGAATATTTAATCAATTTTTTTTACTCTTGTTTAGATCATTCGAAATTTTGATTAAAAATCTTGTTTTTCTTGCATCAGCGGTTGTACTAACTTTTAGCATAGCAAATTTAATCTTTTTTTTTTTTTTTTTTTTTTTTTTTTGCGGTAACACACACATTTGGAAGTTCTTGCAAAAATGAAATAATTTAATGAAATTTTCAGGACTTATTCACAAATGAATTAAATTATTTTTTTTAATTTTTTATTAGAAAATCTTGGTAAAAATATTTTTACGCGCGTTTCACCTACTTAATTAATCTTATGACAACGTGGGAGATTCAACGTGATAATTTTTAGTGACTGTATTAGTTAAAGCTAGAATTCTTTGAATAATTTAAATCACCGAATTATTTTTTAAAATCGGGCCCCGTATTACTGAAAATATGTTCTGAATCGAAAATTAAAAAAAAAAAACGCACTAAAACTGAGACATTATTTAATTAAAGAAGATTTTAATTGCTTTTATGAATATTAAAGACAATATTGTCCGAAGAAAAAATAAATGATGAAAAATTATTTTTGGGGGCCGAGCCCACAGGCTCGGAGATTCCATATTAAATAACCGGCCTTGTGCCACATGATGCCCCAGTGTGTGGGGGTGGGGAGGGGCTGAATATCGTCAGTCGCTCAATTCTTGACCGGCTGTTGGGTTGAACTCTCTGCCTTCGGGCGGGGAGGAACCCAAACGAGGCTACGCCGAAAGGCCGGAGTCTCTTTCGGGAAGGTAAACCGACCCTGAACCCATTTATACGGGTTCAATGGGCATATTTTGGGGCCGAGCCCACGGGCTCGGAGATCCGACATTAAATAATCGGCCTTGTGCCACATGATGCCCCAGTGGTGGGGGGTGACTGAATATCGTCAGTGAGTCGATATCGGACGACAGTTAGTCGAATACGAAAGTATCAGCGACCATGACAAGATTACTCTGCGTAATGCCTATTATATCAAGTTCCTAACGTTTTGTACGCTGAACCAATTTTAGGACCGACTTAGTACAAATACAAACCTCCACTGCGAAATCACTCCACAACACTATGGTATCTAGACTCTATGAATTTAAGCGCAGTACTAGATTGGCGGCAAGGTCTCTTCATTTTACAGTTGAATTGGTTAGATGTAACCGTAAGTTCTATGCTAAGAGTTGGTTTTCACTCACTTCTCGTTTGTGGAACTCTTTTCCGGCTCCACGTTTTCCAGCCAACTTTGATTTTCAAAAATTTAAATGCAGTGTCAATCTGTCTAGATTTCTGATATCTGATAACTGACATAGCACGTGGAACTAGAACAATCTTCCCCAGCGAGCGAAATAAAGGGTTCAGTTTGACATTCCAACCATCTGAAGAAGTCCACGGCCGAAACGTTGTGATAAATATGGCAACAAAGATGAGGACAATAGTCTGATTAATGTAAATAGTGTGCAATGTCAATCGCTATCTACTGTCTCCGTGATTACTCTTTCATTATTGTTCACGCTCCATAATAATATTTCTCTGTTTTTTTCTATTCTTTCAGTCTCAGCAATCTCTTGTGTCTTTACTGCCTTGCAAACGATTAATAAATAGACGTAATTAATAAAATAAAACAAACCGTTCAGTTCACGACGAAACGTTAGTGTTGAGAGTTAATTTAATTTTTTTCTTTAATATTTGTTTCATTTTTTTGTAACCTCCATTTACCTGGTTTGATTTCATTCCATTTTCAGATGTCACAACATGAAACCCATCATGTCTGAACACACAGGAAATACCCCACCAGGCGTTGGATATTATGCAGTCGCTGTAGCTAAAAAATCTTCTGGTGTCACTATCGCAACCTTGGAAGGTTAGTATATATCTGGAATTCTTAAACAGTATCGTTCAAGAATTTCATACAAATATCTGTCGACGCTAAATCTCAAAATCTTGTCTTCTCTTACCTTCCATAACTGAAAAATTCCGTTGTTTTGTGAGGTTTGTTCTTTTCGTGTAATATTAAAAATGATTTGGAGAAAATCTTGAATTATGGTGATTTTCACAAGGCCAAAAGTATAGGCACCCTGTGAGGATCGAACGCACTATTCAGGCTTACTGAACTAACGAGAGAAGCTTGCTAACCACTACCACACGCCGAAGCGTCCTAAATGATTTCCTAATCGTAGCTTAGATGTGGCACAAAGCCGAAAGTGTGGAGAACCACAGTGAGGACCGAACTCACTACTCATTTGTAAAGGTTCTAGCGAAAGAAGCTTGCTAACCATTACCCAAGCCGTAGTGTCCACCAAGTCACGATGTCCTGGGATGTGACGATAAACTACATCCAGTAGCAAGGCTTCTTATCGGCTGATTGCAAATTTTGAGGCGTATAGAATCACGTCATAATTTTTTAACCTGGGTCCACCAATATATACATGATTAATGTCACTTGGTACACACACACACACACACACACACACACACACACACACACACGAAGGTAAAAAAAATCACATTCCGTTTCCCACAATCAGGTTTGAGCACCCCTTGGTCGTTGGGTAGTACGCGCTGATCATATATATAAGGTTGGTGCAAAAATAATGACGTAATAATGTCGTTTTTTGACGTTAAAAAATACGACAAAAAACGACATTATTACGTTATTATTTTTGCACCAACCTAATCTATATATATGTATGTATGTATGTATGTATGCATGTATGTATGTATATTGTTTGATGATCGTAGAAAGCGGATCATCAAACAATATATATATATATATATATATATATATATATATATATATCGTAGAATATATTGTTTGATGATCGTAGAAAGCGGATCATCAAACAATATATATATATATATATATATCGTAGAATATATTGTTTGATGATCGTAGAAAGCGGATCATCAAACAATATATATATATATATATATATATCGTAGAATATATTGTTTGATGATCGTAGAAAGCGGAAGAGCATTCTACAAGAGTGCAAGAGAAAAAACTATTAGCATAGAACATAGCTAAAAATTGCAATTTCAACAGTGAAATTATAATCTTACAAATCAAGTACTGCGCTTAATTTCGTGAAGTCGAGATACGAAAGAGGAAACCACATTAGAAAAATGAAATTGAGATACCACATCAGGACCGATATCATTGCCGATTCTTCTTTGAATGTTTGGATGAATCTCTAGATATAAAACAAATGCCCAAGACCAAATGTGGCAGTAAAAGTCGATGCACGGGCGAATGATAGACTTGTCCAGAATAAATTCACGTGAGAGAAATTTCCTAGAAACACGGACTGAATCGACTTTACCATATATTATATATATATATATATATATATATATAAAAGTGAACATAGAAGTCAACACTTAGAGGCGACAGTCTGTTTCATGCTATATGCAATCTTGGCCTGACGACTGCATATAGCATGAAACAGACTGTCGCCTCTAAGTGTTGACTTCTATGTTCACTTTTATATTTACACACGCTCTATCTCTGATATTGAGCACTTTATTCCATAAATATAGCACACCTTAAGACTATATATATATATATATATATATATATATATATATATATATATATATATATATATTTATATCAAGCTCTCGTAGCTACTGATGTCTTTCGCATAGTAAAAAACGTTAAAATTTCCTTTCCGCTCTGCCGTGCTACGATTGATTGGGGGGGGTAGAATCTCTGACTGATGCCAAATCGGTCGGTTTTTGATCCTCGCTTGAAGCAATCGGATGTGATACAGCGAAACAGTCTGTCCGTGGATGACTAATTATGCTCACGAAATAATTCGATTGAGCTCTCGGAGAGGAAGGGGTTATTTTATAAGCATTGGCTGCTGCTGCTAATGCAATGCAATTCTACTCAAATTGAGCTCTCCAGGCTACTGACGTTTTCGCATAGGAAAAACGTTAAAATTCCCTTTCGTTTTGCCGCGCGACGATAGCTTGTAGGTAGAAACTCTGACATACGAAATCGGTCGGGACTCGATACCGGCTTGAAGCCATCGGATGTCTAGCCACACTGATGAACTGCGATACGGCTAAACAGTCTGTCTGTGGATGATATATATATATATATATATTGAATGGAAATGTATTTTTTTATTTAGCTAACGTGTAGGAGTACAATAAAGTTGGATGTGCGGGTGGTGTAATGTATAGCGGCTCGGAATGCAAATCGGCGACCGGATTCCACTAGGCATCGTTGTATATATTTACACGGAAATACCATTGGGAAAGATGTGAATCCATCTCCTCTACCCCAAATAAATGTCAAAAAGTAGAACCTGTATAAAAAAATCATTGTTATTCTCAAGACATTGTTAATGAAATATTCACTTTCAAAAAATATATCGTTCACTTTTTTATCATTACTATTTTGTTCTTTTACAGGTACAAAATCTTGCCACACAGGTGTGAACAAAACATCTGGTTGGTTTGTGCCAATGAGTGTTCTCTTCCCACACCAAAATAATCAGCTTCAACTAGCATCTGCTTTTTTCAATAAAAGTTGTGTGCCTGGTGCTACTCCTGGTTCGAATCTGTGTCAATTGTGCACCCCTAATTGCGAAAGAAACAGCAACAATTTATATTATGGATACAGCGGTGCTGCTAAATGCCTCGAAGATACTGATGCTGATGTTGCTTTCGTGAAACATCTGACATTCTTGACAAATCCCGCAAAGAGTAATTATGAACTCCTCTGCAAAGATGGTTCTACTGCCAATATTGATGATTACGAAATTTGTAATTTAGCCAAAGTTCCTTCTCACGCTGTTGTTGGGAAAAATTCACTTAATCAGCAAGAAGTTGCGAATATTGTTGCAGCATTTCAGCAGAACCCACATACATTATTCGACGATACATACGGCAAGAACTTGATCTTTTCCAGCTCTACCGTTTCACTGAAGCCGGTCAATAATCAAGATTACGTTAGTTATCTGGGAACTGACTATATCAATGCTTTGCCAGATCAAGTTTGTTAATTCGAACTAATTCGAAGACCGAATAAATCATTATTCGCTCGCTGATTGTACTTAAAATCGAATATTTCTTCTTAAATAAAGAATATTAACAGATGAATTATTATTATTATTATTATTATTATTATTATCATCATCTTTTTCTTCTTCTCCCACCCCCGCCATCAGGGCGTTACTGATCACGACTATGCACAATTTCTTATCCTTTGTAGCTCATAATATTTTTTTCTTTTTTGTTATCTCTCCTAAACCCTGCTCCACTTAATCAAGCTCGCTAAGTAGGTTATGCGTTGTTTTCCCCTTGTCTCTCTTGCTTTCCAGCTGTCTTGAGAGTATGAAATTTTCCAAGGCCTTTTTTTCATTATGTGCCTTAGAAATTTCAAGTATAAGTATCGGCTTGTTTCCATTTGCTCAAAGCGATTCGGCCCATGGTATTCTCAGCATCCTTCTGTAAAAACACATTTCTTCTGCTTGAAGTCCCTTCATCTGTGAGATGATAAAACGTTAAATCTGAAAATACTACATTTACAAGAGTGAATGGTTAGAATGTTAGTGTTCCGATTATGATACTGAGGTTCGAATCACACTACTGTCGATCTGTCAAGAAGGTGATCACATTAGCCTGGGCATACGATTTCCTCGTGCGGTACAGTTGGGAATGCCCGAAAACCATCTACTACGTGTTAACCCAATCCTTGAGAATGAAATTGGATGAGCGAATCTGTTGGAAAAATGTCGACGATTGTGCTAGCAGGAAATCACAAGTCATCGTGACCGAGAGTTTGAGCTTACTGACCTTGTTCAAAGTGCTGATCACGTCAGATTATACGCTCTCTTTTCAGAAACTGTAATTCCGTTTTGCAGCATAAACAGGTTGGCTCTGTGGATGTTGCAGAAACACAAAAATGCCTGAACAGGTAATCTGCAACGGGGGTGGGGGTTGCTAGTTAGACGGGCTTACTCGGAAAGGAGGGTTCAAGTCAACCATACACATTTATTAGAACATATATTCAGTTTAAATACAGAAGCATTGATAAAAATGTTTTCAAAAGGCTGCACTATTTTCCTCTTATAGCAGTGGTTAGCACTTGCAACATGCATGCTGATTTCATTTTTATTAATCATTTCACCCCAAGCAAGGCAATAGAAATATCTGTCCACTAAGACACAAGGGATTACTGAGTATGAGAGAATATGGAGAGAGAACAATAAAAGAACAGGAATTAAGGCAAGAGATGACTATTGATATTGCATTTAAGTTTTTGAAGATCAAATTTGGCTGGAAAGCAACAAGCCGCAATATATTTACACAAGCGAGAAGTGCGATAGAAGAAACTGTTTGCATATAACCTACGATTACATCAAGCCCTATCAACTGTAAAATGATGCGACTTAATACTGCGATTAAATTAATAAAGTCTGGCTACCAAAGAGGAAAACGATATTTATTCTGTTAACTACAGAAATGTGGCACAAGGCCGAAAAGGGGATTGGGGAAAGGACAGCCTTCTTCTGTCTTAACTATAACTTAGCTAGCCGCAAATACTGACCCAATCGTACAAAACAAAATTCCTGACACCAAAACAACACATTCATACGTACCTTTCTTACTACAACCACCATAATGCCTCTTTGTCTCTATGAAAATACTAACTAGTCCCCTAACTTGTCTGTGGGGGGTGGGATAAAATAACAATTCTAAAAATTAACCCCAATGAATATTTACAATATGAATACAAAAAGCTATTTACAAGAAAATAAGATTAGTAATAAAACTCCCCACAATCACTAAAAGTCGCAGAAACATCACTTCACTGGCCGAAATCAATGCGGGACTATAATAGTATAAAACATTCATTCATCCCAAGCACTCACACTGACATGCACTCATTCAGACACGACAACAAATACGAAACCACTCACGCGAAACGAAAGGCGCCCCGCATCCACCAGCGAACTGACATCACTGACCACCTAACGAGGGAGGGGATGGGGAATTAAACTTAAAAGTAGGGACAGAAATAAAAGGGGCCAATGAGCATACATACTCTAGCTAAGTTAACTTGAAAAAAGGAAACTAAAGCATCAAAAAACGGAAACCTAAGCTAGCCTAATTTCGGGATGGGTTGCACACGTTCAACCCAGGAAGAGCAATATCCTGATGCCTAACCGGCATCAATGTGCCACTCAAGGTCAACCCCTCGAGCGTCCATCAAAACATGCTGAATAGAGGGAGAACCCCCTAGACAGAATGTTCTCATAGTCACGAGAAGAAAAACGGGTCTCTTGTACGCAACAGATATTCACCCCGAGACGCTGAAGGTCACGAGAGAGCCTCGCCCTGCGAGACTTCAACCTCAGGCCTCTGGCATTCACACTTGCTAACCAGAGAGCCATGATAAAACCGATTAGGGTTGCTCCCCTGCATTAAACATGGCCGGGGTCAGGACACCGACGGCCTCTCCCATTGAGCCAGTACCCATCTCACTTTTGATGGTGCCATCAGGAGACAGGCCGCCAATGTCTAGGGGGAATGTTAATTTCAACGCTCTATACATGGAGGGGTGAACAAAAATCGGGAACCTCCCTGAACAAAATTGTTGTAATTTTTTAACATTGTCGTCATCAAAACATGACATTGGAGGAAACATGCCGAATGTTTTGTTAGTATCGGCCATCATGGCCCATATTTGCTGGCCAGCTACTCCGGATCTGACCACCGTGAGTACCCTTTTGGCATTGGGGAAGTTTCGGGGGTTCTCAACGTCTAAAACTTTGATTTTTCTAAAATTAAGTAAAGTCTTTAAGTTTTTTATTTTTTTTGCGTGTACAAGTGCCTTCTCCTCGATTTCTTTTGAGACTCGGCACATGTCTTCCCCTGTATTGTAAGATGGTTTTGATTTTATTTTTTTCTCTAGTGTAGGTTCAGACGAATCAGATGATGGACTTTGTCGTTTTTGTTTTTCTATTTTTGTTGAAGAGATTTTGGGAGTTTGCATGGGTGAAGGTTTGGGTGATGATTTTTTGGCCGGTGATTTTGGTGCAGGTCCCTTCTTCAGAGTGGTCATGATTGAGGTGACGTTTTGGATGGGTTTAACGATAGTGGGAGGGACCATGGGATGAAGTTTAGAGACAGGGGAAGACGGTGCAGATTTTCCTTCTGAAATTATCCTTTTAGATTTTAGAGCCTCTTTCAGTTGATGCAATTTTTCCTTCTTTTCAAACGATGGTTCGTATTGAATCATTTTATTTCTTAATTTTTCCGAATAGCTGGCCGGAGAATCGCCCTTTGCACTGGTAGAGGGAGTAGGACTGTCTGTGTCTTTTCCTGCTTTTGGTGTGGAACGAGGAACCGCTGCCTGGGTCTTCCCTTTAGTCCTACCAACGACCTGCCATTCCCCCTCTCCCTTCTCCCTAACGGCACTAGCCGCGGGCAAAGGCTCTTCGGGGATTGGGGGCTGAGTTTTGGACCCAACCGGGGGATTTTCCACTCCGGTCCGGGTCGCTGGCATGCCCACTACAGGCGTGACGGATGGAACGGACTCGACCAAAGGGGGGTTTGGTTGGGCGGGGGCCAGAACATTAGAGGCCTTCATCTCTGTGCAGGAAGAGGAAAGGTGACCAGTCTTTTCACACTTCCAGCATGCCGGTTTACGACCCGTGACAATAATCGGCATTTTCTGGCCCTTTACATCCAGACAGTTGGGGATGGAGCGGAAGGCATCCTGATTGATCATAATCTCGAAACTCCACCCCCCCGGTCAGATCATCTGAGGAAGCACTGAGTATCTGGCCAAACTGGGACAGATATGCGGCCAAGTGCTCCCCGACAATCTGAGGAGGAACCTCATATACCGAAACGTTGGTCCTCCGCCTGCCTTCATACTCGGTCCTCAATATTAGATCTTTAGTGATTAGGTCGCGAGTAGCAGCAGCTTCACAGTCGGCAGGCGTGGGTAACAGTACGTCCCACATAAAAAGCCTTTCCCTTTAATGACCCTCTGAGCTTTAATGCCCAGAGAAGTCAAGGCTTTGATCACAGTGTCTTTTGCGGAGCGACAAGTCTTGCGCGAACGCTTGTCGACCACAAAGACTGACACAATTCTTTTCTCATCTTTTCTTAATTCCTCGGGATTAGGCAAGAGCCCATCTGCTGTCACCAGATGTGCGTAACTCTTTGCCCTCTCCAGGAACTCCGTAATGTTGATTTTGCATTTCGGTGGGGACTTCCAGCATGAGGGCGTCTCTCCGGCAGCTTGGTTTCCATCATTTTTTGGAGTTGTCTGGTCGGCTGTTTTTTGGCTATCGGCCACCATGCTCTTGGCTGATTTGCTGGTTTGGCTGCTTTCGGCAACCATACTTTTGTCTAATTGGCTGATTTTATCGTTTAGGCTGCTTTCGGTACCATATTCTGGTCAGGAACACTTTGTTCGGTATTTTGGCTGTTTAAGGCCACCATACTTTTTTCAGGACTATTGTTTCCATCCACTAAATTTCCACCTTTAGAGGACACCATACATTTTTCTTCACCATTTGGGCTTGCGAATCTTTATCAGGTGGGTTTTTTTTCTTGTTTTTTTTTTTTTAGAACCAAATAGGTTCTTTCTTACAGTTCTTCTTGGACCCATTTTTTAAATTAAAAACAAGACTTTTTATTTTTTTTTTTTCCTTTCAGAACAAATAAAAGTATAATTTAAACAAAAGATAAAGAAATCACGATAACAAAAAGAAATTCAACGAGACAGAAACAATAAACAGTTAAACACGCAAAAAATAAATTACAAAAACACGTACGCTAAAACGACAAAATACGTTAAAAATAAAAACAGTTATCAATTACAAATTACAAAACAGCGAGTACGAAAATGAAAATTACATTTTAAGACGAAAAATAAACAAAAGGTATTTTTTTTTACAATAATACAACAAAAAATACGAAACAAAATATCCCAAATGAAGTCACAAATACAATATGGCTGCCACTAGAAAATTCTAGTCAGCCCAAACACGAACGAAAAACACGTAAACGAAAATAAAGAACAACTAACGAATAGAACAATAAACGCGGAAAATGAATGCAAAAATTACAATAAACCACAGAAAAGACTTAAATAAAGAAACACAGAATAAATAACAGTTATTTACAACGAGAACAAACAAAGAACAATGAAAAAACTAAAAAACACGTAGAAATAAAAATGTAAACAAAGGAAAACGAAGTCTTACCAGGGGCAAAATAAACAATGAAAAAAATAAATTATGGCGTGGGAAAGTAACTAAAAATTAAAAAGGAAAAAATTATAACTCAAAAAAAAAAAAAAAAAAAAAAAAAAACGTATTAAAGAAAATGAAAATTAATAAAGAAACAACAAGGGATAAAGTATAAAAAAAGAGGAGAGGGAAAAGAAAGAAAAAACAAATCAAACTTTTGGCAAAAAAGTCAATGAACGGAACGTAAATTAAAAATAAAAATGAACTTAACAAATGTTGAAATCAAAAAAACAGTTCTTAATCAATCGCAAATGTGTCTGGCGTCAAGCACCGGTCGTACAGCGTCGGCAAAAAAAAAAAAGAACTTTCCTCAAAGAACAAGTCACATGAAAATATTTATACGGGAACTACGTAACGGCTCATTCAAATTGTGTGTCCATGCGTTTGCGAGCGTGCATGTATATTTTAATATAAGAAGACCTAAAATATTTAAAAGAAAAATTTAAGAAAAATTATATTATTTTTACCGAATAATTTCCTAAAAATTCAATAAAATATTTTAATTAGGATGAGCTAGTTTCACCTATCGTACGGTTCACACTCCTTCCCGGTCTTTTGCACTGGAGTAGAGGTGTATCCCTTGTTTCCTGTTTTAGTATTGGGTTTCAGGCTCCTTCTAAAGTCTTTTTCTCTTTCACTCCCAGTAGTCCCTCACTTCTTAGTGAGGTTATCGCCTTGCCTAAGGTGAATTTATTTTTAAAAAATATCTGATAATGTTGAACACATTAACGGGGATTTCGCTGAGAAATTATTCATGTCATTTTTTTTCTTTCATTCTAAGTGTGCCATTTTACTTGAATTCACGTTTTGTGGCCATTATTATTATTATTATTATTATTAAATTTAACCTAAATTCAATTCATAGTTGTCTATCACATCAATAATGATGATGATTATTTGTAAGCATTTCCGGTCCCACTAGGGAATTCCGGAAGCAAACGGATCGAGCGGCAGTTAGAATAAAATAGTTGACTTTTGTACGTTTCGTGTCATCTTTGTGTTGCTTCAGATTTTGTTGTGGATTCCGAGATGAAATTCAGTCTCCAATGAATGACAAACGCAAGAATTCAAGATAAGAAGTTAAATGTATTTACACAATAATACAAAAGGTAATACTGTTAGTAATTCCAGGAACGCGGTTAGTAGCAATAACATATAGATATATACAGTCTCGAAGTAGGACTTCCTTACAGTCTACGTGCTTGTAACTGACTTCTACAAGCGGTTACCTCACACTATTACTCTACCTCCAACTCAATATCGGTCTTCTTACTATCTCAATCTCTGTATTCTCTCTGATTCTCTAACTCTGGGTATTTATTGGCAGCAGTCCAAGTAACACTCTGGTCGAGTCCACTTATATGAAAAAGTGGGTGGACCCCATAACAGATTTTCAGTAGCCAGTCTCATAGATCAATTTAGAATAAAACTGGATAAAGAAAAATATTCGAACACTAAAGGAACGATTGTCATTAGAAACCGTCAAAAGGTCGTATATTGTGACAACTAAACGAGGTGATTTGCGAAGTAATACGAAACATATTTCCTTTTCAGGTTTTGAAAATAGATTGCTGAAAAAGAATCCAGGTAGTGATCATAACAAAGATTTTCAAGCAAATAATAATAACTAGCAGCATGGCCCGGCGTTGCCCGTGCTTGATTCAAAAATCGTACGACTCATACAGCAATCGCTATCACTTGACTTAAAATATTTTTGCCCTTCCTTGCCTTTAAAGAAGTGCCCTTTGCCGTGCTGATGCTGCTACATGCCTTACTTCTTGCCTATCTCACACTGCGAATTTTTTCTAAGCTCTATACTAAACATTAAATCTGTTACGAAAAAAGAACTAAACAAAATGAACACAAAATACAGGTTTAAAAAGGAACGATGAGAGTGTTCCATAAGTGAGAAGTGAGGGAAAAGAAACTGCTAGCGTAGGACGTACGGTTATATATAGCCAATTCAAATCTAAATTGATGAGACCTTGCTGCGAATATAGTACTGTGCTTAAATTCATAAACTCTAGGAACAATAGCTAATAGTTCATCTGAACAATTACCATGAAAATATTTATAGAAAAGGCACAGAAAGGCAACAGTACGGCGGTGGGAAAGTTAATGAAGCCGAGATGCAAGGTCAAGACTAATAACATACTGAATCTTGTTTGGATTTTGTCTTGAGGTATATAGCAGGATTACCCGACCATATATGACAGCAATACTCAAAGCATGGACGAATGGTAGACTTATAGATATGTATGACAGTTTCTGGAGATAAAAATTGTGTAGTACGACACAGTAAACCAATTTTCTTAGCAGCAAACCTAGCAATGGATTCAATATAGTGTTTCCACTTCATGTCAGTCGCGAATGTTAGCCCAGGAATGCGCAATGAATTAGTCTCCTGGCGGATAGCAGAAAGCGTCCACTCAGATAATACCGCCTGCTATATTGTTTGAAAAGTAGAAGAAAAATCTTTTGTTCTTGAAACAAACTGCGATCTTGTAGAAGGCGTTAAAATCTTTTCGCATCCGTTGATAACTCTGTCAACAGTGCCCAGCTTTCAACTTATGGGCATGCGCAGAAAACAATGGGAACATGCGTGCTATGAATACGAAGAGACTAGCTCTCTTTCACTGCGGAACGACATAGCCGCACAGGGTTTAGCCTATACAGATTAACCACTCTCTAATTCACCAACAGAGTAAGTTCAACTTATCCTCCATTCCTTACACTACAGAGACTCTCAAGAATTTCCAGGAATTCGTACTTTCTTTCAGGAACATTACTCGAGATTTACTCTACACGAAAACTTTCTCGATAGAATAAATATTTTTATCTCGTTTTGTTTCATTCTTTTGTTTATCTATTTTCTCAACTAATTCAAAACTTTTAGTTTTTGTTTGTCAACACCGACGCTTTCTCAACTTCAAAGGAAAACCCCCTAACCTAATAAAAATTTGAATGGCACAGGCACATGTAAGTGATTTACGCACAATACAGGTATATGCATAGAAATAAATATCACAAAGATGGTTCAGATGAAGTCACCAGGGTCACGTGATAGCCACTGAGTCACGTCAGTTCATAGCTGGATGAATGTGGTCAGGCTTTAGTTAGCTGCTGGAGGCAAGACGATAATTGCTTTTTTAGCACGGGCAAAGATAAACTAGCCTGTCCGGACCAGCATGCAATATCATAGCACCGTTCTCTCGTTGAAAAATAAAGACACTATATCCGACTTGCAGTCTTCCCATTGGGAAATGCTCATGACCATTGGTAAATATGTCTCCACAAGAGACAAAGAAGATAAATTAAAAATATGACTTCTTCAGAACCATAGACGAATCCTCCGGCAACTCGATTTCTCGTTGTGAATTATTATAAGTAAGTCCTTATCTCTCTTTCACATTTTCACACTGCTTGTTGTTGTATACATGTGTTATACTTTCTTTGTGTGCGACATATGTAAATATTTCTATCTAATTTTGAGTATGACTTAGCAGTATAAAAATCTCTTTGAGAACAAAGAATGTTTGTCATTCCTTTTCTTTCACCAATCCTGTTGCATCCGTCTATTGAGGTGTTATGAATATTATAATGCGGATAATAGAGAAAAATGCAAATAGGAAATATTACTTTCTTGCATAGCTTACTCACATTACGCGCATGCAAAGTTATAAAAATTTATGTAATAAAAAATTTAAATAATCATATAAAAATTATTAACGGGTAAATAAGAAAATACAATATATTAGATATTATTGCACTTTCTTTTGAGGGAAGTATTTTACAAAAGCATTTATTAATAGAAATAAGTTACTAACACGTATTCTTTAAATAAAAAGAACTGCTAAAATGACGCAAGACGGATAGTAAAAAGTGACGTGAATAAAATTTAATGTGTAAAACTTTTTATATGAGAGGCGCAAATTGATGATGTAAAAATGCCTCCTAAAAATGAATCCTGATGGTTTATAAAGATTCATGTAAAAAATTTAGTTTTCAAAAATTTGTAAAAACTAAAAAATAATAAAAAAAATAGCCTCATCCCTTGTGGTTCGAAAAACCATAAAAATAAATTTTGGAAAAAAGCGTGATTTAAATATTCATTTTGAATTTCTGATTCAATTCTGGTTCAGATTTGTGGCTATTTAAGACGTTTCGCTTGTCAGACAAGCAGAAGAGTTTCGCTATTCACAAGGAATATGTCGGCTGGTTCTGGGAGCTAAAATTAAATGAAGAAGAAACAGAAAACAGAAAACAGAAAGCTTAAGGATTTTTGGTACTCACCGGCGAATGTCTACGTGCAGCTTCTTTGATGTGAACAAAGAAAAACTGGTAAACATGGACATTCGTGCCCGCAGTAAAAGAAAACGGTATATCAAAGGGACATTTTTCCCATGACACCGCTTTTATTTTAACTACCCTCACTCTTCAGCAATGTTTATTGTTTTTAAAAGCGATGATTAGAATTGTAATAAAACCTAAACATATGATGAAAGTGAATTTATTCATTTTTTGAATATTTACAACAAAAATATTAAACCCTATTTATTCATTGGATTGTTTATTTATAAGAATAATTTTATATTTAAAACAATCTAAAAACTAATAAAATTAAAACTAATGCAATGCAATATTTATCATTTACCAATTTATAAAGAAATAAATACGCCATTGATTAGAATTCGAGTGCAGGTAATAATCATTCAAATGAGATCTTCCTATCTCCATTTGACATTTTGGTAAATTATGCGTCTTCTTTTATGTTCTGGTTCCCTTCAGATCTTGGATGATAACTCTGCATGACTTTCTATCCTTTGCAGATCAAAACTATATTTATCATTTTAATATCTATCTCTGTTACGTGATCCACTATGCCTCAAGATCGTTAGGTACATTACACGCTTTTTTATTTTTCCCACTATATTTTTAATCGGCATCATACCCTGCAAGTCAGAAAAGCCACTAAAACACCAGTGGTTACAGGGTGTGGAGGATGTAGGAACAGACAGATTAATAATAAGCGAGAAGAGAAAAGAGTAATCAGAAGGACAGTAAATAAATATCCAAAGCCAAAGCCTGGTCTTCGCCGCTTTTATCTAGAACATGATAGACTCTTTCCGCAATTACCTTCAGTACATTATCAGTTGAGATGGAGAAACAGAGCCATATTGCTTGTCTGAGAAAAGGCCCTGCAATGAGAGATACTGATCGAATTCAGTACTGAGCCTCCAGGATTTTCCAAAAAGATATACAAGGCTAATAGGCCGATAGTTGAAAGGGTCGGACGGTTTACCGTTGTTCTTAGAAACTGGAACAACAAACAATGATTTCCAGCAGACGGGAAAGCAGGAAGAAGAGTGGCATTTATTATACAGTTTAGATAGAACAGGAGCCAGTTCTGAAGCACACTTCATAATGACTATTATAGGCATACCATCGGGCCCATATGCTTTATGAGAATCTAGGTTAGAGTTAATAGCCGAAACCAAGGAAGGGGTTACATCACTCAACAAAAATCCAGTTCTAAGTGGGAAGTTAGGCAGGGAGACTCCAGATGAGTTAAGGGTAGAGTCCGATGAGAATTTATGGGCAAAGCATTCAGCTTTTTCAGCAGAGGAAAATAACACTTCAAATCGATTGAATAGAGGAGATACATAGACCTTGCACTTATTTAATACCCTATTTCAGAGCCGCCAGTAATCACGAGAGTCAAAGTTGTTGGAGGTTATGCTGCGTCTCATTCTCTCAGCAAAAAGCTCCTTCGAGGACCTCGCTTACATTTACTACCAGCAGTAACGAATAGGTTGCTAGGGAAACGAGTAGGAAAGTCCACGATTTGAGTAAGGAACTAGCCAATGGAAAAATTTAATGTCTGAATATCGGCAATATCAGTACTTTTAGACTGTTTCAGCCCTGTGTAATAGTGAGCATTAATGTTACCGAATATAAAGTTGTTCGCAGAGAGATGGAGAGAAAGTACCTTTTCTATACTGTCAGCTATTATGTCTCATATACTGCAGTTCTGGGAGGAGGTGGAGCGATAAAGGAAAAAGTGATAGCTAACAGAATTTAGTAAGGAAAGACGGAAGCACATGGGCCTCAAGAGACAATTCCCTGGCCACCGGAAGATTGTCCTGGACTAGCAGCATGGCCCGGCGTTGCCCGTGCTTGATTCAAAAATCGTACGACTCATACAGCAATCGCTATCACTTGACTTAAAATATTTTTGCCCTTCCTTGCCTTTAAAGGAGTGCCCTTTGCCGTGCTAATGTTGCTACATGCCTTACTTCTTGCCTATCTCACACTGTGAATTTTTTCTAAGCTCTGTACTAAACATTACATCTGTTACGAAAAGAGAACTAAACAAAATGAACAAAAAATCGATCAGCTTTAAAAAAGGACTCGTAACTGGAAAAACCGAATGAAAAAAGAATGTTAATAATAAATACTTTTTCACACCCAACCCAGTTCTGCAGAATCAGAATCAACGTTGAGTTCAAGCAAGCGAATGAGCCAATTGGAATAAAGTGCCAAGTGCTGGCCAATAGAATATTCCTGCCTATTCGTGGCAGCCAGCTATAGGCTCTCACTCTGGTCAGTAGAATATGGCCGCAAACTACAGGAAAACTGCCGTAGAAGCATGAAAAAATCGATTATTTCCACTATCGATGGGAGTTGGAAAATGAAAAGTCGGTCTTGGCCTTCCCGCTAACTTGGAACATGTGCAGGTCAATTTTGGTGCAAATCCATCGAAAATTGCGGCCGTGCATTCGTTACACACACACACACACACACACACACACACATCTTGCCTTTTATAGATGTAGACACCAAGGCCATGCATGTGAATGCTGGAATCTTTTCAGCAGATTGCCTGGAACCAAGCATTCATTGGGACCAATGGAAGAATTTAAGTTGGTTTCACAAAGGGCAAAGATATCTGGTGAACGTTCCGAGCGAAAAGATAATATGCTGCAGAACTTGGAACGAATACCGTGAATATTGGAGAAAGAAAGGTTGAGGTGGATAGGTTTTTTTTTTGTTTGTTTGTTTACTGGTTTAGTTGTATTTCTTTTTGTTGTGTTTTCCATGAGATTCATTTTAAGAAAAAAGTCAAAGACAACTATAATAATGTTCACCATCTGTCGTCAACGGCAATAAAACCATCCAAGCTGAGAACAGAACATAATGTGGCCTCACTGTTGCTCACTGGAAATACATGCAGGGGCACCTACCCATGCGCGACATGACACTACAGATACCGCGATATTATGCAACTGTTGAGTAGCCACTCTAGACACTACCAAAGATTTCAGGTTCCTAACGACTAGTCGGAAGCAGCAGCCAGCAAACTGCCAACTCGTTCTTCCCATAATGGAAAGTCACGGACACTGGTTAGTGCGGGCCAGACGATATGTTAGCCTATCTACTCCTATTTACCTGTGAAAAACACATAAAAAACGAAAGAATTCGTCTTAGCTAGTGACTTAGTATAAGTTCTGATATCTACTACCAACTAAAAAAAGTCGGGATGGTAAAGCCTGGAATAAACTGGAGAAAGACTTTTGAAAAGTGTCTGAAGCCGCCAACCGAAGCGTCCACCGAAGCAAATAAACTAGAACTGTTGGAGAACTTCGTGTCGCCGGTCATTTACAAGATTATAAGTGAAGCGGAAATTTACACGGAAGCGATGTACTTACTAAACAAAGCGTGCACACAAGAAAAAGAAAGAGATCTATGCGAGATACACTCTGACCATCATTCATATTCAACGACAGGAAGCGAACTATTAGTCCAAGAATGATTTTTCTAGTTGAATTGTTCACCTATATTGCATATGATCCATTATTGTACATAATTAGGTTACAATAAAATTTGAATATTATATGAATACTACCGTAGGACAATTGAGATGTAGTAGCGTGTGGGCCGCATCATAGATTCGGGGCTTGGAGGCAAACGTTGCTTATAGCTACAAAGGATAGGAAGTTGTGGAGAGTCATAAGTGCCCACGTCCTGAAGGGGCATGGCACATAAAAGAAGTCGTGTGTGAGGTCTTTCAGGCACTTTCTTTCTTTTTCTCTCTTTCTCTCTCTTACACATTCACTGTCTATCTAACTCTCCCCACTATCTCCCTAACACACACTTACACACACATAAACACTCACACACACACACACACACACACACACACACACACACACACACACACACACACACACACACACACACAGCAGTGAATCACATTCAATTATCGGCACGGTTTCGAAAAAGCGTTGATAGTGAGTTATAATAGCTTCTCACTAGTGGGGGAGCAAATCTCATAACAGATTAAGTTAAAATTTTAAATTTAAACACTAAACAGTAAAGACAAGACATTCGCGTTAATGATTTCAACTTGCAGGGAAAAATCAATGTTTGAATAGTGTGTGTGTGTGTGTGTGTGTGTGTGTGTGTGTGTGTGTGTGTGTGTGTGCGAGCGCGCATATTGAAACTAATTATATATATGTATATAATTACTTTTTTTATAGATCAACACCGCTCACGGCAAATTGGATTGGAATTGTGAGTTTTTAAGAAAGAGAGAAAGAAAGAAACGTGCCCTCACTTTATGTCCAGGATATGAAATGCTTTCATGTCGAAGCCAGTTTTAAATGTTTTGTTTTATATTTTCAGGAACACAATTTAATGTCCAGTGTCTTATTTCGGTTACGTTCACAGCAGAAACAGCCAATCAAAAAGCAAATTTATTTCACGCGAATTAAGAAGCATAAATATAATGGTGCACACGCCAAAAGAAAATAAGTGAATAAAGGCCAGAATACAAAAGAAACAAAAACAGAAAAATATATTAACTCTGTATTGTCATTGGTTTTCGTCTTTTCATTTATTTATTTATTGGTTACTCAGTTTTTGTAAGCCGCACCCCTAATGTAGCCTTCGATTACTGGCGTAAATCCACACCTGCCCGTCCCTATATTCACGAAAATACCGGTCGGCAATACATCCGTAAACAATTGGCCTATATATAGTGGCAACTTATTCGTCTGGAAACACAACACACTGGTGAGATCAAGATCGAGTAAAGTTACCCTACATAAAACTCACTTCGAAGAAAAAAATCTGATATGGGTCTCTTATCATCAAGTTCAGAGCTGATGTTTATTGCCATTTTGACCTAGCATGTCAGTTACTTACAATAACATTCTTAACATTAATTGTTCCTTCCAATTCCTTTCTCCAAATTACTTGTTTCTTCCAATGACTTTCTTAAAATTAAATGGTCCCTCCCAATTCCTTTCTTCCAATTATTCGTTTCTTCTAATTCCTTTCTTCCAAATATTTATCATTTATTGAAAGTACTCATTCCTCCCAATTCCTTTCTTCCAAATATTTATCCTTTATTGAAAGTACTCATTCCTCCCAATTCCTTTCTTCTAAATATTTATCCTTTATTGAAAGTACTCATTCCTCCCAATTCCATTCTTCCAAATATTTATTCTTTATTGAAAGTACTCATTCCTCCCAGTTCATTTCTTCCAAATATTTATCCTTTATTGAAAGTACTCATTCCTCCCAATTCCTTTCTTCCAAATATTTATCCTTTATTGAAAGTACTCATTCCTCCCAGTTCCTTTCTTCCAAATATTTATCCTTTATTGAAAGTACTCATTCCTCCCAATTCATTTCTTCCAAGTATTTATCATTTATTGAAAGTACTCATTCCTCCCAGTTCCTTTCTTCCAAATATTTATACTTTATTGAAAGTACTCATTCCTCCCAGTTCCTTTCTTCCAAATATTTATCCTTTATTGAAAGTACTCATTCCTCCCAATTCCTTTCTTCCAAGTATTTATCCTTTATTGAAAGTACTCATTCCTCCCAGTTCCTTTCTTCCAAATATTTATCCTTTATTGAAAGTACTCATTCCTCCCAGTTCCTTTCTTCAAAATATTTATCCTTTATTGAAAGTACTCATTCCTCCCAATTCCTTTCTTCCAAATATTTATCCTTTATTGAAAGTACTCATTCCTCCCAGTTCCTTTCTTCCAAATATTTATCCTTTATTGAAAGTACTCATTCCTCCCAGTTCCTTTCTTCAAAATATTTATCCTTTATTGAAAGTACTCATTCCTCCCAATTCCTTTCTTCCAAATATTTATCCTTTATTGAAAGTACTCATTCCTCCCAGTTACATTCTTCCAAATATTTATCCTTTATTGAAAGTACTCATTCCTCCCAATTCCTTTCTTCCAAATATTTATCCTTTATTGAAAGTACTCATTCCTCCCAGTTCCTTTCTTCCAAATATTTATCCTTTATTGAAAGTACTCATTCCTCCCAATTCCTTTCTTCCAAATATTTATCCTTTATTGAAAGTACTCATTCCTCCCAGTTCCTTTCTTCCAAATATTTATCCTTTATTGAAAGTACTCATTCCTCCCAATTCCTTTCTTCCAAATATTTATCCTTTATTGAAAGTACTCATTCCTCCCAGTTCCTTTCTTCCAAATATTTATCCTTTATTGAAAGTACTCATTCCTCCCAATTCCTTTCTTCCAAGTATTTATCCTTTATTGAAAGTACTCATTCCTCCCAATTCCTTTCTTCCAAATATTTATCCTTTATTGAAAGTACTCATTCCTCCCATTTCCTTTCTTCCAAATATTTATCCTTTATTGAAAGTACTCATTCCTCCCAATTCCTTTCTTCCAAGTATTTATCCTTTATTGAAAGTACTCATTCCTCCCAATTCCTTTCTTCCAAATATTTATCCTTTATTGAAAGTACTCATTCCTCCCAGTTCCTTTCTTCCAAATATTTATCATTTATTGAAAGTACTCATTCCTCCCAATTCCTTTCTTCCAAGTATTTATCCTTTATTGAAAGTACTCATTCCTCCCAATTCCTTTCTTCCAAATATTTATCCTTTATTGAAAGTACTCATTCCTCCCAATTCCTTTCTTCCAAATATTTATTCTTTATTGAAAGTACTCATTCCTCCCAGTTCCTTTCTTCCAAATATTTATCCTTTATTGAAAGTACTCATTCCTCCCAATTCCTTTCTTCCAAATATTTATCCTTTATTGAAAGTACTCATTCCTCCCAGTTCCTTTCTTCCAAATATTTATCCTTTATTGAAAGTACTCATTCCTCCCAATTCCTTTCTTCCAAGTATTTATCATTTATTGAAAGTACTCATTCCTCCCAGTTCCTTTCTTCCAAATGTTTATACTTTATTGAAAGTACTCATTCCTCCCAGTTCCTTTCTTCCAAATATTTATCCTTTATTGAAAGTACTCATTCCTCCCAATTCCTTTCTTCCAAGTATTTATCCTTTATTGAAAGTACTCATTCCTCCCAGTTCCTTTCTTCCAAATATTTATCCTTTATTGAAAGTACTCATTCCTCCCAGTTCCTTTCTTCAAAATATTTATCCTTTATTGAAAGTACTCATTCCTCCCAATTCCTTTCTTCCAAATATTTATCCTTTATTGAAAGTACTCATTCCTCCCAGTTCATTTCTTCAAAATATTTATCCTTTATTGAAAGTACTCATTCCTCCCAATTCCTTTCTTCCAAATATTTATCCTTTATTGAAAGTACTCATTCCTCCCAGTTACATTCTTCCAAATATTTATCCTTTATTGAAAGTACTCATTCCTCCCAATTCCTTTCTTCCAAATATTTATCCTTTATTGAAAGTACTCATTCCTCCCAGTTCCTTTCTTCCAAATATTTATCCTTTATTGAAAGTACTCATTCCTCCCAATTCCTTTCTTCCAAATATTTATCCTTTATTGAAAGTACTCATTCCTCCCAGTTCCTTTCTTCAAAATATTTATCCTTTATTGAAAGTACTCATTCCTCCCAATTCCTTTCTTCCAAATATTTATCCTTTATTGAAAGTACTCATTCCTCCCAGTTACATTCTTCCAAATATTTATCCTTTATTGAAAGTACTCATTCCTCCCAATTCCTTTCTTCCAAATATTTATCCTTTATTGAAAGTACTCATTCCTCCCAGTTCCTTTCTTCCAAATATTTATCCTTTATTGAAAGTACTCATTCCTCCCAATTCCTTTCTTCCAAATATTTATCCTTTATTGAAAGTACTCATTCCTCCCAGTTCCTTTCTTCCAAATATTTATCCTTTATTGAAAGTACTCATTCCTCCCAATTCCTTTCTTCCAAATATTTATCCTTTATTGAATGTACTCATTCCTCCCAGTTCCTTTCTTCCAAATATTTATCCTTTATTGAAAGTACTCATTCCACCCAATTCCTTTCTTCCAAGTATTTATCCTTTATTGAAAGTACTCATTCCTCCCAATTCCTTTCTTCCAAATATTTATCCTTTATTGAAAGTACTCATTCCTCCCAGTTCCTTTCTTCCAAATATTTATCCTTTATTGAAAGTACTCATTCCTCCCAATTCCTTTCTTCCAAGTATTTATCCTTTATTGAAAGAACTCATTCCTCCCAATTCCTTTCTTCCAAATATTTATCCTTTATTGAAAGTACTCATTCCTCCCAGTTCCTTTCTTCCAAATATTTATCCTTTATTGAAAGTACTCATTCCTCCCAATTCCTTTCTTCCAAGTATTTATCCTTTATTGAAAGTACTCATTCCTCCCAATTCCTTTCTTCCAAATATTTATCCTTTATTGAAAGTACTCATTCCTCCCAGTTCCTTTCTTCCAAATATTTATCCTTTATTGAAAGTACTCATTCCTCCCAATTCCTTTCTTCCAAGTATTTATCATTTATTGAAAGTACTCATTCCTCCCAATTCCTTTCTTCCAAATATTTATCCTTTATTGAAAGTACTCATTCCTCCCAATTACTTTCTTCCAAATATTTATCCTTTATTGAAAGTACTCATTCCTCCCAATTCCTTTCTTCCAAATATTTATCCTTTATTGAAAGTACTCATTCCTCCCAGTTACATTCTTCCAAATATTTATCCTTTATTGAAAGTAATCATTCCTCCCAATTCCTTTCTTCCAAATATTTATCCTTTATTGAAAGTACTCATTCCTCCCAGTTCCTTTCTTCCAAATATTTATCCTTTATTGAAAGTACTCATTCCTCCCAATTCCTTTCTTCCAAATATTTATCCTTTATTGAAAGTACTCATTCCTCCCAGTTCCTTTCTTCCAAATATTTATCCTTTATTGAAAGTACTCATTCCTCCCAATTCCTTTCTTCCAAATATTTATCCTTTATTGAAAGTACTCATTCCTCCCAGTTCCTTTCTTCCAAATATTTATCCTTTATTGAAAGTACTCATTCCTCCCAATTCCTTTCTTCCAAATATTTATCCTTTATTGAAAGTACTCATTCCTCCCAGTTCCTTTCTTCCAAATATTTATCCTTTATTGAAAGTACTCATTCCTCCCAATTCCTTTCTTCCAAATATTTATCCTTTATTGAAAGTACTCATTCCTCCCAGTTACATTCTTCCAAATATTTATCCTTTATTGAAAGTACTCATTCCTCCCAATTCCTTTCTTCCAAATATTTATCATTTATTGAAAGTACTCATTCCTCCCAGTTCCTTTCTTCCAAACATTTATCCTTTATTGAAAGTACTCATTCCTCCCAATTCCTTTCTTCCAAATATTTATCCTTTATTGAAAGTACTCATTCCTCCCAGTTCCTTTCTTCCAAATATTTATACTTTATTGAAAGTACTCATTCCTCCCAATTCCTTTCTTCCAAATATTTATCCTTTATTGAAAGTACTCATTCCTCCCAATTCCTTTCTTCCAAATATTTATACTTTATTGAAAGTACTCATTCCTCCCAGTTACATTCTTCCAAATATTTATCCTTTATTGAAAGTACTCATTCCTCCCAATTCCTTTCTTCCAAATATTTATCCTTTATTGAAAGTACTCATTCCTCCCAGTTCCTTTCTTCCAAATATTTATCCTTTATTGAAAGTACTCATTCCTCCCAATTCCTTTCTTCCCAATATTTATCCTTTATTGAAAGTACTCATTCCTCCCAGTTCCTTTCTTCCAAATATTTATCCTTTATTGAAAGTACTCATTCCTCCCAATTCCTTTCTTCCAAATATTTATCCTTTATTGAAAGTACTCATTCCTCCCAGTACCTTTCTTCCAAATATTTATCCTTTATTGAAAGTACTCATTCCTCCCAATTCCTTTCTTCCAAGTATTTATCCTTTATTGAAAGTACTCATTCCTGCCAATTCCTTTCTTCCAAATATTTATCCTTTATTGAAAGTACTCATTCCTCCCAGTTCCTTTCTTCCAAATATTTATCCTTTATTGAAAGTACTCATTCCTCCCAATTCCTTTCTTCCAAGTATTTATCCTTTATTGAAAGTACTCATTCCTCCCAATTCCTTTCTTCCAAATATTTATCCTTTATTGAAAGTACTCATTCCTCCCAGTTACATTCTTCCAAATATTTATCCTTTATTGAAAGTACTCATTCCTCCCAATTCCTTTCTTCCAAATATTTATCCTTTATTGAAAGTACTCATTCCTCCCAATTCCTTTCTTCCAAATATTTATCCTTTATTGAAAGTACTCATTCCTCCCAATTCCTTTCTTCCAAATATTTATCCTTTATTGAAAGTACTCATTCCTCCCAGTTACATTCTTCCAAATATTTATCCTTTATTGAAAGTACTCATTCCTTCCAATTCCTTTCTTCCAAATATTTATCCTTTATTGAATGTACTCATTCCTCCCAGTTCCTTTCTTCCAAATATTTATCCTTTATTGAAAGTACTCATTCCTCCCAATTCCTTTCTTCCAAATATTTATCCTTTATTGAAAGTACTCATTCCTTCCAATTACTTTCTTCCAAATATTTATCCTTTATTGAAAGTACTCATTCCTCCCAATTCCTTTCTTCCAAGTATTTATCCTTTATTGAAAGTACTGATTCCTCCCAGTTCCTTTCTTCCAAATATTTATCCTTTATTGAAAGTACTCATTCCTCCCAATTCCTTTCTTCCAAATATTTATCCTTTATTGAAAGTACTCATTCCTCCCAATTCCTTTCTTCCAAATATTTATACTTTATTGAAAGTACTCATTACTCCCAATTACTTTCTTCCAAATATTTATCCTTTATTGAAAGTACTCATTCCTCCCAATTCCTTTCTTCCAAATATTTATCCTTTATTGAAAGTACTCATTCCTCCCAGTTACATTCTTCCAAATATTTATCCTTTATTGAAAGTACTCATTCCTCCCAATTCCTTTCTTCCAAATATTTATCCTTTATTGAAAGTACTCATTCCTCCCAGTTCCTTTCTTCCAAATATTTATCCTTTATTGAAAGTACTCATTCCTCCCAATTCCTTTCTTCCAAATATTTATCCTTTATTGAAAGTACTCATTCCTCCCAGTTACATTCTTCCAAATATTTATCCTTTATTGAAATACTCATTCCTCCCAATTCCTTTCTTCCAAATATTTATCCTTTATTGAAAGTACTCATTCCTCCCAGTTCCTTTCTTCCAAATATTTATCCTTTATTGAAAGTACTCATTCCTCCCAATTCCTATCTTCCAAATATTTATCCTTTATTGAAAGTACTCATTCCTCCCAGTTCCTTTCTTCCAAATATTTATCCTTTATTGAAATACTCATTCCTCCCAATTCCTTTCTTCCAAATATTTATCCTTTATTGAAAGTACTCATTCCTCCCAGTTCCTTTCTTCCAAATATTTATCCTTTATTGAAAGTACTCATTCCTTCCAATTCCTTTCTTCCAAATATTTATCCTTTATTGAAAGTACTCATTCCTCCCAGTTCCTTTCTTCCAAATATTTATCCTTTATTGAAAGTACTCATTCCTCCCAATTCCTTTCTTCCAAATATTTATCCTTTATTGAAAGTACTCATTCCTCCCAATTCCTTTCTTCCAAGTATTTATCCTTTATTGAAAGTACTCATTCCTCCCAATTCCCTTCTTCCAAATATTTATCCTTTATTGAAAGTACTCATTCCTCCCAATTACTTTCTTCCAAATATTTATCCTTTATTGAAAGTACTCATTCCTCCCAATTCCTTTCTCCAAATATTTATCCTTTATTGAAAGTACTCATTCCTCCCAGTTCCTTTCTTCCAAATATTTATCATTTATTGAAAGTACTCATTCCTCCCAATTCCTTTCTTCCAAATATTTATCCTTTATTGAAAGTACTCATTCCTCCCAATTACTTTCTTCCAAATATTTATCCTTTATTGAAAGTACTCATTCCTCCCAATTCCTTTCTTCCAAGTATTTATCCTTTATTGAAAGTTCTCATTCCCCCCAGTTCCTTTCTTCCAAATATTTATCCTTTATTGAAAGTACTCATTCCTCCCAATTACTTTCTTCCAAATATTTATACTTTATTGAAAGTACTCATTCCTCCCAATTCCTTTCTTCCAAATATCCTTTATTGAAAGTACTCATTCCTCCCAGTTCCTTTCTTCCAAATATTTATCCTTTATTGAAAGTACTCATTCCTCCCAATTCCTTTCTTCCAAATATTTATCCTTTATTGAAAGTACTCATTCCTCCCAATTCCTTTCTTCCAAATATTTATCCTTTATTGAAAGTACTCATTCCTCCCAATTACTTTCTTCCAAATATTTATCCTTTATTGAAAGTACTCATTCCTCCCAATTCCTTTCTTCCAAATATTTATCCTTTATTGAAAGTACTCATTCCTCCCAGTTACATTCTTCCAAATATTTATCCTTTATTGAAAGTACTCATTCCTCCCAATTCCTTTCTTCCAAATATTTATCCTTTATTGAAAGTACTCATTCCTCCCAGTTCCTTTCTTCCAAATATTTATCCTTTATTGAAAGTACTCATTCCTCCCAATTCCTTTCTTCCAAATATTTATCCTTTATTGAAAGTACTCATTCCTCCCAGTTCCTTTCTTCCAAATATTTATCCTTTATTGAAAGTACTCATTCCTCCCAATTCCTTTCTTCCAAATATTTATCCTTTATTGAAAGTACTCATTCCTCCCAGTTACATTCTTCCAAATATTTATCCTTTATTGAAAGTACTCATTCCTTCCAATTCCTTTCTTCCAAATATTTATCCTTTATTGAAAGTACTCATTCCTCCCAGTTCCTTTCTTCCAAATATTTATCCTTTATTGAAAGTACTCATTCCTCCCAATTCCTTTCTTCCAAATATTTATCCTTTATTGAAAGTACTCATTCCTCCCAGTTCCTTTCTTCCAAATATTTATCCTGTATTGAAAGTACTCATTCCTCCCAATTCCTTTCTTCCAAGTATTTATCCTTTATTGAAAGTACTCATTCCTCCCAATTCCTTTCTTCCAAATATTTATCCTTTATTGAAAGTACTCATTCCTCCCAATTACTTTCTTCCAAATATTTATCCTTTATTGAAAGTACTCATTCCTCCCAATTCCTTTCTCCAAATATTTATCCTTTATAGAAAGTACTCACTCCTCCCAGTTCCTTTCTTCCAAATATTTATCCTTTATTGAAAGTACTCATTCCTCCCAGTTCCTTTCTTCCAAATATTTATCCTTTATTGAAAGTACTCATTCCTCCCAATTCCTTTCTTCCAAATATTTATCCTTTATTGAAAGTACTCATTCCTCCCAGTTCCTTTCTTCCAAATATTTATCCTTTATTGAAATACTCATTCCTCCCAATTCCTTTCTTCCAAATATTTATCCTTTATTGAAAGTACTCATTCCTCCCAGTTCCTTTCTTCCAAATATTTATCCTTTATTGAAAGTACTCATTCCTCCCAATTCCTTTCTTCCAAATATTTATCCTTTATTGAAAGTACTCATTCCTCCCAGTTACATTCTTCCAAATATTTATCCTTTATTGAAAGTACTCATTCCTTCCAATTCCTTTCTTCCAAATATTTATCCTTTATTGAAAGTACTCATTCCTCCCAGTTCCTTTCTTCCAAATATTTATCCTTTATTGAAAGTACTCATTCCTCCCAATTCCTTTCTTCCAAATATTTATCCTTTATTGAAAGTACTCATTCCTCCCAGTTCCTTTCTTCCAAATATTTATCCTGTATTGAAAGTACTCATTCCTCCCAATTCCTTTCTTCCAAGTATTTATCCTTTATTGAAAGTACTCATTCCTCCCAATTCCTTTCTTCCAAATATTTATCCTTTATTGAAAGTACTCATTCCTCCCAATTACTTTCTTCCAAATATTTATCCTTTATTGAAAGTACTCATTCCTCCCAATTCCTTTCTCCAAATACTTATCCTTTATTGAAAGTACTCACTCCTCCCAGTTCCTTTCTTCCAAATATTTATCCTTTATTGAAAGTACTCATTCCTCCCAGTTCCTTTCTTCCAAATATTTATCCTTTATTGAAAGTACTCATTCCTCCCAATTCCTTTCTTCCAAATATTTATCCTTTATTGAAAGTACTCATTCCTCCCAGTTCCTTTCTTCCAAATATTTATCCTTTATTGAAATACTCATTCCTCCCAATTCCTTTCTTCCAAATATTTATCCTTTATTGAAAGTACTCATTCCTCCCAGTTCCTTTCTTCCAAATATTTATCCTTTATTGAAAGTACTCATTCCTCCCAATTCCTTTCTTCCAAGTATTTATCCTTTATTGAAAGTACTCATTCCTCCCAATTCCTTTCTTCCAAATATTTATCCTTTATTGAAAGTACTCATTCCTCCCAATTCCTTTCTTCCAAATATTTATCCTTTATTGAAAGTACTCATTCCTCCCAGTTACATTCTTCCAAATATTTATCCTTTATTGAAAGTACTCATTCCTCCCAATTCCTTTCTTCCAAATATTTATCCTTTATTGAAAGTACTCATTCCTCCCAGTTCCTTTCTTCCAAATATTTATCCTTTATTGAAAGTACTCATTCCTTCCAATTCCTTTCTTCCAAATATTTATCCTTTATTGAAAGTACTCATTCCTCCCAATTCCTTTCTTCCAAGTATTTATCCTTTATTGAAAGTACTCATTCCTCCCAATTCCCTTCTTCCAAATATTTATCCTTTATTGAAAGTACTCATTCCTCCCAATTACTTTCTTCCAAATATTTATCCTTTATTGAAAGTACTCATTCCTCCCAATTCCTTTCTCCAAATATTTATCCTTTATTGAAAGTACTCATTCCTCCCAGTTCCTTTCTTCCAAATATTTATCCTTTATTGAAAGTACTCATTCCTCCCAATTCCTTTCTTCCAAATATTTATCCTTTATTGAAAGTACTCTTTCCTCCCAATTACTTTCTTCCAAATATTTATCCTTTATTGAAAGTACTCATTCCTCCCAATTCCTTTCTTCCAAGTATTTATCCTTTATTGAAAGTACTCATTCCTCCCAGTTCCTTTCTTCCAAATATTTATCCTTTATTGAAAGTACTCATTCCTCCCAATTACTTTCTTCCAAATATTTATCCTTTATTGAAAGTACTCATTCCTCCCAATTCCTTTCTTCCAAATATCCTTTATTGAAAGTACTCATTCCTCCCAGTTCCTTTCTTCCAAATATTTATCCTTTATTGAAAGTACTCATTCCTCCCAATTCCTTTCTTCCAAATATTTATCCTTTATTGAAAGTACTCATTCCTCCCAATTACTTTCTTCCAAATATTTATCCTTTATTGAAAGTACTCATTCCTCCCAATTCCTTTCTTCCAAATATTTATCCTTTATTGAAAGTACTCATTCCTCCCAGTTCCTTTCTTCCAAGTATTTATCCTTTATTGAAAGTACTCATTCCTCCCAATTCCTTTCTTCCAAATATTTATCCTTTATTGAAAGTACTCATTCCTCCCAGTTCCTTTCTTCCAAATATTTATCCTTTATTGAAAGTACTCATTCCTCCCAATTCCTTTCTTCCAAATATTTATCCTTTATTGAAAGTACTCATTCCTCCCAGTTCCTTTCTTCCAAATATTTATCCTTTATTGAAAGTACTCATTCCTCCCAATTCCTTTCTTCCAAATATTTATCCTTTGTTGAAAGTACTCATTCCTCCCAGTTACATTCTTCCAAATATTTATCCTTTATTGAAAGTACTCATTCCTCCCAATTCCTTTCTTCCAAATATTTATCATTTATTGAAAGTACACATTCCTCCCAGTTCCTTTCTTCCAAATATTTATCCTTTATTGAAAGTACTCATTCCTCCCAATTCCTTTCTTCCAAATATTTATCCTTTATTGAAAGTACTCATTCCTCCCAGTTCCTTTCTTCCAAATATTTATCCTTTATTGAAATACTCATTCCTCCCAATTCCTTTCTTCCAAATATTTATCCTTTATTGAAAGTACTCATTCCTCCCAGTTCCTTTCTTCCAAATATTTATCCTTTATTGAAAGTACTCATTCCTCCCAATTCCTTTCTTCCAAGTATTTATCCTTTATTGAAAGTACTCATTCCTCCCAATTCCTTTCTTCCAAATATTTATCCTTTATTGAAAGTACTCATTCCTCCCAATTCCTTTCTTCCAAATATTTATCCTTTATTGAAAGTACTCATTCCTTCCAGTTACATTCTTCCAAATATTTATCCTTTATTGAAAGTACTCATTCCTTCCAATTCCTTTCTTCCAAATATTTATCCTTTATTGAAAGTACTCATTCCTCCCAGTTCCTTTCTTCCAAATATTTATCCTTTATTGAAAGTACTCATTCCTCCCAATTCCTTTCTTCCAAATATTTATCCTTTATTGAAAGTACTCATTCCTCCCAGTTCCTTTCTTCCAAATATTTATCCTTTATTGAAAGTACTCATTCCTCCCAATTCCTTTCTTCCAAGTATTTACCTTTATTGAAAGTACTCATTCCTCCCAATTCCCTTCTTCCAAATATTTATCCTTTATTGAAAGTACTCATTCCTCCCAATTACTTTCTTCCAAATATTTATCCTTTATTGAAAGTACTCATTCCTCCCAATTCCTTTCTCCAAATATTTATCCTTTATTGAAAGTACTCATTCCTCCCAGTTCCTTTCTTCCAAATATTTATCCTTTATTGAAAGTACTCATTCCTCCCAATTCCTTTCTTCCAAATATTTATCCTTTATTGAAAGTACTCATTCCTCCCAATTACTTTCTTCCAAATATTTATCCTTTATTGAAAGTACTCATTCCTCCCAATTCCTTCCTTCCAAGTATTTATCCTTTATTGAAAGTACTCATTCCTCCCAGTTCCTTTCTTCCAAATATTTATCCTTTATTGAAAGTACTCATTCCTCCCAATTACTTTCTTCCAAATATTTATCCTTTATTGAAAGTACTCATTCCTCCCAATTCCTTTCTTCCAAATATCCTTTATTGAAAGTACTCATTCCTCCCAGTTCCTTTCTTCCAAATATTTATCCTTTATTGAAAGTACTCATTCCTCCCAATTCCTTTCTTCCAAATATTTATCCTTTATTGAAAGTACTCATTCCTCCCAATTCCTTTCTTCCAAATATTTATCCTTTATTGAAAGTACTCATTCCTCCCAATTACTTTCTTCCAAATATTTATCCTTTATTGAAAGTACTCATTCCTCCCAATTCCTTTCTTCCAAATATTTATCCTTTAGTGAAAGTACTCATTCCTCCCAGTTCCTTTCTTCCAAATATTTATCCTTTATTGAAAGTACTCATTCCTCCCAATTCCTTTCTTCCAAATATTTATCCTTTATTGAAAGTACTCATTCCTCCCAGTTCCTTTCTTCCAAATATTTATTCTTTATTGAAAGTACTCATTCCTCCCAATTCCTTTCTTCCAAATATTTATCCTTTATTGAAAGTACTCATTCCTCCCAGTTACATTCTTCCAAATATTTATCCTTTATTGAAAGTACTCATTCCTCCCAATTACTTTCTTCCAAATATTTATCCTTTATTGAAAGTACTCATTCCTCCCAATTCCTTTCTCCAAATATTTATCCTTTATTGAAAGTACTCACTCCTCCCAGTTCCTTTCTTCCAAATATTTATCCTTTATTGAAAGTACTCATTCCTCCCAATTCTTTTCTTCCAAATATTTATCCTTTATTGAAAGTACTCATTCCTCCCAATTACTTTCTTCCAAATATTTATCCTTTATTGAAAGTACTCATTCCTCCCAATTCCTTTCTTCCAAATATTTATCCTTTATTGAAAGTACTCATTCCTCCCAGTTACATTCTTCCAAATATTTATCCTTTATTGAAAGTACTCATTCCTTCCAATTCCTTTCTTCCAAATATTTATCCTTTATTGAAAGTACTCATTCCTCCCAGTTCCTTTCTTCCAAATATTTATCCTTTATTGAAAGTACTCATTCCTCCCAATTCCTTTCTTCCAAATATTTATCCTTTATTGAAAGTACTCATTCCTCCCAGTTCCTTTCTTCCAAGTATTTATTCTTTATTGAAAGTACTCATTCCTCCCAATTCCCTTCTTCCAAATATTTATCCTTTATTGAAAGTACTCATTCCTCCCAATTACTTTCTTCCAAATATTTATCCTTTATTGAAAGTACTCATTCCTCCCAATTCCTTTCTCCAAATATTTATCCTTTATTGAAAGTACTCATTCCTCCCAGTTCCTTTCTTCCAAATATTTATCCTTTATTGAATGTACTCATTCCTCCCAATTCCTTTCTTCCAAATATTTATCCTTTATTGAAAGTACTCATTCCTCCCAATTACTTTCTTCCAAATATTTATCCTTTATTGAAAGTACTCATTCCTCCCAATTCCTTTCTTCCAAGTATTTATCCTTTATTGAAAGTACTCATTCCTCCCAGTTCCTTTCTTCCAAATATTTATCCTTTATTGAATGTACTCATTCCTCCCAATTACTTTCTTCCAAATATTTATCCTTTATTGAAAGTACTCATTCCTCCCAATACCTTTCTTCCAAATATCCTTTATTGAAAGTACTCATTCCTCCCAGTTCCTTTCTTCCAAATATTTATCCTTTATTGAAAGTACTCATTCCTCCCAATTCCTTTCTTCCAAATATTTATCCTTTATTGAAAGTACTCATTCCTCCCAATTCCTTTCTTCCAAATATTTATCCTTTATTGAAAGTACTCATTCCTCCCAATTACTTTCTTCTAAATATTTATCCTTTATTGAAAGTACTCATTCCTCCCAATTCCTTTCTTCCAAATATTTATCCTTTATTGAAAGTACTCATTCCTCCCAGTTACATTCTTCCAAATATTTATCCTTTATTGAAAGTACTCATTCCTCCCAATTCCTTTCTTCCAAATATTTATCCTTTATTGAAAGTACTCATTCCTCCCAGTTCCTTTCTTCCAAATATTTATCCTTTATTGAAAGTACTCATTCCTCCCAATTCCTTTCTTCCAAATATTTATCCTTTATTGAAAGTACTCATTCCTCCCAGTTCCTTTCTTCCAAATATTTATCCTTTATTGAAAGTACTCATTCCTCCCAATTCCTTTCTTCCAAATATTTATCCTTTATTGAAAGTACTCATTCCTCCCAGTTACATTCTTCCAAATATTTATCCTTTATTGAAAGTACTCATTCCTCCCAATTACTTTCTTCCAAATATTTATCCTTTATTGAAAGTACTCATTCCTCCCAATTCCTTTCTCCAAATATTTATCCTTTATTGAAAGTACTCACTCCTCCCAGTTCCTTTCTTCCAAATATTTATCCTTTATTGAAAGTACTCATTCCTCCCAATTCTTTTCTTCCAAATATTTATCCTTTATTGAAAGTACTCATTCCTCCCAATTAATTTCTTCCAAATATTTATCCTTTATTGAAAGTACTCATTCCTCCCAATTCCTTTCTTCCAAGTATTTATCCTTTATTGAAAGTACTCATTCCTCCCAGTTCCTTTCTTCAAAATATTTATCCTTTATTGAAAGTACTCATTCCTCCCAATTACTTTCTTCCAAATACTTATCCTTTATTGAAAGTACTCATTCCTCCCAATTCCTTTCTTCCAAATATCCTTTATTGAAAGTACTCATTCCTCCCAGTTCCTTTCTTCCAAATATTTATCCTTTATTGAAAGTACTCATTCCTCCCAATTCCTTTCTTCCAAATATTTATCCTTTATTGAAAGTACTCATTCCTCCCAATTCCTTTCTTCCAAATATTTATCCTTTATTGAAAGTACTCATTCCTCCCAATTACTTTCTTCCAAATATTTATCCTTTATTGAAAGTACTCATTCCTCCCAATTCCTTTCTTCCAAATATTTATCCTTTATTGAAAGTACTCATTCCTCCCAGTTACATTCTTCCAAATATTTATCCTGTATTGAAAGTACTCATTCCTCCCAATTCCTTTCTTCCAAATATTTATTCTTTATTGAAAGTACTCATTCCTCCCAGTTCCTTTCTTCCAAATATTTATCCTTTATTGAAAGTACTCATTCCTCCCAATTCCTTTCTTCCAAATATTTATCCTTTATTGAAAGTACTCATTCCTCCCAGTTCCTTTCTTCCAAATATTTATCCTTTATTGAAAGTACTCATTCCTCCCAATTCCTGTCTTCCAAATATTTATGCTTTATTGAAAGTACTCATTCCTCCCAGTTCCTTTCTTCCAAATATTTATCCTTTATTGAAAGTACTCATTCCTCCCAATTCCTTTCTTCCAAGTATTTATCCTTTATTGAAAGTACTCATTCCTCCCAATTCCTTTCTTCCAAATATTTATCCTTTATTGAAAGTACTCATTCCTCCCAATTCCTTTCTTCCAAATATTTATCCTTTATTGAAAGTACTCATTCCTTCCAATTCCTTTCTTCCAAATATTTATCCTTTATTGAAAGTACTCATTCCTCCCAGTTCCTTTCTTCCAAATATTTATCCTTTATTGAAAGTACTCATTCCTCCCAATTCCTTTCTTCCAAATATTTATCCTTTATTGAATGTACTCATTCCTCCCAGTTCCTTTCTTCCAAATATTTATCCTTTATTGAAAGTACTCATTCCTCGCAATTCCTTTCTTCCAAATATTTATCCTTTATTGAAAGTACTCATTCCTCCCAATTACTTTCTTCCAAATATTTATCCTTTATTGAAAGTACTCATTCCTCCCAATTCCTTTCTTCCAAGTATTTATCCTTTATTGAAAGTACTGATTCCTCCCAGTTCCTTTCTTCCAAATATTTATCCTTTATTGAAAGTACTCATTCCTCCCAATTACTTTCTTCCAAATATTTATCCTTTATTGAAAGTACTCATTCCTCCCAATTCCTTTCTTCCAAATATTTATCCTTTATTGAAAGTACTCATTCCTCCCAGTTCCTTTCTTCCAAATATTTATCCTTTATTGAAAGTACTCATTCCTCCCAATTCCTTTCTTCCAAATATTTATCCTTTATTGAAAGTACTCATTCCTCCCAATTCCTTTCTTCCAAATATTTATCCTTTATTGAAAGTACTCATTCCTCCCAATTACTTTCTTCCAAATATTTATCCTTTATTGAAAGTACTCATTCCTCCCAATTCCTTTCTTCCAAATTTTTATCCTTTATTGAAAGTACTCATTCCTCCCAGTTACATTCTTCCAAATATTTATCCTTTATTGAAAGTACTCATTCCTCCCAATTCCTTTCTTCCAAATATTTATCATTTATTGAAAGTACTCATTCCTCCCAGTTCCTTTCTTCCAAATATTTATCCTTTATTGAAAGTACTCATTCCTCCCAATTCCTTTCTTCCAAATATTTATCCTTTATTGAAAGTACTCATTCCTCCCAGTTCCTTTCTTCCAAATATTTATCCTTTATTGAAATACTCATTCCTCCCAATTCCTTTCTTCCAAATATTTATCCTTTATTGAAAGTACTCATTCCTCCCAGTTCCTTTCTTCCAAATATTTATCCTTCATTGAAAGTACTCATTCCTCCCAATTCCTTTCTTCCAAGTATTTATCCTTTATTGAAAGTACTCATTCCTCCCAATTCCTTTCTTCCAAATATTTATCCTTTATTGAAAGTACTCATTCCTCCCAATTCCTTTCTTCCAAATATTTATCCTTTATTGAAAGTACTCATTCCTCCCAGTTACATTCTTCCAAATATTTATCCTTTATTGAAAGTACTCATTCCTTCCAATTCCTTTCTTCCAAATATTTATCCTTTATTGAAAGTACTCATTCCTCCCAGTTCCTTTCTTCCAAATATTTATCCTTTATTGAAAGTACTCATTCCTCCCAATTCCTTTCTTCCAAATATTTATCCTTTATTGAAAGTACTCATTCCTCCCAATTCCTTTCTTCCAAGTATTTATCCTTTATTGAAAGTACTCATTCCTCCCAATTCCCTTCTTCCAAATATTTATCCTTTATTGAAAGTAATCATTCCTCCCAATTACTTTCTTCCAAATATTTATCCTTTATTGAAAGTACTCATTCCTCCCAATTCCTTTCTCCAAATATTTATCCTTTATTGAAAGTACTCATTCCTCCCAGTTCCTTTCTTCCAAATATTTATCCTTTATTGAAAGTACTCATTCCTCCCAATTCCTTTCTTCCAAATATTTATCCTTTATTGAAAGTACTCATTCCTCCCAATTACTTTCTTCCAAATATTTATCCTTTATTGAAAGTACTCATTCCTCCCAATTCCTTTCTTCCAAGTATTTATCCTTTATTGAAAGTACTCATTCCTCCCAGTTCCTTTATTCCAAATATTTATCCTTTATTGAAAGTACTCATTCCTCCCAATTACTTTCTTCCAAATATTTATCCTTTATTGAAAGTACTCATTCCTCCCAATTCCTTTCTTCCAAATATCCTTTATTGAAAGTACTCATTCCTCCCAGTTCCTTTCTTCCAAATATTTATCCTTTATTGAAAGTACTCATTCCTCCCAATTCCTTTCTTCCAAATATTTATCCTTTATTGAAAGTACTCATTCCTCCCAATTCCTTTCTTCCAAATATTTATCCTTTATTGAAAGTACTCATTCCTCCCAATTACTTTCTTCCAAATATTTATCCTTTATTGAAAGTACTCATTCCTCCCAATTCCTTTCTTCCAAATATTTATCCTTTATTGAAAGTACTCATTCCTCCCAGTTCCTTTCTTCCAAATATTTATCCTTTATTGAAAGTACTCATTCCTCCCAATTCCTTTCTTCCAAATATTTATCCTTTATTGAAAGTACTCATTCCTCCCAGTTACATTCTTCCAAATATTTATCCTTTATTGAAAGTACTCATTCCTTCCAATTCCTTTCTTCCAAATATTTATCCTTTATTGAAAGTACTCATTCCTCCCAGTTCCTTTCTTCCAAATATTTATCCTTTATTGAAAGTACTCATTCCTCCCAATTCCTTTATTCCAAATATTTATCCTTTATTGAAAGTACTCATTCCTCCCAGTTCCTTTCTTCCAAATATTTATCCTTTATTGAAAGTACTCATTCCTCCCAATTCCTTTCTTCCAAGTATTTATCCTTTATTGAAAGTACTCATTCCTCCCAATTCCTTTCTTCCAAATATTTATCCTTTATTGAAAGTACTCATTCCTCCCAATTACTTTCTTCCAAATATTTATCCTTTATTGAAAGTACTCATTCCTCCCAATTCCTTTCTCCAAATATTTATCCTTCATTGAAAGTACTCACTCCTCCCAGTTCCTTTCTTCCAAATATTTATCCTTTATTGAAAGTACTCATTCCTCCCAATTCCTTTCTTCCAAATATTTATCCTTTATTGAAAGTACTCATTCCTCCCAGTTACATTCTTCCAAATATTTATCCTTTATTGAAAGTACTCATTCCTCCCAATTCCTTTCTTCCAAATATTTATCATTTATTGAAAGTACTCATTCCTCCCAGTTCCTTTCTTCCAAATATTTATCCTTTATTGAAAGTACTCATTCCTCCCAATTCCTTTCTTCCAAATATTTATCCTTTATTGAAAGTACTCATTCCTCCCAGTTCCTTTCTTCCAAATATTTATCCTTTATTGAAAGTACTCATTCCTCCCAATTCCTTTCTTCCAAATATTTATCCTTTATTGAAAGTACTCATTCCTCCCAGTTCCTTTCTTCCAAATATTTATCCTTTATTGAAATACTCATTCCTCCCAATTCCTTTCTTCCAAATATTTATCCTTTATTGAAAGTACTCATTCCTCCCAGTTCCTTTCTTCCAAATATTTATCCTTTATTGAAAGTACTCATTCCTCCCAATTCCTTTCTTCCAAGTATTTATCCTTTATTGAAAGTACTCATTCCTCCCAGTTCCTTTCTTCCAAATATTTATCCTTTATTGAAAGTACTCATTCCTCCCAATTCTTTTCTTCCAAATATTTATCCTTTATTGAAAGTACTCATTCCTCCCAGTTCCTTTCTTCCAAATATTTATCCTTTATTGAAAGTACTCATTCCTCCCAATTCCTTTCTTCCAAGTATTTATCCTTTATTGAAAGTACTCATTCCTCCCAATTCCCTTCTTCCAAATATTTATCCTTTATTGAAAGTACTCATTCCTCCCAATTACTTTCTTCCAAATATTTATCCTTTATTGAAAGTACTCATTCCTCCCAATTCCTTTCTCCAAATATTTATCCTTTATTGAAAGTACTCATTCCTCCCAGTTCCTTTCTTCCAAATATTTATCCTTTATTGAAAGTACTCATTCCTCCCAATTCCTTTCTTCCAAATATTTATCCTTTATTGAAAGTACTCATTCCTCCCAATTACTTTCTTCCAAATATTTATCCTTTATTGAAAGTACTCATTCCTCCCAATTCCTTTCTTCCAAGTATTTATCCTTTATTGAAAGTACTCATTCCTCCCAATTCCTTTCTTCCAAGTATTTATCCTTTATTGAAAGTACTCATTCCTCCCAATTCCTTTCTTCCAAATATTTATCCTTTATTGAAAGTACTCATTCCTCCCAATTCCTTTCTTCCAAATATTTATCCTTTATTGAAAGTACTCATTCCTCCCAGTTACATTCTTCCAAATATTTATCCTTTATTGAAAGTACTCATTCCTTCCAATTCCTTTCTTCCAAATATTTATCCTTTATTGAAAGTACTCATTCCTCCCAGTTCCTTTCTTCCAAATATTTATCCTTTATTGAAAGTACTCATTCCTCCCAATTCCTTTCTTCCAAATATTTATCCTTTATTGAAAGTACTCATTCCTCCCAGTTCCTTTCTTCCAAATATTTATCCTTTATTGAAAGTACTCATTCCTCCCAATTCCTTTCTTCCAAGTATTTATCCTTTATTGAAAGTACTCATTCCTCCCAATTCCTTTCTTCCAAATATTTATCCTTTATTGAAAGTACTCATTCCTCCCAATTACTTTCTTCCAAATATTTATCCTTTATTGAAAGTACTCATTCCTCCCAATTCCTTTCTCCAAATATTTATCCTTTATTGAAAGTACTCATTCCTCCCAGTTCCTTTCTTCCAAATATTTATCCTTTATTGAAAGTACTCATTCCTCCCAATTCCTTTCTTCCAAATATTTATCCTTTATTGAAAGTACTCATTCCTCCCAATTACTTTCTACCAAATATTTATCCTTTATTGAAAGTACTCATTCCTCCCAATTCCTTTCTTCCAAGTATTTATCCTTTATTGAAAGTACTCATTCCTCCTAGTTCCTTTCTTCCAAATATTTATCCTTTATTGAAAGTACTCATTCCTCCCAATTCCTTTCTTCCAAATATTTATCCTTTATTGAAAGTACTCATTCCTCCCAATTCCTTTCTTCCAAATATTTATCCTTTATTGAAAGTACTCATTCCTCCCAATTACATTCTTCCAAATATTTATCCTTTATTGAAAGTACTCATTCCTCCCAATTCCTTTCTTCCAAATATTTATCCTTTATTGAAAGTACTCATTCCTCCCAGTTACATTCTTCCAAATATTTATCCTTTATTGAAAGTACTCATTCCTTCCAATTCCTTTCTTCCAAATATTTATCCTTTATTGAAAGTACTCATTCCTCCCAGTTCCTTTCTTCCAAATATTTATCCTTTATTGAACGTACTCATTCCTCCCATTTCCTTTCTTCCAAATATTTATCCTTTATTGAAAGTACTCATTCCTCCCAGTTCCTTTCTTCCAAATATTTATCCTTTATTGAAAGTACTCATTCCTCCCAATTCCTTTCTTCCAAGTATTTATCCTTTATTGAAAGTACTCATTCCTCCCAATTCCTTTCTTCCAAATATTTATCCTTTATTGAAAGTACTCATTCCTCCCAATTACTTTCTTCCAAATATTTATCCTTTATTGAAAGTACTCATTCCTCCCAATTCCTTTCTCCAAATATTTATCCTTTATTGAAAGTACTCACTCCTCCCAGTTCCTTTCTTCCAAATATTTATCCTTTATTGAAAGTACTCATTCCTCCCAATTCCTTTCTTCCAAATATTTATCCTTTATTGAAAGTACTCATTCCTCCCAATTACTTTCTTCCAAATATTTATCCTTTATTGAAAGTACTCATTCCTCCCAATTCCTTTCTTCCAAGTATTTATCCTTTATTGAAAGTACTCATTCCTCCCAGTTCCTTTCTTCCAAATATTTATCCTTTATTGAAAGTACTCATTCCTCCCAATTCCTGTCTTCCCAATATTTATGCTTTATTGAAAGTACTCATTCCTCCCAGTTCCTTTCTTCCAAATATTTATCCTTTATTGAAAGTACTCATTCCTCCCAATTCCTTTCTTCCAAGTATTTATCCTTTATTGAAAGTACTCATTCCTCCCAATTCCTTTCTTCCAAATATTTATCCTTTATTGAAAGTACTCATTCCTCCCAATTCCTTTCTTCCAAATATTTATCCTTTATTGAAAGTACTCATTCCTCCCAATTCCTTTCTTCCAAATATTTATCCTTTATTGAAAGTACTCATTCCTCCCAATTACTTTCTTCCAAATATTTATCCTTTATTGAAAGTACTCATTCCTCCCAATTCCTTTCTTCCAAGTATTTATCCTTTATTGAAAGTACTCATTCCTCCCAGTTCCTTTCTTCCAAATACTTATCCTTTATTGAAAGTACTCATTCCTCCCAATTCCTTTCTTCCAAATATTTATCCTTTATTGAAAGTACTCATTCCTCCCAATTCCTTTCTTCCAAATATTTATCCTTTATTGAAAGTACTCATTCCTCCCAATTACATTCTTCCAAATATTTATCCTTTATTGAAAGTACTCATTCCTCCCAATTCCTTTCTTCCAAATATTTATCCTTTATTGAAAGTACTCATTCCTCCCAGTTACATTCTTCCAAATATTTATCCTTTATTGAAAGTACTCATTCCTTCCAATTCCTTTCTTCCAAATATTTATCCTTTATTGAAAGTACTCATTCCTCCCAGTTCCTTTCTTCCAAATATTTATCCTTTATTGAACGTACTCATTCCTCCCATTTCCTTTCTTCCAAATATTTATCCTTTATTGAAAGTACTCATTCCTACCAGTTCCTTTCTTCCAAATATTTATCCTTTATTGAAAGTACTCATTCCTCCCAATTCCTTTCTTCCAAGTATTTATCCTTTATTGAAAGTACTCATTCCTCCCAATTCCTTTCTTCCAAATATTTATCCTTTATTGAAAGTACTCATTCCTCCCAATTACTTTCTTCCAAATATTTATCCTTTATTGAAAGTACTCATTCCTCCCAATTCCTTTCTCCAAATATTTATCCTTTATTGAAAGTACTCACTCCTCCCAGTTCCTTTCTTCCAAATATTTATCCTTTATTGAAAGTACTCATTCCTCCCAATTCCTTTCTTCCAAATATTTATCCTTTATTGAAAGTACTCATTCCTCCCAATTACTTTCTTCCAAATATTTATCCTTTATTGAAAGTACTCATTCCTCCCAATTCCTTTCTTCCAAGTATTTATCCTTTATTGAAAGTACTCATTCCTCCCAGTTCCTTTCTTCCAAATATTTATCCTTTATTGAAAGTACTCATTCCTCCCAATTCCTGTCTTCCCAATATTTATGCTTTATTGAAAGTACTCATTCCTCCCAGTTCCTTTCTTCCAAATATTTATCCTTTATTGAAAGTACTCATTCCTCCCAATTCCTTTCTTCCAAGTATTTATCCTTTATTGAAAGTACTCATTCCTCCCAATTCCTTTCTTCCAAATATTTATCCTTTATTGAAAGTACTCATTCCTCCCAATTCCTTTCTTCCAAATATTTATCCTTTATTGAAAGTACTCATTCCTCCCAGTTACATTCTTCCAAATATTTATCCTTTATTGAAAGTACTCATTCCTTCCAATTCCTTTCTTCCAAATATTTATCCTTTATTGAAAGTACTCATTCCTCCCAATTCCTTTCTTCCAAATATTTATCCTTTATTGAAAGTACTCATTCCTCCCAGTTCCTTTCTTCCAAATATTTATCCTTTATTGAAAGTACTCATTCCTCCCAATTCCTTTCTTCCAAGTATTTATCCTTTACTGAAAGTACTCATTCCTCCCAATTCCTTTCTTCCAAATATTTATCCTTTATTGAAAGTACTCATTCCTCCCAATTACTTTCTTCCAAATATTTATCCTTTATTGAAAGTACACATTCCTCCCAATTCCTTTCTTCCAAATATTTATCCTTTATTGAAAGTACTCATTCCTCCAAGTTCCTTTCTTCCAAATATTTATCCTTTATTGAAAGTATTCATTCCTCCCAATTCCTTTCTTCCAAATATTTATCCTTTATTGAAAGTACTCATTCCTCCCAGTTCCTTTCTTCCAAATATTTATCCTTTATTGAAAGTACTCATTCCTCCCAATTCCTTTCTTCCAAGTATTTATCCTTTATTGAAAGTACTCATTCCTCCCACTTCCTTTCTTCCAAATATTTATCCTTTATTGAAAGTACTCATTCCTCCCAGTTCCTTTCTTCCAAATATTTATCCTTTATTGAAAGTACTCATTCCTCCCAATTCCTTTCTTCCAAATATTTATCCTTTATTGAAAGTACTCATTCCTCCCAGTTCCTTTCTTCCAAATATTTATCCTTTATTGAAAGTACTCATACCTCCCAATTCCTTTCTTCCAAATATTTATCCTTTATTGAAAGTACTCATTCCTCCCAGTTACATTCTTCCAAATATTTATCCTTTATTGAAAGTACTCATTCCTTCCAATTCCTTTCTTCCAAATATTTATCCTTTATTGAAAGTACTCATTCCTCCCAGTTCCTTTCTTCCAAATATTTATCCTTTATTGAAAGTACTCATTCCTCCCAATTCCTTTCTTCCAAATATTTATCCTTTATTGAAAGTACTCATTCCTCCCAGTTCCTTTCTTCCAAATATTTATCCTTTATTGAAAGTACTCATTCCTCCCAATTCCTTTCTTCCAAGTATTTATCCTTTATTGAAAGTACTCATTCCTCCCAATTCCTTTCTTCCAAATATTTATCCTTTATTGAAAGTACTCATTCCTCCCAATTACTTTCTTCCAAATATTTATCCTTTATTGAAAGTACTCATTCCTCCCAGTTCCTTTCTTCCAAATATTTATCCTTTATTGAAAGTACTCATTCCTCCCAATTACTTTCTTCCAAATATTTATCCTTTATTGAAAGTACTCATTCCTCCCAATTCCTTTCTTCCAAATATCCTTTATTGAAAGTACTCATTCCTCCCAGTTCCTTTCTTCCAAATATTTATCCTTTATTGAAAGTACTCATTCCTCCCAATTCCTTTCTTCCAAATATTTATCCTTTATTGAAAGTACTCATTCCTCCCAATTCCTTCTTCCAAATATTTATCCTTTATTGAAAGTACTCATTCCTCCCAATTACATTCTTCCAAATATTTATCCTTTATTGAAAGTACTCATTCCTCCCAATTCCTTTCTTCCAAATATTTATCCTTTATTGAAAGTACTCATTCCTCCAAGTTACATTCTTCAAAATATTTATCCTGTATTGAAAGTACTCATTCCTCCCAATTCCTTTCTTCCAAATATTTATCCTTTATTGAAAGTACTCATTCCTCCCAGTTCCTTTCTTCCAAATATTTATCCTTTATTGAAAGTACTCATTCCTCCCAATTCCTTTCTTCCAAATATTTATCCTTTATTGAAAGTACTCATTCCTCCCAGTTCCTTTCTTCCAAATATTTATCCTTTATTGAAAGTACTCATTCCTCCCAGTTCCTTTCTTCCAAATATTTATCCTTTATTGAAAGTACTCATTCCTCCCAATTCCTTTCTTCCAAATATTTATCCTTTATTGAAAGTACTCATTCCTCCCAGTTCCTTTCTTCCAAATATTTATCCTTTATTGAAAGTACTCATTCCTCCCAATTCCTTTCTTCCAAGTATTTATCCTTTACTGAAAGTACTCATTCCTCCCAATTCCTTTCTTCCAAATATTTATCCTTTATTGAAAGTACTCATTCCTCCCAATTACTTTCTTCCAAATATTTATCCTTTATTGAAAGTACACATTCCTCCCAATTCCTTTCTTCCAAATATTTATCCTTTATTGAAAGTACTCATTCCTCCAAGTTCCTTTCTTCCAAATATTTATCCTTTATTGAAAGTATTCATTCCTCCCAATTCCTTTCTTCCAAATATTTATCCTTTATTGAAAGTACTCATTCCTCCCAGTTCCTTTCTTCCAAATATTTATCCTTTATTGAAAGTACTCATTCCTCCCAATTCCTTTCTTCCAAGTATTTATCCTTTATTGAAAGTACTCATTCCTCCCACTTCCTTTCTTCCAAATATTTATCCTTTATTGAAAGTACTCATTCCTCCCAGTTCCTTTCTTCCAAATATTTATCCTTTATTGAAAGTACTCATTCCTCCCAATTCCTTTCTTCCAAATATTTATCCTTTATTGAAAGTACTCATTCCTCCCAGTTCCTTTCTTCCAAATATTTATCCTTTATTGAAAGTACTCATACCTCCCAATTCCTTTCTTCCAAATATTTATCCTTTATTGAAAGTACTCATTCCTCCCAGTTACATTCTTCCAAATATTTATCCTTTATTGAAAGTACTCATTCCTTCCAATTCCTTTCTTCCAAATATTTATCCTTTATTGAAAGTACTCATTCCTCCCAGTTCCTTTCTTCCAAATATTTATCCTTTATTGAAAGTACTCATTCCTCCCAATTCCTTTCTTCCAAATATTTATCCTTTATTGAAAGTACTCATTCCTCCCAGTTCCTTTCTTCCAAATATTTATCCTTTATTGAAAGTACTCATTCCTCCCAATTCCTTTCTTCCAAGTATTTATCCTTTATTGAAAGTACTCATTCCTCCCAATTCCTTTCTTCCAAATATTTATCCTTTATTGAAAGTACTCATTCCTCCCAATTACTTTCTTCCAAATATTTATCCTTTATTGAAAGTACTCATTCCTCCCAGTTCCTTTCTTCCAAATATTTATCCTTTATTGAAAGTACTCATTCCTCCCAATTACTTTCTTCCAAATATTTATCCTTTATTGAAAGTACTCATTCCTCCCAATTCCTTTCTTCCAAATATCCTTTATTGAAAGTACTCATTCCTCCCAGTTCCTTTCTTCCAAATATTTATCCTTTATTGAAAGTACTCATTCCTCCCAATTCCTTTCTTCCAAATATTTATCCTTTATTGAAAGTACTCATTCCTCCCAATTCCTTCTTCCAAATATTTATCCTTTATTGAAAGTACTCATTCCTCCCAATTACATTCTTCCAAATATTTATCCTTTATTGAAAGTACTCATTCCTCCCAATTCCTTTCTTCCAAATATTTATCCTTTATTGAAAGTACTCATTCCTCCAAGTTACATTCTTCAAAATATTTATCCTGTATTGAAAGTACTCATTCCTCCCAATTCCTTTCTTCCAAATATTTATCCTTTATTGAAAGTACTCATTCCTCCCAGTTCCTTTCTTCCAAATATTTATCCTTTATTGAAAGTACTCATTCCTCCCAATTCCTTTCTTCCAAATATTTATCCTTTATTGAAAGTACTCATTCCTCCCAGTTCCTTTCTTCCAAATATTTATCCTTTATTGAAAGTACTCATTCCTCCCAATTCCTGTCTTCCAAATATTTATTCTTTATTGAAAGTACTCATTCCTCCCAGTTCCTTTCTTCCAAATATTTATCCTTTATTGAAAGTACTCATTCCTCCCAATTCCTTTCTTCCAAATATTTATCCTTTATTGAAAGTATTCATTCCTCCCAATTCCTTTCTTCCAAATATTTATCCTTTATTGAAAGTACTCATTCCTCCCAATTCCTTTCTTCCAAATATTTATCCTTTATTGAAAGTACTCATTCCTCCCAGTTCCTTTCTTCCAAATATTTATCCTTTATTGAAAGTACTCATTCCTCCCAGTTCGTTTCTTCCAAATATTTATCCTTTATTGAAAGTACTCATTCCTCCCAATTCCTTTCTTCCAAGTATTTATCCTTTATTGAAAGTACTCATTCCTCCCAATTCCTTTCTTCCAAATATTTATCCTTTATTGAAAGTACTCATTCCTCCCAGTTACTTTCTTCCAAATATTTATCCTTTATTGAAAGTAGTCATTCCTCCCAGTTCCTTTCTTCCAAATATTTATCCTTTATTGAAAGTACTCATTCCTCCCAATTCCTTTCTTCCAAGTATTTATCCTTTATTGAAAGTACTCATTCCTCCCAATTCCTTTCTTCCAAATATTTATCCTTTATTGAAAGTACTCATTCCTCCCAATTACTTTCTTCCAAATATTTATCCTTTATTGAAAGTACTCATTCCTCCCAATTCCTTTCTTCCAAATATTTATCCTTTATTGAAAGTACTCATTCCTCCCAGTTCGTTTCTTCCAAATATTTATCCTTTATTGAAAGTACTCATTCCTCCCAATTCCTTTCTTCCAAGTATTTATCCTTTATTGAAAGTACTCATTCCTCCCAATTCCTTTCTTCCAAATATTTATCCTTTATTGAAAGTACTCATTCCTCCCAGTTCCTTTCTTCCAAATATTTATCCTTTATTGAAAGTAGTCATTCCTCCCAGTTCCTTTCTTCCAAATATTTATCCTTTATTGAAAGTACTCATTCTTCCCAATTCCTTTCTTCCAAGTATTTATCTTTTATTGAAAGTACTCATTCCTCCCAATTCCTTTCTTCCAAATATTTATCCTTTATTGAAAGTACTCATTCCTCCAAGTTCCTTTCTTCCAAATATTTATCCTTTATTGAAAGTATTCATTCCTCCCAATTCCTTTCTTCCAAATATTTATCCTTTATTGAAAGTACTCATTCCTCCCAGTTCCTTTCTTCCAAATATTTATCCTTTATTGAAAGTACTCATTCCTCCCAATTCCTTTCTTCCAAGTATTTATCCTTTATTGAAAGTACTCATTCCTCCCAATTCCTTTCTTCCAAATATTTATCCTTTATTGAAAGTACTCATTCCTCCCAATTACTTTCTTCCAAATATTTATCCTTTATTGAATGTACTCATTCCTCCCAATTCCTTTCTTCCAAATATTTATCCTTTATTGAAAGTACTCATTCCTCCCAATTCCTTTCTTCCAAATATTTATCCTTTATTGAAAGTACTCATTCCTCCCAGTTACTTTCTTCCAAATATTTATCCTTTATTGAAAGTACTCATTCCTCCCAGTTCGTTTCTTCCAAATATTTATCCTTTATTGAATGTACTCATTCCTCCCAATTCCTTTCTTCCAAGTATTTATCTTTTATTGAAAGTACTCATTCCTCCAAGTTCGTTTCTTCCAAATATTTATCCTTTATTGAATGTACTCATTCCTCCCAATTCCTTTCTTCCAAGTATTTATCTTTTATTGAAAGTACTCATTCCTCCCAATTCCTTTCTTCCAAATATTTATCCTTTATTGAAAGTACTCATTCCTCCAAGTTCCTTTCTTCCAAATATTTATCCTTTATTGAAAGTATTCATTCCTCCCAATTCCTTTCTTCCAAATATTTATCCTTTATTGAAAGTACTCATTCCTCCCAGTTCCTTTCTTCCAAATATTTATCCTTTATTGAAAGTACTCATTCCTCCCAATTCCTTTCTTCCAAGTATTTATCCTTTATTGAAAGTACTCATTCCTCCCAATTCCTTTCTTCCAAATATTTATCCTTTATTGAAAGTACTCATTCCTCCCAATTACTTTCTTCCAAATATTTATCCTTTATTGAAAGTACTCATTCCTCCCAATTCCTTTCTTCCAAATATTTATCCTTTATTGAAAGTACTCATTCCTCCCAGTTCGTTTCTTCCAAATATTTATCCTTTATTGAAAGTACTCATTCCTCCCAATTCCTTTCTTCCAAGTATTTATCCTTTATTGAAAGTACTCATTCCTCCCAATTCCTTTCTTCCAAATATTTATCCTTTATTGAAAGTACTCATTCCTCCCAGTTACTTTCTTCCAAATATTTATCCTTTATTGAAAGTAGTCATTCCTCCCAGTTCCTTTCTTCCAAATATTTATCCTTTATTGAAAGTACTCATTCCTCCCAATTCCTTTCTTCCAAGTATTTATCTTTTATTGAAAGTACTCATTCCTCCCAATTCCTTTCTTCCAAATATTTATCCTTTATTGAAAGTACTCATTCCTCCCAATTCCTTTCTTCCAAGTATTTATCCTTTATTGAAAGTACTCATTCCTCCCAATTCCTTTCTTCCAATTATTTATCCTTTATTGAAAGTACTCATTCCTCCCAATTACTTTCTTCCAAATATTTATCCTTTATTGAAAGTACTCATTCCTCCCAATTCCTTTCTTCCAAATATTTATCCTTTATTGAATGTACTCATTCCTCGCAATTCCTTTCTTCCAAATATTTATCCTTTATTGAAAGTACTCACTCCTCCCAATTCCTTTCTTCCAAATATTTATACTTTATTGAAAGTACTCATTCTCCCAGTTCCTTTCTTCCAAATATTTATCCTTTATTGAAAGTACTCATTCCTCCCAATTCCTTTCTTCCAAGTATTTATCCTTTATTGAAAGTACTCATTCCTCCCGATTCCTTTCTTCCAAATATTTATCCTTTATTGAAAGTACTCATTCCTCCCAATTCCTTTCTTCCAAATATTTATCCTTTATTGAAAGTACTCATTCCTCCCAATTCCTTTCTTCCAAATATTTATCCTTTATTGAAAGTACTCATTCCTCCCAATTGCTTTCTTCCAAATATTTATCCTTTATTGAAAGTACTCATTCCTCCCAGTTCCTTTCTTCCAAATATTTATCCTTTATTGAAAGTACGCATTCCTCCCAGTTACTTTCTTCCAAATATTTATCCTTTATTGAAAGTAGTCATTCCTCCCAGTTCCTTTCTTCCAAATATTTATCCTTTATTGAAAGTACTCATTCCTCCCAATTCCTTTCTTCCAAGTATTTATCCTTTATTGAAAGTACTCATTCCTCCCAATTCCTTTCTTCCAAATATTTATCCTTTATTGAATGTACTCATTCCTCCCAATTACTTTCTTCCAAATATTTATCCTTTATTGAAAGTACGCATTCCTCCCAATTCCTTTCTTCCAAATATTTATCCTTTATTGAAAGTACTCATTCCTCCCAGTTCCTTTCTTCCAAATATTTATCCTTTATTGAAAGTACTCATTCCTCCCAGTTCCATTCTTCCAAATATTTATCCTTTATTGAAACTACTCATTCCTCCCAATTCCTTTCTTCCAAATATTTATCCTTTATTGAAAGTACTCATTCCTCCCAATTCATTTCTTCCAAATATTTATCCTTTATTGAAAGTACTCATTCCTCCCAATTCCTTTCTTCCAAATATTTATCCTTTAATGAATGTACTCATTCCTCCCAGTTCCTTTCTTCCAAATATTTATCCTTTATTGAAAGTACTCATTCCTCCCAATTCCCTTCTTCCAAATATTTATCCTTTATTGAAAGTACTCATTCCTCCCAGTTCCTTTCTTCCAAATATTTATCCTTTATTGAAAGTACTCATTCCTCCTAATTCCTTTCTTCCAAGTATTTATACTTTATTGAAAGTACTCATTCCTCCCAGTTCCTTTGTTCCAAATATTTATCCTTTATTGAAAGTACTCATTCCTCCCAATTCCTTTCTTCCAAATATTTATCCTTTATTGAATGTACTCATTCCTCCCAGTTCCTTTCTTCCAAATATTTATCCTTTATTGAAAGTACTCATTCCTCCCAATTCCTTTCTTCCAAGTATTTATCCTTTATTGAAAGTACTCATTCCTCCCAATTCCTTTCTCCCAAATATTTATCCTTTATTGAAAGTACTCATTCCTCCCAGTTCCTTTCTTCCAAATATTTATCCTTTATTGAAAGTACTCATTCCTCCCAGTTCCTTTCTTCCAAATATTTATCCTTTATTGAAAGTACTCATTCCTCCCAATTCCTTTCTTCCAAATATTTATCCTTTATTGAAAGTACTCATTCCTCCCAATTCCT
>OZ010577.1:50178335-50238084 GCA_963932145.1 Acanthosepion lycidas | reverse complement strand
TTCCTCCCAATTCCTTTCTTCCACGTATTTATCCTTTATTGAAAGTACTCATTCTTCCCAATTCCTTTCTTCCACGTATTTATCCTTTATTGAAAGTACTCATTCCTCCCAATTCCTTTCTTCCACGTATTTACCCTTTATTGAAAGTACTCATTCGTCCCAATTCCTTTCTTCCAAATATTTATTCTTTATTGAAAGTACTCATTCTTCCCAATTCCTTTCTTCCACGTATTTACCCTTTATTGAAAGTACTCATTCTTCCCAATTCCTTTCTTCCACGTATTTATCCTTTATTGAAAGTACTCATTCTTCCCAATTCCTTTCTTCCACGTATTTATCCTTTATTGAAAGTACTCATTCCTCCCAATTCCTTTCTTCCACGTATTTACCCTTTATTGAAAGTACTCATTCGTCCCAATTCCTTTCTTCCACGTATTTATCCTTTATTGAAAGTACTCATTCTTCCCAATTCCTTTCTTCCACGTATTTACCCTTTATTGAAAGTACTCATTCGTCCCAATTCCTTTCTTCCACGTATTTATCCTTTATTGAAAGTACTCATTCTTCCCAATTCCTTTCTTCCACGTATTTATCCTTTATTGAAAGTACTCATTCTTCCCAATTCCTTTCTTCCACGTATTTATCCTTTATTGAAAGTACTCATTCTTCCCAATTCCTTTCTTCCACGTATTTATCCTTTATTGAAAGTACTCATTCGTCCCAATTCCTTTCTTCCACGTATTTATCCTTTATTGAAAGTACTCATTCTTCCCAATTCCTTTCTTCCACGTATTTACCCTTTATTGAAAGTACTCATTCCTCCCAATTCCTTTCTTCCACGTATTTATCCTTTATTGAAAGTACTCATTCTTCCCAATTCCTTTCTTCCACGTATTTATCCTTTATTGAAAGTACTCATTCCTCCCAATTCCTTTCTTCCACGTATTTATCCTTTATTGAAAGTACTCATTCTTCCCAATTCCTTTCTTCCACGTATTTATCCTTTATTGAAAGTACTCATTCTTCCCAATTCCTTTCTTCCACGTATTTATCCCTTTATTGAAAGTACTCATTCTTCCCAATTCCTTTCTTCCACGTATTTATCCTTTATTGAAAGTACTCATTCTTCCCAATTCCTTTCTTCCACGTATTTATCCTTTATTGAAAGTACTCATTCTTCCCAATTCCTTTCTTCCACGTATTTATCCTTTATTGAAAGTACTCATTCGTCCCAATTCCTTTCTTCCACGTATTTATCCTTTATTGAAAGTACTCATTCCTTCCCAATTCCTTTCTTCCACGTATTTATCCTTTATTGAAAGTACTCATTCTTCCCAATTCCTTTCTTCCACGTATTTATCCTTTATTGAAAGTACTCATTCTTCCCAATTCCTTTCTTCCACGTATTTATCCTTTATTGAAAGTACTCATTCTTCCCAATTCCTTTCTTCCACGTATTTATCCTTTATTGAAAGTACTCATTCTTCCCAATTCCTTTCTTCCACGTATTTATCCTTTATTGAAAGTACTCATTCTTCCCAATTCCTTTCTTCCACGTATTTATCCTTTATTGAAAGTACTCATTCTTCCCAATTCCTTTCTTCCACGTATTTATCCTTTATTGAAAGTACTCATTCTTCCCAATTCCTTTCTTCCACGTATTTATCCTTTATTGAAAGTACTCATTCTTCCCAATTCCTTTCTTCCACGTATTTATCCTTTATTGAAAGTACTCATTCTTCCCAATTCCTTTCTTCCACGTATTTATCCTTTATTGAAAGTACTCATTCTTCCCAATTCCTTTCTTCCACGTATTTATCCTTTATTGAAAGTACTCATTCTTCCCAATTCCTTTCTTCCACGTATTTATCCTTTATTGAAAGTACTCATTCTTCCCAATTCCTTTCTTCCACGTATTTATCCTTTATTGAAAGTACTCATTCTTCCCAATTCCTTTCTTCCACGTATTTATCCTTTATTGAAAGTACTCATTCTTCCCAATTCCTTTCTTCCACGTATTTATCCTTTATTGAAAGTACTCATTCTTCCCAATTCCTTTCTTCCACGTATTTATCCTTTATTGAAAGTACTCATTCTTCCCAATTCCTTTCTTCCACGTATTTATCCTTTATTGAAAGTACTCATTCTTCCCAATTCCTTTCTTCCACGTATTTATCCTTTATTGAAAGTACTCATTCTTCCTCCAATTCCTTTCTTCCACGTATTTATCCTTTATTGAAAGTACTCATTCTTCCCAATTCCTTTCTTCCACGTATTTATCCTTTATTGAAAGTACTCATTCTTCCCAATTCCTTTCTTCCACGTATTTATCCTTTATTGAAAGTACTCATTCTTCCCAATTCCTTTCTTCCACGTATTTATCCTTTATTGAAAGTACTCATTCTTCCCAATTCCTTTCTTCCACGTATTTATCCTTTATTGAAAGTACTCATTCTTCCCAATTCCTTTCTTCCACGTATTTATCCTTTATTGAAAGTACTCATTCTTCCCAATTCCTTTCTTCCACGTATTTATCCTTTATTGAAAGTACTCATTCTTCCCAATTCCTTTCTTCCACGTATTTATCCTTTATTGAAAGTACTCATTCTTCCCAATTCCTTTCTTCCACGTATTTATCCTTTATTGAAAGTACTCATTCTTCCCAATTCCTTTCTTCCACGTATTTATCCTTTATTGAAAGTACTCATTCTTCCCAATTCCTTTCTTCCACGTATTTATCCTTTATTGAAAGTACTCATTCTTCCCAATTCCTTTCTTCCACGTATTTATCCTTTATTGAAAGTACTCATTCTTCCCAATTCCTTTCTTCCACGTATTTATCCTTTATTGAAAGTACTCATTCTTCCCAATTCCTTTCTTCCACGTATTTATCCTTTATTGAAAGTACTCATTCTTCCCAATTCCTTTCTTCCACGTATTTATCCTTTATTGAAAGTACTCATTCTTCCCAATTCCTTTCTTCCACGTATTTATCCTTTATTGAAAGTACTCATTCTTCCCAATTCCTTTCTTCCAAATATTTATCCTTTATTGAAAGTACTCATTCTTCCCAATTCCTTTCTTCCACGTATTTATCCTTTATTGAAAGTACTCATTCTTCCCAATTCCTTTCTTCCACGTATTTATCCTTTATTGAAAGTACTCATTCTTCCCAATTCCTTTCTTCCACGTATTTATCCTTTATTGAAAGTACTCATTCTTCCCAATTCCTTTCTTCCACGTATTTATCCTTTATTGAAAGTACTCATTCTTCCCAATTCCTTTCTTCCACGTATTTATCCTTTATTGAAAGTACTCATTCTTCCCAATTCCTTTCTTCCACGTATTTATCCTTTATTGAAAGTACTCATTCCTCCCAATTCCTTTCTTCCAAATATTTATCCTTTATTGAAAGTACTCATTCCTCCCAATTCCTTTCTTCCAAATATTTATCCTTTATTGAAAGTACTCATTCTTCCCAATTCCTTTCTTCCACGTATTTATCCTTTATTGAAAGTACTCATTCTTCCCAATTCCTTTCTTCCACGTATTTATCCTTTATTGAAAGTACTCATTCTTCCCAATTCCTTTCTTCCACGTATTTATCCTTTATTGAAAGTACTCATTCCTCCCAATTCCTTTCTTCCACGTATTTATCCTTTATTGAAAGTACTCATTCCTCCCAATTCCTTTCTTCCACGTATTTATCCTTTATTGAAAGTACTCATTCTTCCCAATTCCTTTCTTCCACGTATTTATCCTTTATTGAAAGTACTCATTCTTCCCAATTCCTTTCTTCCACGTATTTATCCTTTATTGAAAGTACTCATTCTTCCCAATTCCTTTCTTCCACGTATTTATCCTTTATTGAAAGTACTCATTCTTCCCAATTCCTTTCTTCCACGTATTTATCCTTTATTGAAAGTACTCATTCCTCCCAATTCCTTTCTTCCAAATATTTATCCTTTATTGAAAGTACTCATTCTTCCCAATTCCTTTCTTCCACGTATTTATCCTTTATTGAAAGTACTCATTCTTCCCAATTCCTTTCTTCCACGTATTTATCCTTTATTGAAAGTACTCATTCTTCCCAATTCCTTTCTTCCACGTATTTATCCTTTATTGAAAGTACTCATTCTTCCCAATTCCTTTCTTCCACGTATTTATCCTTTATTGAAAGTACTCATTCTTCCCAATTCCTTTCTTCCACGTATTTATCCTTTATTGAAAGTACTCATTCTTCCCAATTCCTTTCTTCCACGTATTTATCCTTTATTGAAAGTACTCATTCCTCCCAATTCCTTTCTTCCAAATATTTATCCTTTATTGAAAGTACTCATTCTTCCCAATTCCTTTCTTCCCACGTATTTATCCTTTATTGAAAGTACTCATTCTTCCCAATTCCTTTCTTCCACGTATTTATCCTTTATTGAAAGTACTCATTCTTCCCAATTCCTTTCTTCCACGTATTTATCCTTTATTGAAAGTACTCATTCTTCCCAATTCCTTTCTTCCACGTATTTATCCTTTATTGAAAGTACTCATTCCTCCCAATTCCTTTCTTCCAAAGTATTTATCCTTTATTGAAAGTACTCATTCTTCCCAATTCCTTTCTTCCACGTATTTATCCTTTATTGAAAGTACTCATTCCTCCCAATTCCTTTCTTCCACGTATTTATCCTTTATTGAAAGTACTCATTCGTCCCAATTCCTTTCTTCCACGTATTTATCCTTTATTGAAAGTACTCATTCTTCCCAATTCCTTTCTTCCACGTATTTATCCTTTATTGAAAGTACTCATTCTTCCCAATTCCTTTCTTCCACGTATTTATCCTTTATTGAAAGTACTCATTCTTCCCAATTCCTTTCTTCCACGTATTTACCCTTTATTGAAAGTACTCATTCTTCCCAATTCCTTTCTTCCACGTATTTATCTTTTATTGAAAGTACTCATTCCTCCCAATTCCTTTCTTCCAAATATTTATCCTTTATTGAAAGTACTCATTCCTCCCAATTCCTTTCTTCCACGTATTTATCCTTTATTGAAAGTACTCATTCTTCCCAATTCCTTTCTTCCACGTATTTATCCTTTATTGAAAGTACTCATTCTTCCCAATTCCTTTCTTCCACGTATTTATCCTTTATTGAAAGTACTCATTCGTCCCAATTCCTTTCTTCCAAATATTTATCCTTTATTGAAAGTACTCATTCCTCCCAATTCCTTTCTTCCAAATATTTATCCTTTATTGAAAGTACTCATTCCTCCCAATTCCTTTCTTCCACGTATTTATCCTTTATTGAAAGTACTCATTCCTCCCAATTCCTTTCTTCCAAATATTTAACCTTTATTGAAAGTACTCATTCCTCCCAATTCCCTTCTTCCAAATATTTATCCTTTATTGAAAGTACTCATTCTTCCCAATTCCTTTCTTCCAAGTATTTATCCTTTATTGAAAGTACTCATTCGTCCCAATTCCTTTCTTCCAAATATTTATCCTTTATTGAAAGTACTCATTCCACCCAGTTCCTTTCTTCCAAATATTTATCCTTTATTGAAAGTACTCATTCCTCCCAATTCCTTTCTTCCAAATATTTATCCTTTATTGAAAGTACTCATTCCTCCCAATTCCTTTCTTCCACGTATTTATCCTTTATTGAAAGTACTCATTCCTCCCAATTCCTTTCTTCCAAATATTTAACCTTTATTGAAAGTACTCATTCCTCCCAATTCCCTTCTTCCAAATATTTATCCTTTATTGAAAGTACTCATTCCTCCCAGTTCCTTTCTTCCAAATATTTATCCTTTATTGAAAGTACTCATTCCTCCCAATTCCCTTCTTCCACGTATTTATCCTTTATTGAAAGTACTCATTCCTCCCAATTCCTTTCTTCCAAATATTTATCCTTTATTGAAAGTACTCATTCCTCCCAATTCCCTTCTTCCACGTATTTATCCTTTATTGAAAGTACTCATTCCTCCCAATTCCTTTCTTCCAAATATTTATCCTTTATTGAAAGTACTCATTCCACCCAATTCCTTTCTTCCAAATATTTATCTTTTATTGAAAGTACGCATTCCTCCCAATTCCTTTCTTCCAAATATTTATCCTTTATTGAAAGTACTCATTCCTCCCAGTTCCTTTCTTCCAAATATTTATCCTTTATTGAAAGTACTCATTCCTCCCAATTCCCTTCTTCCAAATATTTATCCTTTATTGAAAGTACTCATTCCTCCCAGTTCCTTTCTTCCAAATATTTATCCTTTATTGAAAGTACTCATTCCTCCTAATTCCTTTCTTCCAAGTATTTATCCTTTATTGAAAGTACTCATTCCTCCCAGTTCCTTTGTTCCAAATATTTATCCTTTATTGAAAGTACTCATTCCTCCCAATTCCTTTCTTCCAAATATTTATCCTTTATTGAAAGTACTCATTCCTCCCAGTTCCTTTCTTCCAAATATTTATCCTTTATTGAAAGTACTCATTCCTCCCAATTCCTTTCTTCCAAATATTTATCCTTTATTGAAAGTACTCATTCCTCCCAATTCCTTTCTTCCAAATATTTATCCTTTATTGAAAGTACTCATTCCTCCCAATTCCTTTCTTCCAAATATTTATCCTTTATTGAAAGTACTCATTCCTCCCAGTTCCTTTCTTCCAAATATTTATCCTTTATTGAAGGTACTCATTCCTCCCAATTCCCTTCTTCCAAATATTTATCCTTTATTGAAAGTACTCATTCCTCCCAGTTCCTTTCTTCCAAATATTTATCCTTTATTGAAAGTACTCATTCCTCCTAATTCCTTTCTTCCAAGTATTTATCCTTTATTGAAAGTACTCATTCCTCCCAGTTCCTTTGTTCCAAATATTTATCCTTTATTGAAAGTACTCATTCCTCCCAATTCCTTTCTTCCAAATATTTATCCTTTATTGAAAGTACTCATTCCCCCCAGTTCCTTTCTTCCAAATATTTATCCTTTATTTAAAGTACTCATTCCTCCCAATTCCTTTCTTCCAAGTATTTATCCTTTATTGAAAGTACTCATTCCTCCCAATTCCTTTTTTCCAAATATTTATCCTTTATTGAAAGTACTCATTCCTCCCAGTTCCTTTCTTCCAAATATTTATCCTTTATTGAAAGTACTCATTCCTCCCAGTTCCTTTCTTCCAAATATTTATCCTTTATTGAAAGTACTCATTCCTCCCAGTTCCTTTCTTCCAAATATTTATCCTTTATTGAAAGTACTCATTCCTCCCAATTCCTTTCTTCGAAATATTTATCCATTATTGAAAGTACTCATTCCTCCCAATTCCTTTCTTCCAAATATTTATCCTTTATTGAAAGTACTCATTCCTCCCAATTCCTTTCTTCCAAATATTTATCCTTTATTGAAAGTACTCATTCCTCCCAATTCCTTTCTTCCAAATATTTATCCTTTATTGAAAGTACTCATTCCTCCCAGTTCCTTTCTTCCAAATATTTATCCTTTATTGAAAGTACTCATTCCTCCCAATTCCCTTCTTCCAAATATTTATCCTTTATTGAAAGTACTCATTCCTCCCAGTTCCTTTCTTCCAAATATTTATCCTTTATTGAAAGTACTCATTCCTCCTAATTCCTTTCTTCCAAGTATTTATCCTTTATTGAAAGTACTCATTCCTCCCAGTTCCTTTGTTCCAAATATTTATCCTTTATTGAAAGTACTCATTCCTCCCAATTCCTTTCTTCCAAATATTTATCCTTTATTGAAAGTACTCATTCCTCCCAGTTCCTTTCTTCCAAATATTTATCCTTTATTGAAAGTACTCATTCCTCCCAATTCCTTTCTTCCAAATATTTATCCTTTATTGAAAGTACTCATTCCTCCCAATTCCTTTCTTCCAAGTATTTATCCTTTATTGAAAGTACTCATTCCTCCCAGTTCCTTTTTTCCAAATATTTATCCTTTATTGAAAGTACTCATTCCTCCCAGTTCCTTTCTTCCAAATATTTATCCTTTATTGAAAGTACTCATTCCTCCCAGTTCTTTTCTTCCAAATATTTATCCTTTATTGAAAGTACTCATTCCTCCCAGTTCCTTTCTTCGAAATATTTATCCTTTATTGAAAGTACTCATTCCTCCCAATTCCTTTCTTCGAAATATTTATCCTTTATTGAAAGTACTCATTCCTCCCAATTCCTTTCTTCCAAATATTTATCCTTTATTGAAAGTACTCATTCCTCCCAATTCCTTTCTTCCAAATATTTATCCTTTATTGAAAGTACTCATTCCTCCCAATTCCTTTCTTCCAAATATTTATCCTTTATTGAAAGTACTCATTCCTCCCAGTTCCTTTCTTCCAAATATTTATCCTTTATTGAAAGTACTCATTCCTCCTAATTCCTTTCTTCCAAGTATATATCCTTTATTGAAAGTACTCATTCCTCCCAATTCCTTCTACCAAATATTTATCCTTTATTGAAAGTACTCATTCCTCCCAGTTCCTTTCTTCCAAATATTTATCCTTTATTGAAAGTACTCATTCCTCCCAGTTCCTTTCTTCCAAATATTTATCCTTTATTGAATGTACTCATTCCTCCCAGTTCCTTTGTTCCAAATATTTATCCTTTATTGAAAGTACTCATTCCTCCCAATTCCTTTCTTCCAAATATTTATCCTTTATTGAAAGTACTCATTCCTCCCAGTTCCTTTCTTCCAAATATTTATCCTTTATTTAAAGTACTCATTCCTCCCAATTCCTTTCTTCCAAGTATTTATCCTTTATTGAAAGTACTCATTCCTCCCAATTCCTTTTTTCCAAATATTTATCCTTTATTGAAAGTACTCATTCCTCCCACTTCCTTTCTTCCAAATATTTATCCTTTATTGAAAGTACTCATTCCTCCCAGTTCCTTTCTTCCAAATATTCATCCTTTATTGAAAGTACTCATTCCTCCCAGTTCCTTTCTTCCAAATATTTATCCTTTATTTAAAGTACTCATTCCTCCCAATTCCTTTCTTCCAAGTATTTATCCTTTATTGAAAGTACTCATTCCTCCCAATTCCTTTTTTCCAAATATTTATCCTTTATTGAAAGTACTCATTCCTCCCAGTTCCTTTCTTCCAAATATTTATCCTTTATTGAAAGTACTCATTCCTCCCAGTTCCTTTCTTCCAAATATTTATCCTTTATTGAAAGTACTCATTCCTCCCAGTTCCTTTCTTCCAAATATTTATCCTTTATTGAAAGTACTCATTCCTCCCAATTCCTTTCTTCGAAATATTTATCCTTTATTGAAAGTACTCATTCCTCCCAATTCCTTTCTTCCAAATATTTATCCTTTATTGAAAGTACTCATTCCTCCCAATTCCTTTCTTCCTAATATTTATCCTTTATTGAAAGTACTCATTCCTCCCAATTCCTTTCTTCCAAATATTTATCCTTTATTGAAAGTACTCATTCCTCCCAGTTCCTTTCTTCCAAATATTTATCCTTTATTGAAAGTACTCATTCCTCCCAATTCCCTTCTTCCAAATATTTATCCTTTATTGAAAGTACTCATTCCTCCCAGTTCCTTTCTTCCAAATATTTATCCTTTATTGAAAGTACTCATTCCTCCTAATTCCTTTCTTCCAAGTATTTATCCTTTATTGAAAGTACTCATTCCTCCCAGTTCCTTTGTTCCAAATATTTATCCTTTATTGAAAGTACTCATTCCTCCCAATTCCTTTCTTCCAAATATTTATCCTTTATTGAAAGTACTCATTCCTCCCAGTTCCTTTCTTCCAAATATTTATCCTTTATTGAAAGTACTCATTCCTCCCAATTCCTTTCTTCCAAATATTTATCCTTTATTGAAAGTACTCATTCCTCCCAATTCCTTTCTTCCAAGTATTTATCCTTTATTGAAAGTACTCATTCCTCCCAATTCCTTTTTTCCAAATATTTATCCTTTATTGAAAGTACTCATTCCTCCCAGTTCCTTTCTTCCAAATATTTATCCTTTATTGAAAGTACTCATTCCTCCCAGTTCCTTTCTTCCAAATATTTATCCTTTATTGAAAGTACTCATTCCTCCCAGTTCCTTTCTTCCAAATATTTATCCTTTATTGAAAGTACTCATTCCTCCCAATTCCTTTCTTCGAAATATTTATCCTTTATTGAAAGTACTCATTCCTCCCAATTCCTTTCTTCGAAATATTTATCCTTTATTGAAAGTACTCATTCCTCCCAATTCCTTTCTTCCAAATATTTATCCTTTATTGAAAGTACTCATTCCTCCCAATTCCTTTCTTCCAAATATTTATCCTTTATTGAAAGTACTCATTCCTCCCAATTCCTTTCTTCCAAATATTTATCCTTTATTGAAAGTACTCATTCCTCCCAGTTCCTTTCTTCCAAATATTTATCCTTTATTGAAAGTACTCATTCCTCCCAATTCCCTTCTTCCAAATATTTATCCTTTATTGAAAGTACTCATTCCTCCCAGTTCCTTTCTTCCAAATATTTATCCTTTATTGAAAGTACTCATTCCTCCTAATTCCTTTCTTCCAAGTATTTATCCTTTATTGAAAGTACTCATTCCTCCCAGTTCCTTTGTTCCAAATATTTATCCTTTATTGAAAGTACTCATTCCTCCCAGTTCCTTTCTTCGAAATATTTATCCTTTATTGAAAGTACTCATTCCTCCCAATTCCTTTCTTCCAAATATTTATCCTTTATTGAAAGTACTCATTCCTCCCAATTCCTTTCTTCCAAATATTTATCCTTTATTGAAAGTACTCATTCCTCCCAATTCCTTTCTTCCAAATATTTATCCTTTATTGAAAGTACTCATTCCTCCCAGTTCCTTTCTTCCAAATATTTATCCTTTATTGAAAGTACTCATTCCTCCCAATTCCCTTCTTCCAAATATTTATCCTTTATTGAAAGTACTCATTCCTCCCAGTTCCTTTCTTCCAAATATTTATCCTTTATTGAAAGTACTCATTCCTCCTAATTCCTTTCTTCCAAGTATTTATCCTTTATTGAAAGTACTCATTCCTCCCAGTTCCTTTGTTCCAAATATTTATCCTTTATTGAAAGTACTCATTCCTCCCAATTCCTTTCTTCCAAATATTTATCCTTTATTGAAAGTACTCATTCCTCCCAGTTCCTTTCTTCCAAATATTTATCCTTTATTGAAAGTACTCATTCCTCCCAATTCCTTTCTTCCAAATATTTATCCTTTATTGAAAGTACTCATTCCTCCCAATTCCTTTCTTCCAAGTATTTATCCTTTATTGAAAGTACTCATTCCTCCCAATTCCTTTTTTCCAAATATTTATCCTTTATTGAAAGTACTCATTCCTCCCAGTTCCTTTCTTCCAAATATTTATCCTTTATTGAAAGTACTCATTCCTCCCAGTTCCTTTCTTCCAAATATTTATCCTTTATTGAAAGTACTCATTCCTCCCAGTTCCTTTCTTCCAAATATTTATCCTTTATTGAAAGTACTCATTCCTCCCAATTCCTTTCTTCGAAATATTTATCCTTTATTGAAAGTACTCATTCCTCCCAATTCCTTTCTTCCAAATATTTATACTTTATTGAAAGTACTCATTCCTCCCAATTCCTTTCTTCCAAATATTTATCCTTTATTGAAAGTACTCATTCCTCCCAATTCCTTTCTTCCAAATATTTATCCTTTATTGAAAGTACTCATTCCTCCCAGTTCCTTTCTTCCAAATATTTATCCTTTATTGAAAGTACTCATTCCTCCTAATTCCTTTCTTCCAAGTATATATCCTTTATTGAAAGTACTCATTCCTCCCAATTCCTTCTTCCAAATATTTATCCTTTATTGAAAGTACTCATTCCTCCCAGTTCCTTTCTTCCAAATATTTATCCTTTATTGAAAGTACTCATTCCTCCCAGTTCCTTTCTTCCAAATATTTATCCTTTATTGAATGTACTCATTCCTCCCAGTTCCTTTGTTCCAAATATTTATCCTTTATTGAAAGTACTCATTCCTCCCAATTCCTTTCTTCCAAATATTTATCCTTTATTGAAAGTACTCATTCCTCCCAGTTCCTTTCTTCCAAATATTTATCCTTTATTTAAAGTACTCATTCCTCCCAATTCCTTTCTTCCAAGTATTTATCCTTTATTGAAAGTACTCATTCCTCCCAATTCCTTTTTTCCAAATATTTATCCTTTATTGAAAGTACTCATTCCTCCCACTTCCTTTCTTCCAAATATTTATCCTTTATTGAAAGTACTCATTCCTCCCAGTTCCTTTCTTCCAAATATTCATCCTTTATTGAAAGTACTCATTCCTCCCAGTTCCTTTCTTCCAAATATTTATCCTTTATTTAAAGTACTCATTCCTCCCAATTCCTTTCTTCCAAGTATTTATCCTTTATTGAAAGTACTCATTCCTCCCAATTCCTTTTTTCCAAATATTTATCCTTTATTGAAAGTACTCATTCCTCCCAGTTCCTTTCTTCCAAATATTTATCCTTTATTGAATGTACTCATTCCTCCCAGTTCCTTTCTTCCAAATATTTATCCTTTATTGAAAGTACTCATTCCTCCCAGTTCCTTTCTTCCAAATATTTATCCTTTATTGAAAGTACTCATTCCTCCCAATTCCTTTCTTCGAAATATTTATCCTTTATTGAAAGTCCTCATTCCTCCCAATTCCTTTCTTCCAAATATTTATCCTTTATTGAAAGTACTCATTCCTCCCAATTCCTTTCTTCCAAATATTTATCCTTTATTGAAAGTACTCATTCCTCCCAATTCCTTTCTTCCAAATATTTATCCTTTATTGAAAGTACTCATTCCTCCCAGTTCCTTTCTTCCAAATATTTATCCTTTATTGAAAGTACTCATTCCTCCCAATTCCCTTCTTCCAAATATTTATCGTTTATTGAAAGTACTCATTCCTCCCAGTTCCTTTCTTCCAAATATTTATCCTTTATTGAAAGTACTCATTCCTCCTAATTCCTTTCTTCCAAGTATTTATCCTTTATTGAAAGTACTCATTCCTCCCAGTTCCTTTGTTCCAAATATTTATCCTTTATTGAAAGTACTCATTCCTCCCAATTCCTTTCTTCCAAATATTTATCCTTTATTGAAAGTACTCATTCCTCCCAGTTCCTTTCTTCCAAATATTTATCCTTTATTGAAAGTACTCATTCCTCCTAATTCCTTTCTTCCAAGTATATATCCTTTATTGAAAGTACTCATTCCTCCCAATTCCTTCTTCCAAATATTTATCCTTTATTGAAAGTACTCATTCCTCCCAGTTCCTTTCTTCCAAATATTTATCCTTTATTGAAAGTACTCATTCCTCCCAGTTCCTTTCTTCCAAATATTTATACTTTATTGAATGTACTCATTCCTCCCAGTTCCTTTGTTCCAAATATTTATCCTTTATTTAAAGTACTCATTCCTCCCAATTCCCTTCTTCCAAATATTTATCCTTTATTGAAAGTACTCATTCCTCCCAGTTCCTTTCTTCCAAATATTTATCCTTTATTGAAAGTACTCATTCCTCCTAATTCCTTTCTTCCAAGTATTTATCCTTTATTGAAAGTACTCATTCCTCCCAGTTCCTTTGTTCCAAATATTTATCCTTTATTGAAAGTACTCATTCCTCCCAATTCCTTTCTTCCAAATATTTATCCTTTATTGAAAGTACTCATTCCTCCCAGTTCCTTTCTTCCAAATATTTATCCTTTATTGAAAGTACTCATTCCTCCCAATTCCTTTCTTCCAAATATTTATCCTTTATTGAAAGTACTCATTCCTCCCAATTCCTTTCTTCCAAGTATTTATCCTTTATTGAAAGTACTCATTCCTCCCTATTCCTTTTTTCCAAATATTTATCCTTTATTGAAAGTACTCATTCCTCCCAGTTCCTTTCTTCCAAATATTTATCCTTTATTGAAAGTACTCATTCCTCCTAGTTCCTTTCTTCCAAATATTTATCCTTTATTGAAAGTACTCATTCCTCCCAGTTCCTTTCTTCCAAATATTTATCCTTTATTGAAAGTACTCATTCCTCCCAATTCCTTTCTTCGAAATATTTATCCTTTATTGAAAGTACTCATTCCTCCCAATTCCTTTCTTCCAAATATTTATCCTTTATTGAAAGTACTCATTCCTCCCAACTCCTTTCTTCCAAATATTTATCCTTTATTGAAAGTACTCATTCCTCCCAATTCCTTTCTTCCAAATATTTATCCTTTATTGAAAGTACTCATTCCTCCCAGTTCCTTTCTTCCAAATATTTATCCTTTATTGAAAGTACTCATTCCTCCTAATTCCTTTCTTCCAAGTATATATCCTTTATTGAAAGTACTCATTCCTCCCAATTCCTTCTTCCAAATATTTATCCTTTATTGAAAGTACTCATTCCTCCCAGTTCCTTTCTTCCAAATATTTATCCTTTATTGAAAGTACTCATTCCTCCCAGTTCCTTTCTTCCAAATATTTATCCTTTATTGAATGTACTCATTCCTCCCAGTTCCTTTGTTCCAAATATTTATCCTTTATTGAAAGTACTCATTCCTCCCAATTCCTTTCTTCCAAATATTTATCCTTTATTGAAAGTGCTCATTCCTCCCAGTTCCTTTCTTCCAAATATTTATCCTTTATTTAAAGTACTCATTCCTCCCAATTCCTTTCTTCCAAGTATTTATCCTTTATTGAAAGTACTCATTCCTCCCAATTCCTTTTTTCCAAATATTTATCCTTTATTGAAAGTACTCATTCCTCCCACTTCCTTTCTTCCAAATATTTATCCTTTATTGAAAGTACTCATTCCTCCCAGTTCCTTTCTTCCAAATATTCATCCTTTATTGAAAGTACTCATTCCTCCCAGTTCCTTTCTTCCAAATATTTATCCTTTATTTAAAGTACTCATTCCTCCCAATTCCTTTCTTCCAAGTATTTATCCTTTATTGAAAGTACTCATTCCTCCCAATTCCTTTTTTCCAAATATTTATCCTTTATTGAAAGTACTCATTCCTCCCAGTTCCTTTCTTCCAAATATTTATCCTTTATTGAAAGTACTCATTCCTCCCAGTTCCTTTCTTCCAAATATTTATCCTTTATTGAAAGTACTCATTCCTCCCAGTTCCTTTCTTCCAAATATTTATCCTTTATTGAAAGTACTCATTCCTCCCAGTTCCTTTCTTCGAAATATTTATCCTTTATTGAAAGTACTCATTCCTCCCAATTCCTTTCTTCCAAATATTTATCCTTTATTGAAAGTACTCATTCCTCCCAATTCCTTTCTTCCAAATATTTATCCTTTATTGAAAGTACTCATTCCTCCCAATTCCTTTCTTCCAAATATTTATCCTTTATTGAAAGTACTCATTCCTCCCAGTTCCTTTCTTCCAAATATTTATCCTTTATTGAAAGTACTCATTCCTCCCAATTCCCTTCTTCCAAATATTTATCCTTTATTGAAAGTACTCATTCCTCCCAGTTCCTTTCTTCCAAATATTTATCCTTTATTGAAAGTACTCATTCCTCCTAATTCCTTTCTTCCAAGTATTTATCCTTTATTGAAAGTACTCATTCCTCCCAGTTCCTTTGTTCCAAATATTTATCCTTTATTGAAAGTACTCATTCCTCCCAGTTCCTTTCTTCGAAATATTTATCCTTTATTGAAAGTACTCATTCCTCCCAATTCCTTTCTTCCAAATATTTATCCTTTATTGAAAGTACTCATTCCTCCCAATTCCTTTCTTCCAAATATTTATCCTTTATTGAAAGTACTCATTCCTCCCAATTCCTTTCTTCCAAATATTTATCCTTTATTGAAAGTACTCATTCCTCCCAGTTCCTTTCTTCCAAATATTTATCCTTTATTGAAAGTACTCATTCCTCCCAATTCCCTTCTTCCAAATATTTATCCTTTATTGAAAGTACTCATTCCTCCCAGTTCCTTTCTTCCAAATATTTATCCTTTATTGAAAGTACTCATTCCTCCTAATTCCTTTCTTCCAAGTATTTATCCTTTATTGAAAGTACTCATTCCTCCCAGTTCCTTTGTTCCAAATATTTATCCTTTATTGAAAGTACTCATTCCTCCCAATTCCTTTCTTCCAAATATTTATCCTTTATTGAAAGTACTCATTCCTCCCAGTTCCTTTCTTCCAAATATTTATCCTTTATTGAAAGTACTCATTCCTCCCAATTCCTTTCTTCCAAATATTTATCCTTTATTGAAAGTACTCATTCCTCCCAATTCCTTTCTTCCAAGTATTTATCCTTTATTGAAAGTACTCATTCCTCCCAATTCCTTTTTTCCAAATATTTATCCTTTATTGAAAGTACTCATTCCTCCCAGTTCCTTTCTTCCAAATATTTATCCTTTATTGAAAGTACTCATTCCTCCCAGTTCCTTTCTTCCAAATATTTATCCTTTATTGAAAGTACTCATTCCTCCCAGTTCCTTTCTTCCAAATATTTATCCTTTATTGAAAGTACTCATTCCTCCCAATTCCTTTCTTCGAAATATTTATCCTTTATTGAAAGTACTCATTCCTCCCAATTCCTTTCTTCCAAATATTTATCCTTTATTGAAAGTACTCATTCCTCCCAATTCCTTTCTTCCAAATATTTATCCTTTATTGAAAGTACTCATTCCTCCCAATTCCTTTCTTCCAAATATTTATCCTTTATTGAAAGTACTCATTCCTCCCAGTTCCTTTCTTCCAAATATTTATCCTTTATTGAAAGTACTCATTCCTCCTAATTCCTTTCTTCCAAGTATATATCCTTTATTGAAAGTACTCATTCCTCCCAATTCCTTCTTCCAAATATTTATCCTTTATTGAAAGTACTCATTCCTCCCAGTTCCTTTCTTCCAAATATTTATCCTTTATTGAAAGTACTCATTCCTCCCAGTTCCTTTCTTCCAAATATTTATCCTTTATTGAATGTACTCATTCCTCCCAGTTCCTTTGTTCCAAATATTTATCCTTTATTGAAAGTACTCATTCCTCCCAATTCCTTTCTTCCAAATATTTATCCTTTATTGAAAGTACTCATTCCTCCCAATTCCTTTCTTCCAAATATTTATCCTTTATTTAAAGTACTCATTCCTCCCAATTCCTTTCTTCCAAGTATTTATCCTTTATTGAAAGTACTCATTCCTCCCAATTCCTTTTTTCCAAATATTTATCCTTTATTGAAAGTACTCATTCCTCCCACTTCCTTTCTTCCAAATATTTATCCTTTATTGAAAGTACTCATTCCTCCCAGTTCCTTTCTTCCAAATATTCATCCTTTATTGAAAGTACTCATTCCTCCCAGTTCCTTTCTTCCAAATATTTATCCTTTATTTAAAGTACTCATTCCTCCCAATTCCTTTCTTCCAAGTATTTATCCTTTATTGAAAGTACTCATTCCTCCCAATTCCTTTTTTCCAAATATTTATCCTTTATTGAAAGTACTCATTCCTCCCAGTTCCTTTCTTCCAAATATTTATCCTTTATTGAATGTACTCATTCCTCCCAGTTCCTTTCTTCCAAATATTTATCCTTTATTGAAAGTACTCATTCCTCCCAGTTCCTTTCTTCCAAATATTTATCCTTTATTGAAAGTACTCATTCCTCCCAATTCCTTTCTTCGAAATATTTATCCTTTATTGAAAGTCCTCATTCCTCCCAATTCCTTTCTTCCAAATATTTATCCTTTATTGAAAGTACTCATTCCTCCCAATTCCTTTCTTCCAAATATTTATCCTTTATTGAAAGTACTCATTCCTCCCAATTCCTTTCTTCCAAATATTTATCCTTTATTGAAAGTACTCATTCCTCCCAGTTCCTTTCTTCCAAATATTTATCCTTTATTGAAAGTACTCATTCCTCCCAATTCCCTTCTTCCAAATATTTATCCTTTATTGAAAGTACTCATTCCTCCCAGTTCCTTTCTTCCAAATATTTATCCTTTATTGAAAGTACTCATTCCTCCTAATTCCTTTCTTCCAAGTATTTATCCTTTATTGAAAGTACTCATTCCTCCCAGTTCCTTTGTTCCAAATATTTATCCTTTATTGAAAGTACTCATTCCTCCCAATTCCTTTCTTCCAAATATTTATCCTTTATTGAAAGTACTCATTCCTCCCAGTTCCTTTCTTCCAAATATTTATCCTTTATTGAAAGTACTCATTCCTCCCAATTCCTTTCTTCCAAATATTTATCCTTTATTGAAAGTACTCATTCCTCCCAATTCCTTTCTTCCAAGTATTTATCCTTTATTGAAAGTACTCATTCCTCCCAATTCCTTTTTTCCAAATATTTATCCTTTATTGAAAGTACTCATTCCTCCCAGTTCCTTTCTTCCAAATATTTATCCTTTATTGAAAGTACTCATTCCTCCCAGTTCCTTTCTTCCAAATATTTATCCTTTATTGAAAGTACTCATTCCTCCCAGTTCCTTTCTTCCAAATATTTATCCTTTATTGAAAGTACTCATTCCTCCCAATTCCTTTCTTCGAAATATTTATCCTTTATTGAATGTACTCATTCCTCCCAATTCCTTTCTTCCAAATATTTATCCTTTATTGAAAGTACTCATTCCTCCCAATTCCTTTCTTCCAAATATTTATCCTTTATTGAAAGTACTCATTCCTCCCAATTCCTTTCTTCCAAATATTTATCCTTTATTGAAAGTACTCATTCCTCCCAGTTCCTTTCTTCCAAATATTTATCCTTTATTGAAAGTACTCATTCCTCCTAATTCCTTTCTTCCAAGTATATATCCTTTATTGAAAGTACTCATTCCTCCCAATTCCTTCTTCCAAATATTTATCCTTTATTGAAAGTACTCATTCCTCCCAGTTCCTTTCTTCCAAATATTTATCCTTTATTGAAAGTACTCATTCCTCCCAGTTCCTTTCTTCCAAATATTTATCCTTTATTGAATGTACTCATTCCTCCCAGTTCCTTTGTTCCAAATATTTATCCTTTATTTAAAGTACTCATTCCTCCCAATTCCCTTCTTCCAAATATTTATCCTTTATTGAAAGTACTCATTCCTCCCAGTTCCTTTCTTCCAAATATTTATCCTTTATTGAAAGTACTCATTCCTCCTAATTCCTTTCTTCCAAGTATTTATCCTTTATTGAAAGTACTCATTCCTCCCAGTTCCTTTGTTCCAAATATTTATCCTTTATTGAAAGTACTCATTCCTCCCAATTCCTTTCTTCCAAATATTTATCCTTTATTGAAAGTACTCATTCCTCCCAGTTCCTTTCTTCCAAATATTTATCCTTTATTGAAAGTACTCATTCCTCCCAATTCCTTTCTTCCAAATATTTATCCTTTATTGAAAGTACTCATTCCTCCCAATTCCTTTCTTCCAAGTATTTATCCTTTATTGAAAGTACTCATTCCTCCCAATTCCTTTCTTCCAAATATTTATCCTTTATTGAAAGTACTCATTCCTCCCAGTTCCTTTCTTCCAAATATTTATCCTTTATTGAAAGTACTCATTCCTCCCAGTTCCTTTCTTCCAAATATTTATCCTTTATTGAATGTACTCATTCCTCCCAGTTCCTTTCTTCCAAATATTTATCCTTTATTGAAAGTACTCATTCCTCCCAGTTCCTTTGTTCCAAATATTTATCCTTTATTGAAAGTACTCATTCCTCCTAATTCCTTTCTTCCAAGTATATATCCTTTATTGAAAGTACTCATTCCTCCCAATTCCTTCTTCCAAATATTTATCCTTTATTGAAAGTACTCATTCCTCCCAGTTCCTTTCTTCCAAATATTTATCCTTTATTGAAAGTACTCATTCCTCCCAGTTCCTTTCTTCCAAATATTTATCCTTTATTGAAAGTACTCATTCCTCCCAATTCCTTTCTTCCAAGTATTTATCCTTTATTGAAAGTACTCATTCCTCCCAATTCCTTTCTTCCAAATATTTATCCTTTATTGAAAGTACTCATTCCTCCCAATTCCTTTCTTCCAAGTATTTATCCTTTATTGAAAGTACTTATTCCTCCCAATTTCTTTCTTCCAAATATTTATCCTTTATTGAAAGTACTCATTCCTCCCAATTCCTTTCTTCAAAATATTTATCCTTTATTGAAAGTACTCATTCCTCCCAATTCCTTTCTTCCAAATATTTATCCTTTATTGAAAGTACTCATTCCTCCCAATTCCTTTCTTCCAAATATTTATCCTTTATTGAAAGTACTCATTCCTCCCAGTTCCTTTCTTCCAAATATTTATCCTTTATTGAAAGTACTCATTCCTCCCAGTTCCTTTCTTCCAAATATTTATCCTTTATTGAAAGTACTCATTCCTCCCAATTTCTTTCTTCCAAATATGTATCCTTTATTGAAAGTACTCATTCCTCCCAATTCCTTTCTTCCAAATATTTATCCTTTATTGAAAGTACTCATTCCTCCCAATTCCTTTCTTCCAAATATTTATCCTTTATTGAAAGTACTCATTCCTCCCAATTCCTTTCTTCCAAATATTTATCCTTTATTGAAAGTACTCATTCCTCCCAATTCCTTTCTTCCAAATATTTATCCTTTATTGAAAGTACTCATTCCTCCCAATTCCTTTCTTCCAAATATTTATCCTTTATTGAAAGTACTCATTCCTCCCAGTTACTTTCTTCCAAATATTTATCCTTTATTGAAAGTACTCATTCCTCCCAGTTCCTTTCTTCCAAATATTTATCCTTTATTGAATGTACTCATTCCTCCCAGTTCCTTTGTTCCAAATATTTATCCTTTATTGAAAGTACTCATTCCTCCCAATTCCTTTCTTCCAAATATTTATCCTTTATTGAAAGTACTCATTCCTCCCAGTTCCTTTCTTCCAAATATTTATCCTTTATTTAAAGTACTCATTCCTCCCAATTCCTTTCTTCCAAGTATTTATCCTTTATTGAAAGTACTCATTCCTCCCAATTCCTTTTTTCCAAATATTTATCCTTTATTGAAAGTACTCATTCCTCCCACTTCCTTTCTTCCAAATATTTATCCTTTATTGAAAGTACTCATTCCTCCCAGTTCCTTTCTTCCAAATATTCATCCTTTATTGAAAGTACTCATTCCTCCCAGTTCCTTTCTTCCAAATATTTATCCTTTATTTAAAGTACTCATTCCTCCCAATTCCTTTCTTCCAAGTATTTATCCTTTATTGAAAGTACTCATTCCTCCCAATTCCTTTTTTCCAAATATTTATCCTTTATTGAAAGTACTCATTCCTCCCAGTTCCTTTCTTCCAAATATTTATCCTTTATTGAAAGTACTCATTCCTCCCAGTTCCTTTCTTCCAAATATTTATCCTTTATTGAAAGTACTCATTCCTCCCAGTTCCTTTCTTCCAAATATTTATCCTTTATTGAAAGTACTCATTCCTCCCAATTCCTTTCTTCGAAATATTTATCCTTTATTGAAAGTACTCATTCCTCCCAATTCCTTTCTTCCAAATATTTATCCTTTATTGAAAGTACTCATTCCTCCCAATTCCTTTCTTCCAAATATTTATCCTTTATTGAAAGTACTCATTCCTCCCAATTCCTTTCTTCCAAATATTTATCCTTTATTGAAAGTACTCATTCCTCCCAGTTCCTTTCTTCCAAATATTTATCCTTTATTGAAAGTACTCATTCCTCCCAATTCCCTTCTTCCAAATATTTATCCTTTATTGAAAGTACTCATTCCTCCCAGTTCCTTTCTTCCAAATATTTATCCTTTATTGAAAGTACTCATTCCTCCTAATTCCTTTCTTCCAAGTATTTATCCTTTATTGAAAGTACTCATTCCTCCCAGTTCCTTTGTTCCAAATATTTATCCTTTATTGAAAGTACTCATTCCTCCCAATTCCTTTCTTCCAAATATTTATCCTTTATTGAAAGTACTCATTCCTCCCAGTTCCTTTCTTCCAAATATTTATCCTTTATTGAAAGTACTCATTCCTCCCAATTCCTTTCTTCCAAATATTTATCCTTTATTGAAAGTACTCATTCCTCCCAATTCCTTTCTTCCAAGTATTTATCCTTTATTGAAAGTACTCATTCCTCCCAATTCCTTTTTTCCAAATATTTATCCTTTATTGAAAGTACTCATTCCTCCCAGTTCCTTTCTTCCAAATATTTATCCTTTATTGAAAGTACTCATTCCTCCCAGTTCCTTTCTTCCAAATATTTATCCTTTATTGAAAGTACTCATTCCTCCCAGTTCCTTTCTTCCAAATATTTATCCTTTATTGAAAGTACTCATTCCTCCCAATTCCTTTCTTCGAAATATTTATCCTTTATTGAAAGTACTCATTCCTCCCAATTCCTTTCTTCGAAATATTTATCCTTTATTGAAAGTACTCATTCCTCCCAGTTCCTTTCTTCCAAATATTTATCCTTTATTGAAAGTACTCATTCCTCCCAATTCCTTTCTTCCAAATATTTATCCTTTATTGAAAGTACTCATTCCTCCCAATTCCTTTCTTCCAAGTATTTATCCTTTATTGAAAGTACTCATTCCTCCCAATTCCTTTTTTCCAAATATTTATCCTTTATTGAAAGTACTCATTCCTCCCAGTTCCTTTCTTCCAAATATTTATCCTTTATTGAAAGTACTCATTCCTCCCAGTTCCTTTCTTCCAAATATTTATCCTTTATTGAAAGTACTCATTCCTCCCAGTTCCTTTCTTCCAAATATTTATCCTTTATTGAAAGTACTCATTCCTCCCAATTCCTTTCTTCGAAATATTTATCCTTTATTGAAAGTACTCATTCCTCCCAATTCCTTTCTTCGAAATATTTATCCTTTATTGAAAGTACTCATTCCTCCCAATTCCTTTCTTCCAAATATTTATCCTTTATTGAAAGTACTCATTCCTCCCAATTCCTTTCTTCCAAATATTTATCCTTTATTGAAAGTACTCATTCCTCCCAATTCCTTTCTTCCAAATATTTATCCTTTATTGAAAGTACTCATTCCTCCCAGTTCCTTTCTTCCAAATATTTATCCTTTATTGAAAGTACTCATTCCTCCCAATTCCCTTCTTCCAAATATTTATCCTTTATTGAAAGTACTCATTCCTCCCAGTTCCTTTCTTCCAAATATTTATCCTTTATTGAAAGTACTCATTCCTCCTAATTCCTTTCTTCCAAGTATTTATCCTTTATTGAAAGTACTCATTCCTCCCAGTTCCTTTGTTCCAAATATTTATCCTTTATTGAAAGTACTCATTCCTCCCAGTTCCTTTCTTCGAAATATTTATCCTTTATTGAAAGTACTCATTCTTCCCAATTCCTTTCTTCCAAATATTTATCCTTTATTGAAAGTACTCATTCCTCCCAATTCCTTTCTTCCAAATATTTATCCTTTATTGAAAGTACTCATTCCTCCCAATTCCTTTCTTCCAAATATTTATCCTTTATTGAAAGTACTCATTCCTCCCAGTTCCTTTCTTCCAAATATTTATCCTTTATTGAAAGTACTCATTCCTCCCAATTCCCTTCTTCCAAATATTTATCCTTTATTGAAAGTACTCATTCCTCCCAGTTCCTTTCTTCCAAATATTTATCCTTTATTGAAAGTACTCATTCCTCCTAATTCCTTTCTTCCAAGTATTTATCCTTTATTGAAAGTACTCATTCCTCCCAGTTCCTTTGTTCCAAATATTTATCCTTTATTGAAAGTACTCATTCCTCCCAATTCCTTTCTTCCAAATATTTATCCTTTATTGAAAGTACTCATTCCTCCCAGTTCCTTTCTTCCAAATATTTATCCTTTATTGAAAGTACTCATTCCTCCCAATTCCTTTCTTCCAAATATTTATCCTTTATTGAAAGTACTCATTCCTCCCAGTTCCTTTCTTCCAAATATTTATCCTTTATTGAAAGTACTCATTCCTCCTAATTCCTTTCTTCCAAGTATATATCCTTTATTGAAAGTACTCATTCCTCCCAATTCCTTCTTCCAAATATTTATCCTTTATTGAAAGTACTCATTCCTCCCAGTTCCTTTCTTCCAAATATTTATCCTTTATTGAAAGTACTCATTCCTCCCAGTTCCTTTCTTCCAAATATTTATCCTTTATTGAATGTACTCATTCCTCCCAGTTCCTTTGTTCCAAATATTTATCCTTTATTGAAAGTACTCATTCCTCCCAATTCCTTTCTTCCAAATATTTATCCTTTATTGAAAGTACTCATTCCTCCCAGTTCCTTTCTTCCAAATATTTATCCTTTATTTAAAGTACTCATTCCTCCCAATTCCTTTCTTCCAAGTATTTATCCTTTATTGAAAGTACTCATTCCTCCCAATTCCTTTTTTCCAAATATTTATCCTTTATTGAAAGTACTCATTCCTCCCACTTCCTTTCTTCCAAATATTTATCCTTTATTGAAAGTACTCATTCCTCCCAGTTCCTTTCTTCCAAATATTCATCCTTTATTGAAAGTACTCATTCCTCCCAGTTCCTTTCTTCCAAATATTTATCCTTTATTTAAAGTACTCATTCCTCCCAATTCCTTTCTTCCAAGTATTTATCCTTTATTGAAAGTACTCATTCCTCCCAATTCCTTTTTTCCAAATATTTATCCTTTATTGAAAGTACTCATTCCTCCCAGTTCCTTTCTTCCAAATATTTATCCTTTATTGAATGTACTCATTCCTCCCAGTTCCTTTCTTCCAAATATTTATCCTTTATTGAAAGTACTCATTCCTCCCAGTTCCTTTCTTCCAAATATTTATCCTTTATTGAAAGTACTCATTCCTCCCAATTCCTTTCTTCGAAATATTTATCCTTTATTGAAAGTCCTCATTCCTCCCAATTCCTTTCTTCCAAATATTTATCCTTTATTGAAAGTACTCATTCCTCCCAATTCCTTTCTTCCAAATATTTATCCTTTATTGAAAGTACTCATTCCTCCCAATTCCTTTCTTCCAAATATTTATCCTTTATTGAAAGTACTCATTCCTCCCAGTTCCTTTCTTCCAAATATTTATCCTTTATTGAAAGTACTCATTCCTCCCAATTCCCTTCTTCCAAATATTTATCCTTTATTGAAAGTACTCATTCCTCCCAGTTCCTTTCTTCCAAATATTTATCCTTTATTGAAAGTACTCATTCCTCCTAATTCCTTTCTTCCAAGTATTTATCCTTTATTGAAAGTACTCATTCCTCCCAGTTCCTTTGTTCCAAATATTTATCCTTTATTGAAAGTACTCATTCCTCCCAATTCCTTTCTTCCAAATATTTATCCTTTATTGAAAGTACTCATTCCTCCCAGTTCCTTTCTTCCAAATATTTATCCTTTATTGAAAGTACTCATTCCTCCTAATTCCTTTCTTCCAAGTATATATCCTTTATTGAAAGTACTCATTCCTCCCAATTCCTTCTTCCAAATATTTATCCTTTATTGAAAGTACTCATTCCTCCCAGTTCCTTTCTTCCAAATATTTATCCTTTATTGAAAGTACTCATTCCTCCCAGTTCCTTTCTTCCAAATATTTATACTTTATTGAATGTACTCATTCCTCCCAGTTCCTTTGTTCCAAATATTTATCCTTTATTTAAAGTACTCATTCCTCCCAATTCCCTTCTTCCAAATATTTATCCTTTATTGAAAGTACTCATTCCTCCCAGTTCCTTTCTTCCAAATATTTATCCTTTATTGAAAGTACTCATTCCTCCTAATTCCTTTCTTCCAAGTATTTATCCTTTATTGAAAGTACTCATTCCTCCCAGTTCCTTTGTTCCAAATATTTATCCTTTATTGAAAGTACTCATTCCTCCCAATTCCTTTCTTCCAAATATTTATCCTTTATTGAAAGTACTCATTCCTCCCAGTTCCTTTCTTCCAAATATTTATCCTTTATTGAAAGTACTCATTCCTCCCAATTCCTTTCTTCCAAATATTTATCCTTTATTGAAAGTACTCATTCCTCCCAATTCCTTTCTTCCAAGTATTTATCCTTTATTGAAAGTACTCATTCCTCCCTATTCCTTTTTTCCAAATATTTATCCTTTATTGAAAGTACTCATTCCTCCCAGTTCCTTTCTTCCAAATATTTATCCTTTATTGAAAGTACTCATTCCTCCTAGTTCCTTTCTTCCAAATATTTATCCTTTATTGAAAGTACTCATTCCTCCCAGTTCCTTTCTTCCAAATATTTATCCTTTATTGAAAGTACTCATTCCTCCCAATTCCTTTCTTCGAAATATTTATCCTTTATTGAAAGTACTCATTCCTCCCAATTCCTTTCTTCCAAATATTTATCCTTTATTGAAAGTACTCATTCCTCCCAACTCCTTTCTTCCAAATATTTATCCTTTATTGAAAGTACTCATTCCTCCCAATTCCTTTCTTCCAAATATTTATCCTTTATTGAAAGTACTCATTCCTCCCAGTTCCTTTCTTCCAAATATTTATCCTTTATTGAAAGTACTCATTCCTCCTAATTCCTTTCTTCCAAGTATATATCCTTTATTGAAAGTACTCATTCCTCCCAATTCCTTCTTCCAAATATTTATCCTTTATTGAAAGTACTCATTCCTCCCAGTTCCTTTCTTCCAAATATTTATCCTTTATTGAAAGTACTCATTCCTCCCAGTTCCTTTCTTCCAAATATTTATCCTTTATTGAATGTACTCATTCCTCCCAGTTCCTTTGTTCCAAATATTTATCCTTTATTGAAAGTACTCATTCCTCCCAATTCCTTTCTTCCAAATATTTATCCTTTATTGAAAGTGCTCATTCCTCCCAGTTCCTTTCTTCCAAATATTTATCCTTTATTTAAAGTACTCATTCCTCCCAATTCCTTTCTTCCAAGTATTTATCCTTTATTGAAAGTACTCATTCCTCCCAATTCCTTTTTTCCAAATATTTATCCTTTATTGAAAGTACTCATTCCTCCCACTTCCTTTCTTCCAAATATTTATCCTTTATTGAAAGTACTCATTCCTCCCAGTTCCTTTCTTCCAAATATTCATCCTTTATTGAAAGTACTCATTCCTCCCAGTTCCTTTCTTCCAAATATTTATCCTTTATTTAAAGTACTCATTCCTCCCAATTCCTTTCTTCCAAGTATTTATCCTTTATTGAAAGTACTCATTCCTCCCAATTCCTTTTTTCCAAATATTTATCCTTTATTGAAAGTACTCATTCCTCCCAGTTCCTTTCTTCCAAATATTTATCCTTTATTGAAAGTACTCATTCCTCCCAGTTCCTTTCTTCCAAATATTTATCCTTTATTGAAAGTACTCATTCCTCCCAGTTCCTTTCTTCCAAATATTTATCCTTTATTGAAAGTACTCATTCCTCCCAGTTCCTTTCTTCGAAATATTTATCCTTTATTGAAAGTACTCATTCCTCCCAATTCCTTTCTTCCAAATATTTATCCTTTATTGAAAGTACTCATTCCTCCCAATTCCTTTCTTCCAAATATTTATCCTTTATTGAAAGTACTCATTCCTCCCAATTCCTTTCTTCCAAATATTTATCCTTTATTGAAAGTACTCATTCCTCCCAGTTCCTTTCTTCCAAATATTTATCCTTTATTGAAAGTACTCATTCCTCCCAATTCCCTTCTTCCAAATATTTATCCTTTATTGAAAGTACTCATTCCTCCCAGTTCCTTTCTTCCAAATATTTATCCTTTATTGAAAGTACTCATTCCTCCTAATTCCTTTCTTCCAAGTATTTATCCTTTATTGAAAGTACTCATTCCTCCCAGTTCCTTTGTTCCAAATATTTATCCTTTATTGAAAGTACTCATTCCTCCCAGTTCCTTTCTTCGAAATATTTATCCTTTATTGAAAGTACTCATTCCTCCCAATTCCTTTCTTCCAAATATTTATCCTTTATTGAAAGTACTCATTCCTCCCAATTCCTTTCTTCCAAATATTTATCCTTTATTGAAAGTACTCATTCCTCCCAATTCCTTTCTTCCAAATATTTATCCTTTATTGAAAGTACTCATTCCTCCCAGTTCCTTTCTTCCAAATATTTATCCTTTATTGAAAGTACTCATTCCTCCCAATTCCCTTCTTCCAAATATTTATCCTTTATTGAAAGTACTCATTCCTCCCAGTTCCTTTCTTCCAAATATTTATCCTTTATTGAAAGTACTCATTCCTCCTAATTCCTTTCTTCCAAGTATTTATCCTTTATTGAAAGTACTCATTCCTCCCAGTTCCTTTGTTCCAAATATTTATCCTTTATTGAAAGTACTCATTCCTCCCAATTCCTTTCTTCCAAATATTTATCCTTTATTGAAAGTACTCATTCCTCCCAGTTCCTTTCTTCCAAATATTTATCCTTTATTGAAAGTACTCATTCCTCCCAATTCCTTTCTTCCAAATATTTATCCTTTATTGAAAGTACTCATTCCTCCCAATTCCTTTCTTCCAAGTATTTATCCTTTATTGAAAGTACTCATTCCTCCCAATTCCTTTTTTCCAAATATTTATCCTTTATTGAAAGTACTCATTCCTCCCAGTTCCTTTCTTCCAAATATTTATCCTTTATTGAAAGTACTCATTCCTCCCAGTTCCTTTCTTCCAAATATTTATCCTTTATTGAAAGTACTCATTCCTCCCAGTTCCTTTCTTCCAAATATTTATCCTTTATTGAAAGTACTCATTCCTCCCAATTCCTTTCTTCGAAATATTTATCCTTTATTGAAAGTACTCATTCCTCCCAATTCCTTTCTTCCAAATATTTATCCTTTATTGAAAGTACTCATTCCTCCCAATTCCTTTCTTCCAAATATTTATCCTTTATTGAAAGTACTCATTCCTCCCAATTCCTTTCTTCCAAATATTTATCCTTTATTGAAAGTACTCATTCCTCCCAGTTCCTTTCTTCCAAATATTTATCCTTTATTGAAAGTACTCATTCCTCCTAATTCCTTTCTTCCAAGTATATATCCTTTATTGAAAGTACTCATTCCTCCCAATTCCTTCTTCCAAATATTTATCCTTTATTGAAAGTACTCATTCCTCCCAGTTCCTTTCTTCCAAATATTTATCCTTTATTGAAAGTACTCATTCCTCCCAGTTCCTTTCTTCCAAATATTTATCCTTTATTGAATGTACTCATTCCTCCCAGTTCCTTTGTTCCAAATATTTATCCTTTATTGAAAGTACTCATTCCTCCCAATTCCTTTCTTCCAAATATTTATCCTTTATTGAAAGTACTCATTCCTCCCAGTTCCTTTCTTCCAAATATTTATCCTTTATTTAAAGTACTCATTCCTCCCAATTCCTTTCTTCCAAGTATTTATCCTTTATTGAAAGTACTCATTCCTCCCAATTCCTTTTTTCCAAATATTTATCCTTTATTGAAAGTACTCATTCCTCCCACTTCCTTTCTTCCAAATATTTATCCTTTATTGAAAGTACTCATTCCTCCCAGTTCCTTTCTTCCAAATATTCATCCTTTATTGAAAGTACTCATTCCTCCCAGTTCCTTTCTTCCAAATATTTATCCTTTATTTAAAGTACTCATTCCTCCCAATTCCTTTCTTCCAAGTATTTATCCTTTATTGAAAGTACTCATTCCTCCCAATTCCTTTTTTCCAAATATTTATCCTTTATTGAAAGTACTCATTCCTCCCAGTTCCTTTCTTCCAAATATTTATCCTTTATTGAATGTACTCATTCCTCCCAGTTCCTTTCTTCCAAATATTTATCCTTTATTGAAAGTACTCATTCCTCCCAGTTCCTTTCTTCCAAATATTTATCCTTTATTGAAAGTACTCATTCCTCCCAATTCCTTTCTTCGAAATATTTATCCTTTATTGAAAGTCCTCATTCCTCCCAATTCCTTTCTTCCAAATATTTATCCTTTATTGAAAGTACTCATTCCTCCCAATTCCTTTCTTCCAAATATTTATCCTTTATTGAATGTACTCATTCCTCCCAATTCCTTTCTTCCAAATATTTATCCTTTATTGAAAGTACTCATTCCTCCCAGTTCCTTTCTTCCAAATATTTATCCTTTATTGAAAGTACTCATTCCTCCCAATTCCCTTCTTCCAAATATTTATCCTTTATTGAAAGTACTCATTCCTCCCAGTTCCTTTCTTCCAAATATTTATCCTTTATTGAAAGTACTCATTCCTCCTAATTCCTTTCTTCCAAGTATTTATCCTTTATTGAAAGTACTCATTCCTCCCAGTTCCTTTGTTCCAAATATTTATCCTTTATTGAAAGTACTCATTCCTCCCAATTCCTTTCTTCCAAATATTTATCCTTTATTGAAAGTACTCATTCCTCCCAGTTCCTTTCTTCCAAATATTTATCCTTTATTGAAAGTACTCATTCCTCCCAATTCCTTTCTTCCAAATATTTATCCTTTATTGAAAGTACTCATTCCTCCCAATTCCTTTCTTCCAAGTATTTATCCTTTATTGAAAGTACTCATTCCTCCCAATTCCTTTTTTCCAAATATTTATCCTTTATTGAAAGTACTCATTCCTCCCAGTTCCTTTCTTCCAAATATTTATCCTTTATTGAAAGTACTCATTCCTCCCAGTTCCTTTCTTCCAAATATTTATCCTTTATTGAAAGTACTCATTCCTCCCAGTTCCTTTCTTCCAAATATTTATCCTTTATTGAAAGTACTCATTCCTCCCAATTCCTTTCTTCGAAATATTTATCCTTTATTGAATGTACTCATTCCTCCCAATTCCTTTCTTCCAAATATTTATCCTTTATTGAAAGTACTCATTCCTCCCAATTCCTTTCTTCCAAATATTTATCCTTTATTGAAAGTACTCATTCCTCCCAATTCCTTTCTTCCAAATATTTATCCTTTATTGAAAGTACTCATTCCTCCCAGTTCCTTTCTTCCAAATATTTATCCTTTATTGAAAGTACTCATTCCTCCTAATTCCTTTCTTCCAAGTATATATCCTTTATTGAAAGTACTCATTCCTCCCAATTCCTTCTTCCAAATATTTATCCTTTATTGAAAGTACTCATTCCTCCCAGTTCCTTTCTTCCAAATATTTATCCTTTATTGAAAGTACTCATTCCTCCCAGTTCCTTTCTTCCAAATATTTATCCTTTATTGAATGTACTCATTCCTCCCAGTTCCTTTGTTCCAAATATTTATCCTTTATTTAAAGTACTCATTCCTCCCAATTCCCTTCTTCCAAATATTTATCCTTTATTGAAAGTACTCATTCCTCCCAGTTCCTTTCTTCCAAATATTTATCCTTTATTGAAAGTACTCATTCCTCCTAATTCCTTTCTTCCAAGTATTTATCCTTTATTGAAAGTACTCATTCCTCCCAGTTCCTTTGTTCCAAATATTTATCCTTTATTGAAAGTACTCATTCCTCCCAATTCCTTTCTTCCAAATATTTATCCTTTATTGAAAGTACTCATTCCTCCCAGTTCCTTTCTTCCAAATATTTATCCTTTATTGAAAGTACTCATTCCTCCCAATTCCTTTCTTCCAAATATTTATCCTTTATTGAAAGTACTCATTCCTCCCAATTCCTTTCTTCCAAGTATTTATCCTTTATTGAAAGTACTCATTCCTCCCAATTCCTTTCTTCCAAATATTTATCCTTTATTGAAAGTACTCATTCCTCCCAGTTCCTTTCTTCCAAATATTTATCCTTTATTGAAAGTACTCATTCCTCCCAGTTCCTTTCTTCCAAATATTTATCCTTTATTGAATGTACTCATTCCTCCCAGTTCCTTTCTTCCAAATATTTATCCTTTATTGAAAGTACTCATTCCTCCCAGTTCCTTTGTTCCAAATATTTATCCTTTATTGAAAGTACTCATTCCTCCTAATTCCTTTCTTCCAAGTATATATCCTTTATTGAAAGTACTCATTCCTCCCAATTCCTTCTTCCAAATATTTATCCTTTATTGAAAGTACTCATTCCTCCCAGTTCCTTTCTTCCAAATATTTATCCTTTATTGAAAGTACTCATTCCTCCCAGTTCCTTTCTTCCAAATATTTATCCTTTATTGAAAGTACTCATTCCTCCCAATTCCTTTCTTCCAAGTATTTATCCTTTATTGAAAGTACTCATTCCTCCCAATTCCTTTCTTCCAAATATTTATCCTTTATTGAAAGTACTCATTCCTCCCAATTCCTTTCTTCCAAGTATTTATCCTTTATTGAAAGTACTTATTCCTCCCAATTTCTTTCTTCCAAATATTTATCCTTTATTGAAAGTACTCATTCCTCCCAATTCCTTTCTTCAAAATATTTATCCTTTATTGAAAGTACTCATTCCTCCCAATTCCTTTCTTCCAAATATTTATCCTTTATTGAAAGTACTCATTCCTCCCAATTCCTTTCTTCCAAATATTTATCCTTTATTGAAAGTACTCATTCCTCCCAGTTCCTTTCTTCCAAATATTTATCCTTTATTGAAAGTACTCATTCCTCCCAGTTCCTTTCTTCCAAATATTTATCCTTTATTGAAAGTACTCATTCCTCCCAATTTCTTTCTTCCAAATATGTATCCTTTATTGAAAGTACTCATTCCTCCCAATTCCTTTCTTCCAAATATTTATCCTTTATTGAAAGTACTCATTCCTCCCAATTCCTTTCTTCCAAATATTTATCCTTTATTGAAAGTACTCATTCCTCCCAATTCCTTTCTTCCAAATATTTATCCTTTATTGAAAGTACTCATTCCTCCCAATTCCTTTCTTCCAAATATTTATCCTTTATTGAAAGTACTCATTCCTCCCAATTCCTTTCTTCCAAATATTTATCCTTTATTGAAAGTACTCATTCCTCCCAGTTACTTTCTTCCAAATATTTATCCTTTATTGAAAGTACTCATTCCTCCCAATTCCTTTCTTCCAAGTATTTATCCTTTATTGAAAGTACTCATTCCTCCCATTTCCTTTCTTCCAAATATTTATCCTTTATTGAAAGTACTCATTCCTCCCAAGTCCTTTCTTCCAAGTATTTATCCTTTATTGAAAGTACTCATTCCTCCCAGTTCCTTTCTTCCAAATATTTATCCTTTATTGAAAGTACTCATTCCTCCCAATTCCTTTCTTCCAAATATTTATCCTTTATTGAAAGTACTCATTCCTCCCAATTCCTTTCTTCCAAGTATTTATCCTTTATTGAAAGTACTCATTCCTCCCAATTCCTTTCTTCCAAATATTTATCCTTTATTGAAAGTACTCATTCCTCCCAATTCCTTTCTTCCAAATATTTATCTTTTATTGAAAGTACTCATTCCTCCCAGTTCCTTTCTTCCAAATATTTATCCTTTATTGAAAGTACTCATTCCTCCCAATTCCTTTCTTCCAAATATTTATCCTTTATTGAAAGTACTCATTCCTCCCAATTCCTTTCTTCCAAATATTTATCCTTTATTGAAAGTACTCATTCCTCCCAATTCCTTTCTTCCAAATATTTATCCTTTATTGAAAGTACTCATTCCTCCCAATTCCTTTCTTCCAAATATTTATCCTTTATTGAAAGTACTCATTCCTCCCAGTTCCTTTCTTCCAAATATTTATCCTTTATTGAAAGTACTCATTCCTCCCAGTTTTTTTCTTCCAAATATTTATCCTTTATTGAAAGTACTCATTCCTCCCAGTTCCTTTCTTCCAAATATTTATCCTTTATTGAAAGTACTCATTCCTCCCAATTCCTTTCTTCCAAATATTTATCCTTTATTGAAAGTACTCATTCCTCCCAATTCCTTTCTTCCAAATATTTATCCTTCATTGAAAGTACTCATTCCTCCCATTTCCTTTCTTCCAAATATTTATCCTTCATTGAAAGTACTCATTCCTCCCAATTCCTTTCTTCCAAATATTTATCCTTTATTGAAAGTACTCATTCCTCCCAATTCCTTTCTACCAAATATTTATTTATTATTGTCATTCATCGTTTTAGCAAATCTTCACTGAGGAAATATTAATTACTCACCAAATTTAAACAAGAATCGTGTTTTAATATGAACCCTTTTGAACGCATCCAACCAATCTGATGAAAAAATGTTTGTTTTCCTTTCTTTTTACTTGAAAAATAGACTAATCAGAAAGAAAACTATAATGAAACGTGCATTTATGCTTCCAAACGCAAGGTGGAGTCGGTCGTTAATTTCAAAATAAACGCATGTATGATAGATTAAGTGAAATGAAAAAGGACTTTAGCATCTTACTGCCACAAAATTTGAAATTCAGTCACTGTATATAAAGTAACAACTTCAGACTAATTCTTGATTCCTTGTTTTTATTCATTTTTTAAACGTTTTTTTATATCTTTTTTTTTTTTTTTTTTTTTTCAAAATTGTTTTTCTTCTTATCAGACGTTACAGGAATTGAAATCACATTCCGTATTTTTGGTTGTTGTATGGTCGAAGAACTTAAATCGACCTGTATACTGTGCTAGAAAAGAAGAAGCAACAAAAGCAAAGTTACAAATGAAGTTAAAGGATAAAAATTATTTATGAAATTCAAACAGTGTTACAATTATTTTCAAAGATTTCCATTTGTGCTACTAAATTTCATTGTGGTCCTGAAAAGATCCACTTTCAGACATCTGACCCATCATCAAAGTTTATTTTGGATTCTCTTTTTGCTCAGGCCGAGGACAAATACATTAGTGAATTGACATGTGCGTAGGAATACATGTAAAAATTCACATTTCCGAATTTAACTTCGTTTCACCGTTGTTTTCCAGTAGGAAAATCTAGAAGGAAAAGTTCCCATTCAACTAAACTTAATAGTAGCATATTAAATTTATTTTTTCTTTTTCACTCGATACTGTTTGGGACTTAAATCATGCTCTCGCCAAAATTAATGCGGTTATTTAATTTCTTTTCAATAGCCGTTTTAAGAAATTAGTCACTTATATTAATCCGACTTAAGCTGTGCTTTTCAATTCATATAGTATATGATAGCGCAAGCAACGTAGATGTCTTTCTTGTTTATGACATAGAGGTACTAATTCGAACTTCGAACGAAACTATTCAACGAATGACCACATGATTTATGCCTTACGAAAATACGGCTTCCGAAAGAAAAACTATCATAAAATCCAGTGGCTTACCTCAGTTTGTCAAAAAAAAAAAAAATAATTTAAGATTTCATATGATTTGCTTTTGTGAAATCAGCTTCAACTAGCATCTGCTTTTTTCGATAAAAGTTGTGTGCCTGGTGCTACTCCTGGTTCAAATCTGTGTCAATTGTGCACCCCTAATTGCGAAAGAAACAGCAACAATTTATTTATGGATACAGCGGTGCTGCTAAATGCCTCGAAGAAACTGATGCTGATGTTGCTTTCGTGAAACTGACATTATTGACAAATCCCGCAAAGAGTAATTATGAACTCCTCTGCCGATATGGTAGTACTGACAGTGTTGATGACTACACAACTTGTAATTTAGCCAAAGATACGTGGGAGAATGAAATAAAAGTAATAAATAAAATAATAATTGTTGTAACCCTGCTAAGGTTACTGAATAGAATAATCGCGCGAAGGTTGGTAATGAACGATAATATGCTACAACAATAATAAAGAATAAAAAAGAAAAAAAAACGAAATTCATTTTCACATGATGCAAGTAATAAAGAAACCGGAAAAGGTTTCTGGTTACATGCGCGAATTTATGACCTCATTACCGGAAAGGGCACAATCTTTCTCTTTCCACTTTTCAACGACATCGTTCCGTCCTGTTTTGGCAGTCCTACTCATGAAGTGAATTGGTTGTTCCAACTCAACGCAAAGCTGAACTGAGCTCTACCATTTTAACCGTTGTTATCTTAACTTACTTCTGAATTAAAAATAAAACAGACAAAGTAGAAACTAAATTTCTTTGTATGATTCTTCTATCTTTTTTGTTTACATATTGATCTCGCTCCGATATAAAAAAAATACACATGCCCTACAACTGTTAACTTCCACAGTTTCTTCTCAGGTTGTTGTTAGCAAAAATTCACTCAGCAAGAACTTATAAATATTGTTGGAATATTCACGCAGAATTCAGGCTTCTTATTCTCCGATAAACACAGCAAGAACTTGATCTTTTCCAGTTTTACCATTTCACTGTCACATGCCACTCAAGATTACGCTGCCAATCTGGGTAGTCAAGTTTGCTAATTCGAAGACCAAGGAAATCATTATTCGTTCACAAATTTTACTTGAAATCGAATATTTCTTCTTAAATAAGAATTGTTTTCTTTTTATGTTTTTCTTTATTTTTCTCTGTCCTTTATCTCATCTTTATTTTGATTTATTTAATATTTTTGTTGCAACTCAGATTATTATATTTATTATCGTTATTCAATTATCGTTCAGGCGCAGACGTGAAATTATGTGTAACTTCCCAACAAGAAATTACAAAGTGCAAGACATTTAGAAACGTTACATGTGTTTTGGGTACCGATAGTATTAATTGTGTCAATAAAATCAATAATAACAAAGCTGATGTCAAAGTTCTGGACGGAGGAGACATTTATTTGGCTGGCAAGTAAGTAAAACATTTTAAATATATTTTAAATTAATTGTTTCAATTAAAAAAACGCAAAAAATCGATACCAGTGAATATATATTGTATCTGTTCTGGCGTAAATGGTTTTGGTGTTTCGTATTTTTCCTGAAATAGTCTTCCCTAAAATATAGTTCCGTACAAAATAAGATTTACACGAACCATAAAACCTATTTGTCAAAGTTCTTTTTCTTCAGGACGATGGCGATTATGGTTCTCCACAATTTCCTATCCTTTGCATCTCTTAATAAATTTTGTCTTTTTGTGATATTCCCTAAACCCTGTTTCGTTATCCATTTACTCAAGCTTGCGAGGTAGGATATGTTTTGTTTGACTCTTCCTCTCTTGCCTTCAATCTGTCCTGTGAGTAGCAAATTTTCTAAGCCTTCTTTACTCATTATGTTCCTTAAAAATTACAACTGTCTCTTTCTGATGTTAAATATTTATTATTATTTGTTTCCATTTTCCCAAAAACTACGTCGTTACACTCATTCAATCTCTGGTATCCTCAGCAGCCTTCTGTAGTGCCACATAAGTTACAATAATTAAAAAAAGAAGAAACAAAAAATTACTAATTTTACATGTATCACTCTGTTATAAGTTTCTGGCTGGTGAAATATTAATTGATTCCAATTAATTGGGACATAACAATAACGGGACAATTAAACAACTGTCCCAGTTATGCAAAGATTTGCGATACCTAAGGTTTAAAATAATTTTAAAAAAATGAAAAATCTTGAAATTTTTACTTTAATTTTAATTTCAGGCTAATAGAATGAATTTAATATTTGTAATAAGCAAAGTACTTTACTCTTTTTAAAAAAATAATTTAAATTGACTGGAAGGAGTTTTCATTTTGAACTGAATTTAGCGCCATTTTTAGCCTTCCGACATCGCAATATAATTCTCTTTATTAAAAAAATCTGATTTGATTTCATTCCATTTTCAGATGTCACAGCATGAAACCCATCTTGTCTGAGAACAAAGTTAATACCACATCTGGAATTGGATATTATGCAGTCGCTGTAGCTAAAAAATCTTCTCAAGTCACTATTGCAACCTTGGAAGGTTAGTATATATCTGGAATTCTTAAATTGTATCGTTCAAGAATTTCATACAAATATCTGTCGACGCCAGAGTGTTTTCAAATCTTTTCTTTTACCATTCATAACTGAAAAATTCTGTTGTTTTGTGGGTTTTTTTCTCGTGTAATATTGTAAATGATTTGGAGACAAGTCTTTAATTCTGGTGATTTTCACGAGACTAAACGTATGGACACCCAGTGAAGACCGAACTCACTACTTAGTCGTAAAGGTTCTAGCTAATGAAGCTTTCTAACCATTATTCCACGCCGGAGTGCTCACCAAATGACGACGTCCTGGGTTAGACGATAAACTAAATCCGGCAGCAAGGCCTCTTATCGAGTGACTGGATGTTTTGGAGGACGTGGAAACGCCTCTTAATTGTTGTCTCCGAGTCCACTCCTATATACAAGATTAATACATATAAAATTTGTCCCTTAGTATATATATATATATATATATATATATATATATATATATATATATATATATATATATGGAGAGAGAGAGATGAGAGACGCATTGGTATCGCGTCCCCATCAAATCTATGATACCGCCCGCTCTACAGTATATCAGATGTCATTAGGTAGTATTCATATAAAATAAAAATTTTTTGTGCAATAATAGATCAAATGCAATATAGGGGAACAATTCAACTAGAAAAATTGAAAATAAATACAATGTATCTGAATAAAATTAAAGACATGTTATCATCATCTTAAATAAATCAATAATGTTTTTCGGAAACTTTTAACATCAACTTGTTTTTTTTTTTTTTTGTTAAAATATTGAATAATTTATATCATTCAACATTATGGATAAAAAATAGTGAATTTTACATAGTGTCTTTTCGAAACTTAGCATGAGTTAAACAAACTGGATGAAAAAAATGAGCCCGGAATGAAGTCAAAATCCGCGAATATTTTTCATCATTTAATAGTCAATACTACTTCTTTTCATTTGTAACGTACGTATATGTAGGTAGAAAAAAAGTAAATGTTAAGATAGCGAAGGTATATAAAAGTACAGCGCGTTTCCCATAATCAGTACGCGCCTGTCATATATATATATATATATATATATATATATATATATATATATATATATATATGAAGAAAAATATACGGAAAAAAACAAACAAAAATCCTTATATGCAATTATGCTGTTTTATGTCAACGTCGGACGTTTCGGTCTAATAAATCATCTTCAGGACATATTCATAAAATATAATTAACATTATCAATTGAACATGACAAAGACGATGGACATAAGAACAAGACTTATCCAAACAGATAACTGAAAGTTTTATATGATCAGCGAAACGTCCGACGTTGACATATTAACATTAAAACAACATTATTGCATATAAGGAATTTTGTTTGTTTTTTCCGTATATTTTTCTTCATACTGTCGGATCTATATCCATATATTTGCTTACATATATATATATATATATATATATATATATATATATATATATATATATATATATATATATATATATAAGCAAATATAAATGGATATAAATCCGACAGATATTTTTCTTCATATATATATATATATATATATATATATATATATATATATATATAAATTTAATGCAAAATTGTAATTGGTAGGGATTATTCCAAAGAGGACTTTTAATCCATATGAGAGTTCAGTAAATGATACAGAGCAAATCATGACTGGGAAAAAAACCTTAAATATCCATTGTCAGTAATAAATGTATTTCGATGAATATAATAATACCCATTCCATCAAACCGACTACATTTTATGAAATTAAATCAATATATTCCACACAGACAGATACACAAAGATAAAAGAAATGAGAAATAGATGAAAGAATAGCACAAATAAATAGACCTAGAAAAGTTTTCTTTGCGGGTTTATATTATGAAGAGAAAACAGAAAAAAAAGAGAGTTAATATAATGAGTAAGGGAATAGAGATAGGAAGGTTAAATTGAAAACAGAGTCACAACAATGTGTCAATTAAAGTTCACAAAGGCGTAGGGTTAAAATGGTGTATGTTTAGACAGCATCACCATCATCATCATCATCATCTCATAATACTAATGATAATAATAAAATATAAAATATACATCTAAGAAAAAATATATTATAATACATAAATATATAGATATATATCTATATATGACAAAAATATAACAATAACTAATAATTAAAATGATCATGATAATAATTAAAATAAATTAATAATAATAAAAATACAAATCAAATTCACAAGTACATTACCCGCAAAGTCACTGTTTTTAGGGTAATTCGAATCTGTTTTTATGTTGACATTTGAAAATAATTTCATTCCTTTGGTTCAACAGTTGGCCAGCAATTTTTGCATTTAATTATTAGTATTTTTTCCTTGGGAACAACTTCCGGAATAGTTTAACGCTTTAAAGAACGGTTAGTGTTCGCTCCCAACCTGTGTCCCGTTTATTTGAAATTAACGTGGCTAGGTGGGAAAAGTCAAAGGCAGGTGGATAGCGGGCCGGCTTGTGTTACATCAGATTTTTCTACTACAAGTTTACGTGTTATTTTGGGGACTAGTTCTGTGTTTTTATTTCATTTGTCAAAGATGGTTTGTGCTGTTTTCAAAGGAGTTCTATCGTATGTAAATTCAAATGTCAGTGCGTAGCCGAATACGTAGGGCAAATCAATCAGCGACTTGAAACCCGGATTAGTCAGCACGTTTCTGGCAGTATAAGACTGAACATTTTGAGTCTCTCTTCGAGAATAACTCAGTCTACCCATAACTCTACCATTAGGCAGCATTTCCTAGACAGAAAAGACAGTGCTAACAAATATGTGTCCGTTCATCATTTACGTCTTCTTGAAGCGGTTCGAATTAAATTATATCAACGGACTCTGTGCAAACAGAATGAACATTTTATTCAATCTTTTAGGAGGTTCATGAACACTTGTGACGATCTACATCACACACATACATACATACTTACACAAATACAAATCATACAACGACAAGCATTCATTGGATAATAAATCAACGCTTCCTTGTAATAGACAATTTACAAATCGCAGCAATGCGACAATTTTATAATCGCTCTGTTTTCAGGTAGTGTATTTTGTGCAATTTTGGGAGAAACGGATTCCAGAAGCTTTCTTGAGTCTCCCCAAAACTCGCTCGCTGATTGGTCAATGCTAACCAATCAGATTGTCTGCACGCGAAGAACAATTCTTCCCGCGTAGCAATTCGGAGCCGATGATCACCTATATAAGCAAGAAATATTCTTAGATAATCAGTGAGTTTTCAGCTGCCAAACGAATCCACGACAGTTGAAATCATGCGCCAATCTTCTCACTCACAGCACCACTCATATGCTGAATATTCCTTACACCAACATAATCTTTGCCTTACACAGTAAAACTGTTGAAAACATTTATTATCAGAAACTCTCACAAACTTTCTTTCTTTCAGTGAACTTTAGAATACAAATAATAGTTAAAGAGAGACAACTCTTGTTTTACTCAATGCATGCCTTCTTTCACATCCTTGTTTGTACATCTTGTTAAATACATATTTTATGTGTAATGATGTATTTGGCTTGTCCTCTTTTTCTTCATGTCAGATTGGTTTACTAATCTAAGTTAAATTAATGTGGTGAAGTCCGCCACACATTATTTTTTCATTTTATACTTATTTTGAAGTATTTATTTTTTTTTATTCATAAATTGCTTTACCAATAAAAAATATTTCAGTCGCGTACCATAATTTAATTCCTCACATTTTTTTTTTGCTGTGTGAATTTTCTATATCTTTGTTTTCGTCATTAATGTTGCCAATGTTGTCATTCTGAAGAATTGTTGGTTGATAGTATTCCTCAAGACAAAAATTCCTTCGTACGTTTTTAAAACTGTATTTATATTCCGCTGTATCAAGTCCTTGTTCAAATATATATATATATATATATATATATATATATATATGTAAGACTGTAGTTAACAGGAAATCCGACAAGTACAAGAGAAGTATATATATAAATATATATATATATATATATATATATATATATATATATATATGTATACTTCTCTTGTACTTGTCGGATTTCCTGTTAACTACAGTCTTACATATATATATATATATATATATATATATATATATATATATATATATATATATATATGTATGTATATACATGTATATATATATATATACATATATGAGATAAAATCGATTGAATATGTATATGAATGTATATATATACATATATATATATATGTATATATATGTAGATATATGCATATATATATGCATATATATATATACATATATATATACACATATATACATTTTATCTTATATATATATACATATATATAGATATACATATATACATACGTATATATGTATATATATATACATATATATATATATATATATATATATATATATACATATATATATATATATATATATATACCCTCTATATATTGTAGATTTAACCCATAAATATAACATATCTTAAAACTATATTGAATGCAAATATTTATGTATGTTTTTTTTATTTAGCTGACATGTAGGAGCAAAATAAAGTTGGATTTCCGGCCAGTGTATTGCATAGTGGCTCAGAACGGAAATCGGAGGCCCGAATTCGAATTCCAGTCGGCTTCGTTTATATACTTAGACGCAAATACCATTGGGAACGGTGGGAATCCATCTCCTCTACCCCAGCTATCTGTCTTAGCGTAGCAACTGTATAATCTCTACCGCACTTGTGTGTCATAGAGTAGGAGCTATATAATCTTTTATAACGCAACTATATGTCATAGAGTAAGACCTGTATAATCTTTTATAATGCAACTATATGTCATAGAGTAGGACCTGTATAATCTTTTATAACGCAGCTATATGTCATAGAGTAGGACCTATATAATCGTTTATAACGCAGCTATACGTCATAGAGTATGACCTGAATGAAAAATCCTTGTTATTTTCAAAACATTGTTAATGAAATATTCACTTTCAAAAAATATATCGTTGACTTTTTTAGCATCACTATTTTGTTCTTTTACAGGTACAAAATCTTGCCACACAGGTGTGAACAAAACATCTGGTTGGTTTGTGCCAATGAGTGTTCTCTTCCCACACCAAAATAATCAGCTTCAACTAGCATCTGCTTTTTTCGATAAAAGTTGTGTGCCTGGTGCTACTCCTGGTTCGAATCTGTGTCAATTGTGCACGCCTAATTGCGAAAGAAACAGCAACAATTTATATTATGGATACAGCGGTGCTGCTAAATGAAGAAACTGATGCTGATGTTGCTTTCGTGAAACATCTGACATTCTTGACAAATCCCGCAAAGAGTAATTATGAACTCCTCTGCAAAGATGGTTCTACTGCCAATATTGATGATTACGAAATTTGTAATTTAGCCAAAGTTCCTTCTCACGCTGTTGTTGGCAAAAATTCACTTAACCAGCAAGAAGTTGCGAATATTGTTGCAGCATTTCAGCAGAACCCATATACATTATTTGACGATACACGGCAAGAACTTGATCTTTTCCAGCTCTACCGTTTCACTGAAGCCGGTCAATAATCAAGATTACGTTAGTTATCTGGGAACTGACTATATCAATGCTTTGCCAGATCAAGTTTGTTAATTCGAACTAATTCGAAGACCGAATAAATCATTATTCGCTCGCTGATTGTACTTAAAATCGAATATTTCTTCTTAAATAAAGAATATTAACAGATGAATTATTATTATTATTATTATTATTATTATTATCTTCTTCTTCTTCTAGGTGCCCTGTCTCTTCAGGAAGTTGATGATCAAGGCTCTTCCCAACTTTCTATCCTTTACAGCTCTCCTAAACCTTACTCCACCATCCATTTACTCAAGCTCGCTAGGCATGTTAAGCGTTGTTTTCCTCAGTCTCTCTTGACTTTAATCTGTCCTGTGAGTATCAAATTTTTCAAGCCCACTTTCCTCATTATGCGCCTTAGAAATTTCATCTGCCACTTCCTGATGTTATGTATAATTATCGGTTTGTTTCCATTTGCTCTAAAACGATCTGTCAGTGGTATTCTCACCATCCTTCTGTAGAAATGTATTTTTTGTTTTTTGCTTGAAATTTCTTATTCATTTGTGAGGGGATTGTCGAGCATTCACTGCTATATAGGAAGACTGATATTACATGAGAGTTTAGTATTCTTTTCTTTGTTTAAAAACCATTCCGACGAGTTCTGTACCCGATCGCTTTGCTGATGGGGAGAGTTTCTTTTAGTTCACGCAATAAAAGCCCCAAGGACTATTCAAGGTTGATGGTCACTGAGCGAGATTGTTGTAATAGAAGCGATTAGAAGAATTACGGAGTTATACATTACGAGAATGTGTAGAATAGAATGAACGGGGAGTGACTAAGGTTGTAGTTGTCAGGGAAGCAAGTTTTCTTTCCACAAAGTAACAGATGATCAAATGCTAAATCTGAAAATACTACATTTATATGAGCGAATGGTTAGAATGTTAATGTTCCGATTATGATAGCCATGTTCGAATCTTACTATGGTCAATTTTTCAAGAAGAGGACAATATTGGCCTTGCAGATGATTTCCGCGTGCAGTACAGTTGGAGAATGCCCGAAAACCATCTACCACGTGTTGACCCAAGCCTTGAGAGTGAAATTGGATAGGCCAAACTGTTTGGAAAATGTCGACCATTGTGGAAGCAGAAAGTCAAAAATCATCGTGATCGAGATTTTAAGTGTACTGGCCTTGTTCAAACTGCTGATCACACCAGATTATGCGCTCTCTTTTCAGAAGTTCTGCAGCATAAATCAGAGGTTGTCTATAGATGTTGCAGAAGCACAAAAATACTTGAACAGGTAATCTGCAACGGGGTTTTGCTGCTCAGACAGGCATACTCGGAAAGTAGGGGCCAATCATACACATTTATTAGAACATATATTCAGTTCAAATGCAGAAGCATTGATAAAAATGTTTTCAAAAGGCTGTTCAATTTTCTTCTTATAAACGTTGGTTAGCACTCGCAACACAAATCCCGATTTCCTTCTTATTCATAATTTCACTCCAAGCTAGGCAATAAATCTACTAAGACATAAATATTATATAAAAAGCGCGGTGAAGCTACGTAATGGCTGTGGTAATTTGATTCAAATTGTGTGTCCATACGTTTGCGAGCGTGCATGTATTAGGTTGGTGCAAAAATAATGTCGTTTTCTCACATAGTAACATATGTGAGAAAACGACATTATTTTCGCAACAACCTAATATATTTTAATTTAATGAAAACCTAAAGTATTTCTAAAAAAATTATGAAAAATTATATTATTTTTACCGATTGATTTCCTAAAAATTAAATAAAATATTGTAATTAGGATGAGATAGGTTCACCTATCGTCCGGTTCACACTCCTTCCCGGTCTTTTGAACCGGAGTAGAGGTTTATCCCTTGTTTCCTCTTTAGGATTTGGTTTCAGGTTCCTTCTAAAGTCTTTTTCATTCTCTTTCACTCCCAGTAGCCACTTGATTCGTAGTTTGGTCATCGCCTTGCTGGGGTGAATTGATTAACGAAGTTTCCACCAAGTAATTATTCGTGCCATTTTTTTCCTTTCATTCTACTTGTGTTATTTTACTTGAATTCACGTTTTGTGGCCATCATTATTATTATTATTATTAGATATAACCTAAATTCACTTTATAGCTGTTCTATAACATCAATAATGATGATTTGTAAGCATTTCCGGACCCACTAGGGAATGCTGGGAGCAAATGGATTGAATGGCAGTTTGAATAAAATAGTTGTTGAGTTTAGCACGTCTCGTGACATATTTGTGTTGCATCAGGTTTTATGTAGCCAATCTTATATAATTTATCTTTCCACTCTAATCCCGGTGGAACAGCAGTCAGACGTAATAAAGTGGACTTTTATAATGTAGCCATATCTGTGCTGTCAGGATCTAGGGACCAATAATATATAGAAATGTGAACTGAATGGACTGTAGTGGAGTTTGGTGGTCAGCATTTATTTATCGGTGTTGACGGCCCAAATCAATCCATACAATTTTTTACTCTACGAATATGTTAAGCAAAATGCAAAAACAAGAGAAAACAAGAAACATTTGTGACGAAATACAAAAGACAAATATTTGAATAACAAGTAATTTTCAATGTAATTTTGTTATGATGTCGCAGTCCGGAGAAAAACGACCTTGACCTTCACAACCCCTGATCTCGCAGATTTAAGTCCAGCAGCAGGTGAGAAACTGGACGACTGGCCAATATGGTGGACTCCAAAACCGTACCTCGTGAGCACCGGATTGAGCAGCGCTTTCCAAACATCCAACAACATGGGGAGTAATTTTATATCTATGGTTTACTACACTCTCTAGCCAGGGAGTAATAAGTTAGAGCCAGTCTTTTGATTTTGTTTAATTCACTCGTTTTTGTTTTGTTTTTTTAACTTGGCTAGGGTGTAAATGGTCATTGGCCTCTTTATTTTTGTCCCCCAACTTTTGGTTAATTTCCCCCTACCTCCCTCCCCATTTAGATGGCAGAGTTTGCAGTTACCGTTAAACTGTAGAATGTCTTTCGTTTTCGAATGTGTAATTTCGTTTCTTTCCGCAGTATTTTTCGGCCAGTTAACTCTCATCTCTGCCATGTTTAGATTGTGGGGGACCGTTTACTAACACTAGTTTTGTTTTGTTGTATAAATAATCTTATATCACGAACATTGAGGATTCATTGTTTATTAACCCAGCCCCCCACAAAAAGCTGTGTATATGGGGATTAAGTAGAATTTCCTTGAGTGGATGGGGTATTGTAGTGTATGTGTATGGCAGTGTTGTGTGGATGAGATATTTTGGTGATAGAAACAATATTTGGACGATTGGGTCAGTAAATGAGGCTAGCTAAGTTAGAAGTAAGCCAGTTGAAGACCAGCCTCCCCACCCCCAACATTCCAATTCTGCTCTTGTAGCACACTTGTACTTTTGTACAATAAATACCCGAGCTGCTCGTCCTGGATCAAAGTGAAGTACGCTAACTTTGTGAGCTTCCGGTGCTTTGTCGAGAGAATACTATTCGGCGTGATCCCCTTTCCGCGGTCGACCCGCCTTGGAAGACGTATCGCTTCTCTGACTCCAACTTCGTCAAGTGTTACACTTCGGCGCGATACCCTCTCCGTGGTTGATCCGCCCTGACTCGGTCCTGTTTAGGGACTCCACCTTCGTCAAATGCTACACTTCGGCACGATCCCGCCTACGTGTTTGATCCGCCCTGGAAGCCGTGTCATTAATCTGTGTCGGTCCTGTTTAGAGACTTTGCCTTCGTCAAGTGTTACGCTTCGACACGATAATCGTATCACTACTCTGACTCGGCCCTGTTTAGGGACTTCGTCAAGTGCTACACCTCGGCGCGATACCGCCTCCGTGGTTGATCCGCCCTGGAAGTCGTATCCCTATTCTGACTCGGCCCTGTTTAGGGACTTCGCCTTCATCAAGTGTTACGCTTAGGCGCGATACTCGGCCCTGTTTAGGGATTCGTCCTAACCGACCCGACGAATCTTCGTTCGTCATCAATCAATCAGCTACTGTCCCCGACAATTCTCCAATCCGGCAGTCGACCAGCTACCACCGTCGAAGAACCCTACACTCGTTTTGACGATACAACTGAATCAAGTTCCCCTGAAGGAAACCAGTCATACCGGACCCAACACCGATACCAACATATTCCTCCAGAGTACACTCTTGTACATTTTGGATAAATAAAATCGACGTTTATTGTTTCAAAAACATCTGCGTTTGTCCCCTTATTTGTCTTAGCTGTTCACACCTTTCTTCCAAAAGCTTGCGAGCGCGACATCCTTATCGGCCCCGCAACAATGAAAATATTATTCAAAATGCAGTGGATTTTTTAGATGAAATCGTGTTAGTTTAATTTATGTTGAACTCAAGTTTGGGGAAAGACTAATTTTTGTTAATGAGTTCTGATTTGAAAGGATGTTTGTTAGAATCTGTTATTGAAGATTCTGTAAATTAATTGCAAGAGAAAAATTTACATTTAAGAATTTACTGTTCATGTAAGTAGTAAATGTTTGTAAAATTGTGATCAAAGAAGTTATCTACCTTTGATTGTTTTGCGTAATACAATGTTCTCGAATGTTGAGAAATAAAGTTGATTTGTTAGCAGGAATTTGTTTAACTTCTGCGTAAGGAATTTGGTGAATGAATGAGAATAAAGTTCACTTGTGAGCTTTGGTGAGTGAGTGAATATCGTTAAGCTTGTATAATGTTCGTATGAACGAAAATCTTAAGATTGTATGACGTGAAGTTTAGTTGCAATTCGTTTGATGTCAAAATTCTCACTGGTGAGTGTGAATGAGTTTCTGTTTTTATTTGCTTCAGGTTGCTCACAGAGACTTGGCGCGATCTTGGATTTCAGTCACGAGCTATTAGTTAAGCGTAGGCGGATAGTCACGGCTACTTGTATATTTATTAACCAATAAAGGCTCGAGATTTTTTGAAAGTGTATGAAGTTGAAAATGTTCTGTGATCCACTTTTTGTACAGATTTGACCCCACCATTTTGAGTATTGGAATAATGTAGAATTTGGGTTCTGCAGGGCTGACACTGATATATCATAGGTATGCATATAGAAACATGGATATAAATCGATGAACGTGAAAACACTGATATAAAAATATAGAAATAAAGTGAAATAATTATCGATATGACACTAAAGCTCCCCCACTGAAGCTTATGGTCAACAAATCATACTGAAAACACAGGTTTTCGTCCGATCACCGAAGTCAGTCATTATCAAGCCTGCTTAGTACTTTGATAGGAGATCGCTTGAGAACACCAGGTACTCTAAGCAACCTCCTCTAACCTGAAATATGTTTTAGGCTTAGCCGTAACTTTTATGTTAAGATTTTCTTATCCCGTATATACAGACTTTCTCGCTTGTGGAACTCCCTCCCGGCCGCATGCTACCTAACCAACTTTAATCTGCTGCTGCTGCTGCTGCTGCAAAAAAAAGTCAATCTCTATCTACAATCCTTCTGATAGCTCTTTTCTTTCTCCTCATTACTAATAATGTTTTTGTTCCTAATTCCTCCATATCCTGCAACCCCTGCGTACCGTGCTAGTGTCTGTAACTGCCTTGCTTAGGGTGCTATCGATTAATATATAATATTATTATTATAATAGGTATGTCCACTAGGTCACGTAAAAAAGCGGCATATCACGATAAAAAATGACTCATAAATCAACGAAAACAAAGTTTTGTTTAAATATGTTGTTATTTAATTGAAAGCTAAAGCATTAAATTTATTATTTACACTAAGTAAAATATTCTGAAGTCTTTTAGATAGAAATTATATAGATTGGAATGTCAAATATATGCTCGATTTTTGTTTAATTTTCTTAAAAGCGGACATTTTCTTAAATTTTAAGAAATTTGTAAACAAACAAAATTTTGAATTTAAACTTCTTCCTAAAATAAATTTATATATTTTTGACACGTTATTTGAGTAAAATTAGAAAATTTAAATATTACGGAAAGAGCTCTTAATCATTACAACAGTGTTGCATAGTTTCATTCCAGCTGAGAAAATCATTACGAGCAAAGAAAAAAAAAGATTATGAAGAAAAAATGTTTACAGTAAGATAAGAGATTAAAAAAAAAAAAATACTCATTTTTATGAAAGGATCAAATAAAAAATATATAATCATGCATGAAAAACATCTGATTCAGATCTCTACTTTTAGCATTTTATTTTTATCTTTTATTCAGTGGTGAAAAAAAAAATGAAAGCAAGTTACCTCCCTTGAAAGTATACTCTCTTTTGTTTTTTAACAATTTCGTTTTCTGTTAGCGCGGGAAATAGGTTTGTTGATATTTTTCCTTGTTTCTTTTAATCTGAACTTTTACAGGTATTATTTTTGCAATTGTTTTTTTCCTTGTTATTATTTTGGCTGATGAATAGATTCGTATTTTAATTGATCTTATCAGAAATCACTACTGATTATCTGAAAAGAAATTCTAATTTTTAATTGCCTAAAAAAAGTAAAACTTTAAAAAACTTAGTACTTTTTTCGTTTCACGCTTTTAGTGCTTAATATTAAAAAATAAAATAGACTATGCTTCTTTGACTGAAATGAAAAATTTTCCAAATTATTATTTTACCTTTTTATTGAAAGTTTCAATAGAATTGAAAAAAAAAAAGTGTCTTAAAAAAATGTCACGCCTTACATTTAAAAATAAATGGACAGACAAGAAAATTACAAGTTAAAAAATGTAAAACATCACAAGGAGAGTAATAAACAAAAAAAAAAAAATTAAAATAGCAACTTAACTATTAGGCTAGGATAAAAATTTACATTTATCGTAAAAAAAAAATCTAATGTTGAATTGTGAAGCAAAAATCAAAATTTTAAAAATAATTTTTTTTACCACCACAGATTTATTAAGAAAACTAAAAAAAAAAGTAAAAACAAACAGAAATATTAAAAAAATCGCCTTTTATTTAAAATGTCTTCTTTGAATTTAAGTTTGAATTGAAAGATATGGATAACTCTTAAACTTAATCCAAGGTTAATCCGTAAAAAAATAAAAATTATTTTTTGCGTATTTTAATAAAAAATGTTTTTAGTTTTAGATATTTTAAAAACTTCACTCGTCGATTCATTTCGAAACTCAATAATAGACGAAAAATGAAAGCATAAAATTAAAAATATTAAAAGTTCAATATTTGTCTTACTACGACGCTTATTCTTTTTAAAAGGATTTGTTTCAACTTTCAAAGTAGTGAGTACTCGTACTCGGTAATTAAATGGATTTTGTAAAACTAAAAGTAATGCTTATTGCTTTAATCAAGAAAAATAAAATTTATGCATTTATAGCCGAGAGCTGTCAAGGCCATAGATCAACAACAGTAATTACCGACCTCCCCACGAGGTAGGATGTGACACAAGGCCGAATTTAATCGGGTTAAATCCGAGCCCGTAGGCCCGACCAAAAATTCCACGTAGACCCCCGCATAAACGGGGTTGGGTCTGTCTACCTACCTCCTCGGACGACGCTGCCCTTCGGCATAGCCTCGTCCGGGTTCCTGTCTGCCAGAAGCCAGAGAGTTCGTCAACAGCTAAGAGCTGAGCACGCGGCCAGCTCCAGCTGCCTAACTACCATATCTTCAGGTAGCTACTTGATTTTCTAAGCGCAGCACAAGGTCTAAAGCAAGGGGCACCCAGTGAGGATTGAACTCACTACTTAGTTGTCATGGTTCTAGTGAGACAAGCTTTGGTCAACAACATTAGTAGTCTTTTATCACCTCAAACATTTAAATAGTGTGCATAAAATTTAAATAAGTACTGAGGACTACAACTACTACACTAAAAATTGGTATTGTTTATGTTTTAAAATACATACTCTTATTTTTTATCTTTTTATGAAACTTAATAAAATGAATAATTATATTATTTATTCTTAATTTCTTTTTAATACTGTTAGTGTATTTTACTACATTAAGAGTATAAAAAAAGAAAGTGATTTATGAAATTTTAAAAAATTATTTTGATTTTAAAATTTATTAAACTAAAGGAAATGCTGCAAAAAATAATAGAATGAAAATATAAATTGGGAAAAATTGATGAAATCCTATTGGTACTTTTAACAGACAGCAGTCCAAGAATTTATTGAATTATACCATTTTTGAAAAAAATCTAACAGATGAAAAATTAAAAAAATATTTTCTTTTTAAAACAGGTTCACACTCAAAAATAAAATGAAACTTTGCATTTTTAAATTTTTCAATCATGCCTTTATTTAATAAAAGAATCTCGATATGATACTGCTGCCATATTGGTTCTGATTCTCCTGTGTGTATATATATATATATATATATATATATATATATACCGTTTAAATGTGTCAATGTCTGCTAACTCACTCATATCTTCTCTCTCCCCCCTCACTTCGTTAATTTACATATGTTTAATACGGCCCGTAAATTACTTTTCATTTTTTGTTTCAACCATTGGAAGCAAAGTCTGATGATCCGCAGTCTTTTAAAAGTGCTGTGGTGAAATAATTTATTACATGGAACCTTAAAGTGGTCTATTTTTATTTAAATTATTTGCTCTGGATTTACATTGAGCTCTCTGGATTTTATCCTCCTTAGGTTTACCCATACGGATTACCTAAAACTAAATATAAAAATTAATACACAATAAAATCCCAAATCACCTCGTATGGGAAATAAGCTTATTTCAGCTGAATATTATTCAACCCCTGTATAGACTGAATTCATCTCAGAATTAGAAATTTAACTGTGACAGCTACAAAAAAAAAAGAAAACATAGAAAAACCAATATATAATTTATCCATTTCAGTGTTTCACTCAGAGGAGAGGCACAAGGCAGTGGTCAGGGGAGGGTGAAAGGGAAGAGGTTTTATAAAATTTAAACCTGGATATTAACCTTATGACATTAAATTGTGGCTATATGAAGAATGAAATGTTAATTTGAAACTAAAAGAGGAATAAAAAGGTGTTAAAAAAAAAAGCTTAAATTATATAGATAGTTATGTTTAAAAATACAAAATCATACTATCCTAAAGACAAGTTATATTTAAAAATAAGATATATTTAAAGAAATTATATTTAAAAATAAGTCATATTTAAATAATTTATATTAAAATTAAGTAAAATTATATTTAAAAATAAGTTACATTTAATATAAATTGATAAGTTCTGCAAATACTCTCTAACAGTCTTAGAGTTAGGTATAACTTATGTTTAGAAGAAAAAATTAGAATAAGATACATTAATCAAAGCCAACAATTGAATCAGAGGAATGAATTAGTATTAAAATGTCGACATAAAAGCAAATTCAAATATCCATAATATATATTTTACTTTATTAGCTATTATATTTCTCAAATGTTGAATGTATAACTAATTATAATTTCTATATTTACACCATAATAATTATGTTATAATTGTCCCCTGTTCTAGAACTCTATTTCCTTTTATCAGTTATACCTCTTTATATATTTTGGGGTAGTTTTTGAATATAACTTTGTATTTTTAAGTATAACTTTATAATTTTTAAATATAACTTGTTTTTATGCAGTTGAGAACATATTTGTTTTGCAAGTAGTTGCTTTCCATGATTATCCTAAGATGTGGCACATGACTTAATAGGATGTTTTTTCTTGAATTGTATTAAATTAATAATTATTCCAATGAAATTTATTTTCATTTTTTGTTAAAATAATCCTTATTCTCATATTTGCTCTACAAATGTAGCCTTTTGCTCAAAAACTGGAATTACAAGAAACTTGCATTATTTATTTATAATGGCTATCATTTTAATAGGTATAGTTAATCTCAACATTTTAAATGATTTCTACCTACCAAACACCATTTTATCTCCCTTACATTGGATAAAAATTTATTGAGACTCATTTCAAGAGCCATCCTGCCTTTTGCCAGGAAAGTTTCAAAGAGGGAGCTGGCGTCCTGTGGTGTCCTCAAAAGAGGTAAGTGCTGAGGGGGCATGAGCAATTTTTCCATGGTTTTGCTGGCAAACACTTTAAACTGACCTTGTGTTACATTTGGTTGTGATGTAGGTGCACTGATAAATATCGATGAGCTATCCTTTTGAATTAAAACAAATGACTGTATTTGAAATGCAATGTAATTTATTTCAACTATTTTTCCTTAAATAAAAACTGAAATGTAATTCAGGTTTTGGAGTCATTAAATTATCAGAATTTACAAAATAAATAAGTATGCTGATTTTGAAATTCAAGTGTTGCATCAAATCACAATATAATTTTAAGAAATGAGCCATGTCACCTAATCCAAGAATCCAAACTTCTGGATCCTCAAGAAATTTGCCATTTTCTCAAATAACAGACAAAAGACAATGTTTAACCTTTATGCCTGCAAAAAAAAAAAAAACAGTTAAAAGGATGGTTTTTTGGTTGACACTGCTATTAAACTACTTACAGAGCTGGTGCAAGAATTTTGTGCCCCCTCCCTCTAGAATCTACTACATCTCAATTTTCATAAGTTAGTATTCATATAAAGTACAAATTTTTATTGTAACCTAATTATTTACAATAATAGACCATATGCAATATAGGTGAAGAATTAAGCTAGAAAAACTGAAAACAAATACAATATTTTTTTTTTTTTTTTTTTAAGCAATTCACCCCCAAGCAAGGTGGGAGTGCCATTAGCATGCAAGGGGGTTACAGAGGATTGAGAACAAGAGTAAAGAGGCATGTTTGAGGAAAGGATACAGAGGCGGACGAGGAGCAAGCTCAGGATGTCAGATGTCGATTGACATTACACTTGAATATTTGAAGATTATAGTCATCAGGAAAGCAAGTAAGGGGAAGGGGGTTCCACAGACAGGAAGTGCAGGTGAAGAAGCTGTTTGAGTAGAAGAGATAGTTATATTTAACCATTTTGACAGTGAAAGGGTTGGACCAAGACGCCAACCTGGTAGCTCACTTAAATTCATGTAGTTCGAGAACCAGCAAAAGTAGCTTGTCAGAACAGTTGCCATGGCGCATCTGTGGGATAGTGTGATTGTAGACTAGATGCCAGATCAGATCCAATCATCTTGTATATTCGTCTCTGGATTTTGTCAAGGACCTCCAGACCATATATGACAGCAACATTCCATGCCAGGATGGATGGTTGATTTATAGATTTGAAGGATGGACTCAGACAAGAGTAACTTTCTGGCATGATACAGAGAACCAACTTTTCTTGTGGTAGATGAAGCTATTGATTGAATGTATTTATTCCACCTCATGTCAGTGGACAGCGTGAGACCAAGCAGGTGTAACAAGGTGCTTTCAAGGAGCTGGGAATCAGCCATTCTGATGGGAGGCAGAAAGGGTTCTGTGTGGTGGGTAAAGGAGAGCAGTTTCGTTTTGGAGGCATTCAAGTTTACAAGCCATTCCCTGCCGCAGTCAACCACAGATTGGAGGTTCGTTTTGAAATCAACAGCCAGGTTAGTTTTGTCAACGATACCAGATTTACTATTGAGGCAGAAGTAAATAGTGGTGACCTCCGTGTAGATGCCAACTTGGGAACTGATGACACCGGGAAAGTCATTGATGAAGACCAGGAACAGTGTAGGGCCCAAGATAGATCCTCGTTTGTGATAAAGGAGCCGTTGTTTAGGATGACCTTCATCTCATGGTTTGACAGGAATGATTGTATTAAGTGAAACAATCGTCCTGTAATACCGTATCCCTGAAGCTTATGAAGAAGGCCAGCATGCCAAACCCTATCCAACATTTTAGAGATATCTAGAGCCACAGCTTGAGTTTCTCCATTATTGTTGAGTGCTTGATATACAAATTTAGTTATGGCTGTGAGCATGTCAGCAGTAGATCAGGCAAAGTGGAAACCATATTGCTTGTAGGAGAGCAGATTATGTGAAATACGGTGATTAACCACTCTGGCGCTGATTAAAGCCTCAAAGACTTTAACAAAGACTTGTAGGAGACTGATAAGACAGTAGTTAGATGGGTCAGAAAGGTCACCAGAGTTCTTAAAGAGAAGCAAAACAAATGAGGACTTTCAACAGACTGGAAAGCAAGAGTCAGCGAGACAGGAGTTGTAAAGTTTAGAGAGGACATGAGCCAATTCAGGAGCACATTTCTTTGGGAAAATGGCCGGTATCCCGCCCCCACCATTAGCCTTATGGGAGTCTAATTTAGAGATGATGTCATCATTGGTGTTATATGCATCTCACTTAGTAGAGCCTCAGTTCTAGGGGGAAAGTCCAGTGTGGGTACACCAGATAAGTCTAGCATTAAATTGGACGAGAACTTAGGAGCAATGCATTCAGCCTTATCAGCTGACGAAGTCAGGACCTCAAAATGTATCTAAATACAAATTAGTAACATATCTGTTATAGTGGAACACACCTATTCTATAGTTAATTGACTCTCTCACCTGTAATAAGTAGGAGTAGTAAGAGTAACGAGGGAGTCAGTCAGTCAGTCGATGCTGGACAACAGATAGTCGAATACTAAAGTATCAGCAACCACACTAGATTACTCTGCGTTATACCTATTATATGAAGTTCTTAACGTTTTGTATGTCGAACCTATTTTAGGACTGACTTAGTACAAACACAAGCCTCCACTGTGAAATCACTCTACAACAATATCATAATAGATCATTCCATCTTAAATAAATCAATGTTTTTCAGCACTTTTTAACATCAACTTGACATTTTTCTTGTTAAAAACTTGAATAATTTAACATATTCAATATTATGGATGAAAAATAGTGAATTTTATATCGTGTTTTTTCTAGACTTAGCATGAGTAAAGCAAATTCATGGATTTGGATGAAAAAAAAAACATGACCCCAGAATGACATCAAAATCTGCGAAAAATTTTCATCCTTTAATAGTCAGTTGTGCTTAGTTTAATTTGTAAAGCATATAAATGTAGGTAGAAAAAAGCAAATGTTGATAAGAGAGGGTCACAAAGCACTGCCTCGTGTCCCCAATCATGCTTTGCCAAACAAAGGTTGGTGCTAATATGCACCAGCTATTTACAATGCGATATTTATCATTTACCATTTTTAAAAGATTTTTTTATGATTTTATGAAGAAATAAATTTGAAAATAAATTTTTTATGCAGAAATTTCTAAAAACCTACAAAATGTTCAACGTACTGTATTCTTTGGAATGGTTAGCAAAACAACACAGAATTGCCCTATGATTTGAGCTTTATAAAATGATAAATAATAAAGATTTCATTATAGTTGGTTTATATATTTTTATGATTTAGTAAATTTTTATAAATTTATAAATGAAAAAATTGTTTTCATATTTATTTCTTTATAAATTGATAAATGGTAAACATTACATTGTATTAGTTCACACCTTTAGAATTGTTGTAAATATAAAATTATTCTTGTAAATAAACAATCTAATAAATAAATAAATAGTGTTTAATATTTTTCTCATAAATTCTCAGGGAAGAAAGAAAGTTTATAAATTCACTTTCATATGTTTGGGTTTTGTTAAAATTTTAATTATTAATTTTTAAAACTAAACATCGCTGAGAGAGTGATGGTAGTACAAAATAATAGTGTCAATGGAAAAACTGACCTTTTGACAAATCCTGTATTATTGTGGGCATGAAAGTTAAACTGCCAGACATAATATGGACTTTACTGCTGCTAGCTGAAAGAAATTATTGCATTTTCGACTCTCTATTTCATTTTATTTCTGATGCAAGTATGTCTGATTCAAGGCATGGTAAATGGTTTGCATGGACCATTTATTAAAATTCACCAAAATTCACAGAACCATTTCTTAAATTTCCTTGTTCTTGATATTGATTGCTAAAAAAAAATTTAGGGATTTATAGTAAGACAAGAGAACCTGTTTAATTTCATAAACAACAAATTTGGGATTTAAAAGAGTGATCTGTTCGTAAAAATTTGAATCAAGGCATTGGATCTGGTTTTTATTTTTTATTTTTTTTCAATTTGAGACTTATTGACCAGAGAAAAATAGTTGGAACAAATTTAAATTGCATTTTTGATGCTAATTGATTTTATATTTCCAACAATTTCTATAAAAATTTATGTAAACAATTTACAACCCTATGCCCTGTTGGGTCGTTATTTTATAAAGGCTCCCTACCTCAAGGAGTTTCCAAATATATAAATACGAGTTACTATAGGGAAATGAAAAGAGGGTGCTGAAATACATTTACCCTATTAACTGTAACAGTGCTAAAAGATTACTACCTTTAAGTTAAGGTGAGGTCATCAGCTACCATGGTATGAGTCTAGACATTAATGACAGCACATCATGCTTGAACCTCTTCTCAGAACCAGACTAAATCTCACTGTGCCAAAGGCTCTAATTCATTTCGATTGTCCACTAAATGTGCCAAAGGCACTAACTTGCAAAGTTATCTGCTCCCAAGAAAAGCAATTCTATCTAAAATCCTACAATACTCCCCTCTAAAATACAGATATCTGAAATATCTGAAAATTGAAGAATATAAAAAACATGTAATTTACTGAGAAACAAATTCCTGTAGGTGTTTAGGTCACTTAACATATATGCATAAACATGTCTGTTTATTCAATGATTATTTCCCTGTATAATGTCCACTGAGACTATCTGTCGGAGGGTGCTACGTCTGAGTCCTCTCATACAGGGCTGTGGTGTTGGAGTCTTGGAGTCGGTTGGTAAAACTATACTGACTCCAGTTGAATTTAAACTTTATGTAAAAAACCTTACATTATAGAATTTTTATTTTTATTGTTGTTTCTTCTACTGTATATTTACTATTTACAAAATTTTTGTCTCTAATTCTAATAGAAAATATTGAAGAATGAATAGGTATGACATAAAAACCACAATATCTTTATTCTTTGATATAAACCATTTATAATGATAGAGGAGTCTGAGTTGCCAAAAATAGTCAAACATTTTGTGTTTCAACTCCACATCCTTGTTCTAATATTGCTAGTTTTAGGTGATAAATTCTATCTAAAACCCTACAGCCTCTTAGCACTACCTAAATTTTAAGCCTATCCATGGCAATGCTGTGTCTGGCTCAGAACAATAAAACTTGATTGTTCTGGAAAAAAAGCATTAAGGAAAACTTCCATTGGATTATTTTCTACTAATCAGAATAATTGGATCAGAAACCATGCAATAATTTGAAAAGTTGCCTTTGTCAGCTTGGCAACCTGAATATAAAATGACTATTTGCACCTTGTCAGTAGATACTCACACAGACATGAGGACAAGCAAATCAAATAACATTTTCAGGTGAGTGAGAAAAATCTTTGAAATGTCAAGTGGCCAACAAAACCTCCAGACAATACAATTGGAACAAGAAATCTGGCAATTTGCTCTTTTGAAACTCCCTTCACTCAGGCACTGATCACTGCTGCCAAGTTTCTTCATATACTACTCTTCATTCTTTACTATTACTACAATTGATGTTCTGACAGGTCAGAATATCAACTGTTTGAACTTTCACTGTATCCCTTTTCCAAGGGCATTTTTAATTTTATCATTTGTGTAGGTCCTGCTTTCACACAAATATTTTCTCACTACACATTAATTTTTAATTAGATTTAACCCATGAAAATTTCATCATTTTTCTATTTTAATATTTTGATAAATCTTAATTCTTAAGTTCATGATTGAGTAAGCTCATGGTGAGTTTTATGACAATAAAATGTCCATAGAAATTCCCCTATCGCATCATTAAATATTTGAGCTTAACAACTTCAACTTCACACTAAATGGAATAGTTTATTATTTATGAGGTATTGGGAGGGTGTAACATTCGTGGAAGCTAACAAAGGAATGGACAAGCACAATTATAATCAGATTATGTGCTCAAAAGAATATTTTGAGTAAGAGTTTTTGCATAATTCTTTTCTTTTTGCATAAATTCATTGTAAATAAACAAACTCTTCCTGTTCAGTTTCACGCCATGTTTGAGTCCTTCTTTCTTGTGTGCCTAATGAACCAAGTAATTATTTTTTTTTTATCTATATGGATTAATTGCAATACTTCAAATCCAAGAGAGACCTCAGCATATGTCCCTCACATTCCCAAAATAAGAAAAAGGGAGGTAAGTCATTGTTTAGTATGCAGAAATCATTTTAAATGAATAAAACTGATTATTTCTGCTTGCAGATATGTCTATTCCCTGCTGACTACCACTGTAAATTTTTGTTGATTTAGTTGGTTATGGACAAGCACAATTATAATCAGATTATGTGCTCAAAAGAATATTTTGAGTAAGAGTTTTTGCATAATTCTTTTCTTTTCACATAAATTCTTTTACCCTTTTTTGACAGACCTTTCTAAAAAAATTTTTTCCATTCAAACTAATGGCCTCATTTTTGTTTTTGTTATCACTGTCCTTGTCTTTGTAATTATTGTCAGTGGCTTCATCTTTGTTGTTATTGTCACTGTCCTCACCTCTGTTATTGACTTCATCTTTGTCACTCTTGTCACAGTCCCCATCTTTGTCTCTGTTATTAGTATCCCCATCTTTGTCTCTTTTATCAGTGTCCCCATCTTTGTCACACTTGTCACAGTCCCCACCTTTGTCCCTATTATCAGTGTCCCCATCTTTGTCATTGTTATCACAGTTGTTGCAGAAATTATCCTTTTCT